>OW028673.1:27817500-29067500 GCA_932294315.1 Epinotia nisella
AGCTCGGTAATTGTGTGTAAGCGTAGGAAAAAATCTAAAAATAAAAAAAAGTTAAAAAATAGGCGGGGTCCCCATACAAATTTTTTTTAATTGTAGCGTTGGTACCGTTACAAGCAGATATTTAAAACTATCCCAATATATGCATTATTATATTTGCTATATAACAGAAATATATAAATAAAGTTAAGTCAAAAAAAAAGTGGTGTCCCCATACAAAAAACTTGTAATACGCGCTAAACAACCGGCCAACGGTGTGTCGTCGGCGGCGCGCGGCACCACATAATTATACACAGAACAGAAGTAAATCTACATAAAAGCGCTCCCGAGCAACACGGAAACGCAAGAAATCTCAATACCTGCCTAGTTTTCTTTACAAAAAGTAATGATATCCCACCAAAAACATAAATGTAAAAAGGAGAGCCAAGTTCAATACAAAAATTATGCTTGGTTGTGGGCTTCGCCGCAAAAAGAATGGAGATCTAAGTTATGCAAAACCCAAATATGTATGTATGAACAAAATAACATTATGAACAAGTATTAATTATTATTAAAAACAATTTTTGTTCGAACTTTTTTTGCACCAAAATGACATTTTTTGAATTGTACCTAAAAAATGCGACAATTTCGAAATATTATCTTCAACTTTACGGCATAAATGAAGAGAAACAAACTTGTAGAGAATTAAATTCTGAACAATTTTGGTTCCAACCCTGGAGACAGAGCGTAAACTCTTTTCCGCACCACCACAGAGGTGGGAAGCAAAATTGTTCAGAATTTTATTTTCTACAACTTTGTTTCTCTTCATTCATGCCGTAAAACGTGAAACATAGGAGATAATGATAATATTTTGAATTGGTCGCGTTTTTCAGGTTTATTTTCCAAAATATCGATCCTAGAAGAAAAATTGTAAGGACCAAACTTGTAGAGAATCAAATTTTCTACAATTTTTGTATTCACGGTTTTACTGTTAAATCAAAAATGGCCGAGTTATTCAAGAAAAACCGTTTTTTTTTTGGAAAAAAAAACCATTTTTCGAATATACGCACCAGCCTGATTCAGTCTACTTTTTGAATTTACACTCCCAGTGACTCCCCCGAGGGACCTACAAAAAAAAAACCAAGAACTAATTATTCACGGGTCAAAATCTATAATGACTGTACTATACGACAAATAAGTAACGTTCGCCACATTTGACATTTATATTACTGTTGCCATGTAAAAAGTTTTAAATAAATCTCAGTCTCATCTTTTGTTAGCCAGATTCTAACGAATAGAGATCCTACCTACCTACTCGACTAACAAAAACTATACCTATCTAACTTGAAAACTTAATACTACGCAAATGGATCCCTAAACAGACATATCCGTCTTGTCGCATCATGTAAAATCAGCTTTCGCGCACCTCTGAGCTGCAATTCGCACGAACGCGGTAACACTTTTGACGCTTTCTGTCTAATCGTATCGCCGCCGTTGAGCCACGACGATGAGACAAACTAGTCGAAAGAGCATATCCCGTGCAATCAATGCCAGATTTGACTTTTCTAGCTGTGAAACATCGGTTGTGTTATACAAAGATCCTTCCGACCCGTATTACTACTATTTATTTAATACAACGAAAAAATATTTCAAAAAACTTACAGTATGTTCGAACGACGACCACGCCATGAGATTGAAGACGGGAAAGAATACATCCCTACTTTTTGGGTAGGGTAGGTGTGTACCCTAAAATATTGTTTTCATCATATTTTTTTACCACTTAGGATAGGTTGCATCAAACGGTCTGTAATCGTAAGTAGTGTTCGTTAAAGGGCATATTCATTATTTTTGTCCCCTTAAACGGATGGTTACGGATAGTAACAAAACTGACAGGTTGATGCGACTTAAACATCACTTCCTTCCCCTAAAATCTGAAAGTATGGAAAGTTTGACAAGTCTCTATGGAATGACAGCTTCCGGCGCCATATTTAACGTTGATCGGTATGTAATCATAGGTGGGTGCAACCCAGGGCGGGTTGATTGATATGTATACGAATTAGACGGACATGGCGAAACTACAAGGTCCCTAATGACTACGGAAACCTAAAACTCAGCAATGTGTGAGTAGATCCACGCGACATTAGACAAAAGGCATTGCCATTAATGATGTCCATGTGTATGATGGTTATAACTTACCTGTACATCAAATGGTTGGTGGTGTTGAGTCGAATCAGGCGCGGACTGCACAACCGACGCCCCATTGACTAGATTAGGCGCAGCACCGCCTGCGACCCCACCGCCAGCGCCCGCGACGCCGCCCACGCCTCCTACACCGCCTATGGCTCCTACTCCACCGACACCACCGCCATACTGTTCAAAAAGTAATCATTTCATTTCCTTTATTCGCATCATGGATACCAACTTTTTTTACCTCGAACACCAGAATTAGGCAAATTGGAAGATATATGAACACCAAAATAAACCCAACTAGTAGACAGATATAAGTTGCGAGATATAAGAAAGAAATAGTAGATTGTACAACAAGTGCATAAAGGGAGCCATTTTACCTATGACGTTTATATCCACCCGAGGCGAGGTCATATCCAATATGTGTTCAGAGTTTGGGTGATGTAAGAATTATACCAGTCGCATCCTAAGAATACATTTTTGTCACCTCATAACATACCAGGTGAGCAATCCAAATGGGTCAGTATGGCGGTTTTGGAAACCATAACAGATAGCGAAATCTTGGCTTAGGAACCATGACGTTGATTTTAGTAAAAAGAAAAACTGCATTCATATACTTACAAAAATACGTGTACTCGGCCCAGGAATCGAACCTGGACTTTTTGAAAAATTAAATTTCGTTATTTAAAAACAATGCATTTTATTAGTTTTAGATATCATGTTTCTTAGTAACATTTACTATTTAAGAGCTACATAACCGATATTCAAAGGAAAATAACGAAATTTAATTTTTCAAAAAGTCCAGGTTCGATTCCTGGGCCGAGTAGGTACACGTATTTTTGTAAGTATATGAATGCAGTTTTTCTTTTTACTAAAATCAACGTCATGGTTCCTAAGCCAAGATTTCGCTATCTGTTATGGTTTCCAAAACCGCCATACTGACCCATTTGGATTGCTCACCCTGTATATTACAACGTAAATTAGCATTGCTATGCGAAATTAAAAATAATAGTATCAATAGCTTTTTCATATCTCCTGTTCTGAAAGTTGACTTTTCATGGATATATAGCCGGGTGGAAAATAGCGTTTTCTACCCTAGGTTGGAAGGTAATTATTTTTAAATTGTTGTGACTAGCCACTGAGTCGAAGATAATTAAGTTACGTAATATTATTAAAATAAAAGATTTACATTAAAGTCAGCTATACAATAAACGACGGGTTTATTACAATCTAAGATTGATATTAAAATCCATTTACAGTTGGTATTTACTTTCTTAATTACAGAAAATTGACATTCAAAATCATTCTTGGGGGCTTTTGGGGTCGAAACACTGGGACCATGGGATCCAAGCGCGCGCCGACTATATAGGGATTTAAGTTTTAATTTATAGTTTTTTTTTGTCTTTGTAGTATAAAGTTTAAATTAATAAATTATCAATAAACATAAAAAAAATCATTCTTGAAAATTTTGGTTGCCCGCCATAATGCTTTTTTCTTTTTTCACGTTTCAGCATGGCCCTCTAGATTAGTCGCGTCGTCGCGGCGGTGTGAGTATGTATGTGTACGAATTCAATTTCGTAGATAAGTCGGCAGAGCACTTATGTTACATGGTTACACGTGGTTTGAAGTTTTGTTAGAAATTATTTCATTTAAAAATGTATACTTGAATGCATACATTTATACCTAATGGTGGCACCACACTTGGCGGTATTTGCCCAAATGTTCGTTTTTCATCTTTTTCCTTCCTACGGCAAATGAAAGAGAGGCATTAGAGGCAACGCGAACACGCAACCCCAAGTGTGGTGCCAGTATAAAGAGTACTTAGTAGGACTAATAAGTACTCGAAGCAGAAAGCGTTTGCGTCATGAATAAATATTTCTATAACAAATATTCATATTTCATTTAGCAATACGGTAGGTATTCTACTGATAATCAAATCAGTAACTTTTAATGAAACGTCAAAAATGCTCCGTTAGTATGAAATTTGTAAGGAATAAAATAATTTAAAAAAGAAAAAATATGTAGGAGCATAATTATACGAGGTTATTCGTGAGTGATATTATTATCTTCACTCAGTAAACATGAATTGACACATTTATTAATTTTTAAAAATCCTGATATCCGCATTATGTACTTGGTTAAAACGAGATGCAATTCTCTAGTACGGTTTCTCTGTCGGTCACACTTTTTTATCGCAGTACTCAGTCCAGGTTAGGTATTACGTCCACGGATGTGACAGCTGTTATTTCCTGCTTGATTGACACTTATTGTCATTGATAATGTTATCTTCAGAAACGTATTATTTAGTTGTGTTAACCTACGAATAAAACAAATTGACTACTTTTTTATTTTTTATTCATTGCAAGTTTGAGAAAAGCACTATACAAATCTCGGCGAGAAACGGGGTTGCCGGCCGCGTATCCCTATCCGCCTATCGATATCTACTTGGCCTGCAACCCTTCGTTTCCCGGCCTCTATAGTAATGAATGTACTATTTCACACCTTTCATTCGGAAGTAAGTGTTGCTCTACAACGAGAGGGATCAAAATGCTGCTTTTCAGTTCAAGCTACTTTTTCAATTTATTCATTGGCATGTAGCATTTACGCAATGTGCCAATTGAACACAGATCTTAACAAAATAATCGATTGTAATTACATCGTAATCGATTAAAAACGAACATATTTCAAGTTTTAACTTTAACGTTATATGAAAATTAATGAATTTTTCGTATTATCAAAAAAAATTGTTACAATAAATTATACGTTTTACTAAAAATCAAAACTATCGAAAACTGTTAGATTTTCCTCATATCGGTGTGAAAAATTGCATGTATCACTCGGGGGCAAAATTATTTTCGTCATGGGCGTTAACGCTTGAATCCTTCGTTACGCTCAGGATTCTAACTTAGAATCCTTCGCTCCGCTCTGGATTCAATGTACCGCCCTCACCGTAAATACATAATTTTGCTCCCTTGAGACACAAATAACTATTTCACACCTTTCATTCGGAAAAGTAAGTTTTGCTCCACAACGAGATGGATGAAAATGCTACTTTTCTGTTCAAGCTACTTTTTTAATTTATTTATTGGCATGTAGCATTTACGCAATGTGCCAATTGAATACAGATCATCTTAAGAAACTAATATAAAAAGCGCAAAAATCAAAACAGCCCGACAATGTCCTTCTTATTAATTTCCCAAAATTTCGGTCGGAGAAGGAAACAGTCGAGAACGAAACCTCGTTTTTTTTTTTTTACTTAGGACTTTTAGTCGCAGCTCTAGACTTTTGTGAGAAGTATAGAAAGGGATATTAACTTAGTCGTTTTTTTTTTAATATTGTTAATAAGTGAGAATAAAGTTTTACATATAATATCATAATACCATAAAATACCCTGACAGGTAGTTCACCTGCTGAGTAAACACCCAACAAGGGCAATGCTAGTTACTAAATGTGTATTATACTACGAATTAACCCGTTAAAATTGTAAGATTAGGTAGCGTTAGGTCAAAGGACAACTTCAACTTGGCGACTTTTGCGATATGATACCAAACCGATATTATGTTCGTAACGCGAAATTGACTATTTCAGTGTGCAGTCATGGGTATTAATATACGTACACAAATAAGAACATAAACATCTGTACACTACTCTGTTGTCAATGTCATAAAGGCGTGCACAGATATTTATGTACTAATTTTTTATACGTATATTCATACCCCTGACAGTACACTTGATGCCGACGAGCTAGCGTTTTCTTATATTGATAAGGAAATGTATCTAAAGTATTGAGGATGTCGCATGGTCTTGTAATTCGAAATGAATTTTTCGTTTGATATAAATTGTCTTTGTACAAACCATAAATGGATGTGTGGTCGTCTCGCAAACTGACTGAAGAGTCGATGTACTTGGGTTCGACCCCAGCGACCGGCAAGCCATTTTCGTAAAGATTTTTAAATTCCTTGTGATACATTTTGAAATCGCGAAAAGCATGGAAGGTTCTAGAAAGAGTAAGAAATTAAGATTACCTTAATTAGCTTATATGTGTTGCATCTTTTTTTATGAATGTTGTGGGTCTCTATTGGTTCCCATAAAATTTAAGTTCCGATTTTTTCAGTCCATACCGTTTCCCAACATAATTGTTATAAGTCATATTGTCGAAAGTCATAAAATTAAACAGTATAAATTGGAGTTCCGATTTTTGCAAGTCATCATTATTGTTAGTCATAAAATTGTTTAGTCATAACATTCAATGTCCAGATGGTATGCCATTTCATATTATTGAAGGCAATAAACTTGCTTATTATAATTGTTGTAAAGTCTTTTTTCGCAGGTCATAATGATGGGTAGTCACGTGGTTAGTTAGTCATAACATTTAATGTGAGGGTGGTGTCAGACTTCATAATATTACAGTCAATAAAAACACTCGCAATAATTATAAGAAGGTATAAAATTCTTGTTCTAAATAAATTGTTGTTCTTGAACTAACGAACCTATCCAAGTGGTTGTACGAGTCACTATAGATTTTTTTTAAATACTAATCCAAAAATATTGCAATGACATACGATTTATATCCCAATTTAAGTAGTGTGTAGGATAAAAATTACAATGTTTGTGTTGCAAAATTATAATATTTTTTGCAAACAAGTGTTTACGCTCTTTAATAAAAAAAATAACCTCGAAGACGAAAGCGGGAGCAAAGCTCCCGCTTCCGTCTTCTAACCTATCCGCGATCCGAGTCGGTTTTGCCACTCAGTCCCTGTTCTTGTTGTTCTTTGAAAAACTTGAACTTTATACACCACTATCTTGGCATTGGTTGATCTCAGAGAAAAGTTTATGTGACGTTTTATGCTTATTTTGATAGGTTCTACCTTTTGATACGTTTGATAGTAGTTTTATTATGTCTAGAAATGTTTCTGAGTAATTATCCATATACCGATGGATGTTATAGATTTGGTTTCTTAGACATAATTAACTTTAGGCATTAATACGATATGAATAACAACCATTAGTACGTTGAAATAAATGCCTTACAACATTTCTGAATAATTATCTATAGACCTTTAAACATTATAGTCATCATTTTTATGACTTTTGAGATTATAGGATTTAATATTATAGGTCATTGGTATTAGAACTATTAAGCGTTATACTTAACAAAAATTATGACTACTGATATGTATGTCTATAAATTTTATGGATATTAACTTCTGACCATCGAAATTCGGAACAAAAAAAATATGGGAAACAAAGGGCACCCGAATGTTGTAGTGAGTAATTGAAGTCCGGACGGACGATTATTTAACTTATAATAAAAGTATGACAAAAAACTTTTACTCTCTGGGATTCGAACCCAAGACCTGACTCGGAAAGCTAACAATTACTGATCACGCCACGACGTGACGTACATTACTACTCGAAATTAAACTATTTATTTGTGGCTGGTAAGTTTAACAATGTGTCGTTGGACTGTCAACATCACGGAACTGAGACCGCTTGAATTTTATAAGTTTTATAACATAATGTTTTAAAATTAAATGAAAGAAATATTTAATGGCAATTCTCGAATCTGAATCAAACGTTCAAAAGAATCCGGTATTCTGAGAAAACAAATTAGGGATTCTGGGGTTTCAGTATTTTGGCACTATGTAATTTAGTGATCTAGAAGTATTAGAGTATTGGGGAAAATGAAATTACATTGCAATGAAACTAAAGCGTATTTTCATACATAACACAATTTCTAAAATCTGTGTTGAATTTACGTTTTTTTTATATACTTATATACGTTCCAAGTCGACAAATGAGAAAACTATGAGAGCTCAAAAATGCCAGCATTATGTCGGACTTTGGTAGTACCTATATTAGAAAGGGGCGCACTAGGACAAAGTGAGTCTCTTTCGGCTCGCGTTTTCGGACACAAAATGACCTCCTCCTACACGTAGTAGCTCCTAGCTCCGTGTTCAGGGGGGTAGTCACGTAAAGTTCCGAACGCGCGTTAGGTAGATCCAACTATCATTTTTCCATATAAAAATTTACATTTAGATCTACCCGACGCGCGTACAATGCGTTACGTGATCGACCAACAGGAATTAAAATTAATTATGAGTGGATTATTTTCTCGCAATCGAAGTGAAAAGTAGAGTGTACGAACCAATTTCATCTAGTGGTAATATGGACTATTTTAGACCCTAGTTATACAATCTACCAATCCATGCGTCATTTATTAATTATGTATACAATAGTAATAAGGAGCACATTATATCAGAAACAAAATTAAGTCTGGTCTAAACATAGAATATCTTACCTGTTGAGGAGTCGCAAAACTGTTGTTATCGAACTGAGGATGTTGCTCCATTTGTAACACTAACTCGATGTGTTGATTCATGGAATCATTCAGAGTCATACCTGAAAAGCATAAAATAAGACACAAAATGTTATGTTGAATAAATAGAACTGTTATACACAATGACAGTATTTTTGAAGTCGAGTATTGAACCACAGATTATAAGTTCAATAGAATCTTTCTACTGAGAGTCGAACCCAGTATTTTATATTATAAGGGTTCTGATCCTCAAAAGGAACTCTTAAGGATTTGCCACTCTGGATGCCCGCATTATGTATAAACAAATTCAATTTGACCTGACTGCAGACCGCAGAACGCATCCAGTGTGGCAAAGGCCTTACAGGACCACATTGTTCTCTATATCTGTCCGTCTGTCAAGACCCTGTTTCTCAGGAACATTTATTCTACCATAAAATCCTTACATTATCAGTATCATACATTATATCGTTATAGTTATTCAACTTGAATAGCTAAACTTCGTAATTATTATCATAATTCACTTCTACTATTTCATGTTGAATGATTAATAATTATAGCCTCAGCCAGATACGCTTTTTTTTTTAATATTTCAATATCAGGCATTTTTTGTACACGGCTAGTATATGTTATTTTTCAACACACCTGCTTGTAAAGTAGGTCTTATTACAGCGTATTTACACTGATAATGCAGAATATTACCCATGCCGTGCCTTTTACATTACATTATCGCACTAGTGCCTTTTCATTACATATCTTTTTAAATATTAGCAAGAAGTATTAATGTTTCGAAAACAACTAAGTAGTTATTTGCGTAAATATAAAATTCAATTCAAAATGTGATAAATAATTAAAGAATTTCATGAAACTGCTTGTTAGCTTGTTGATATTTATATTTTGACGGTGTATTTTTACCTATAAATACCCAATTTCAATATTTATTAATATGTGGCTGATTAGCTACTTTGCCTGTGCCCTTATCTCAGACTTGCGCGCGCATGCAGCGCTGAGCGCACGAAAAATAAAATTACGGCCGCCATCTTTTAAATGGGTTTCTGTTTGTTAAGTTTATTCACAGTATTGCATTTCGTTAGTGTTGTTTTGTAAAATGTCGAATTTAGATAACGAAGAATTACTTATCGAGTGTACGCCGCCAGATATCATAGTTGAAGCGCAAAATGCGAGTGATAGTCTTTTGCCCTCAAAATCAAAAGATAAATACATGCAAGCCTACGCAAATTTCATTCAATGGAAAAATAGCAAAAATGCAAGCTCTTTCTCAGAGAACGTGTTCATGGCTTACTTTAGTGAACTGGCGAAGAGGTATAAACCTAGTTCGCTTTGGTGTATATATTCTATGTTGAAGAGTACCGTGCAGAATAAAAATGCAATTGACATCAAAGCGTACACCAATCTAACTGCATTCTTGAAAAGACGTTCAGACGGCTTTTACAGTCGAAAATCCAAGGTTTTAACACCTAATGAAGTGGAGAAGTTCATTAAAGAAGCACCGGATAATCAATATCTAGCGACAAAGGTCAGTTCCACTATTTAGTTTTGTATTCATTATTATAATATTTGTAGGCGGTATTGTGAGTGTTGATATAATAGGAACTAAGTACGATTATTATAACTTAATTATGATTTTATTTATTTTCAGGTCGCATTAATATTCGGAATTACTGGTGCCTGTAGGCGTCAGGAATTAAACAACATTACGACAAAAGATATAGAGAATCACGGAGAGATGCTACTTGTCAAAATTCCGAACACTAAAAATAAAATTCCTCGGTCATTTACTATTCACGGACCATTTTATGAAATAGTGAAAAAATATGAAAGTTTACGTTCAACAAAAGGAAAATCTGACCGGTTCTTCCAAAATTTTCAAAACGGCAAATGCACGAGTCAGCCTATCGGAGTGAACAAATTTGGATCGATGCCTAGAGAAATTGCCAAGTTTTTAGGCTTACCACAGGCTGACGCTTACACCGGACACAGTTTTAGGCGGACTTCAGCTACATTGCTGGCTAATTCAGGAGCCGATATATTGACTTTAAAACGCCATGGGGGATGGCGATCTAATAATGTCGCCGAGTCATATATTGAGGACTCCATCCAAAATAAAGCCGACATAAGAGCCAAAATAACACAAGCAATCCATTTGGAGCCACAATCCAAGAAGTTCTGCCCTGAACCGCGTCCTTCCACCTCATATGCCAATGATGATTTGGGATTTCATACGTTTGCTAATGATGAAACGCAATGTTCTTCTACCTCCTTTCAGAATGTTGCATTATCACCGACATTTACAGTTACCCAAGAACAAAGCAATGAAATAATTAATAATACAATTAAACATACAGTACAAATGCCTCATAAGGCGGTAGCATATCATTTCAATAATTGTACTTTTAATAACTGTTTCAATAATTAAAGTTTTTAAATAAATGTGAACTTTTATTTACTTTTCCTCGCAAGTGTGTTGAAAAACGTCGTATGAAACACGTGAGCATTGGTCATTACACTTCTCGTCTCCATTAAGCCTTCGCCTTCGGCTCAGGCTTAAAAACCGACTCGAGTGTAATGACCAACATAGCACACTTGTATCATAATGTACTATTAAAAGCTTATATTATTGAAATCATTAAGTCTATGGACCGGATCCGACTTAGGAAAAAAGTTGAAGCCAAAAATTTATTAGTTTATTACCTACGCAAAAATGTTATCAGTATTTTTATGATGAAAACATGTTTGTATATACTAGTTTTGAGACTAATGATAATGACTTACGTTTGAATCCAAAAATATAAGAAGATAAGTGAATTTTAATCAGATGTTTACGACCTTGAGACAAGATTGAATGTTACTTGGCCTATGGAATAGTAAATTGTTAACCGAGGGTTGAAAGTGACCCTTATCACACGAGATATTTCTAGCGCTCGAACGAAGTGAGAGCGCCAATAGTTCGAGGGCGAAATGGGTAATTTCGCCCGAGTTAAACACTCTACTTTTCATTTCGACTGTGAGGAAAGTAAAATAGTACACGTACGTTTTATAAAACAGGTATATTAATAGTAATCAGTTAAAATACACATACTGCCAAGTTTAGAAAAGTTTTAAAAACGTATCTAATAGTTTGATTTTTTTTCTATTAATTTCAATAATCCATGCAAATATTATTATCATAAGGTTCATTATTACAAAGCATGAAAAGTGTCGTGGGGAGTGCCTAGTTTTCCGTAATTTTCAATTACGTGTCAGGGCGATATCACTGTGACGTAGAGTTTACTTTTTATTTCTTCATTTTTCATTATTTCTCTGAGACTCCAGTACTTATTCCAGGATATAACAATTCTTCTATTTATTTCCTTTTCCGTTACTTCTAAGTTTTCAATTACATCACAAAAATAAGGTCCCTATACAAAGAATTGTGGATCCACATTTTAAAATGCGGTGACATGTGAGGTATCGTATAAAAGGGCTTCATTACCACAAGCTAAAACCGCTCCATAATTATTCTAACGATGTATACTTTCCGATTTATGAGGAAAAAGGTTTGAAAACTTTTTCTCGGATTTTCTTACATGCAGACACACATTTGCATATCCGCAACTGCGGAAGTTCTGCATCAATTTTAAGACCTATGTCCGTATCCGCGTCCGCGGTTGTGGACTATAATTTTATTAAACTCCAACAGAAAGAAAGCACAAAAATATGCCTAATGTAATGAAATGACAAAAATCCCATTCAAATATCTCACTCAAATATAAAACCGTTTAAGAAATTACCAAGCTATAAACGTTTTAATATTACTTGATAGAGACAGATAACGCTTGATACCTTTGACATCACGGGTCTCGAGCGCCATAGTTTGAATAGCCTAGTGGTTAGAGAACCTGACTATGAACTTTGAGGTCCCGGGTTCGATTCCCAGTCGGGGCAGATATTTGTATGATGAATACGAATGTTTGTTCTCGAGTCTTGGATGTTTAATATCTATTTAAGTATGTATTTATCTATATAAGTATGTATATCCGTTGTCTAAATAGTACCCATAGTACAGGCTTTGCCTAGTTTGGGACTAGATCAATTGGTGTGAATTGTCCCACGATATTATAACTTTGTGATTATTTATTATAATTATTATATTTTAAATATGTTTTCGATAAAATTTATCATTATTGATTACTTTATTTGGAGCTAACATCCCTATTGATGCGGATATTTTGCGGATTCGGATTATTGTGGTTGTATGTAGTGCAAGACGCGACACGAAAAATGCCCAGCGCGGCAATGTGTTAGGTATTTTCACCATTAGTCGAATGATCTTCATTTTGTAATATGCCGCTTCACCGCATTCACTTCGCAAGAATAGACGCGTTTGTACCATCGTTACGAATTTAATTCAGTATCAACGTATTACATTATCACTTGCTATCCATGTGTACGTTCTTTTTTTATATTTTTGAGAGTTTGACCCCAACTTTTGTCCACGTCCGTCCGCATTCGCAGATTTCTAAAAAATGGCAACCGCGACGTCCTTGTTCCTTTGACAAATAACAAAATCAAAACTATCAGAACAGTTAGTTTTAATTCTAAATGTACAACCTCTATCTAAGATATTGGAATATGCAATGATGTAATATTAAAAAAAATCTAAGACTATATAATCCAGAGATTTCGAAAGTTAGCCCAAAAATGGATAGCAGCCACTTAAAACGATAGGTGAACCTTCTTTTTAATTAAATTCTTTAAAAAATGTCATTTTATATTGAAAACTTGAATTATACAACGGTGGCAACTTTTTTCGTGAACAAGACTTATATGTTTCTCTGCGTACGTTACGGGTCATTTACTTATCTCTGTTTCGCTCTCGGAAATAAGCATACCGTCCTGCTTTTTTGACTTTGATTTGACTTCCATTATTAGTGTTTAATGAGGGCTACCGTTTCTGCCCTCACCAGTTGGCGCCACTGGCGTGTCGGGTCCAATAATATAGCTATTGAAGTTTGTTATTACTGGCGTAAAACAAAATTTACATTTACATCATGTTTAAAAGGGTAAATCAATAATTTAAAATACTCGTAATAAAGTAATAATACTTATTATTATTACCTCCGACTCATTTTTGCACGAGTTTTTCTTAGATTCGCTTTAAAGCACTAAGATTCATTGATCCGTAACACATATTTGACATAATTAATCTCAGTATGCAAAATATTCACAACATTATTAGGAATTATGAAAAAACCCGCAAAATCCACTCACAAACTACGGCATTTGACATTTTGAAGCCCCAACGTGCTGTGCTACTAGCGCCTCTAGCGGCGAATTCACTCGCGGTAGCCCTCATTGCAATATTCGCAGCGAATTCATGTGTGCGTATGCCTGGCCATTTTTAAATCGGGAATTTTCAATAGACAACATATCTACCTCTTTTTATATATTACATCTTTTTTTATATTACTTGTGACATGTGTGTGTGTGTGGGAGTTTCTGTTCATACAATCAAATCCATCATAGAAATCATAGTGCCTGAGTTGGCAGATATATTTAACAACAGTATCGATTGCGGTGAGTTTCCTGATCTAATGAAACATAGTAAAATCACTCCGTTATTCAAATCGGGTAGCACTTACTGACCCCACTAACTTCAGACCAATATCTGTGCTCCCAACATTTAGCAATTTTTTTGAAAAATTAGTTTTGTCGCAATTAATAAGACATTTTAACATAAACAATTTGATGCATAACATGCAGTTTGGATTTACCCGGGGTCACTCGACAACCGACGCTGGTTTCGAGCTAATTAAAAACATTTTTGATGCCTGGGAGGAATCACGAGATGCTTTAGGTATCTTCTGTGATTTATCCAAGGCTTTCGACTGCGTTTGTCATGAAACATTGATCAGGAAACCTATGGAGTCAGAGGATCAGCACTGAATTTACTTCAGTCTTACTTACATGGTAGAATACAAAGGGTTGAAGTGAATGGACAGCGATCACCGGGGTCATTGGTCTCGATGGGTGTACCGCAGGGATCAATATTGGGACCTATCCTGTTCCTTATCTACATAAATGACTTGCCATACCTCGTAAAGACCCACCATGATATAGTATTGTTTGCAGATGACACCTCACTTATTTTCAAACTCATAAGCAGGCCTCGGATTATTTTTCGCATGGTAAGATGAAAGAAAACTATGGAGTCGATATTAAAACTAAACTTTAACTCATATTCATACTCATACTCACAAATTTTCTTAGTCCCGTAATACTTTTGTCCCTTATGCAGGTTGACAAATCGAAAACGTTAATCAAAAATTTATCTTACTTAATGTAATTAAAATGAATTTATGTAGTATGATTTGGGAAGTGTTAAGCCTTTCGCTTGGTAAAGGGTTACATTTACCCTGTAACTATATCAAATATGGAACCAGTTGCCATTATTTACTCGTTTTACAATTGTAATTTTGAAATGGATAATACACATGTCATACCTTGTCAAGATTTTGAGGCACTCATTCCTGTATCTACAAGCTCTATGGATATTGGAAACTAGGAGCACATTACAAAAGTAATGTTTTATTTTAATTTTTTTTAAATAAAGTTATAATTTATTTCTATTCAAATGATTTATTTTATTTATAATTTAATTTCGTTCTTAATTAAATGAATGAGTATGAGTATGAATATAAATAACAATTTAATTTTAATATTGACTCCATAGTTTTCTTTCATCTTATCATGCGAAAAATAATCCGAGGCCTGCTCATAAGACAGCAACAAGCTTGCAATGATGTATACAATGCTATTTCTAAAATAGTAAATTGGTTTAATGTTCATAATTTATGAGAAAAAGACTAAATGTATTAAATTTGTCACGAATCACGTTAAGCACGAGCAAGGGAGTGTCTTTGTGAAGGGTGAGGAATTGGAACTAATGGATAGTACAGCTTTTCTTGGTTTTACGCTAGATTCTAAGCTCCAATGGGGTCCCCATATTGCTAATCTCGCGAATAGACTGAGTTCTGCAGCATTTGCAGTGAGCAAGATCCGTCAATTAACAGACGTGAAAACAGCTCGATTAGTATATTTTAGCTACTTCCATAGCATTGTCATATGGTATTTTATTGTGGGGCAGTGCTTCGGAGATTCATTCGATTTTTGTTTTGCAGAAACGGGCTATTCGGGCGATATATAAATTGAACCATAGAGACTCACTTAGAGATAAGTTTAAAAATATTAATATAATGACATTACATTGTCAATATATCTATGAAAACCTTTTGTATGTACATAAAAACATTGTCAATTTTAGGAAAAACTGTGACATACATAATATTAATACTAGAAATAAGCATAAGCTCGCGGTGCCCACCACTCAGCTCCAAAAAATTAAAAAAAACATTCATGGGTAATTGTGTAAGGTAAGGTTTTATAACAAACTTCCAGGAAACGTAACTGAGTTATCTATTAATAAATTCAAGAACTATGTGAAGCGTAAACTTATTTCGAAAGCTTATTATAGCACACCATACTACATGAATGATAAAACTCCATGGAACTAATTGTGACTGAATTTTTTATCTATTATTTTCACTATATTTTGTTTTTTGACATTAGATTGTTTTTCTAGAAAAATTCTACTATTATTTTTTATACAATTTTTATTTCATATATTTTTTAATCTTTATGTTTAATAAATTACTCTAAAAAATTTACTGACGATTTGAAAGTGCTTGTTACTAGGCCTACTTGAATAAAGATCAATTTGAGTTTGAGTTTGAGTGGGGTACATTAGTAACTTTTAGACAGGGCAAGGTAAAATAACACAGCCTGTCTTAAAAAGTAGTGCCTAGCGGGCGGGCGCTCTGGAACTTTGCTGGGCGGCCGCTATATGTAACTAAACATGACTGCAGCCTATGCCAAAGAGCTCGCCTAGAGGTCGCTCTGGAATTTTGCTGGGCTGTCGCTATATGTAACTAAACATGACTGCAGCGCAGCCTATGCCAAAGAGCTCGCCTAGAGGTCGCTCTGGATCTTTGCTGGGCTGTCGCTATATGTAACTAAACATGACTGCATTGCAGCCTATGCCAAAGAGCTCGCCTAGAGGGCGCTCCGGAACTTTGCTGGGCTGTCGCTATATGTAACTAAACATGACTGCAGCCAAAGAGCTCGCCTAGGGGACGCTCCGGATCTTTGCCGAGATTTTTTTTTGTAATAATTCCATGTGGCATAATCTATGTATAGGTAATTTCACGAGAGTTGAGGCCACGCACACAACAACACTGTCATGTAATGACAGCGAAGTTTTGACATTACTGTTCTATTATTGTACCGATAGCAAGTTCAACAGTGAATGGCAAGAAAGACCAAAAAGTTCCTACAAACTATTTTGTTAAGTATTAATATATTTCTACCAATTCATCGACTTTATACAAAACAGAAAGCATTTTAATTAATTTTATTTACACCAATTCAAATAAAGGTCACATATGCGTAGGTATATACATGAATATGTATAATATTAATCGTAGAAACGAAAGAGAATAAGTAGGTAACAAATTGCATTGTCTTTATTTATTTAGCTATTAAAATTGTATTCACATATATGTTCATTACTTTGTTATCTCGTTATCAAACCTCTTTAAAGATGATTGAAGTAACTGGCACTCGTTACATCGTTGTCATACTTATTGACAACCGGATTTTCCAAGAGACAAGAAAACCTACAGGTTTTTATTCTACGGAAACATGGCTGAAACAATAGGTCGTGGGAAAACTTTAAATAGACAAAGTCGGGAAATTATATTTAACGTGTTCTGTCATTTTAGACAGAACTTAATTAAGAAATGACGGTCAACATTTACCTGCGACAGAACAGTTCACATTCAATAGCGTCATGAGGAAATTAAACGAAGAAATTGAAGCACTTGACAAAGATACGTTTTCAGAATATTTTCAGAAAAACCCAAGAAAATGAAGAAAGATACAGAATAAAGGAACCTAAGATTGATGAACTAACCGAAAACCATAAACTTGTAATAATCAATCTTGACGATTCAGATATGCTAAGTGACGATACTTTATAAAAATATATTTTTTTTACTGTTGGTTATACCTATTCTTATTAAAATATATTTATATGAATATATATGAGCGTTTTTATTTACATTCACTCACTCATTTCATTCATTCACTTTTTTTGCAATCAGTACTTTGTGTAGCTGTGTGTGTAATCATTCACCTCAACTCTCGTGAAATTACCTATAGCCATAATTGACTTTGAGCATAAACTGATTTGGCAGAATCGAGATTCGCTTAGCTCGGTTACGCCGAATTTCAATAGTTCGAATATTATTGGTGCATAATTTTGATATTCCGAATAATGTCAACGCATAAAATATATGAGCATAACTTTTTTCTGTAGAAAACTTAGCAATGCCTATTTTAACCTAACTGCCAGCGTGTCGACTTCACCCCGTTTCTCGGGATGACTATTTTCCGCTCTAAGGGACACAAGCTAACCATAACCTAACCTACAAATAATATCATTGTTACGATTGTTTGTTATTTTTTTACTGCGTGGGGATTCGCCCCCCGCGCCCCTTTTGGGGGGGCTTTCCGCCCCCATTTTTCTAGCTGCCCTAACCTAATATTCTATATTACAATCCTTATACGAAAATATGCTATAGTTCGTTTTAAGTAGTTATGCCAAGTATCGGTCACCAAAATCTGCACGCAGTTCTCTGTCACCGTTTAGCCAGGTCATATTGCAACTTTTTAACCCGAGGCAAATCTCCAAATGTCAGATTTTTCTGGGGGTCACATCGGCAAGTGGCACACTTCCGCCATACATGAAAAAGCTAACATGACTGTAGCCTATGTCAAAGAGCTCGCCTAGCAATTAGAAATGATTAGGAGTATTTTTACCAAACGTGGAGTCATATTTTATTAGTCTCACTAAGTATTTAAAGTCCTGTCAGCTAGATACGATATATTTAATATAAGTTTGGATTGAATAAAAATAACATTCAACAAAAAATATGGGCATAACGGTATATGATTGAATATGAAACTAACTTGGCACGGCCCTGCGCCCGCATAACGGCCTCGTAAGTCGCCGGCATAGCATTAAGTAAGCTCGCCTAAATAAAGTGAATCGGCTTGACGTACTCGTATTGCGAACTCACCTAGCGGGCGCCGTAAGAATGTCGTCGGTTTCTGGGGTATGTTCTAGACATGTATGGCAGTGAAAGTGTTAAAAGATGTGATTGGATTAAGCTAAATTTTACATACCGGGGTGTATTTGTGGATGTTGTGGATGCGGAAGACCCTGCAGTGGTGCAACTCCTAACATCCCAGGATGGTGCTGCAACATAAAAAACTACTTTTGACGATTTGGACCTTCGTAAGCCGATGTCAAAATTGCGAACTTAATTTACCCTTGAGGTCCATAATATCTTCACTTACATTACTTATGCTAAAATATCAAGTGTATAACGCCCTGCCTGCCATGATCACTTCTAACGCTATGCGACGCTTCTAGGCTAGTTACAATTATTCTTATAGATAGCGGGCCTATTTCCATTAAAAAATATATGCATTTGCTTTTAAACCAGTAAATAAATACATCAATGTTATTCGAATAATATATGGGTATAGGACGAATTTTAAGGGCCGCAATACATGAGAGATTCATACAGTCGTGGCCTACTAATTAGGGACAACCATTCTTATAGTTGTGCATGTGAGCTAAGGTAGAAACGCATACAGCTACTCTTCAACTAATACTAATAATAAATAAAAATCACGTGCCACGCTCTATTGGGATCGATCTGTCATCACGGACAGGACTATTCTTGCCAATAGGCCTGATATCGTGCTGACAGATCGATCGAAACGCCAGGCAGTGCTCGTCGACATCACCATCCCCCATGACGAGAACCTCGTGAAGGCCGAGAAGGACAAAGCCAGCAAGTACCTAGACCTGGCTCACGAGGTAACCGCCATGTGGGATGTTGATTCGACGATCATCGTCCCGATAGTCGTTTCGGCGAACGGGTTAATAGCGAAGTCTCGACCGTCACCTTAAGAGACTCTCGCTAGATGGCTGGGTCAAGGGTCAGATACAGAAGGCAGTACTTCTGGACACGGCGCGAATAGTCAGTCATGCATGAGGTTCCTCTCTCTGTCGCCCTTATTTATTTATTATTATTTATTTATATATTAATATTGTAAAAACCTAACTTAAGATGAATAAAGAGATAATAAAAATAATATTGTTAAATTTTCCGTCTATGTTTTTTTTTTAATTTGCTCGTATTTGATATGAAAAGTAGAGTGTTTTTAACTCGGGTGAAAGCCACCCGTATGACTCGAACCAATATATCTCGTCAGAAATGGGTGCCTTTCAGCCCTTGGTTAACAATCTACTATTGTAACAGCGATATAAAATTGAAAAAAAAATGGTACTCGACTTTAAGAGCCCTTATTGTGTAACGATTATATAAAATACTATGTTTGAGGCATAAACGGCCGTATCTTTTATTTACGTTAACTTGGAAGTTTGATTTTTTCACAGATTCAAGGAACTGTAGATCTGAGTATATGGTTTTAATTTCAACTCGATACCTCCACGCGTTCCCGAGATAAAGGGTCTTGACAGACAATTGGACAACAAAGTGATCCTATAAGGGTTCCGTTTTTTTTTACAAGCTTTATATTAAGTTGACTTCTTGTAAGTATGTAAGTTGTCCGTCAAAATTTGCAACTTAATTTTGAAGCAGATAGCTTTAACCGATTGAGCTGAAATTTTGTGTAAAGGCATAGTTTGGATGACAATTCAATATTCAATATTCACCATGGAAATTCAGTACTTAACCGACGTAACCCCGTTGAATTTGGGCTCGTTAGAATCGTCTCAATGAGTAGTTGATGACGGTATACAGAAAAATGCAATAAAAGTTTGTACCAAAAATGAATTATTTGACAGAAACATTCTTTTGAGATACGGAACCCTAAAAACGATGGTATTGACCACTCGTATTCAATTATAGCGGTAGAAAGTAAGTGCCTGCAATTTTGACCTACAGTCGTATTTATTTTTATTTAATTTTCATATTTGATACGACAAAAAGTGTGATAACAAAGCAACAAAAAATACATAGGTAACCAGCAATTTGGCACATTACAATTATGGGGAGGTACCACAGATCACTAAATACTATAGAAAGGCGATGTGGGCGTGGCACGCGCGCCACTAGGCTGAGCATGCGCTCTGCTTTCGCGCCAACGCCACCTGATGATCGCCGTGCAGTCGCTCAAGAAGTTCGTTCGAGTAAGTGCTGGCGTCAATAAAAATTAAAATCACCTAATTATGCCATCCTGGGCCATTATTAAGTGTAGAGCACGAAGTCAAGTATTAAATGTGGCTTAATGTAACTACAGCGCACCGTTGTCGTTGCGCATGCGTGAGTAGCCTATGTTTATTTTCATCACACTTGCTCGTAAATGGTGTTATTCCATGGCTGTATACAGAAGGACAATGGCCTAAATTGTTTCCGCGGGAGTCTTAAAGTTTCATAACTCCCTAGGAAGTTATGAATTTGTGTGTGATCTGATTGGGTTAAGCCTGAGGCTTAAGCAAATCTAGTTGGCCGCGCGCCACAACAATTCTGCTCTGCGATTGGTTGCAAAAATCTAATTGGCGACGAGCCGCAAGTATACACTGTACTGCTCTGCGATTACTCTCTGATCTGGAAGAGAAGTTGTCAATTAATGTCAACTTTTTATTGGTGCCGCTGTATGAAAATGAGATGTTTTTGTCTTTTGAAGTTATTTATTTCCTCGCAAATGTGATGAAAAACATTGTGTATAACACGGGCGTAAGAATATTGCAAACTCGAGTCAACAAAAGCCCTCCGCCTTCGGCGTCGGGCTTTTGATGGACTCCGGTTCGCAATATTCCATTTACGCCGCTCGTTAAAAAATGTACTATTTCTTTATAAGTATGTAGTAGTAGGAAACGTGGAGGGAATGAGGTGGCGACACCGGTGCCGATAGAAACCGCGCTTGATACCCCTTCTATAGTATTTGGTGTTCTGTGGGAGGTACAAACCTGTGGGTGCGAAAGATGTGGCATGTGGTGTAGTTGAGCTGGTGCGGGCGCCGGAGCCGGCATCGCGTGTGCAGGCAGCAGCGGGAATGCGGCAGCGTCTCCGTTGCGGATGGCGCCGCCAACAACTCCCCCAGTTCCGCTACCGTCCTCCTCAGCAGGAGATGGTTGCCGAGAGCCTGGAGTGCGACTGAAACAAGCGTACAAAATTAATTGTAAAAAATACTCAAAATAAGCAAATCAACACAATTTTTGAGAAATGCTAATAGGCTTGTGTCCAAATTTTTTTTACGATGCCATTCGAACCAGTTCTTGGAGAGGAACAAAAGTTTGCATGGGAGTGACTATAATTAAAAAACATTAATACCCAAAAAATTGAGTTAACGACGGACCTCGCTGGCGGCAGCCGAAAACGTTTCATACTTATATTATGTTGAATCGTGACGTCACAGTGTAATATTTGTACTAATTGTTGTATTGAAAATCAGGTAAATTGCTGTTTCGGTCGTGAAATACTGCGTTTAGGACCATAGTTGTCGTACAAATTTGTTTCTATAAAAGCGTAAGGATTGTATTGGTAGCTTTAAATTTACTTTTAAAAAATGCATATTTTTTCTAAACTTTCAAGGTCTATATCTTTTTATGATTTTAATTATATTTCGTAATTTATACTTATACTTAATTACATTTATTTGATGGTTTACTATCCATTTAGCAACACTGCGTTATCAATTTTAACATGTGGAAACTACCCAATTAGGCTACATTTTTTTAAAATATATTTTTAAATGTTCGTAAAGATTTGATCGTGAACTAGTATTATTATTTCTTCAAAATAATATCGCTTTATGGGTGGATTGCAAAAAAAAAATTGTACATAGTTAGAGGTCTGGCTAACCAAATTTCTATTCACGTTGAAACTACTATTCACGTACCTAATCAAAGTTATAGAACTAGTACATAAAGGATCAAAATATTTATGCAGCACAAACCCCTACTAAGTTGTTTACGATTTGTAAACATTGCAGTTTTTCGGTATACAACGCTTCAACTCGAGTTCTCACATTGTCGTAATTATTTACGAGCTTAAACAATAGTTTGCGGACCTCACTCGGTATACATATAGTCATTGTTAATATTATTTAAAATAAAACATAAACCGCGTACCATTTGAATGAATGACATAAATTGATAACTGACTTTTAGCCTTTTTTTAATCATAGACAATTGGTGATACCACATGGAAATATCTGCCAACAAAATTTGGTTAACCAGACTCTATGAGCCGTAATAATCTTATCTACGCTTTAACTTCTTTTTCATTGTGTAACGGCAAATACCCTGACATTTTATTGGGTAACTTTCGTAGATCCCTTTTTCAACCCTTGATTTTCAGGATGATAATAATCCTATGCCCTTCCCAGGGTTTCAAACTACAGCCTTGGTGAAAAGTGTTGAATATCCATGCGTTTTTCATACAAAAGTCAAACTTTAAAAGGTGCATTTATATATTTTATAATAGAAAGTTGTGTACCTATCGGAAAAATTCGCCATATTTATTGACGTTAAGGGAAATTCCGTGAAAAAAATTTACAATCAAACCTTTATTGTACAACCCGACTTTTTCCAGCTGCAGTTTTCACACGCAAATAGCAATTTTAAAATGATATATATTAATGATTTGCACATGTTCAAACACTTATTATATTTTGCGTCTTCGTGTATTTATGAATTTGAAAAATAATACTTTATCCATAAGTTACAAAGGAAAACGTGGGGTGCTCAATACTTTTGGCCAAGGCTGTATATCCATGCCAAATTTCATCTAAATCGGTTCAACGGATTAAGCGTGAAATGGTAACAGACAGACGTTACTTTCGCATTTATAATATTACTAGCTTCTGCCCGCGACTCCGTCCACGTGTTACTCGTTTATATCGTACCTCCATACAAACGTTCACCCCCTTACACCCAGGGTGTGATTTCCGGGATAATTCCTTCCGCGGGAATTAAACTATCTCCTTGCCAGATTTCATCTCAATAGGTTCAGCAGTTTAAGCGTGAAAAGGTCACAGATAGACAGACACAGTTACTTTCGCATTTATAATATTAGTATGGATAGTGTATAGTATGGATAATTCCTTTAAATCATTCCTTTGTTTAAATGAAGTAGTGAGGACGATCTATGGGAACTTTCGCCCAATTGCCGTAGTACCGGTTTTGAGCAGTGTTTCAAAATATCATATTAACCCCTCGTATGTGGATGTCGAAATTGTGCAATCACATTATGACTTTGATATGTAAAACAATGGGTTCAAATGCTTTGCACTGATCCTTATCCAACACAGACGTTTTTGTTAAAATTTGGCACGCACCGACTACATAATGGTATTGTTTTACTTGAATGGCATTGTTTTGTCAATGAGAGGAAGACTAGAGTTCAAAAAAAATTAGATTATATATCATACCATTATACTATTTAAAAAATACTCATGTACAGTCTGCATTCACATGTGTCATAATATAACCATAACAAAGCGGGCATAAATATCTCACACGTCCTAACGGCCCCAGAAATAGAGTCCTGTCAGATATTTATGCGCGCTTTATTGTGGCATGTAATAGTGCTGGTGGCCGTACCACATTCATTCACCATGTGGGCGTATTGCAAAAAAAAAATTACTTTCCGAAATTGGAAATGTCCTTCCTCCTACTTAAACATTTTAAAAAAATTAAGTATTGAAGTAACATGTATTCCGTCTTAAAGTTCGACCACACCGCCGCTTACAATTTAAAATACGGTTACGGTACTCGGTACGGAATCGCAGTGACATATGACGTTATTGACATGGAACTTCATACTAGGTAGGCCGTATCCGTACCGTCACCGTTTGTTGAGCACCGGTGTGGCCGGACCTTGATATGATTTCAAGTAGTCTTGGTTCATAGTTTAGTAGGATTTGTAGAATTTTGTATTATATATAACATTGATAAAAATATAAAACAAATGCAATATCGAAAAATAGTAGATTGTACAACAAGTGCATAAAACGCACCGACGAGCTTGCGAGCGAGGATGGACATAAAGTCGAGTGTAAAATGGGTTTTATGGACGAGTTGTTCACTCCACTTTTCACTTCAATTGCTAGGAAATTAAACAGCAACATGTAAATATTGTAAATGCTAATTTAATTAAAGTAATGTAACGCTAAATTAATTATCCGTGTGCCGCTCCATTAAAGTGTTAGGTGTGAGTGTGATTGATTAAATTCGCTTGATGACAATATTTGTCGTTAATCGTAAAACAATTTCAAGTTGTAACACAAATATTACAATGATAAAAAAGTAACGATGGTACCCGACAATTAACTTTTTTTTCAGGAGGTACCTATGTGACACCTGACTTAGGTCGTTATATACTGCTCGGTTATAAAAAAGATTTTGTTTTTTATATCTATGATAAATTATTGTTCTGGTTTAAATACATTTATTTACTAATATTAAAAAAAAAAACTTTTTCTGCTCCAATACAAATTTCATCGAACACAGTAAACGAAATTGTTTTTCAGGTCTCTAGAACAAACATTTTATATCAAATTTCGAGGAAAGATTTCGTTCCTTCGTGTTACGTCAGCTGTGTAACTACATTTTGCGTTTTATTGCATTATAAGAATGCATCCGTAGAGCACATGTGTCGATACTCGATAGCTACATTCGTTTTTGTGTTTTGGTACGAAAATGTATAAAATAAAATATATAAAAAAAAATTGTAATACATCCTAATCAGCTAATTTATTTGTGAAATAAGCAGGTAATCGGCTAGGCATATCCGAATATTAAAATTCCTTTCGGTATATTTTTTATTTGCTTCCCAATCTCAATTTTGCGTCGTTTGGGTGACGCTTGTGGTCTAGCGTTAGACGTCTAACAGACAATTATTTTTTCCATACGAAATACCATCCTCCAATTGGCTTATTTGTGTAACATGTTTGTGAATATTCCTTTGCGTTACGTAGGATTTTTTTTTTTGCAATCCACCCTAATTGTAAGATTAACTTGGTAATCGAAAGGCAGTAGAATCTATACAAAATGTGAATTATGCTACCGTATGTTCTATTAATACAATTTCTAATATCACATTACGAGGGCTGCTACTATGTATCCGGAATCCAGGATTCCAACTTTCTTGAACACAATTTTTGACCTCCATGGTAAAATTTGAACTTTCTTTTAATACTGGCCGCTATATTTTTTTTCTTGAGTACGCTAGTGTTTTGTTTTTGGTGGGTTTAAAATGTTATCTCGTTGCAAGAATGCAACTTACTCGTGAAAATATTCGTGCTATGATTTATTACGATTTTCGGCGTGGCTTAACGCAACAACAATGCATAAATCAATTAACTTTGACTTTTGGTGATGAAGCTCCATAAAAAACTACTGGTTTAGTGAGTTCAATCGTGGACGTAGTATGCTTACGGACGAAGTTAAGGAAGGTCGCCCGAAATCGGCCGTTGTACCACAAAATATTGAAGCAGTGGGGAAACTTATAATGTATGACCGTCATGTTACGTATCGCGAGATAGAGGCAATTCTGGGGATATCTATGACGAGCATTAATAAGATATTACATGAACATTTAGCTGTAAAAAAAAATTGTTCGCGTTGGATGCCGCACAATTTAACTAAGGATCAAAAAGAGGCTCGCGTCGAATGGTGCACAAAAATGTTGAAAAAATATAACCGTGGTGGCTCAAAAGCTGTTTATAATATCTACACAGGTGACGAATTTTGGATATATGCGTATGATCCCGAAACTAAACAGCAATCAACAGTGTGGGTGTTTCAAAATGAGCCGAACCCTACGAAAGTTACTCGTGCAAAAAGCACCTTGAAGCAAATGGTCGCCTGCTTTTTTGGTATGAATGGCCATGTGGCTACAGTGCCACTAGAAAATCGTAAAACGGTTAATTCGGAGTGGTACACGACCATTTCGTCGGGTGACAAGCAAAAGTCACTAAATGCAGAAAAATTATTTAAGAAATAGCAACTGTGTTGAAGTAATTTTTCCTTTACTTCTTACGAGTAATTAGTGACTTTTGCTTGTCACCCGACGATTTGTTTGCCAGAAGTGTTTGAAGAAATACGTTAAGACAACCAGCGACGCAGAATCATTCTTCACCATGACAACGCCAGCTGTCATACATCACGCGAAACAACTCGATTTTTGGAAGGTCAAAATATAGAATTAACGGGTCACCCACCCTGATTTGGCACCCAATGATTTTTATGTATTTCCAAATGTAAAGAATAAATTACGTGGTCAACGATTTTCGACCCGTGAAGATGCAGTCGACGCGTTCAAACAACACGTTTTGGAGATGCCTCAATCAGAGTGGCAAAAGTGCATTAAAAATTGGCTTACACGTATGCAAAAGTGCATCGATCATCACGGAGAATATTTTGAAAAACAATAAAACTATATTTAGTAATGTACGTTTGATTATTTTTTCTATTCCGGATACATAAGTAGCAGCCCTCGTATACTTATGTGAATATATCTATTGTCCTGCGAAGGCTAAGTCAATCTATTTATTTTAACAAGTGAAATCAAAAGATTTTTTAGAAAAACCTAACTGCTTTTAAAAATATATTATAGCATATGTCACTCCCACGATTAAGAGGAATCCAACGACAGCTCATATGTCGAAATCCGTCAAGCGGTTTAGGCTGTAGGGCGTCCCAAAGAATAAGACATACATACATACGCTCGAAAAATATAACCCTCCTTTCCTTCGGCAGTCGGGTAAAAAGAAGAATAAATTCGACTTCGCAAAAATATGTAGAAAGGAAAGAATTTGATAGTAACTAAAGCCTGGTCAAAATCCTAGCTGCATCAGCATACAAAAGTAGTTGGTATTGTATTATCCCGTCCCATTTGTTTTTCGTTTTATTCTTATATCGTCTTCATTTGTATTCGTCACTCATTTTTACCCGACTGCCGAAGGAAAGAAGGGTTATGTTTTTTATCCGTTTTGTTGCGTCACTATTTTCTTCTTGTCATTAAATCTGATACGTTTTTGATCACGATCTTGGAAGATGATTGGGACGAGATAATGCGATACCAATTGGTGATAAGGAAGTGAACGCCACGTCCTATTTATAGACGACTAGCTATTGCCCGCGACTTCGTTCGCGTAGACTTCCCTTTGTTTAACTTGGACTTCAGGCTATACTATATTTGAATACTAAAATTCATCTTAATCCTTTCAGCCGTTTTTGGGTGATTTAGTAATAAATGATATTAGTATCTCGTATGTTCATAAGTTTTGAGACAAACTTTTTACTTAATAAAATGAAACAAAATAATACTGGCACCTATTTTATTCTTTTTTAAATTTTGAATTTGGAATGTTAAGGTGCTATTTGAATGTTTTTAAAATTCATTTCTTTTGTTTTTCACGTGATGGGGGCAACGAAAGAATTACGTGCGCCTGTCATTTCGCTACCATATGGCGGAAAAAAAACCAGTGGAAAAATTTTCCGTGACATATAATGTTTTGGGGTAAGCCGCAACTTCGTATATTACACTATTAAACGTTACAAGAAGACTAATTCTTTGAAAGATCGCCATAGGAGTGGTCGCCCGCGGTATGTAAGGACGGCTGCAAACATCAAAATAATCAGAGAGCGACTTCGCCGAAATCCATGTCGCACTCAAAAAAACTCGCTCTGCAGACTAACATTTCGCGTATTTCAGTCAACAGGATATTGAAATACGATCTCAAAGTAACGGCTTACAGTCGTAGGAAAGTTCATTATCTAAATGATCGCCTTCGTAAATTACGACGTGAACGTTGTCCGATGCTGCTTAAGAGACACGATGCGAAAAAGATACTCTTCACCGACGAAAAAATCTTTACGGTTGAAGAAAAGTTTAAACGGCAAAATAATAAAGTTTATGCCAAAAGTAGCAAAGATGTTCCAGCTACAGCACGAAATGTCTCGCGTGCCCACCATCCGGCGAGTGTGATAGTATGGTGGGGGGTTTCGTACGAAGGTGTTTCGGAGACTGTAGTGAAACCCCTATCTGATACTTTATTTCACAACAAAGAATGGATCTTCCAGCAAGACTCAGCACCTGCCCACAAGGCTAAAACGACTCAAGCTTGGTTAAGGAAAAATTTGCCAGGCTTCATCGCGGCGGAAGAATGGCCATCCTCCAGCCCGTACCTCAATCCACTGGACTATTCTCTGTGGTCTGAATTGGAGCTCAGGGCCTGCCAAAAGTCCCACCCAAACGTAGATTCCCTTAAGCGAGCCCTCATCAAAGCAGCGAAGGATATCCCACTGGAGAAGATTCGTGCCGCGATCGATGACTGGCTAGAACGTCTAAAAGCTTGTATTAAAAATAGGGGTGGTCATATTTAATAGTAATTGCTTGTAGTTGTTCGTTAATATCTAATTATCATTATCTGTAAATTTTATAAATATATCTTTATTCCTTAATTTTTAATGTAACATTTATTTCGTCTCAAAACTTATGAACACACGAGGTAGGATTAGTAGGATTTACCCTATTTAAATTAATCTTACTGATTAAACTTAAAAAGTTAGTGTACTCACTTAAAAGCCTTATCATCTTCTTGTCCATTGTGAAGACCATTTGGTAATGGGCCATGCTCGTGTAATTCGTGGAGATCTTTTTCGAATGGTGAAGCAGATTTGTCTTCGGATCGTTCTTCTAAAACCATTCCCCGCAGTCCTGCAACTACTCCAGCCACTTTTTCCCCTCCGCCCACGGTTGAAACACCACCAGCTTCTGAACAAATATACCATATAAAATGAATAAGTCGTGGAATGAATTAGTATGGTTTTGCATGAAATTCCATGACCCACGGTTTTACATCGTTCGATTATAGATCGTTCAAGACACCATAAAACGATAAGCCATCCCTGTCTGCAATAGGCGACAAAACATACCCATGCAGTATGCAGTGAGACAGAACGGTCTATGGAATGGGAAAGTAAAAGTTTTGTCATACACAGGTTGAATAGTCCAAATTATCGTTTGTTTCATTATTTTATTGTTGAAAACATTGTCCCCGTGCTGAACTATAGCGGCGAATATTCTAGTATTTCTAGTACTACCTGCCCGCGCGGCTCCGCCGCGTATACAAAGCACCCAGGCGGAGCGACGGGATAAAAATATATTGCACATAATCCCGTAGGTCCATTCTATATACAACCTAATGAAGAAAGGGACTTAAGAATAGAATGGGTATAGTTTCTGAGATTACCCTCACTCAACATACAAAGTTACATTTCACAGACACTACACCTCTGTTTGGCACAGATCAAAGAATACTGTATGGCCATTGATACTTTAATAGTAGATTGTATTACTAGGGAGCAAAATGGTATATTAAAGCGAGGGTGACTGATTGAATCCAGAACGAAGGGAAGGATTCCAGAATAGAATCCCGAGCGTAGGGTAGGATTCTAACGTGGAATCCTGAGCGTAGTGAAGGATTCAACGTCGCCCGAGATATAAATAATTTTGCTACCGCGTAATACACTCTTCTTTTCACTCTTTCCATGATGATTAAAAACACGATATTAATTTTCTTCCAAACTATACTCAAACCCAAAATTTCAGCTCAATCGGATTACGGCAAGCGACTGAAAAATGGATAGCAAAAATTAGTTAACAGTAAAACGTTTAAAAATGTATTTCAGTCATAAGCGAAGAAATTTAAGATGATGCTTATATATGATGAAATTTCAAACTTACCCAACCTTCAAATATAGGTATAGGTCACAAAAATTGAGAAACATAAGTACCTTACCTAAATACGTACTGCCACCGTACAACAACGCATACGGCAAAAGAATGTGGGAGTATGTGTTACCTTACATATTAAACGAATGGCCTAAGGATGTTCTACAGAAACTTGTTTGTAATCCTAACAAAATAAAAATCATTACAAAGAACTTTTATTTGCCAACCAACGATGCGCGCCCGAGCGGTGCACAAATTATGTAAAAAAAAAAAAAAAAAAGTACCCTATTGTATGTTATTTTTATTTTGTTAAAATCGTTAACTAAAAAAAATATATATATATATATATATTGTTAAACGAGCGACAATGGCGACAGATAAACCGTACGCGGTTTTCGCTCGCTGTTCGAAACATGTTAATAGTCTCTAAATATATTAAATAAATTAAAAAAAAAAAAAAAAAAACTTTATGTAAAATAATAAACATTTAAAAAGTTATTAGAGCGTTTTTCAAAAAAAGTGTACATGAACTTTTTTTTTCAGAATTTGATTTTTTGGGTTTTTCTAACTCGTTGACACTATCGATCCTCATACAAAGAAAAAAGTCTCCAAAATATTCCATTCCAGATCGTCACATTTTTGTATGCAGTCTTTTTTATTTATATGGTCGTGACGCACTGGAAGAAAAAACTTACATAGTAAAATCTGGGACAATTTTTTTCTTGTATAAGGATCGATAATATCAACGATTCTGAGTAAGATAAACCCAAAAAAAAGAATTCTGAAAAAAAAGTTTATGTACACTTTTTTTGAAAAACGCCCATTACATATTTCACTTGTCCTTATACTTTTCGATATAGTCTTTAGGCGCCTCGTTTACAAAAGTGCATACATTTTCTGCATACAAGACGATCAGAATATCTGATCACTTTTCAGAAAGGTTTTTAGTTTAGCGTAAGGTATTTATTTGAATGTCGTTGTTCATGCTGACTCACACTTTTTGCTTGAAATATAAAGTAATACTTCAAAGAACAGAACGCTGCTTATATTTCGAAGAGTTCTTGGAAATTATATTGCACCTTTACTATTCTTCCAGGCGGTTTCATATATATTCGGCGTTCAAATATTTTGCTTTGAGTTTTGCAGGAATACAACTACATTTTTTGCTTCCATTTTAACAATCTCCGGTGTTAACGTATCATTTTTACTTGAACTGGATGAATTCTTCATTGTAAATTGAAAATATTAGCATAGGAACAGGAACTGCTTTTAAGTGCTTTTCATTAGTGACGACTATACCTAGATATTTTTCTAGCACGAACGACTTATTTGTAAGTGATTGACAAAATAAAAACATCGACAGTCCTGTTATCGATAAGTACCACTTCAACGTCATAGAGGTAAATAAATACAAATATATATAGGGTAATAGGGTGCGTTAAAAAATTGATAATAATAACAAAACTATCAATTTCTTTATATTTTACATACTTCAGAAAACAATTTGCAATACTTTCGTAACTTTCTTCGTGTCACTGAATTAATTATCACCTACTTTACTTTATAACACACACACACACCGAAATTGTCTTTAAAATCGACGCAGAATGTAACAACATGTAGTTTTTCCCAAACCCATTTTTGGTCCCAAAAAAAAACTGTGTCTCTGTATATGGTTACAGTGTAGGTGCACGCGGCGTCTAGGTAGGTAGCCAATATATGTCTGTGGTTGTATGTACGTATTGTCGTTGAAGTAGTATGTACTTATCGATAACAGGATTGTCGATATTTTTATTGTGGCAAGCACTAAACAAATGTTGTTCCTGCCAGAAAAATATCTAGGTATAGTGACGACAGTTATTTTTATTAAAAAAAAATACGGAAATCAATATATTAGTAATCATATTAGATAAAATAAACATTGTTTAAAATAACACGTGGCTATTACTATTAGAAAGTAGTATGAATAAATCCATACTTTTATTTATTAAGCATATTAATTTTCAAAAGCGTTCAAGGAAGACAATATATGAGACACTAAATGCTCCATGAAGAAAAAACGCAATGTCTAAAAAACGCTCAATGAAAGTGTCTCCTTAAACACGCTACTGAAATTACGTATTGTCTCTGGCCTGGCGTACGGTCTGGTTTGGCTGCACGTACCGCAGCCAAAGTCACGTGATCACCGCCCATAGCTTTTTTTTAATTAAAATATTAGTACTTTTCCGATAAAAAAAAAACGAAGAGCTTATTGCAAATCTCCAGCATGAGACGAATCAAATAACATATCATTTATCAAAATCTGATGGCATATACAAATATACAGGATGATTCAAGAGACGTGAGCAGGATGAACCCTACACACTGTTATTTTTTTTACATTTTCTAAGTAAAACTAAAACTATCAGTTAATTTATTTGTACAAGTACCCTTTTTTTTTTACTAAATAGTTTAGTGTCTTTGTGCGCTCATAATAATTATTTGTTTTTAATAATGTGTTTATCTCATGTAAGTGAATTGTACAATTCTTTATGAGATTAAATGATCTTAAACGTAAACCTATTAGCGACCAAAACAATAGGCGAATGAGATACAAAGCGAAAATTATACAAAAGATCGCGGGGAAATGCGACGCGGTGAATCGCTACAAGTAATTTGTGCTTTTGCGGTAAAGTACTAACAAACGGGTTTTATTAAGATTCTGATAAGTTCTTGAGTGGCGACCACGTACCGGAAGGCGCAGCGTAGGTAGGCCCCCCACAAGGTGGACTGATGACCTGGTAAAGGTCGCTGGAGTCCGCTGGATGCGGGTGGCGCAGGACCGGTCATTGTGGCACTCTTTGGGGGAGGCCTATGTTCAGCAGTGGACGTCTTTGGGCTGATATGATGATGATGATGATGAGACCAAATGTCAGATGAAATTTTAATAACTCAGTGCATTACTTACCATAAGGTCTAACGGGTCTTTATAAAACCGGGGGTAATTTTATGATATTGACGGTAGTCAAATACAACTTCGCTTCGAAAATACCGATTTTTAACAGATATTCGCAGTTCTCTTAATTTTTTTAGTTAGATGAGTATTCACGTACCTGTAGGAGAGCCTCCCAAGACATACTCCACCATCTTTACACCGAGACCAGCTGTATCACGTGGCGACAAGATGCTCCCGGCGTCGCCGCCTGGGAATGCGACTCCCCTACGAGTGCTCATCATCGGTACGCCAACATTATGTTCTATGGCTAGAAATCCAAAAAAAATGCGCGTGTTACTGCATTTTATTAATAGATTTATGACAAGCAGTTGTACTAGCTCTGAAAAATGTCAAGATCTCATGCAACAAAATTGTTAAACATTATTTCTCAGTATTATCGGTATAAGTCTCGCAAAGCAGTTAAATAAGTTTATAGCTTTACAGCATTCCCAAATATCTAATATTAATATTATTATGTTAGTTAAATGTATTAATATAGGTACCTATATCAAATCGTTTGTCCTGACTGATTTTACACTATTCATTTAGCAGCCTTGCTAGTTTGCTAGTTTGTTTACAGTGACATGCAATTTATAAGAGGTTAAGCTCTTAAAATTTTATGATTTATGATTAATCATAAAATCACATAAGTACATGAAAATAATAAATAAAAAAAACACATAATGTGGTAAATTAGAAAGGACGTGGGCTGATAATAGTTGAGGATTTCTGTCGATTCCTCAAGGATCTCAGCACGGTTAGCACAAGACGGCCGCGATATATTCTCGAGCTCTCTCGCACTATCCGTCTCTTTCATCTAAGGTCTTCATCATCAGTTCAACTTCACGAAAATTGCTATTTCCGAGGTTAAACACGAGTTATAATAGAAAATACCGAACTCACTACACGCGTGCCTATAAAATTTGAGGGTTGGCCTCAATTTTCCTGGGATCCCATCATCAGATCCTGACTTGGTGACAATGGGACCATCTCAGGAGTATACAGTTTCGAATAAAAATATAATTTTGAAAATCGGTCCACAATTGATAGAAATCGATGAATATACATAAAAAAAATTAACAAAATACATACAGTAGAACATAGAAGGTTGTTTGTTGAAGTCGGTTAAAATGTGAATACACCAATTCGATATTTTATTTTGCAAGGGATCAAATGTATATGTATATAATGTATATAAAATTATCATTTCAATAACAATATTTTGCATTATCAAACCAGTATTTTGCCAATATCCCCCCAAAATTCAACAAAATATCCACCCACTTTACTGACGTCAGATATCCTGAGCCATTATCTTTGATTAGCTATTAACGAAAAACAAATTAACAATATTCTTAGTTTTACTTATTCATTGTATTAATTAATAGTCACACAGTAAGAACAATTATCAGAAATTATCATCATGAGACGTAACGGCCGACGTAATGACCGCCATGCGGTTCTCAGAACGAATTGAACATCCCTCGTATTGCGTGGACCATTCAGTACAATTTATGCATATACAGCAAAAAATAAAATAATACATACAAATTCCGAAGTATACGGGATACAGACCTTGAGCTGACCATGTCGGATCTCGCCACATTTGCTCAGGGTTTAGTTGCAAAGGAGGAAGATGCGGCGGACCCTTGCTGTCACCCCCAGCTCCCGGTCCCTTGTCCCATAACTTTTTTGCAGCAGGTGCAATCTGCAAAAGAAAAAATTATAAAAACCGATTAATGTATAGGTTGGCACCCATAGACGAGATAAGTTTCTGTAATATAAACCAGTTTTTGGTACATGCTTATGTGGCGGATTGTACCAAACTAATATTGCAACTTAAATTAAAGGCCCAAGAAGAAACGAGACCATCTATATATATATATATGTAAAGAAAAATAGCACAAGGCAGAGACCATAGGAAATCTTTAGAGGATGTCCCATACAATAATTTGGTAACTGATTTTGTTAATGAACTAAACCACTAGTAAAATGCTAAAAATACAATAACTTTATCATTGCCTACAGACAACACATGTAAATAAAACGGAACAGGAGCAAAGCAAAACTCTTCCTTAATGTATGTTAGTTTTTAGGGTTCCGTACCTCAAAAGGAAAAAAAACGGAACCTTTATAGGATCACTCGTGATTTGCTCCGAAACTACTGGACCGATTGAGTTGAAATTTGGTAAACATATGTAAATTGGTGACCCAAAGATGGACACGTAAAGTAAATTAATGAATTCTGAACAAGGGTGCCACTTTTGACGGGTAAAATGGAAATGTAAGGGGTTGTTGTAAGCATCCCAGTTTTTTTTAAATATAATTTTAGCAAACACAGTTTTGAAGTTATTTAGGAAAAAGACGAAAATTAGAAAGAAAGAAAGATACATTACACACAGGACACACATACTAAACAATAAAATAAACAAATTGACCTTTCCCCCTCCTTATCTCTGAAACTACTAGGCTTAAAATTCTGAAAAAAATATGGAAAATAATTCCTTGCCTAAAGATTACAGGAAAACCTATAAGATGTTTGTATATTCAAAGTAACAAGAAAATTCTCAATATTTTTGTGTAATATATACGGAACCCTCACCACGCGAGTTGAACTCGCACTTGTACGGTTTTTTTACATAGGTCCAAATTTGACAAATAATATATGAGATTAAGGGCTCGATAAACGCAAATCTTTGAATGGGCCGCGCACCACCCGGCATTTCCAATTAAGGCAGCAAATAAATGCCCCTCTTATATAAATCATAATTCGCTTTTATTTTGTTGCCACTGTAGCATGGTAAAGCAAGGGACTTTCATCCTGGAGGTCATGGTTTCAAACCCCTGTTCATACAACTGGCTCTCTCAAACCAACTTATGTACAAAATAAAATTTGATATTTAAAACAGCAGATTTGATATTTGGAACACCGAGAGGAAAACCAGTCTAATCCCAAGCAACATGTTGGTTTCCCTCTGGGTTGGAAGTTTAGTGGCAGTAGCTTTCATATAACTAGTGCCCACATCAAATCTTGGGATTAAGCACCAGAGCTGACACAGGAACCTTAATCGGGAATATATGATGAATTAGCTATTTTTGTTGTGATGTTCCTGGCGCTTATTTTATGATTATTTAGTTTTTGCAAATGCCATTGATGAAAGTAAGTTAGTTCATGCCAGATTTAATAATTTGTGGTTGTGCTGGTAAAGCCGCTAAGTGTATGACGAGATTTTAACACAATAGAATCTTTTTGACCTAATATATTATTATTAGGTATTCATTTGTTAAAAATTATGAATAGCATATGTTGGTGCACAAATCAACGAGTGAATACAAAAAAGGCATAAGGAATAATAAAATGTTTAAAAAACTATATCCCGACTACAGAAAAGCACCTATGAAAAATATTTTTATATATTTGAACTCGGCATTTTTGCCTCTTCCGTTTAGTCCCCCACACGCTATGATAGCAAAAGATTTATTCAAAGTCAGTCATTTATTTGTAATGTGACAGTCATCATATGGGTAAGGCCTTTTTTGTGAAAGTAAGTCTTCTTTTGTGTTACATTTTGTTTTGTATTTGGCACTTCGTGAAATTTTTGTGTTATGCATAACACAAAATTTGTGTTACTACAAAATATAATAAGACAGCCTTACCCATATTTCTTTTTCACACAAAGGTAGCCTATGTCACCCGGAACATAATTTCGAATCAATTGACATCCCATTTATCAAAATCGGTTCAGCATTTTAAACACTACAATAGAACATATGTCAATACAAACATAGACTGCTAATAACATCCCTTTCTTTCGGCCCTGCCGTAGTCGGGCAAAAATAGTAATAAGGGTTGATCCAAATAATGTTACTTCGTTATCATAGCATAGTTATTTGATTAGAACATGATCATTTTGAAGGTAACTAGCATAAATACAAACCGTTAACTATAAGTTTGGATCTCGTATCTATCGACCGTAATAGACGCCAGCACGGCTATCACAGGCACCGCGCGCTCTGTCGCGACGAGAAAGACTATCCGTCTCTTTCTAATTAGAACGCTTAGAATGAGACGTAATGTCGCCGCGACTCAGCTTGCGGGCCTTCCTGTGATAGCCGTGCAGGTCCAAACTTATAGTAAACTGGTTGTACATCATTGATTACAAAATCAAAATAAATAAAAACAATCCCCCGGTTTAAATATGGCAACACTGGGTGATGGAGACGAGACGCAATTAATCCATAAATTCAGGGATACTGTGTTTAGTATAGTAGTCATGAATAAAGTTATGAATAAAATGCTATTCCATCAGTTGTCTTAGATACTAATCGGTATAATTAAAACTATGAGACCGTAAAATAAGCAGCAATTTAGCGCAAGCTAAAATAATGTCTAACAAGAAATGGCCGACGCCGGTGACAAGTAAACAAAACAAAAACTGACCTGTTGCATTAAAAATGTAATAATATCGGCATACTATGAATTAAACCAACCACCCACTGATATTCTCTACTTAATTCAACACTCAGACATACCATGTCGGGGCCCATATCCTTAACATCAGCTTCGAAAAAAAAAACACTCAATGGTTTCATACGAACAGACCGCTTAAAGCTTAAACATGTACACCATTACAGTTGAAGATATACTGAAAGAAACTATCACTCTTTACACTTGAAGACACTAGAATTAGACGATATAAACACCATAAATAAGTACTTTGTCGTATTCCTAAGACTTAAACTAAAAATACAATATCCCACTCAATAGGCGAACTAGCCTACAATGTTGATTTGTTTCGAACAAAGGACATACGCCGACCACAGCGCCTGCGCTAAAATGGTCCATACACAAACATTCAAATGGTGGACAAAGCTGAGCGTCTGACGAATAGACCTCAGCACAAAGTACATAGAGGGCGCGCTAATCAGAAAACATACTCATTTGAAGGGATCTACAGATTACTGCTTGGCAAAAAAGTCAAGAAACGGAGCTAATTTTTTCCTACCTGGTAACTTCGTTGACCTTGTCAAATCTTGTCATATTCATATGCTAGTATTGCTAGTAGACGGATTGTCATCTATGTTGTTATTTGACCGTATTTACTAAATTTCACAGATTTATTAGCATTGAAATGCAACAAAAATTCCATACTTTGAGCAAGACAATACGCAGTTCCGCTCGGGACGTAATTTATCAAATCGAGGCGACGAATTGACGTGATTTTTTAAGCGGAGATAGTTGAAGGGATGGAGAGTGACAAATGGGGGTTGGAAGTTTGTATGGAGAATTCCGCAATTTTCAAGGTAGAAAGCTAAAAATTGGTATGCGGACTATTTGTGACTAAAAAAAAAATCGTGCATCATTTTTTTTTGGAAATCTGCACCCAACCCCTTAAAAGAGGGGGTGAAATTTTATATGGGGGTCCAGATATAAAGAGTCGATATGTAGAGTCGATATGTGGAGTCGATATGTATAGTCAATATGTAGAGTCGATATGTAGAGTCGATATGTATAGTCGATATGTAGAATCGATATGTAGATTCGATATTTATTTATTTGAAGATATGTATACATACCCTTACAGAACTATTCCAATTCGACATGACACTTAAAATTAACATATACAACAAAGTGATTACAAATAGCAATCGGGTACAATTATTGTTACCAATTACAGTTTCACGGTTGTAGGCCTCGCATCCATCATCTCACAAAATCTCAGGCATTATTTTCTCACAGACGCCCATCGCCACGCAAACAGGTCGCACTCGGGTGCTGATGCCAAGAGAGCATTCAAGTGTGTGAGGGCACGGAGCAGCGGAGAGTTCAGGCGCGACACGGTGCATCCCGCTCGCAAAGCCAACAGATCGCGTCGCCGCTGCCTGAGGGCTATCCTGGGGATGTCTGGAACATGCAGTCGCACAACTCGACTCACCAATTCTGGACAATCCGAATCACCGCGCAGGGTCTGACACGCAAACGTCAATAAGCGATATGTAGAGTCTATGTTCGATATGTAGAGTCTATATAGAGTCGATCTAAATATATAAAAGAAGAAACTGGCTTCGCCCGCGCACTAAAAGTAATTTTAACCGTCTACAAAAAAGGTGCATCTCAGTTTGACCCGTATGACAATTTAATTGCAATTTGGCACAAATACTTTCAAGAATGTTCATGTCCACTATGTTAAATTACAAAATCGATGCCATTTTCATAATTAACGTCGCAAAAAACTATAAAAACGACACCCATATTGATATTTAGACACAACCCCATCGCACCCCAACAGGGAGATGGTATTTCACGTCCGCCACGTTGGATTTAAAATAGTTGTTGTTTTCGTAATCAGCGACCAGATAAACCATAGAAACAATACCCATGTTGATTTTCAGACATTGTCCCATTTCCCCCTTTTAGGGGTTGAATTCCAAAAAAACCTGAAACACGTATTTACTCATTTATTGTTAGGAATACTCCTGTGAAGTTTCGAATCAAATAAACTTACTTATTTTGTGTCCGCATACAAACTTTGGACCCACATATCACCCGCTTAGGGGGAGAATTTCAGTCAGTCAGCCAGTTTCTTCTTTTATATATTTAGATCGACTCTACATATCGAATCTACATATCGACTCTACATATCCACTCTACATATCGACTTTACATATCGACTCTACATGTCGACTCTACATATCAACTCTACATATCGACTCTACATGTCGACTCTACATATCGACTGAACATATCTGGACCCCCATATAAAATTTCAACCTCTCTTTTAAGGGGTTGGGTGCAGATTTCCAAAAAAAAAGTTATGCACGATTTTTTTGTTAGTCACAAATAGTCCACATACCAATTTTTAGCTTTCTACCTTGAAAATTGCGGAATGCTCCATACACACTTTCACCCCTCATTTTAGGGAAGTGGGGGGTTAAAAAGATACAAATAGTAGCCTATATCACTCTCCATCCCTTCAACTATATCCACTTAAAAAATCACGTCAATTCGTCGCCCCGTTTTACCGTGAAAGACGGACAAACAAACACACACATACACTTTCCCATTTATAATATTAAATATGGATTCCAGACGGTCAATCACGTAACGCATTGTACGTGCGTCAGGTAGACCTAAATTTCACATTTTATATGGAAAAATGACAAGTTAAATCTACCTAACGCGCGTAAGAAATGTTACGTGATCGACCCACAAGCTATAAACTATGTTAGTGCAAAATTTCATCCAAATCGGTTGAGACGTTTAAGCGTGATTGAGTAACAAACATCTAAACATCCAAACTTTCGCATTTGTAACATTATAGTAGGATAATAATATTCATTTACTGAAAATATCATTATTATCAGTGCATATAAAACCATCGGGCAGGCCGTACACTTACCGCCGTCATGGTAGATATTAAAAAAGTTAGGATGGACATCCATAACAATTATGCAATTTGTATAAAGCAATCAATTAAGGAAAAACAGTTAAACATAAAAATTATTATAACATCAATCTTAGATGAAGTTAGATACTTCAACTTCTAACAAACAACGATCAAGTCCTATATCGTCCTATACGCGCACACATTAACAATGTTTCATGCCACTACACACCGTCCGACGCACACGCACACTAGCATAAATGTCACGCATAGCGACGTTGCTAGCTGTGCGGAGCCGACGAACATAGGTCCTACCTCGACGAGCGCTGGCGCGGGTCTGAGCGTTAGGCAGCGCGTGGCCGCCGTAGTCATGTCATGTAAAATGAGGTATTGTTTAATTATTCGTCAAAAATAAATCGTGGTGATTTAAATCCACTCAATAAATGTTTCGTAATAAACAGATACTGGAGATCATTTTGGTATCAGAATTACGTTAAGATAATGCAGGGATTTTGAGAAATCATGACTTGATTTTGACCGTTTTCGGTGCAAAATGTAAGTTTCAGATATTTTTTTTCAACCCATGGCTCATAAAAATTAAACTTTTAATTACTTCGATTAAACTACAGGATACTTGTGATTGTAACAGATTTTTTTTGTGCATACTATTTAACTGATTTGACCAATTATCACTTCGAAATGAGGTCTCTCACGAGATTTAGCTGAAACATGCCGCTGCAGAAAAATCATTACTAAATCAGTAAAATGATTATCGGTCAATTATCATGCTTCAATTGTAAAGGAGAAATCAAACTATCTTCACCAACTAGTTGTTATTTAAAAAAGCGAATGGAAGGTATGTAATTTTGACGATAAAAACTTACAATTACGCGTGTTTTTTTAGGGTTCCGTAGCCAAAAACGGAACCCTTATAGTTTCGTCATGTCCGTCTGTCCGTCTGTCCGTATGTCACAGGCATTTTACTCGAAAACTATAAGGTGTATTTGAATAAAATTTTGAGGATAGGTGTATTTTGTTAGCCGCTACATAGTTTTGTAATTAAAATGACAAAATAATTTTTTTTAGGGGTGCACTCCATACATAAAACTAAAAGTCAAAAAAAAAAAATTCATTGTGACCCCCCGTGTGGCACATCAATCGATAGGCCTTTCAAAATAAATATAAGGAATAGTGACGGAGATAATCGCCCCGAAAGTCACTAAAATTCTGTCCCCCCCCCTCTAATTTTTGAACGGTGTATTTAAAAAATATGGAAAAATTCATGGACATAGGGCTTATTAATTTCATTCACCGAAAATTGTTTTGAACAAGATCGGTTCAGAGGTTTTCGAGATATTGCTGAAAAACTGCCTTCCTCAAAGAAAAGGACGTAAGTGCCGTAAAATTTCTGTGACGATACGACCTTTTTAATAGGCACGGAACCCTTCGTTTTGCGTGATCCGACACGCACTTGGCCGGTTTTTAGGGTTCCGTAGCCAAAATGGCAAAAACGGAACCCTTATAGTTTCGTCATGTCCGTCTGTCCGTCTGTCCGTCTGTCCGTCTGTCCGTCTGTCCGTCTGTCCGTCTGTCCGTATGTCACAGGCATTTTACTCGAAAACTATAAGGTGTATTTGAATAAAATTTTGAGGATAGGTGTATTTTGTTAGCCGCTACATAGTTTTGTGATTAAAATGACAAAAAAAATTTTTTTTAGGGGTGCACTCCATACATAAAACTAAAAGTCTAATTTTTTTTTTTCATTGTGACCCCCCGTGTGGCACATCAATCGATAGGCCTTTCAAAATAAATATAAGGTTTCTTAGCATTTTTTTTGATTAAGTGAATAGGGTCGGAGATAATCGCCCCGAAAGTCACTAAAATTCTGTCCCCCCCCCTCTAATTTTTGAACGGTGTATTTTAAAAATATGGAAAAATTCATGGACATAGGGCTTATTAATTTCATTCACCGAAAATTGTTTTGAACAAGATCGGTTCAGAGGTTCTCGAGATATTGCTGAAAAACTGCCTTCCTCAAAGAAAAGGACGTAAGTGCCGTAAAATTTCTGTGACGTTACGACCTTTTTAATAGGCACGGAACCCTTCGTTTTGCGTGGTCCGACACGCACTTGGCCGGTTTTTTTTATACTCCTCTTAACAGGTTTGAGTTCAATTCTTGTTTATTTATTTTACTTTGTCACCTAAGTCAAAACCGGACTTACGTCACGTGGTCAGCGCACAGTAGTTTTTTTTTTAAATTAAAATGTTACAATGTTTCGAAAAAAAATTAAAAAACGAAGAGCTTATTGCAATTCTCCGGCATGAGATGAATCGAATGACATATCATTTATAAAAATCGGACCATAACTGTAGATCTCATGGCATCTGTACAATAATCGGTCTCGCGTATTATATATACAGACAGATACAGCTATTTAATTTACGACCTTGAGATAATATTGTATTTCATCCTGGAAAAGGTTTTTTCATTAACAAAAATAAGTCGATTATGCGCGATTCCCAAAGAACGTTATTAGAAGTAGTAAATTATACAGTAAAGAAAGTATAAACCATTTTCGCCTGATTTTTATGGAATTTATATATATTACTTTTCATTATTTTTTACCGTCGCGGTATTAAATGTAGGTGGATTATTCAAGAATACTTAGTCAAATTACCATACCAAATTATTAATGTGAAAAAATGCTGATATCTATATATAGTTGATTTTTCATATATAGCGCGACGTATCTTGCTCAGGCTATATAATTTTCATACACTGACTATTGTCGCATCAACATAACATAACATACAAACAAACGTATACTTGAGATTATTAAAGTTGGCCGAATTGCATTAAACTAGTCCATTAAAAAAGCAACTCTATTGTCCAAGGGTGAAGATTCTAATTTCAATGACAGTTTATAAAAAGTCCGCCACATTAAATAATCTCTACTATACAAAGTTTCAATCTCAGACTTATCCTCTTTATAATATTAGTACATATTCACCAGAATCTTTTCGCATAACAAGTGTGTATTGTCTTGAAGAATAGGTAATTATTATTTTATCGCGTTATACACGGTGTTGGAAGTTGCAACACGGTGTTTTTTTTAATTTGCTGCTCTTTTCTAAGCTCATCTTTCATTAGCCAGACTGCGTAGTATAGTATTAGTTTAGTGCGGCCTGTGCGGGTGTCTAACAAAGTTAGATTTGTACAACAGTTTGTACGTATATAAGGTATTTGGAGGATATATGTACTTGTGAAATATTTTTTGATAGTGGATGTATAAGCATAAATTTTTGCCAATATTTTTATCAAATGGGACGTTTCAGCACGTCTTTGATGTATCGGCAGAGCTGTAAAACCTCCTGAATTTGACCGGGTACGAGGCCCAGTGATGAAAACAATGTTCGTCTTTTATTTCAGTTACCTGTCGGTCAAAACCATGAATTGTCCGCCACAATATGTGACCCGATCTTCGATGCTGCATTGAGGTAAGTACTCGCCAGGCCTTCGGTAGACCCTAATTCGGCCATTATGGCCAAAAAGGCAAATCCTTCACTCGTTGGACAAGAGTCCGGGCCACCATTACTCAAGGGACCAAATTTTGTATTCCCGAGCAAACAGACGAAGTACTGTTGGGTGCGTTGTGGTGACCTTTGCAGGCCTGTATGGTGTCAAATTCACCTCTAGCAGATGTCTCCTAACCGTCCATCCGCTAATTGAGACATTACTGGTCTTCCCAAGCTTTTGCTAAAGCTGAACAGAGTTGAGTCGGCGATTCCGTAGATAGAAAACAGCAATGAAGCGGTCATTAGCCTCTGAGGTAGAGAGTGTACTGCCGGTACCGGGTCTCCTTAATAAAACACCTGTTTCTTGGAACCTCTGGAACTCTCGCTGGACCAACAATCTCGCTAGGTTCAGTTGTTGAGCCACTTCCCGTTGACTAAGCCCTGTTTGGAACAGAGCCACTGCTTGGGCGGCTTCAGTCGGGGTAGTATTCATTTTCCTTGGGAGAGTTGGCGTAAATACGTAAAGAAATGTGTTGAGGAAGACTTGTCTCGTACGAGTACACAAATGTTGTGAAAACAATGAAATTTATTGGTTTTTTTACGAGCACAATCAGTATGTGTGCTAATGCGTCGCTGGTCTGAGTGTATTGTTAACGCCCACAATTTCGTGTCATATTCATACCCACTACTGAAAAATGGTTTCATTTGATAGGCAGAAAGCATATCTTTCAAACGGTACTAAAAGAAAATTCCTACTATTTACGTTTTTCACATAAATCACAATAATATGAAAATCGCAAAGGTGGCTCGATTTCTTTGCTCCCAAGTGTATTAGTAAAGGAAAAAAACGGAACCCTTATCTTATAGGATCACTCGTGCGTCTGTCTGTCCGTCTGTCACAGCTGATTTGCTCCGAAACTACTGGACCGATTGAGTTGAAATTTGGTAAACATATGTAAATTGGTGACCCAAAGATGAACGCGTAAAGTAAATTAGTAAATTCTGAACAAGGGGATCACTTTTGGGGACTAAGCTGGAGAATTTAAAAAAAAAACGCAAACTGTATTGTGTGACATATCAAATGAAAGGGATTGTTGTAAGCATCTCAGATTTTTTTTTATAATTTTAGCAAAAACAGATTTGAAGTAATTTAGGTAAAAAGACGAAAATTGACTATTCCCCCCCCCCCCCCTTATCTCCGAAACTACTATGCTTAAAATTCTGAAAAAAATATGTAATTCATTGCCTAAAGATTACAGGAAAACCTATAGGAAGTTTGAGTATTCAAAGTAACGGGAAAATTCTCAATATTTTTATGAAATTTAGATTATATACAGAACCGTCACCACGCGAGTTGAACTCTCACTTGCTCAAGTTTTTCCGAGTATAAAAAAAAATATTTTGTTAATAAAACTGATAAATCTGATCTTACCTGATTTCGAATGGCAGCTACAGGTGTGAGGCCAAGCTGGTTTTGTCCTTGTTGTAGGAACTGATTTGTACCCGGAGCCATCATACCCGCCTGGCTTAAATACATAAGATGTTCGGCATTTTTGCCCATACCATTCATGGCTTGCAAGGCGTTCCCGTGATGTTGATGTATGTCATACAGACCTTGTTGGCCCAATTGAGGTGCATTTTGAATACTCTGTAGGGGTGGTAGCATCATCGCATTGCTTTGTATAGTTAAATTGTTCCCCATATTGTGGTTCTGCAGCGGAGCCAGTTGGGTGTGGACCATATTAGATGCCAGGTGCGGAGGATGACTTCCAATAACTGACGGATTGATGGCCAAATTTCCGACTGATGAAGCCATAGCCTGATTTATAAATTGCTGCTGGTTTGTTTGAGTGTTCTTTAACTGCACTGGACCTTGGTGATGCATGTTGTTCATTGCAACAGGAATGGAATTCTTCCACTTGTCTTGATTCTGAAATAAAAGGAAGTTAGAATGAATTTCGTAAAGTGTAATAAGTAATAATATAGCGAGCCTAATCTTGACTGCGAATTTTGAACGGTGAGAATCAATATTCTGGCAGACTTGATTTTACCTTAGATCTCACTACTTTTCACAACAGAAAGTTCGCGACTTCGCGAGGTAGTGAAATCACAGAATAAGTAATAGTACAAGTACAGAAATTGCACTTCCTAGCAAAAACGGCGTTTAGGCATAAGAAACGTGTCTACTCTGTGCATCTCTGTCTATCGCATAACTTGTATTCAGTCACACACGGCACGTGTAGCGCTAGGGCTGTCATGCCAAGAGTACATCAATGAGGGCAAAAAAAATACATCGCGCGGTCGGTGTTGATCATAGTCGCTCGGTCGGAGGGGCTTGTTGGCGACCGTCTAGCAGACGTTTAAAACTTAATATCACGCAAACCGATTCCTCAATAAAAAATTGCTTCATTATTTTATGTGAAGGGGAGATGCCCTAATTTTTTTTTCTCTTCTCATGCTCGTAAAGTTCGACTTTATGCGACTTTATACAGGCGGCATAAAATCGCTTTTTATGTTCTCGAGCATAAAGTAAAATCCTCGTCTAAAACAAAGATAATCACGCCAACAGCCACGATTACTGTATACATTCATACCTATAGAATATAACTTACTTTTTTATTTCATTTGCTTTCCATGACAGACCAAGGTCGTCGGGTCATCGACCTGCACGCAACTAAAATCTGTTTTTATCTATTATTATTATTGTTTTATTTCCTCACAATCGAATTAAAAAGCAGAGTGTAAAACACGTGCATAAAACTCATTTTATGCACTTGTTGTACAATCTACTATTTGTTGGCGTGATTAATTTCATTATACCCATGCCAAATTACAGCTTTGTAATACACTCAAGAGCAAAAGTTTCGGGTACACTTTGTATAGAATTTCAGTACAAACTGTACCCAAAACTTTTGCTCTTGAGTGTAGAAAGGGTCACAGAGCAATGCCGCAGCAAGACTGACAGACAGACAACCAGTCGACCAACTGACCTTAACTCGCCGCGCGCTAGTCGATGTAACAAAGACAGACGGGCAACTACGGAACCCTACATTGCGCGTGGCCCGACACGCACTTGGTTGGTTTTGGTATAGTGATAATCATAATTATTATAATATATTATATATATATGCTATATATAATATATTATATAATAAGCTAGTCTAAATATATTAAAGAAGAAACTGACTGACTGACTGATCTATCAACGCACAGCCCAAACCGCTGGTTCTAGATTCCAAATTTGGCACGTAGGTTCCTTATAAGGTCTACGGGTGCACTAAGAAAGGATTTTTCAAAATTCAACCCCTAAGGGGGTGAAATGAGGGTCCAAAGTGTGTATGGGGAAACAAGATTAGTTAGAATATTTCATTCGAAACTTCACAACAGTATTCCTACCGATAAATGAGTAAACACATGTTTCAGGTTTTTTGAAAATTCAACCCCTAAAAGGGGGAAATGATGTCACTAAGTCTGAAAATCGACGTGGGTGTCGTTTCTATGGTTTATCGGGTCGCTGATTACAAAAACAACAACGATTTTAAAATCCAACATGGCGGACGTGAAATACCATCTCTCCTGTTGGGGTGCGATGGGGTTGAAATGTCTAAATATCGATATGGGTGTCGTTTTTATGGTTTTTTGGGACGTTAATTATGAAAATGGCATCGATTTAGAAATTTAACATTGTGGACATGAAAATTCTTGAAAGTATTTGTGCCAAATTGCAATTTAATTGAAACATACGGGTCAAACTGAGATGCCCTTTTTTTGTAGACGGTTAAAATTACTTTTAGTACGCGGGCAAAGCCGTGGGAAAAAGCTAGTCTAAATATATTAAAGAAGAAACTGACTGACAGACTGATCTATCAACGCACAGCCCAAACCGCTGGTTCTAGATTCCAAATTTGGCACGTAGTTTCCTTATAAGGTGCAGGGGTGCACTAAGAAAGGATTTTTCAAAATTCAACCCCTAAGGGGGTGAAATGGGGGTCCAAAGTTTGCATGGAGAAACAAGATTACTTATACTATTTATTCGAAACTTCACAGGAGTATTTCTAACAATAAATGAGTAAACACGTGTTTCAGGTTTTTTGAAAAGTCAACCCCTAAAAGAGGGGAATGAGGTCACAGTCTGAAAATCCACATGGATTCGTTTCTATGGTTTATCGGGTCGCTGGTTACGAAAACAAAAAAGATTTTAAAAAACAACATGGCGGACGTGAAATACCATCTCGAGTGCGATGGGGTTGAAATGTCCATAATATCAATATGGGTGTCGTTTTCATGGTATTTTGGGAGTTCTGGTTCTAGAGATTCCAAATTTGGCGGTGATATGTACGGGCACGCGTATGAAGAGTTACGCAATTGCCCTGCTGTATGTACCTAAGTAACAGACGTCGTAACGTTCTAATAAAAATACAAGTTTTTTTTAAGAACCTACTTTATATTTTAAATTCTAATGTTTACCTTTAAGTGATTGCATCTTTCTTTACAATGCAAAATGAATGAAATCATGAATGTACTGATGTTAACAATTGTTGGCGAACCTAAATAAAAAAATTAAAATCTCCGTTCAGCTGTCACAACAAATCTTCAAATCAATAAAGGATCGGCAATGCGCTTGTGATTCTTCTGGAATCGCAATCGTCCAAAGGCTACGGTGTCTGCTTATACCGTCAGGTAGACCGTATGCATGTTTGCCACCGTCGTAGTATTTTAAAAAAAACATTGTGTCGGCTAGGACGTTTTATTATTCGTGCAGAACCACGCATTCCATGCACTTCACTGATTAGATTAATTTAATTGTTATCGTTTTTCAATTTTCATTTTTGAAAAGACTTGTAAGTATTTCCGGAGATTCTGCCAGTATCTGAACTCCATAGCTACATACCTACGCAATAAAATAAATAAATAAATAAAATAAATAAATATTACGAGACAATCTTACACAAATCAACCTAGGCCCACGGTAAGCTCAATAAGGCTTGTATTGTGAGTACTAGGTGACGATATATATAATAGATAAATACATATAGATACTTATATACATATATAACATCCATAACTCAGGAACAAATATTCGTGATAACACACAAATAAATGCCCTGACCGGGATTCGAACCCGGGACCTCCAGCTTCGTAGGCAGAGTCACTACCAACTGGGCTACGGAGGCCGTAAACGCAATAGGGATATCAACGCAGCATGTTAAATAAAATGTAATGTCAAGTATCTCTCACCCTGTCTATGGTTACGACTGAATGTAGGTACCTATTAATTTACCAGCTACCACATAGGTATAACAAAACAAAACTTGTTGTGTAGGTAACTTCATTTTTTAAGTAAGTAGGTGTATCCCGACGACAGTACGAAATAAATTTTATAACGTAAGTATATAAATTACGACATATTGTATAATAGTTTAAAAGTAGCATTGCAAACTAGGAATTAGTCACTAGGCATAAGTTGTTTTAAAATATTCTGATTAGGTACGTGTTTCATCCTCGCGAGTGCATACCAAGCACTTCCAAAAGGTTATAAGTCCCCATAGCAACGACGATGTTTACGCCCTTTCTTAGGCCGTGCAATGCATGTACTATGTACCCCGCAAATCTTACTAAGTAAACTATTATACTAATTGCTGCTAGACAGGGATAAATATAAACATGAAATCAATACAAACAACGGAGTGGCGGAGTACCTAAACTTGTCGAAGGCTCGGGGTAGGTATACAAAAATACCGAAACTCAAGCAGGCCTTAAAAATGTATTACGTAAATATTTGAAATAGGTATTAGGTGTTCCGTAAAAAACATTACGAACTCATTTTTAAAGAATTGGTGAATAACTTTTCTTGTGCGCGTAATCAGCGTCCGGCCGTGAGCGCGAGCGTCAACCGATAGCGTACTAAGCGTAAATGTACCGATAGCGGCGCGCAAAGTTTAGGTATAATTCTGAGTTCCCACGGCGCAGTTAGGTAGCACTCTTACGGCTTGGCCACGACTTTGGTCTTAAGCGACCTGCAGCAGCGGTTTTTCTAATACATTGCGCGTGATCCCAACTAACCACAGTGCGTTGCGCGTCTCGACCGCGCAATGAACAGATAAAACGCTGCCGCAGGTCGCTAAGACCAAAGTCGTGGCCAAGGCGTTATAGTGTAGTACATTTGACAGTGACGGACATAATACAAACTTCGAGATCCGACTTTCGTGATAGTGCATAGCTGGCTGGAGTCTAAACTAGATAAAGATAAGTAAGTCAATTTTCGACGTATGTCATTTATACCGGTATAACTAAAAACATATATTACAATTACAGGTATAATAGTAGACTGTACAACAAGTGCATAATACGACCCTATATCCTCGACACTATATCGATCCTCGCTTTCAGCTCGGATCGATAAATAGCCTCGGACGAAATGAGTTTTATGCACGCGTTTTACACTCTGCTTTTCACTTCGATTGTGAGAAAATAAAACAATAATAATCATAGATAAAAATAGAATTAGTTGCGTGCAGGTCGATGACCCGACGACCTTGGTCTGTCATGGAAAGCAAATGAAATAAAAAAGTAAGTTTTCTATGAATGTATACAGTAATCGTGGCTGTTGGCGTGATTACTTGTGTTTTAGAGGATTTTACTTTATGCTCGAGATCTCGAGAACATAAAAAGCGATTTTATGCCGCCTGTAACCAGCATAAAGTCGAACTTTACGAGCATGAGAAGTGAAAATTTCATTTGTCAAACCGATAGGACTTTAAAATACGGGTAAAAGACGCAATTAAAGGGTTAAAGAGGTATTTCCAGTTGGATATATGGATACTACGTATCATTTTATGATTAATATGTACCGTATCTGCATTCTGCAGTACAGTCCCATAAGTCTCGTAAAATAGGTATTGAAGTAGAACTGGGTCACTTTGTAATATTGAAAAATAATAAAAAAAACTTTATGAAATTATTTTCAAAATTACTTTCTTGAGGTTAGATATGAGGATATCACGTATCATTTGTCGTATATTGTACAAAAAAAACCAACCACATAATCTGGAGGAGCCCAAACTTGGTATGTTTCGAAAATTATTTTTGTGTTAGTTAAAAAAAAAGGCTGAAATGTAATGATTTGGTATATTTTTAGATAGAGATATTTAAAAAAAAAATGTCTCGGCACTCCCCTCCTAACGGATTTTTTTTAGGAAGTGCGGGTCAATAATGTTGTTTTGACCTCTAGTATGCGTGTGCCAAATGGCTAATCTGTACATCGATTTGCGGTTTTTCTTACAAATTGGGCTTGTACGGCTACAACTACAGAATAGAGTTACGGCTGCGCATAAGGCAATAGGGCAATCGGTTAGGATGTGTGTAGGCTTCTCCTCTGCTTCAAGGCAGAGTCTGCACTGCCTATTGTCACGCAGTCCTAACGCTTGCATGTGCTTGTTTCGGCAACAATGCCCCATAAGCCCCTTTACCAGCATGCGTAGTCGCCAAGGCATCAGAAGACTCCTTTTTGTTTCAGCCCTGGGATAGTTCTCCAGGCTTGAATAGTCTTGTATAAACAATAGGTCTTCAGAGTGAGCTTTATCAGACTTTTGGGGATGCCACAGAACGGTTCTGGTTCGCAGTGTGTCCCCTTCGCCCCCGCTCGTGCAAGCTCATCGGCCTTCTCATTTCCCTCGATAACTGCATGCCCTGGGATCCAACGTAAAATGACCTTGTTTTTAGCGCCCACAGGTCATTTAATAATTCCCGGCTTCCTTCCCTCATACGAGATTCTGTAATTGTATTCCAAATACCACATGAACAAGTATTTCGTATTTAGTATTTCAAATATGTACAGTCAAGAGCAAAAGTAAGTTATCACTTTTGTACCTTATTCCATTGCGATAAGGTGAAAAATGATAACCTACTTTTGCTGTTGACTATACCATATTTCGTTATTTGAATTTGAAAAAAGATATCATGTCGTGTACGGCAAAAATATGACTGTATAGATGAATGCCCCAAAAATTTTTTTTCCCGGTATTTTTAGTTCCATTCGCGTTTTTCCCCATTTTCTTTATTCTCTTTACATTATTTCTACCAACAGATAATTTCGTCACACGCCTTTTTTTCTAGTCGTTATTTTGGCTACACGCATCTTTACCAATGCAATTTTTCACCAATCTGTTTTTTTCACATGCGTTTGGTTACCCGTAGAATATATTTCCACTAAATTATTTTTGTCATACGACTTAATATCTAATCTTTTTTTCGCAAGACGCAACTTTACCATGTTTTAGCATACACACTAAGCGGGCGGGCGGGGTCGTGAAAACTTCTTAGAATTATTATAGGCATAGATAGGTGACGATATGTACGATATGAAGTTGAAAATCTTTATTTTTATGTTTTCTTGTTTAATTTCAAGACAAATAACATGTTTTTATACCAGAAATGAATTCTACGTTATGATTTATCCGAAATTGATACCCAACACGATATATTAGCTAGCCATGGACGGTTAGAATTTTTAGGATGAAAACGGGCGGAGCGGGACTTTAACCCCCCCTCCCCAGCCCCAGAGGGGGGGCTCCCGAGGGCTACCGATCTTAATCGGCTTATTTTGGCACAAGGAATAACTGTGCCAAGTTTCATACTTTTATCAAAAAACCGGCCAAGTGCGTGTCGGACCACGCAAAACGATGGGTTCCGTGCCTATTAAAAAGGTCGTATCATCACAGAAATTTTGCGGCACTTACGTCCTTTTCTTTGAGGAAGGCAGTTTTTCAGCAATATCTCGAAAACCTCTGAACCGATCTTGCTGAAAACAATTTTCGTCGAATGAAATTAATAAGCCCTATGTCCATGAATTTTTCCATATTTTTAAAATACACCGTTCATAATTTAGAGGGGGTTGGGACAGAATTTTAGTGACATTCGGGGCTATTATCTCCGACTGTATTCACTTAATCAAAAAAGTTGCTAAAATACCTTATATTTATTTTGAAAGGCCTATCGATTGATGTGCCACACGTGGGGTCACAAGTTTTTTTTTTTTTTTGAGTTTTAGTTTTATGTATGGAGTGCACCCCTAAAAAAAATTTTTTTTGTCATTTTAATTACAAAACTATGTAGCGGCTAACAAAATACACCTATCCTCAAAATTTTATTCAAATACACCTTATAGTTTTCGAGTAAAATGCCTGTGACATACGGACAGACGGACAGACGGACATGACGAAACTATAAGGGTTCCGTTTTTGCCATTTTGGCTACGGAACCCTAAAAAGTAAGGTTTGGCCATTTTATGTCGCTAAGGATCCTCACTACCGCAAAGGGTCGTGAAACTAGGCCACCATAGCTTGTTAGATTTAACTTAGTTTTAATTTAATTTCGTAACAGCTCAATGTCCCTTGTCAGTATCATTTTAAACCATACACAGATTCTTGCCATGGAGATAGCGTGCCTGGCGGAGGCCAGGAGTGCCTGGTGTGACTCGTGCCCAGGAGCGGACGTCCCCGAATCTAAGCATATTCAGCGAGCATGGGACACTCCACGTCTTGAGGTAACCCATGCTTCGCTTCTCGATAATAGTCCGGACGATTCCGAACGCGCGCGTATCTTGGCTGTCTCGGCGAGCGAGTCGGGTCACTGGCTGCAGGCCCTCCCTTCACGGAACGTGGGCACAGTTCTGGATCCAAGCTGCCTGAGAATTTCGGTGTGCCTCAGACTTGGAGCCAGAATATGCGTGGCTCATACGTGCAACTGTGGGAGGAATGTGGACCAGCTGGGCAGACATGGTCTCTCTTGCCATAGAAGCGCCGGCCGCCTGTACCGCCATGGCACTTTAAATGACTTGATCCGGCGTTCGCTTGCCACCGCCTCCGTGCCCGCAATCCTTGAACCTATAGGTTTAGCACGAGACGATGGCAAGCGTCCAGATGGGGCTACATTAGTGCCATGGAAACTGGGTAGGGCCCTGGTGTGGGATGTAACTTGCGTTGACACTTTCGCCCTGTCCCACATCCAGGGCACGCGTTCACAGGCCGGCGCCGCTGCCGACCAGGCCCAATGTAACAAGCGCCGTAAATACTCCGCCTTATTAAACAATTACGAGTTTTCGGCGCTTGCTGTGGAAACATTGGGTCCTTGGTCGTCCGATATGACATCCTTTATGAAGGCCTTGTCTTCGCGGCTGGTCCAAACAACTGGAGACCCCAGAGCTGGCGCTTACCTCTTCCAACGAATTTCCATAGCAATTCAAAGAGGTAATGCTGCCAGCGTTATGGAGTCCATGCCGCAATCCGACCTCCTAGAAGCGGTGTTCTTTTTATAATTCCTATTTTAATATTTTAAAAATCGAGTATGGAAAGAAAAAAATCTGAACAGCAGAAGTTGGTCAAATTTAATGAAAACTAATCTTCATACAATTGCAGTATTCGCCTTTTAATATTGCTACAAGTGCCTAGGCGTGTAAAAAAATATTTAAAAATATTCCATTTTTAAATTTCGATAATCCATAAGAGCTCCAGATGATTCAAGAGAAGAACATTTTTTTTAATCTTCGTAAACATCATGGCACGCGATAGTCTTGAGATTAAAAAAAAAAGAATTCAAATTTGGAACGAGTGGCCCCCACGATCGCCCGACTTAACGCCATTAGATTTTTTCTTATGGGGTTACCTTAAGGGTCGAATTTATGAATACCGACACAACTCCGTACAAGAATTAAAAGATGCTGTTTACAACACTTTAAACACAATTCACCATAAGTCTCTGTTAAATGCAACTAGAAGTGTCTTGAAGCGTGCTCGTAAGACAAGACGGCGGCCACATCGAACATTTACTCAAGTAATAAACCAACTGTATGAAGATTAGTTTTCATTAAATTTGACCAACTTCTGCTGTTCAGATTTTTTTCTTTCCATAAAATGAAATAATCCTTACATGAAACAGCATCGACCCGCGTCAAAAAAAAATTGACCAACTTTATCATTTTTTAAGAACAACTCACGCAAAATTTTAATGAGCCAAATTTGTTTACATAAAAAAATACCTAATGTCTCCTTGTACACTTTTCCTCTATCTCCTTTAGATTCGGATTTCCCCATACTGTCCCATTTAAAAAAAACACTGTATATAATAGATATAAATACTTAAATACTAAGAAAACATCCAAGACTCAGAAACAAATATTCATGCTCATCACACAAATATTTGCCCTTACCGGGTTTCGATCCCAGGACCTTCAGCTTCAATACAATGTGTTTAATATTTGTAATTTTAGATCAAGTCTCTGCACAAAAGGATATGAAGGGTAAAAATATTTGTTTACTTTAAAGAAACGGCAATTGGAGGACATGCCTCAGACGGAAACTGCCCTATACCAGCACACATAACGAGCAGTTTACCAAGGGGTAGATACGTCTTTGGCTATGCGTTAGATCGACATCAAAGCTAACCCAGTCCCTCTGCTTGGACATGGAAGCAAGGTGCCGGCCAATGGACTCCACACTGGTCTGACAATCCTGCTAGGGCCAGCATTTGCTTAAAATAAACAAGATGAAGTGTAGATGCAAAGCTGGTTGTGAAATGTAATGCAAATCTGTGACGAGGGATTTGAAATGCACCCAGTTAGAGTCTGGCCAGCGAAACGTGATATTGAAAATGACCGCGACATTTAAAAATGTAGCTATGGTATGTCGGAATGAGCTAGGGTTAAATGATTTTAATACTTTCGTCATTAACTAATAACAACATCATTAATGACAAAAGCATCAACATTTTCTAACTCTAGCTCATACAGGCATACCATAGCTACAATTTTATATTTCGCGGTCATTTTCAATATCACGTTTCGTTGGCCAAACTCTATGTCTCAGTGGAGGAAACTGCGTTGACTCTCGAGACGTGTAGTTAATTATACGTAATATTGTGCCTTTTCCGCTTATACTCGTACAATATGACTTTGAAAAAGGGATTAAGGGATAGTGACATTGGCGTTAACAGTGACGCTCTCACCTAATACAAACGCGAGGCTCAGAGGCCTGCGAAGTAAGGATCAATCATTCTAAGGTCCCTTCTCTAAGGGAACGCCACTACTGGGCAAATTAAAATTGTATTACAAATATTTATTAATCTTTCATAATTTTTATGACCACAAGAATGAATATAGCACAGTCCGTCTCCACTGTCTCCAGAACGTGCAATTGTGCACTTAGGTTGAACAGGCGGTAAAAATTGAGCACCGGCACGCGACTAAAAAAAATACACTATTTATTATTAGCAAAGGTACCTAGTTAAAGTTATATTGTTCAAATCTACATTAAATTAGCTTTGGTCAAGTATTTTTTGCATATGGAACTAACTAGTCGTTTAACATTTACGAAGGCTCAAAATAAAAATGTTCTAAAAAAATATTTTTATAGCTTGATAAATTACATTTTTTATACCAGAAATGATTTTTACGTTATTGGTTTATCCGAAATTGATACTAAATACCACCTATTAGGTAAACATTGACAAGTAGAATTTTTAAATGTATTCGGGCGGAGCGGTATTTTCTAAAGCACGCTACAAAAATATTTTTTTTACAATACTTATTGTTAGCAAAGGTAATTAAAAGTTATATTTTTTCAAATCGTCAATAAATTGGCTTTATTTACATATTTTTTGTATACAGAAATAGCCGACCGTTTAATATTTACGAAGGTTCAAAAAAAAAATTGGAGTTGTATAATTAGATTTTTATATATTCTTTTTCAATTGCTTCAGAAATTACATTTTTTTATCCTAAAAGTAAATTCTACGTTATTGATTTATCTGAAATTTAGACCAAACACGACCTATTAGCTAGCCATGGACGGTTACAATTTTTAGGTTCATCCTAAAAATTGTAACCGTCCATGGCTAGCTAAGCTAGGCCGGGCGGAGCGGTATTTACTACCGCGCGCTACTTAATCTTTTTTTTACACTATTTATTGGTGGAAAAGGTAGTTAAAAGTTATATTTTTTCAAATTTACAGTAAATTGAATTTATTTTCATATTTTTTGTATATCGAAATAGCTGGCCGTTTATTATTTACGAGTGCTCTAAATAAAAAATATGGAGTTGGAAATCTTTATTTTTTATGTTTTCTTTTTTAATTTCACGGCGAATGACATTTTTTTATACCAGAAATGAATTCTACCTTATTGATTTATCCGAAATTGATACCAAACACGACATATTAGCTAGCCATGGACGGTTAGAATTTTTAGAATGAAGCCGGGTGAAGCGGGACTTTGTTTATCTGGTAGCTTCAGTTAAACAGCGAAAGTCTATAATTAGTTATCTTACTTATTTTTGTCTATCATTCAGGTACATCAGAATCCTAGAGTAGTCAGGACAGGTCCGTGTATTGCGCATTTGTCTAATCTATTCAGAAGGCGTTTGTCGAGACATGTTATCCCATGTTATATTTTGTAAGACATTATTATTAACAGATATATGGAATCTTCAAACCGGATAACAAGCATTAAAAAATCCTCATGATTAGTGTTATTTACAGTGATCGTTTATTTGGATTCTCCCTCGCGGGATATCAAGTAGAAAAGTTAATATAGATACGACAGTTTCCCGCGATAAAGAACAAACTGTACAAAAATAAAACAATTTAAATTATCTCTAAGGAATTTTTTACTCTTACATGGCAACCAGTTGAGACAAAAACTTCTATTCTTTTCCTAATCTCTACACTTTATTTTAAGCAAAATATATTAAAACCTCCACAAAGTATTAGCTTATATGGGTATCTGTCATGATGGAAAAAATACTTCAAAATCTTGACATTGACATTTCATTATTTTCTCTGGATTTCAGTTCTAATTATTTGCTTCTAAGGATTGCATAAATAAATAGGTATTAGCAGTATAATTTATACTATAATATTAGGTTATAGGTTATAGACACGCGTACTTACTCGCTAAACTTTTATCCAAACGGTACAAAATGTGCCGCTTTGGAGGCAGCAAATGAGCTGACAGTGTAAACACTTGTGCTCATTTGTTCGATTTAGACAAAAGAACGGAGAGTAAGTCTACTATCAGCTACTTAGATGTTTAAGTGTAATAAAAAAAACACATTGTATTTTTTTGCCTTTTCTAACAACATAAAGCCCGGATTCCCGGGGCATATCCATACTAACATAATGATTGAGGTTGTTCACCCCATGTCGAATCCAAAAAACCGATCACTGGTTATTTATCTTATTAGTATACCCTTTAACTAAGGGCAAACTCCACAAACAGAGAGACTGTCTTCAAGGCACAAAAGAGGTGCATAAGGGCAATCCGCGAACTCAAGCAAACTGACAGTTGTGTGTCACATTTTGATAATTTAAAAATACTAACATTGCCCTGTCTGTATGTATTTGAAGCCGCGGTGTTTGTCAAAGCAAACCCAACTCTTTTCAAGACGGTCTCTGAGTTCTTTCCGCGGAGCACTAGGTATGGTGAATATATATTCACAGAGCCTGCAAATACTGCGTTAAAACAAAAAAGTATGTTCTGTGTGTCTAGTAAAATATTTAATAAACTTCCCGATAGGATCAAAAACTTACCATTGCCAATATTCAAGACAGAGTTAAAAAAATTGCTTACTAAAAAATGTTTTTATACAATATCAGATTTCTTGACATGCGACAGTCTATAGTTATAAGATTTAATAATATACATTTAATTAAATAGGTATTGACATGTAAAAATTGAAATTGTTATAATAACTTACTACGCTGACATATTGAATAATTCCATAAAATAAATAAATTATAATTATTGTTGTTGTTGTAGACTTCTATCTAAATATTTATAATTTATTAATTGTACACTAATATTATGTTAGTATGCAGCATGTTTTTGTATGCCGAAAGGCAAAACATAGTGGAACGAGATTTTTTACTATACACCTCAATTTGATGTACAGTCAGCATCATAAACATGTATACACTTTTCGACCTTATCTCCAAGCAATAAGGTCCTAGAATGTATACATGTTTATGATGCTGACTGTACCTATGTTTACAAAATAAACACTATTGACTATTGACTATTGACCTTTCCCCTAAAGTATTTTTACTAATATTTTTGTTTATATTTAATTTATTTTCCTTTCTTGTTACTTTAAATAACGCCAAAATAATTGGTTATACTATAAAAATTAAGTAATAATAATAAACATCAATTAACTATTATCATTAAAATTGCCTTATCAAATTGCCAATTTACTATATCCCGATTCATGCTGTGAAACATTTTCATTCATTTTTATTCTATTACAAAATACCTGTTTTAGACAAAAAGAAAGAAACCTTTGCAAAACACTAATTCGTTTCTTCTTGCTAATGGGTCTATTGTACACAGATATGAACAAAAAAAATGTTTTAAACATATAAACCTTTAGCTGACATATATTTTAAATATATGTCAGCTAAAGGTTGCCTTAATAAAACATTGACAAGGCATTATGTGTGGTTCAAACCACAGTTTTTATATTTAAATGTATTCATGTAAAAATACTTAATAGAAGATAAATACAGGTAATTTCTAGATCTGATCATGAATTATCACAGCAACATTAACAGTAGAATTAGTTTAGTTAATTGTATATCAAGCTATCATTTCATTGTTTACCAGCCCTTTAATTTGAAGGTTGACCAGACAGGTGATTCATTACACTCCAGAAATGTTAAACTGTATATCGCTAGCATTAAGTCCACAAGGAATAAAAAAGAGTATCTAGGCAAAGTATTATACAAACCTCCAAGCATGCGTCGTCACCTACAGCCCAGCGCTGCTTAGGGGCCAAGCAGGCCAACTCCTGGTCGTGGGGGTCGCGCTCGCGCTCCCGATCGCGCTGGAATACGTAGTGCACGCCGGCATCGTCCTGGGCCTGCGCCTGCGACTGCGAGCGGGCCTGCGCGGTGCGCGCGTTCTGCAATCCTGCTTCGCCGGCCTCTTCCTCCGCTCCCGAACCCGGCCACTTCATTGGGCTACCGTGGGGCTCAAGCATTCAGTTTCGTTTCACTTGGATCTTCCACAGGCGTAAACACAATAGTTTAGCCAAATCTGACTGATGCTCTAAAAAACGACGCTGTTGCTTATATCCAACCCGATTAGTAATCGAGTAGAAACTTTACATTATCATGAAACACCGAATATGATGAACGTTCGCACTTAAAACCATTGATTATCGTTTATAAGGTAGCCTTTTTGTCTTTGTCAATGACAGCTAGTAAAATCGAAATTGCGATGACAGCCGCCGCTAGTCAACCAAAATATTGCAGGCCCTTCGAGTATCACTGACAGATCCAAACACAAAGGTAACGGGAGAAATCGATGATAGGATTAACCATTTTTATAACGTTTAGTCCATAGACATACACCTCGTATTTACTAATTTCAAATTAAACTATGTCGGCGTCAAAAAACGAAATCGAATAAACACTCAAAATAAAAACACTATTCACATAAATTCTAAACAAAAGGACCACAAATATGATAACTATATATACACGGGACTATTTACAATGTTCAATTTTAAAAAAAGCCGAACTTATGCCATTGGATACTATCAATATTTTCCGATTCAGAAAAGACGACCAACATCCTTCCCTTCACTGCCAATCCGCCATATCGGTAGGGTCGGGCAGATGCGATGCGCGCGCAACGCGCAAAGCTATATAAACATAACATTGCCATGGCATACACATGCCTTGTACGTTCCGTATCTCATAATAAAAAATATAACAACAACTTTAGCGTATAAATAGTTATTGTTTATCTATATTAAGTATTGAAAAGCTTAGTCTTATTTTCAGTACAAATTTTATGTACCTAGGTTCAAATAGGCATTTTCTTTTTCGTTCATATTATACTATTACCTGTATGCTGCCGTACTTTTTTAAAAGGCAGTCTTCTGCATACAATTTACTCGTAGATGACTGCCTTTTTAAGAATCACGGCAGTATGATACTATGGTTTGAATCACAAATATTAGATACTAGCTTCCGCCCACGACCTTGTCTGCGTGGAATCGGGATAAAAGCGATACTATATTTTAATCCAGGCTATAAACTATCTTCGTGCAAAATTTCATCCAAATCGGTTGAGCCGTTTAAGCGTGATTGAGTCCAACATCAAACGTCAACAAACATCCAAACATTCAAACATCCAAACTTTCGCATTTATAATATTAGCAATAACCATTCTTTGGTCATTGAATATTAGTAGGATTCTAATAGTAAACTTGACACTTATTGTGAAATTTACTATTGACCGTCACCGCAGGCCGCGTCAGTCTGTGAGAGGCTTGACGCGGCCTATTGTTGCGGTCAATACTAAGTTTGACAGTAAATGTCATTGACCGCCACCGCAGGATTTTAGCCTTATCCAATATTTTAAATTTGTCAAAGTTCTTCAATATTTTTCAGAAATATCAATTATTACACACCTAGCAATTGATCACAACATCTTGCCATAAGAATGAGACATCTACCTATAGCCTAGGTACTATTAGGTATTAGGTAGGTAGGTAGGTACTATTTCTGAGGGGCTACCGCGAAACAAAAACGAACTTCGTTCGTGTATCTCCGTCTCTGTCGCTCGAACTTGATTATTCCTCCTAGACATTTGGACTTGGTTTCGACCTTAGAGCCTGGGGGCCTACCGCCAACGGCATTCGAAGTTTTCCCTCTCTGTTGCACTTACGTACGAACTCGCAAGTCTGACAGAGAGGGAAAACTTCGAATGCCTTTCGCGGTAGGCCCTCTGGCCAGCACGGTAAACACAAGACGGCCGAGATATATTCTCGAGCTCTCTCGCACTATCCGCCTCTCTCTTATTAGACCACTTTAAGTGACGAATATTGCGAGATAACTCGAGACTATATATCGTGGCGGTCGTGTCTTGTGCTAACCATGCTGAGATTGATGAACCTTTTTTTTATATGGCAACAAAAATATAATTGTCAAACGTCTTAAGGGCTCTCACAGACTGGCAGGGCCTGGCCGCAACGGACAATAGTAAACTTGTCATTAAGGCGACGGGTAAGGCAAGGCATTCTCCATACAAACGTTGTGCAAGTTTTTTTTCGTCGGTTTTGGCACTACAGAATATTCGTTTTTTTTGCTTGTTCATATTGAATTTACGCAGCACATGATGTTAAAATTTTGTTAGATATAAAAATAATGAAAATTAAAAAAATATAAAAAAGTATAAAAATAAAAAATAATAACATCAGTGAATAGCTAACAGAAAAATAAGTATACTGACCTAAAAATTATATTTACAGCCCAAACACAAACGAAGAAAAACTTGCACAAAATTTGTATGGAGAAGGCTTGCCCTACCCGTCCCCTTAACTATGGACCGCCACCGCAGGGGGCCTACCGCCAACGGCATTCGAAATTTTCCCTCTCTGTTGCACTTAAGTACAAACTCGCAAGTCTGACAGAGAGGGAAAACTTCGAATGCCTTTCGCAGTAGGCCCTCAGGCCACGCCTTCTTGCCACGCCAATCTTGATACTTTAGTCCAGGCAATGAACTGACAACTTGTATGGAAAAAATGACATATTTGGAAATAATTTATAATAGCAATTTTTTTTAATGTAACGGATATATTATCAATTAAATAGTTACCCAGAGGCAAAATCCAACAAAAAATCAGACATCAAAAAAATCAATATTTAATTAGCTCCTAAAAAGTCCGGATAAATATTAATATTTTTTTTATCTTTATTTAGGTTCATTTACATTTACTTTAAAATATTCAATATAAATAAAATAAAAAAGACAATGAATGTTTAATTTAAATCTATATATTTGTGACGGTTTTTGGGAAAAGGTCCCACTTTGTCGATATGGAGTTAAGAGTAGTTCCTAATACTACAGATCATACGCTATCTTTTGATGAAATTTTTTAAAAATTCTGCAAAGTTGCAGAAGTGAAAAAGCGACAATAGAGAAAAGTTGGTTAAAGTTTGGGATGGCAGAAAACACACTTCTACTTTGAAGTTATGGAGTGGTTGGTATTAAATGAATGGGCATACTTTAGGGATTTCAAATTAGTTAAAATCATGTATGTAACCTTAGTATTTTGAATGTTATGGAGGCTTGAACATAAAAACGGGACGAAAATATGTAAATCCTGAATATGGGTTTATTTCTATATTATATTATACGGCACGCAGATTTATCATTAAAGTTGTATTTAGGTATAAATGGTTTCCCATGCTAAAAGACAGAAATAATTCTGTGGATCCTTTTATTTAGTTATTATGTCAAAAAGTTAATAACAAATGATTTGAAGAGTGCCATGCATAAAAATTAAAATACATGTGTCTCTTAATATATAACATGAGATTACTTAAAAAACATACTTATCAAGAATAGAAAGTATGTAAAATATCAAATTATAAGTACTTTTTGTGTGTATAAAGTTTAGTGATTTTATATAGGGAGGGTCCCACTTTGTCGATTTACTAAACTTTAGTGCTTCTTCATTGAAAGTGTTTGTGTTTGGTATATTTTTCAGTTTTATGTATGAGATAATGGTTTGTTATTGTTAATCTAAGAGTCTTTGATACTAACGTCGTTTGTTTAAACTTTTTTAACGGAATTGAACGAAATTTCTTTTCGACTCAAGTATAGTGACCCACTTCATACTAGTGCCTGCGAACAGAGCGCCTGCTAGGCGGCTTACTGGCAGTGAATGTGTAAAGCTTCAGTAAAAACGACTATTTAAAATAAACACGGAAGCGATTGGGTAATATTTGTTAAGAAAAGGTTCTAATACTTATTTGAATAGTATCGAACATGTCATTCAATCTTTTACTGTCAATTATATTTCAATGCAAAACACACGGTTATATTTAATTTAACATGGTAGCAGAGCGTAAAAACGATATTTTAACGTGCTGAAACTGGATTTTGTGACCTATAATAAGTGCGCATCTTTCAAGATGAATTCTAATGTGCGATTTGAGATTGGGCGCTTAGAAGGAAGTACAAACTGGCAGACGTGGAAATACAAGATTTCCCTGCTCTTGCGGAGCACCCCAGGTACGCTAGACATAATCCAGGGCAAAGTAACTAAGCCAGAGCCACCAGCGGCACCGGCGTTACCAGCAAGCGAGTTGGAATATAAGACGAAATTGGATAACTACCAAAGCCTTGACAGTCATGCCTTGCTTATTCTTACCACAAACATGACCGAAGAAACCCTGCACAAGGTCATGCGGTGCAATACGTCAAGTGAAATGTGGATAGAGTTGCATCGTCTTTACGATGGAGCCAAGGAGGATCGAAGTTATGAACTTTGCATGAGATTCTTCCGCTTTCAGAAGACTGAAGATCACGATATGGCAACTCACATATCAACGCTCAAAAACATCTGGTACGAATTGAATAAAGAAATTGAAGGTAACAATCTCCCCGAAATGCTTTTAATTTGCAAAATCTTGGACACACTTCCTGATCAATATTTTAATTTCAAATCGAGCTGGCTGTTAATGAATAAGAGCGATCGGAACATCGAAAACTTGACGACACAGTTGTGTGCTCATGAAAGGGCTTTAACAAGTGGAAACAAAGAGACCATTATTGAAGAAGCTCTAGTACTGAGATCGAAAGATAAAAGCAAGCATAACGACAAGAAAAGGAAATGCAACTATTGCGGACAGATAGGGCACAGAGTCAAGACTTGTCCGAAATGGTTAGCCGATGGGAGACCACCCAAACCCACGCCAAATAACCAAAGTACATCAAACGTGAACATGAACCTAATGGCAATTGTAAATGATGTGGAAGGCATCGATCAAGACAGCTGGTATGTCGACAATGGGGCTACTAGTCATGTTACGAATCGAGGAGACTTATTTAAAACTTTTGAGTGCTTCTCTACGTCCCACACAGTTACAACTGCAAACGGTACAGCTATTCAGGCTGTTGGAAAGGGAGCCCTGGATATCGAAGCTGACGTACGTGGTACTAAAGAGATTATTACCCTTAACGACGTGTGGTATGTACCATCTATTAAGAAGAACCTGTTTTCGGTACTGTCAGCTCAGGACAAATTAACAAACACTATATTTGAATCCCGAACCCAAGAATGTATAATGAAGTATGAAGGCGGACGACATCTACTGATTGGAGTGCGAGCTAAAAATGGAGGACTTTACAAGCTAAAGGTCAAAAACATTCAGGGCTCTCATGAAATTAATCATATAGAGATATCCGACCAGATGCAATTATATCATGAGAGGCTGGGACATCAAAATAAGTTTCATGTTAAGAAGGTTGTCGAGACAGAGCTTGGCATAACGCTGAAAGTAGACAGTGAACTCTGCGAGGGATGTGTATTTGGCAAAACCCATCGACGCAAGTTTGGCACTAGGGAACGTGCGTCACAGCCTGGAGAGCTGTTACACACTGACGTATGTGGCCCGTTCAAGAATTCATTTTCCAAATTCAAATATTATGTCCTTTTTAAAGACGACTTTACAAAATATCGGCAAATCTATTTTCTGAAAGAAAAGGGAGAAGTTCATGAAAAACTTGAGCAAATGTTGGCAGAGACTAAAGCTACTGGACATATTGTAAAAGAAATTCTTAGCGACAATGGCGGTGAATTTGATAATGCGAGAGTTCAGAAAATTTTACACAAGAACGGAGTACGTCAAAGATTGACAATGCCTTATACGGCGGAACAGAACGGATGCTGCGAGCGTGACCATAGAACGATTGTAGAGTCAGCAAGAGCCATGATGCATGCGCATGAAGAAATGCCTCAGGGCCTATGGGCTGAACTTGTCAATACTGCCGCTTACATCCTGAACCGCACTGGACCGACCCAAGAAGGAAAGTCACCTTATGAACTCTGGTTCGGTAAGAAACCCAATATCAAACATTTGAGAATTATCGGAAGCACCTGCTACGCCCACATCCCCAAATGTAATAGAAAGAAAATGGACAAGAAAGCCGTAAAAGGAGTCTTAATTGGATATGACAATGATGATGGATACAGAATTTGGTGCAAAGAAAACAGTACACTCATAAGATCTCGAGATGTAACGTTTCAGGAGAGAACTTTTTCACCACGTAATGAAATCATTCTACAACCTCCTTACCTGGATCCAGTCGCATCGACATCAGCCGCAGAACATCCCTCTGTTACTGACGATGAAGAAGATGCTGATCACAGTTTGAGTGTTGAAAACGATTTCGACAGATCTATTGAATCGATAAGAGAGGTGGAGATAGAACCTGAAAGTGATGAGTATTTATCTGCACAGGAGATAGAAAATGAAAGACTTAAGACACTCAGAAGCAGATCAGACCTCAAACCTCCCTCTAGATACGATGGTTTTGTTATGATCGTGAGTAGAGATGATGAAGTTAATCCGGAGCCTAAAACATACAAAGAAGCTATGAACAGTACTGACAAAGATAAATGGATAAAAGCAATGAATGAAGAGTTAAATTCGCTGAAGGATAATGACACGTGGGAAATGGTTGATCTACCACCTAAACGCAAAGCCATTCCTTGCAAGTGGATTTACAAAATAAAAACTAACCCAGATGGCAGTATCGAAAGATACAAGGCTAGACTCGTTATAAAAGGTTTTTCGCAGAAAAAAGGCCTTGATTATTACGATACCTTCAGCCCGGTAGCCAAGACAAGCACCATTAGAGCTCTCTTGAGTACCGCAGCTAATGAGAAAATGACACTTGGACAATTTGACGTGTCTACGGCATTTTTGTATGGAACGCTCAATGAAGAGATCTTTATGAAACCTCCTGAAGGATATCAGAGTGAATCGAAGGTGTGTAAACTTAAGAAAAGTCTTTACGGACTGAAACAAGCACCGAGATGCTGGAACACCTGTATAACGGATTATATCATCCAAATTGGCTTTGAGCAAAGTTCAGCGGATCCGTGCCTGTTCATCAGGAAAAGAGGGAATAAGAAAGCTATAATTGCTTTATATGTGGATGACGGATTGGTGGCTGCGAGTGATGAAAATGAAGTTGAAAAAGTTTACACCGAGCTAAGGAAAAGATTTAAAGTCACGACCAAGCCCGCATCCTATTTTCTCGGAATAGAGATAAATACCTCTGATAATGGATCTATTACAATAGACCAAAAGGCGTACGCAAGGAAAGTACTGCAACGTTTTGGCATGGTAAACTGTAAACCAGCACCAACACCGATTGTGAAGTACGCGCAAACAGAACAAACTACAGACTGTAACGAACGATTTCCATATCGCGAGGCAGTTGGTGCTCTGTCCTATTTAATGGTTGGCACAAGACCAGACATAGCTTTTGCTGCTAGTTACATGGCCATCCCTACTACACTCATCACTTACTACACACTACAATCATCTACTTTGTTGCCGTCCCTCATCGTGGCGACACACGTCTCCTCTGTAGGTATCTAGTCTAAGCCTAGTATCTATCTATAACATGCAATGAGATAGATACAGTTATGATGGATCACAGTATTTAATCATCTACTGATGACATCAAACATCGAACGACGAACTGATGATCCACCATAGCTGACCAATTTTGACCATGGAAATATAGCTTTTATTTTAAAGTGCTATAAAAACATACTTTATAGTAGATTTGAGCCACGCTTTGAAGTTTGTATGTTTCCTTTCGCGGTAGGCCCTCTGAGACGTCACGAAAAACATAATGATAAAACGTATCGTGCTAGCTGCAGTAGCTGCACGGCTACCACAAGACGGTGCGCGAGCTCTCTTGTGATAGCCGTGCTGGGCACGTTTGCATCTTAAGCCCGTGTTAGACGGTCGCCAACTCGCCCCTGCGCCGACCGAGCGACCTTGGTCCGCACCGGCCGTCGCGCGACCGCGCGTAGTCAGTTCGCTCGGAGGAAGTGCCGCGTGCGCACGTACTGTAGGTACTATAACGATGGCATAGATTTATTTAAAGAGTTACCTAATAAGAGTATATTAATAGATTTATATAAAGAGTATGGACAAAGATATAAAAGCTGCGTTTTGTAAGCCATTCATATTCGTTTCTTTTTTTCCTTTCGTATATTATTAAGTGTACTCATAAGTACCAAAACCATGTCAACTTTTTGAAATTTCGAAAGGTTAGGTGCCATTTCCGCGGGATGCGGGAGGCGCAGGAACGGTCATTGTGGCACTCTTTGGAGGAGGCCTATGTCCAGTAGTAGACGTCTTTCGGCTGATATGGTGATGATGATAATGATGAGGTGCCATTTTGTGCGCTTGCAAAGCGTGTTGTCCGTCCGCGAGTTCTGAATACACTGACGCTGTAGCGTGGTCGGCCGACCGTCTAGCCAGACAACTCACGACAAGCCTTCGACGAGCCACCAACCAAGGTCGCGCCGTCGGAGGCTTGGTGGCGGGCGACCGTTTAGCAGACGCTTTACTGCGAATAGCCATATCTTAAGCCCGTGCTAGACGGTCGCCAACACGCCCCTCCGACCGAGCGACCTTGGTCCGCACCGACCGTGTAGACAGTTGTTTCCAACAAAATTTCATACTACAACGGTCGGGGCCGACCAAGGTCGCTCGGTCGGAGGGGCGTGTTGGCGACCGTCTAGCAGACCTTTGATGCACGGCTATCACAAGACGGCGCGCGAACTCTCGATTTTTCTCGCACTATCCGTCTCTCTCTTATTAGAAAACTTAGAAAGAGATGTATAGTGCGAGAAAAATCGAGAGAGCTCGCGCGCCGTCTTGTGATAGCCGTGATGGTGGCACCACACTTGGCAGCATTTGCCCAAAATGTTCGTCACGTGTTGCACCTTTTTCCTTCCTACGGCAAATGAAAGAGAGGCAACGATGCAACGCGAACACGCATTCCCAAGTGTGGGACCACTAATAGGCGGCCAATACACGATGAGCAATACTGACAATCCATCTATAACTGTCTCACTCTATCGCATGTTATAGTGAGACAGCGGCGCTACCACGAACTTCGAGTTTCGAAGTTCGTATATATGCATCCCTGTCACTCGAGTTATGTATGTGCGATAGAGATGGAGATACCCGAACTTCGAAGTTCGCGGTTATAGCTCAGAGGGCCTACCGCGAAACGAAATTCGTTTTCGTTCGTGTATCTCCGTCTCTGTCGCTCGAACTAGCAAGTGCGACAGAGATGGAGATACACGAACGAAAACGAATTTCGTTTCGCGGTAGGGCCTCAGATATAGGTATAGGTGGATTGACGGTATGACTCATCATGTATTGGCCGCCATACGAAAATAAGTAAAATCACAATCATTTTGATTTTGATTATTAAAACAAATGCGTTTAAATTTGTCAAAAGATTTCTTGCAAATTATAATGTTATAGTTTATATATTTTATTTCAAAATTAACTGACAGAAAACGAACTTTGTTGGTGAATCTCCCTGTCTATCGCTCGAACTAGCAAGTGTGACGGAGACGGAGCTACACGAACAGAGTTCGTTTTCATTTCACGGTAGGCCTCGGTAGGCCCTCAGCGCAATTCACAAGACGGCGCGCGAGCTCTCTCGATTTTTCTCGCACCTCTCTTTCTAAGTCATCTAATAAGAGAGAGACAGATAGTGCGAGAAAAATCTAGAGCTCGCCCGCCTGCTTGTGATAGCCGTGCAGTAATAATAATTATTCAGCTTGTGATAGATTGGGGATGATAAATCTTTACACCCTTTATGGACAATTTTTCGACAAGCTGGCTGTATACAAAAAAAAAACAAAGAAAGATTAACTTATTCTATTTTCGAAAGGTTACCATAGTTTTTTTTCAATTATTATCGGATTATCTCCCAGTGGGTTTCTATGCGAATAGAATAAAAAATAAAATTACTTAGTTGGATTTTCAAGATTAGTGAATGTGAATAACTTTGTGATTATTTCAGTTCAATTATGTTTTCTTTCAGATAAAGCAGATAAGATTTTACGTAAGTGAAATGAAGTTTTTGCGTCTAAAATCCTTATTAAACTGTATATACGAGTATAATGAAGTTAATTCATCGTATAGAGCTTTTAGCAATAAGTTTGGAACATTTCTTAACGTAGAATTATTTCTGGGCGAAGTAAAACGTGCACATAATTTTTTCAAGATAGTGTTTTTAAGTTAGTATATATACTTAATTATGATATACATAAACATACCCATAAGTCCCTTCAAAACTTAAGTATATGTCGGTCCGAAACATGCGCTTTCCATATCCCCTCGTGTTTTATTTTCACTAAAAACCGTGCCCAAAAGCACCTCGATTTCACTTTTTTGCCTACCCTATCGCCTTAAGCTTAAGTGAAGGTTTCGTATTATAAAAGGGCGCCCTTCTTTGCGGTCCCGAACAGTTTTACCTTAACCGAATAATTAATGTCTTCGAAGGAATACTTATTTGTAACAATATATTATAAGAACTGTCGAAAAAAAGTACATTATTCCTATTATTACGATTTAATATTGAATTGTATAAAAAAGCCTGTGTGAAGACGCCGTTACTGACGTATACACCATAGACTACAGACTCTGCGTAGTAGAGGTCGTTCCGTCAAACTTCTACTTATCCTTTCTTTCGCGATCCAGCAAAGATGGGTGAGTGGCTTCGTGGATTTTTAAATTAAATCTTTCGTAATCTTTTGATTCTTATATCCATTTAGTTTAACGAGTTATGTATTCTGTGTTGCATATAAGTTTTCGTATTTAGATACTGTTATTTCCGTGTTAAGTTACGAATCGTGATGTAAATTCTTGTATATAGAGCCTGCAGCTCCGCTGCTGCTATCGTGTGGTTATTTCTCGTGAGATGAAGTTATGCATTTTCTACAGGTATCAGTCGTGATCACTGGCATAAGAGAAGGGCCACTGGCGGTAAACGTGCGCCCATTCGTAAGAAGAGGAAATATGAGTTGGGTCGCCCGGCCGCCAATACGAAGGTAATGGTCGAGTGTTTAATTTGGTCTGTTTTACAGACAGCTAGCTGAAAAGATTGATCTGAAAGTTATCAGTGCAGATACTTTTTACTATATTATATTATCTACTACATGTTTTGTGTTCAAGGTTCATAACCTCTACCGGCGACTGTACATGTGACTGCAGTGTCTTGTCGACCAATATACTTATGTAGTTAAATACTTCTATTTTTAACCCCCGACGCTAAAAGAGGGGTCTTATAAGTTTGACGTGTCGTGTGTGTGTGTCTGTCTGGCATCGTAGCTCGCTAAACGAATGGACCGATTTTAATGCTTTTTTTGTCCGAAAGCTGACTTGATCGAGATGGTTCTTAGATACGTTTCAACAAAATCGGTCCAGCCGTTGTTGAGATATTAATCTTTGAAATGAAAAATCGGGGGTTTTTCAGTTGTAGTTACTGCTAATGCTGTTTGTCCATGTATTTCAGCTTGGCTCCCAGCGCATTCATTCGGTGCGCTCGCGTGGCGGTAACGTGAAATACCGCGCCCTGCGCCTCGACACTGGGAACTTCTCCTGGGGCTCTGAGTGTAAGTTTACATGCCTTCAAAATTAAATAGAGTATTTGCAATTTGTTTCGTATTTTTGCTGTGCTGACTAATTTGTTAACCTCACACGTAAATGAGGGGGTGTTATAAATTTGCCATGTGTATCTGTGCGTCTGGCTGTGGCATAGTAGCTCTTAAACGGATGAACTCGTTTGAGTGTGGTAGTTTTCATCTTAAGTCTTGTCTGCCAACTCAAGATGGCTCTTAGCTATTTTGGTTGTTAAGGGTGGTTTGTAGTTATCTTCATTTCTTTCATTATAACCTATTCATGTATAGTTTTGCTTCTACTAGGATTACCACTTAATTACATTGTTTTTTAAATAAATAAAATAATTTGAATTTCAAGCAAAACAGATTGACCCTTTGAATGCCATTCTTCACATACTAATTCAAATTCTTCACTTACACGCCAACCTTTTTTCCAAAAGACAGCAAATATGATAGGTACATGAAATGGCATTGACTAATCTAAAGCTGGGTCCGCTGCGACCTGTTTTTGTGTTTTTCTAACATCTAATATGTTATCCGTCAGTTTCGGCAAACAAATAGGGTTTTGTTTTGATTGGCAAAACATGTTAGGTGTTAGAAAAACACAAAAACAGGTCGCAGCGGACCCGGCTTTATAGAAACAGTGTTTGTTGGATTGTGGCATAGACTGTATTTATGTGTTGTGCTGAAACAGGTAAAGTTATACATCTGTAAATAATTAAATGGCCCTGTATATAAAAGGTTACACTCTTTCAATGAAGTTTTTAGGGTTTGGATTAGGGTACTTGCTATTAGGTTATTTTTCCACTATGTTAGTAACTGGTAATTGTTGCATTCAATACATACTAAACAGGCATCAGATTCAGCTCTTGCCTAATTAAATATTAGGTAGAAGTATTCAGGTCTCTACTCTGTGGTCAGATACCTCAATATGACATTTTAAGCTTTCTTTTTATCATGAAATTTTAATTTCACGTGTTCTGCCTACCCCTCTTGGGTATACAGGCGTGAGTATTTATGTATGTATGTATTTTTATTATGGTATTATTATTCTCTACTGCATGTCTCCACTTAGTCCTAGATCTGGCAATTGCCAGCTAGCACATTTATTTATTTAAATATGATTAATAATTCATATGTATTTTCAAGAATTGAAAAGTTTCCCCACTGTTCAAGTTTATTTTAAATATTTCAAGGTGAAGTGATAAACATTTTCATTCCAGAACTACAAAAAATACATTTTAGATGCACCCCTAAACAAAGTTACTCATTAGAATTTTCATAATTGTATATTTTAACAGATGTAAAAATATTATTCTAGCAAGCCTTTATTAAGCTACGTCCGCTGCGCCAATGTTTTCGATGTTTTTAAACATCTAACATTTTATCTTTTTCATTCTAGCATTTAGCATAGCATTTCATTTTAGCAAATAATTTTTGACAAAAACATGGCGCAGCGGACGCAGCGTTACTGACTAGGCCACATTTTTAATACGAACTTGAGAACAATTTTAGTTGGATCATGTATTTTAAATAAATCAAATTCATGAATAGTGCTATTTGTTAACTGTCTTGCCTTGCAAATAATCTATATTACATTTTTAATGTTTTGGTTACATTTTCCAATTATATTATGAAAATAGTTTTGCCTTGGCCTTTTGGTTTAGTTGCGAATATGCTGTATGCGATTGATTGGTGAAATAAACATTGTTTTTATTTATTTTAATGTGTTTGAGTGATAATGCCAGTGCTGAGTTTCATAGGTGGCGTGTGTTGTTGCAGGTTCCACCCGCAAGACCCGCATCATTGACGTTGTGTACAATGCTTCTAACAACGAGTTGGTGCGAACCAAAACGCTGGTGAAGAATGCCATCGTTGTTGTTGACGCAACTCCCTTCCGTCAGTGGTACGAGTCACACTACTTGTTACCACTTGGCAGAAAGAAGGGTGCAAAATTAGTAAGTATATATATATATATTCACTCAAGAGCAAAAGTTTCAGGTACACTTTGTATAGAATTTCAGTACAAACTGTACCCAAAACTTTTACTCATGAGTGTATATGGTTTACTTCTTAGGTATATTTATGTTGAATTTTGACTTGCACTTGTTTATGATTATGACTGACTGACTTTGTACTGGCCATACATTTGCCTCATATCAACTGTCATGTAATGCTCTCTGGTAAAACCCCCACTGTGGTATTTATGAATACATAAAAAAATTGTACTGAATTACATCTTACTTTAAAAATATTCCCGAATACTCTTTAAAATAACAACTCTTAATTTTTTTTCATCACACTTGCTTGTCAATGGAGTTATTACTTGCGAGCGTACAGAGCAGTTATAGCTGTTTTACCTCCCACGGTCTTAAGTTTAGTTTTAAAATATAGACCCCTTTGATTGGCTTAAGCAAATCTGGTTGCTCTGTGATTGGTTGAAAAAAAATCTAGTTGGCCAAGTCGCCCCGCCCCGCAAGAATACTGCTCTGTGATTGGTTGAAATATTGAAGCTGCACGCTCCAATAGCACTGACCTGGAAGTGAAGTTGTCAATTTTTGATTGGTGCGGCTGTATGAAACTTAGATTTTTCTGTCTTTTGTAGTTATTTATTTCCTCGCAAATGTGATGAAAAACATTGTGTATAACACGGGCGTAAGAATATTGCAAACTCGATACATCAAAAGCCCTCCCCCTCCGGCATCGGGCTTCTGATACTATCGTTAGCAATATTCCACTTACGTCGTTAAACAATATACTATTTTTCTGATGACTAGTGTAAATTTTCCTAATCCCATTTCCGGCTTGACGTTTACCTTTACGGCACTCTGTACAGAGCTAAATCTATGGGATTTGCTAAATTCGGACACAGATTTAGGAAAAACAGTCCTAATAATTGAATACATATTTACGTAAATTACCGCTAATTTATGGGTTATTACAAATACAACTCTTGTTTTGTTATTCTGCGCCGGTTGGCCATCAGACAATAGTTACAGTTTACCACAAAATGGGTTTACCTATTATATCACAAAAGCCACTTCATGTATAAGAAATGAGGGTTTCCTCTTATTATATTTAACTAGTTTTTTCCCGCGACTTCCGCGTAAATTCCTTAAGCGGGAATTTAGCATGCTGAATGAGTTTGGAAGCGCATTCAGGAAGGTGTAATCGCATTTAGCAAGTAAGGATCCTAAAAAGTATCCTAATCAGGAATTGAGGATGGTTCCGGCTGAACTGATTATCAACTGAATCACTTAGCATCCTACTTAGGACGCTGTTTAGGACAGTGTAATAATATTTAACCAATTCAGTTGGCTCGCGCCAGCGGCAGCGAACGGATGTGCGGGACATAAACCTGTCAAAAATGGCTAACGAAAAACAAATGCTAATAAAATAAACATTAGTGAACCTTATCATTATGACAAAAGTGACAAAAAATATATGAATAAATGTTTATCTACATATACTATAAAACCGCTAAAATGCGTTCAGAAACTGGCAGTGGCAGAAACCAACAAAAAATTTATAAAAATATTTAACTTGTCTCTGGCTGCAGGTTATTTTGTACGTTTTTTTTATAAGATATTGATAAAGTAATGACTTTGTTTCAAATTTCGAAGCGTGGCCCCAGTGGTCAGAGGGTCTACCGCGAAACGAAAACGAACTTCGTTCGCGTATCTCTGTCTGTGTCGCATTTGCTAGTTCGAGCGACAGAGAGGGGAGATACACGAACATTTCGTTTCGCGGTAGCCCCTCAGAGCCTTCGTTATTGTTCGATGGAAATCTAGTTGGTCATGATTTGAAATCTAGTCCGCCATGGTGTAGATGAAGTATTGTATGCAACTGTACAAGTGTACATAATTGGGCCTTAATACGCTTGTGTGATCCTATTATGAAACTCGTTCACGCTTGTTTCATAAAATCACAAATAATTTTTTTAGGTTTGAAAAAAAATTGTATTATTTTAAGTCCATGTGGGCACATAAAATTGATAGGCCTTTCAGATTAAATATAAGTTTTGTCAGCAATTATGTGAATACAGTGAGTGAGATAATCGCCCCGAAAGTCACAAGGATTGTGTGTGTGTGTGTGTGTGTCCGCCCTCTAATTTTTGAACGGTGTATTTAAAAAATATGAAAAAATCTTGGACATTATAAAGGATAAGTGCCATAAGATTTTTGAAACCTTGTATGTAATTTCAAGAAGACGTAAATCATTGAATCATTATTCGTTTGTCATAAAACAAATACCTAGGTGTCTCTACTACCCTCTGTGTGAAATTTGCCACCACTTGTCCGGACACTATACGTCACTTCTATCAGTTACAAAGGTAAACGTTTTTTGTCCAAGACAATGATACAAAATCGTGCAAAATCTTTTTGAATGTTGACAGCCGTGATTAGTCTCAGTGTACGGCCTGAGTGAGTGCCCGCGCCGCAGTGAGCGGGCTTGCAGCATCTATATAAAACAAATGCAATTTACACTCATTTCCGCTCGTTAGCAACGAGGGAATTCACGTACTATTTTTGCCACAACATGGCGAACATTTCCGAGCATATTGGTCATTTTCTGGGTTGCGTGCACTAAATGATGATTTGCGTGTCGATTGAAATTTATATGATAAATATGCAAAACTGAATATTCATGCAATCCTCAAATTCATTTTTAGTTACTTTAGAATATAAATGCTTACTCTCATTATTCTATATGGATTTTTTATGAATACTTGCTGATGCTCATAGCGCATGCAATTTGTGTACGAGACTCGCCCATATTTAACTAGACTGAGTCTCGTACGAGATCTCGCGAGATTGAACTTTCCGTATAAAACACTGCATTACAAAATTTTCACCTGACTGACAAATTAAAACTTATTAGGTATTATTCGAATAAAGTTGTATTACAATATATTTATATTACAACCTGATTGTTAAATAAATCATTGACTGGATAAGTAGTGGAATAGCATCTGCATACTTTTTCAGTGAACAACGCCCAATCTCGCGAGATCTCTTAAATTTCGTAAATCTCGTGAGGCTGGCTTGATGTGATCTCGCGAGATCTCGCCTAGGTCTGAAATCTCCCGAGATTGCATTCCTTGTAGCAAACAATTATTGGTATCTTATTTTCTCTTCCCATTCGTTTTTCGTTCAATTCTTATTTTGTCTCCTGTTTCTGACACTCATTCTTTAATCGTCTTGTTCGCTATTCGCAACTATCTTCGTTAGTCAGAATCTATAATTTGTCTTTCTCTTCATCATCATCATATCAGCCGAAAGTCGTCCACTGCTGGACATAGGCCTCCCCCAAAGAGTTCCACAATGACCGGTCCTGCGCCACCCGCATCCAGCGGACTCGCGCGACCTTTACCAGGTCATCAGTCCACTTTGTGGGGGGCCTACCCTCGCTGCAGTTCAGTCATTTGGTCTCAACTAAGTCTGCTGGACCATTGTGGCTGCGATACAATGCTGTGTTGTGGTTGTCGTCGCGTCAGTCTACCATGAAATGCCCATTGTAAATCCTGCAAAGGTGGCTGTACAAAAAGAAAGTTGTATAATTTGCAATGCAGTTCATGCAGTGTTATTTTATATGTTGACCTCATATTTCCATTGCCTGGCACTACATTTTAGGTCTAATGGTACTATTAACCAACATAATAATATATTCAGAACCAACTATGCCGATGTTAATGTAGTTTTATGTTTTGTCTACAAACTTTAAATGGAAATGAGTTACTTTACTATTTTGAAAGTATTAATATTTTTTTCGTAATATCAGTTTTTTCATGCATTTTTTACAAGCCTTATATTAACTTGACCTGTTCGTATGTAACTAAGTATGTAAGTTGTCCGTCAAAGTTTGCAACTCAATTTTGAAGCATATCTTGAATGATTGAGCTGAAATTTTGGGTCAAGGTATAGTTTGGATGACAATTCAATATTATGGTACCATCGAGCTGATTGATACGATAACGAGTAGTTAATGACGATATACAGAAAAGTACAGTCGGCAATAAAAGCTTGTACCAAAAATAATTTTTTGACAGACTTATTTTGTAATTAATTAACCCCTCGTATGCGGATGTCAAAATTGTGCAATCAAATTATGACTGATACGTAAAACAATAGGTTCAAATGCTTTGCACGGATCCGTGTCTAAGCATACGAGGGGTTAATCCTTTTTCTTTCATATGACACTTAAAGATTTCTTTAAAAAAAAATAAGAAGTAGCGTGCACGCACATTTGATCTCTAATATTTCGTTAACTATGAAAGGTATTTATGTCCGGTTTTTTTTATAATACTTGTCCTTTACCCAGTAATATAATACATATGCATTAAAACATACATGTTGCTACATTTTTTAAATGAAATTAAGTAAAAACTGCCAACCAAATAAAGAATAATAACTTAATTTGCCATTTATCAAAAAAAAAATGCGCTTTAGTTTGAGATATAAATCATTGAAATATGTTCACTACACCGACTTGGCCGGTTTTTTAATACTTTTGGCGCTGGTCACCTTATTATTTTAGTCTCTTTCGTTTTGGTTGAATTCTAAGTACGCGTCATTCGTTTTTCGTCTCATTCGCTATTTGTGATTATCTTTTCTCGGCGCACTTCAACTGTCATCATTATTAGATAATTTATTGAAATTTGTTCAAGAAAGCCATGCCCGAAGATTGCTGCATCTCGTTTTCACGTGCTTGGAAGACATGAGCGTGTCTCATACACGAGGGCGTGGATAACTCGATTCGAGGAATCCACTAGTTAGTAACCAGAAATAACCATCGGGACATGTAGCGAATGTGTCCAAAAAATATATTAAGAGATACTATATACAGTGGCGAATAGTGAACAAGGCGAATAAAGAACGAGTGTTGAATACAGAACGAGACGACATAATAATAGAACTAAAAACGAATGGGACGAGAAAATACGATACCTAATTATTTATAGTAACAAAGACAAATTGTTGTTGATTCCGGTCTGGTTTAAAGAAAATTTTCTGTAATATTCCGACTAATTACCAGAAAATAATGAGACGAGCTTTGTGTACAATATTGGCTATTACATTGTTTTACAGACTGAAGCTGAGGATGCCATCATCAATAAGAAGCGGAGTAAGAAGACTGCTAAGAAGTACATTTCAAGACAGCGCCTCTCCAAAGTTGAAGCTGCATTGGAGGAACAATTTCACACTGGAAGACTATTGGGCAAGTTATCTTACGCGTAGCATTTATCAAGACCTCCACAGTGAAATTTTATGCTTTATTATTTTCTTATTAACTTATTGGCAAGCAAGGCAAGCTGACGGTGCTGTCTACGCTTAATTTTTTTCATTTAGACATCAACTGAACTGTAGGGCAAAGTTTTTAATTTCGTTAAATTGGCAAATCAGTGGGATTCGAGTTCTATGGCTACCTCGTTCCGTATACCCTAGCGGACAGATCTAACCCGTACGAAAGCGACACCTACACGCAAACTTTTTTTCGATATGAGTGTGAATAATGAACCTTAGTTAAAAGCCTTCGACTAACTACACGGCAATTAAAGCCGTTCTAACACATATTTGGCGTTCTCGGGTCTCTGCCTACCCCAATGGGATACGCGCCTATGTAGAAATTTATTCTAGTCCTAATGATGTAAACAAAAAGTTTGAAACTGCATTCCAGGCTGTTTCCGTTTTGGAAGCAGTCTAGCAGTTGTGTGATCTACTTGTCATAGTTACTCTGATTTTTTTGAGAAGTTTCAATAAACTTACAAGTAGTTATATGAGCTTAGATTAACCAAAACTTTTTTTTTAGCATGTGTTGCTAGTCGTCCTGGACAATGCGGCCGCGCCGATGGTTACGTGCTTGAAGGCAAGGAGTTGGAGTTCTATCTGAGGAAGATCAAGTCCAAGAGGGCGAAGTAAGGGACATATTGTAGAAATAAAATACTAAAAACTTGATAATTGTTTATTTTCAACCTTAACCCTAAATAGTCATTAACCCTTAATCAGGCTGACATCATGTTTCCCCCCACGGAATAAAGAATCCATTGGAAGTGGTGAGTAGGCGTTCCCGTGCCGCCAAACTGATATAGGACACATTCGTCAGATTCCTTTTTCGTCAGGATGATTTATAAGCCTGTTTTGTTTCAGACGAAAACGAACTTTTGGTTAGACTCCGCTTTCGTCAGGACAAATTACTTCCTGTTTTTTCTGACTAAAGCGGAATCTTATATTTAGGTAGGCGGTTTTTTTTTATTATTATTCGTTTTATGCGTATTCGTAGCCGGGACAAATTACCTAGTATCAGAAAATGAGAATTTCACATTTCGTGTTGTAGTAAGTAGATAATTAAGAACTAGGAACTAGTTATTCAAGCTTTTTCTTTTAATATACTTACTTATAAGGGCTTGAAATCCGGATATCCGATTATTCATTTTAATAAAAAATTGAGGAGAAAGGCAAACATATTGGAAACCATTCACACCATTCAGAAACAAATCGCTGGTCAAAATTTTAAAATAAGAAAAATAAAACTGTTTACATGCAAAAAGTTTTAGGTCAAAGAAAAATAAGAAAATTATAGAGTCGAAAAGAAATAGTAAGAAGTTGGGGTTGTTAGGTGGGTGTCATGTTCGGCTTTAGTCATGATCTATAATTAGTCATGTTCCGCTTTAGTCATATTCTGCTCTAGTCATATTCTGCTTACGTCATGTTCTGGTTAAGTCATATTATTGTTTGGTCATAATTACAGTTCGCATTTGGCCATATTATGCTTGAGCCATGTTCTGATTTGGTCATGTTCTCCTTTAGTCATGTTCTTGTTCAGTCATATAAGTGGTATCTGGAAAGACCGGAAGCACTAATTACATCAACAAAAATAACAAATAAAATTGTATTTTCAAGACATTATTTTTGAACTCAGATTTTGGTTTGAACTTGGATTTCATATATATTCTAGCTGTTTTCCACTATTACATCCGACATTGTCCTCTCTTCTCGCAAATTCGATTGCAATAGCCTATGTCCTTCTTCAGACCTCTAACTATAGGTAACATAACAAATTTCATCTAAATTAAAGCGATTTGAGGGTCAAGAATTAACATACAGACAAACACACTTTCGGATCATATTAGTATGGATTTCTCTAGGTAATTGTATTGACTTTTAATTTTGAAAAGAGACATTTGTGTTTTAATTATTTAACGATTGAAACACTCGGAAAAAATCCCGATTTTTTAGGGTTCTGTAGTAAACTTAGGAACGCTTATAGTTTTGTCATGTCCGTCCGGCCGTTCGTCCGTCTGTATGTCACAACCTTTTAACTCAGTAACTACCAGTAAAGATATAATAAGTATTCAGTTACAACTCCTTAATGGTGAAATATCGGTCGGCTACGCTCTCGAGAAATTACGTTAAAATATTAGGGATTTCTACCTAATACTCGTTCTTAGTTGCTCGTAAGTACTTGTAATACTCGTGCTGGGGCAAATTTTGGCTGTGACTGCTGTGAGTTATAAATCCATGTTTTTTCAAGAAAGTAATTTTAATTATTTTTTCCATTTTGTTCTGTGTTATGTTTTAATACGTTTGAATAACTTTCAATGTAATAGTACATTGTTTAACGAGGGGCGTAAGTGGAATATTGCTAACGAGAGTCTATCAGAAGCCCGACGCCGAAGGCGGAGGGCTTTTGATGACTCGAGTTTGCAATATTCTTACGCCCGTGTTATACACAATGTTTTTCATCACATTTGCGAGGAAATAAATAACAACAAAAAACAGAAAAATGTAAGTTTCATACAATCAAAAATTGACAACTTCACTTCCAGATCAGTGCTAGTAGAGCGCGCAGTTCAATATTTCAACCAATCACAGAGCAGTATTCTTGCGGGGCGGGGCGTCGTGACCAACTAGATTTTTTTATTCAACCAATCACACAGCAACCAGATTTGCTTAAGCCAATCAGAGGGTTCTATTATTTTTTCATCACACTTGCTCGTCAATGGCGTTATTACTTGCGAGCGTGCAGAGCAGTTATAGCCGTTTTACCTCCCACGGGCTGTTAAGTTTAGTTTTAAAATAATAGAACCCTCTGATTGGCTTAAGCGAATCTGGTTGCTGTGTGATTGGTTGAATAAAAAAATCTATTTGGTCACGACGCCCCGCCCCGCAAGAATACTGCTCTGTGATTGGTTGAAATATTGAACTGCGCGCTCTATTAGCACTGATCTGGAAGTGAAGTTGTCAATTTTTGATTGGTGCTGCTGTATGAAACTTACATTTTTCTGTCTTTAGTTGTTATTTATTTCCTCGCAAATGTGATGAAAAACATTGTGTATAACACGGGCGTAAGAATATTGCAAACTCGAGTCATCAAAAGCCCTCCGCCTTCGGCGTCGGGCTTCTGATAGACTCTCGTTAGCAATATTCCACTTACGCCCCTCGTTAAACAATGTACTATAAAACTAAACTTAACAGCCCGTGAGAGGTAAAACGGCTATAACTGCTCTGCACGCTCGCAAGTAATAACGCCATTGACGAGCAAGTGTGATGAAAAATATTTTTTCATCACACTTGCTCGTCAATGGCGTTATTACTTGCGAACGTACAGAGCAGTTATAGCCGTTTTACCTCCCACGGGCTGTTAAGTTTAGTTTTTGTTTTATTGACAGGTAAACTTATCTTTCGGACTAATGTACTACATATTGTACCATATATTAAAATAAAGACATGATTAAAACATGATCTCTTTATTAATTACACTTGTCGCGTGATAAGGCCAACCATGCTACGGCTCCAGACTAAATAGACCTGCGGCTGAACAAAACTGGGTTTCGATAGCATTAAAGTTTTTTCTTTTTTGATATGTCGTTGGAGGCATGTTAAATAATACTTATGTAAAAATGTAGAAATTTTTAGGTTTAGATTTCGGCTATATTGAAATATTGAATTTTTTTGCCAAGAACTATGCAAATATAGAATTAGAGTCACAAAAAACTGTAACATATCCAATAACATTTTAATTTCTTTACTATATTCTGTTTTTAGAAGTCTGGAACATCTGCGTTCTGGTGAACGAAAAAATGCTTATAATTCCGAAAATAAAGAATTAGAGTCGCTGATATTGCAAAATTATGATATTATCGATCCACTTCATATACTTGAAAAAAGTTGGAGGTGTAGACAATCGGCTTGTCTAGATATTGATTTCTGGCTAAGCAGTATAACCAATATTGAATTAGAGTTTGTAGAGTTAATAATAAGCAGGTCATGATAATGATCTCTGTTACCAAACAAAAGTTTATAAATATAAAATCACGGCGACACTAAATACTGATACGTAAGCATTCCGGGCCTATATTAATACATTTCAAACTCGCTGTATGCGCGCGCCGCGCTGCGCACTGTGCCACCAGACCCCTACTCCGTAACTGGTTTTAAGTTCACCTCAACGCTCACCAACAAATATATCTTGACACTGCGGTGCGTAGTAGCTAAGCGTAGGTAGAGGTCTAGTTTCGTTAGGTGACGCTGTTTTAAGTTCACCTCAACGCTAACCCACAAATATATCTTGACACTGCGGTGCGTAGTAACTAAGCGTAGGTAGAGGTCTAGTTTCGTTAGGTGACGCATGGGGTGAGGCGCATGAGCGCGTAGCGAATAACGGCAGCGATCAGTGGGGGCGGGGTAGTGGCGTGCCCTTGACTCCACGCCAACCTGCGTCCAGATTCCATAAAAAAATCCGCAAAGCGTGTTTTAAACTAATATCAACCGAAAATAGTTAAACTTACCCTTATTTATTACTATAGGGATTGCCCACGGTTTCGTTCGCGTAGAACTCGTTATCGTGTTATAGAAATAATTGATATGAAAATTATCATACAAATTATGACCATTCTCTGCAGAAATACCTACTAACAAATGACATACAATGTATTTTTTTTGCGAAGTGGCCAGTAACAGTAGCTATGGAATAGATGGGTAGTAAACCGCAATTTACCTACCACATGAAATTGTTTTTGTATATTCAGGATGTAGGGTCGGTTCGCCGGTTATCGACCACCTAATTTAGTGTGCCAGTTTGCGACCACTCAGGTAAATTGGTGAACCAAGAGGATATTTTCTAGTTTTTTCAGTAGATTCCTGCCTAATGTAGTTATACATTAACTAGGTACTTAGAGCCTGTTCAAATCTATATATATAAAAGGAGATTATGACTAATTCATACACGCACAGCCGAAACTACTCGGACTAGAAACATGAAATTTACACCCAAACTACCTTTCATAAAGTTTTTTTGGAACAACGGATAAGAAGGGATTTTAAGAAATTCCACCCCTAAAGGGGGTTAAAAAGGGGTGCAACGTTTGTATGAAGGACACTTTTTTTTGAGCTAGAGACTTAAAGTTTTGTAGAAAGATAACTTATTAAAATACAAAAAAGTACTTTCAGCGTTTTGGAAAATTCTATCCCTAAAGGGGTCATAAAGGGGTTCAAGATTTGTATAGGAGAAACATTTTTTTAAGCTTTAGACTTAAAACTTTGTAGAAAGATTACTTATTAGAATACTAATAAAGTGCTTTCAGCGTTTAGGAAAATTCTACCCCTAAGGGGGTTAAAAAGGGGCGCAACGTTTGTATGGGGGAAATTTTCTTTTTTGAGCTATATACTTAAAATGTTGTAGAAAGATTACTTATTAAAATACAAATAAAGCACTTTCAGCGTTTTGGATAATTCTGCCCCTAAGGGGTTAAAAAGGGGTGCAAAGTTTGTATGGAGGAAAGTTTTTGTTTTGAGCCAGACTTAAAACTTTGTAAAAAGATTACTTATTAGAATACAAATAAAGTCCTTTCAGTGTTTTGGAAAATTCCGCCCTTAAGGGGTTAAAAAAGGGATGCAAAATTTGTATGGAGGAAACTTTGTTTTGAGCCAGAGACTTAAAACTGTAGAAAAATTACTAATTAGAATGCAAATAGTCCTTTCAGCGTTTTGTAAAATTCCGCCCCTAAGGGGTTAAAAAGGGGTGCAAAGTTTGTATGGAGGAAACTTTGTGTTTAGAGCCAGAGACTTAAAACTTTGTAAAAAGATTACTTATTAGTATACAAATAAAGTCATTTCAGTGTTTTGGAAAATTCTGCCCCTAAGGGGTTAAAAAGGGGTGCAAAGTTTGTATGGAGGAAACTTTGTTTTGAGCCAGAGACTTAAAACTTTGTAAAAAGATTACTTATTAGAATACAAATAAAGTCCTTTCCGTGTTTTGGAAAATTCCGCCCTTAAGGGGTTAAAAAAGGGGTGCAAAATTTGTATGGAGGAAACTTTGTTTTGAGCCAGAGACTTAAAACTTTGTAGAAAGATTACTAATTAGAATGCAAATAGTCCTTTCAGCGTTTTGGAAAATTCCGCCCCTAAGGGGTTAGAAAGGGGTGCAAAGTTTGTATGGAGGAAACTTTGTGTTTAGAGCCAGAGACTTAAAACTTTGTAAAAAGATTACTTATTAGAATACAAATAAATTCATTTCAGTGTTTTGGAAAATTCTGCCCCTAAGGGGTTAAAAAGGGGTGCAAAGTTTGTATGGAGGAAACTTTTTTTTGAGCCAGAGACTTAAAACTTTGTAAAAAGATTACTTATTAGAATACAAATAAAGTCCTTTCAGTGTTTTGGAAAATTCCGCCCTTAAGGGGTTAAAAAAGGGGTGCAAAATTTGTATGGAGGAAACTTTGTTTTGAGCCAGAGAATTAAAACTTTGTAGAAAGATTACTAATTAGAATGCAAAAAGTCCTTTCAGCGTTTTGGAAAATTCCGCCCCTAAGGGGTTAGAAAGGGGTGCAAAGTTTGTATGGAGGAAACTTTGTGTTTAGAGCCAGAGACTTAAAACTTTGTAAAAAGATTACTTATTAGAATACAAATAAAGTCCTTTCAGTGTTTTGGAAAATTCTGCCCCTAAGGGGTTAAAAAGGGGTGCAAAGTTTGTATGGAGGAAACTTTTTGTTTTGAGACAGAACCTTAAAACTTTGTAAAAAGATTACTTATTAGAATACAAATAAAGTCCTTTCAGTGTTTTGGAAAATTCCGCCCTTAAGGGGTTAAAAAAAGGGTGCAAAATTTGTATGATGGAAACTTTGTTTTGAGCCAGAGACTTAAAACTTTGTAGAAAGATTACTAATTAGAATACAAATAATCCTTTCAGCGTTTTGGAAAATTCCGCCCCTAAGAGGTTAAAAAGGGGTGCAAAGTTTGTATGGAGGAAACTTTTTGTTTTGAGCCAGAGACTTAAAACTTTGTAAAAAGATTACTTATTAGAATATAAATAGTCCTTTCAGTGTTTTGGAAAATTCCGCCCTTAAGGGGTTAAAAAGGGGTTCAAAGTTTGTATGGAGGAAAATTTGTTTTGAGCCAGAGACTTAAAACTTTGTAGAAAGATTACTAATTAGAATACAAATACTCCTTTCAGCGTTTTGGAAAATTCCGCCCCTAAGAGGTTAAAAAGGGGTGCAAAGTTTGTATGGAGGAAACTTTTTGTTTTGAGCCAGAGACTTTAAGCTTTGTAGAAAGATTACTTATTAGAATACAAATAAAGTCCTATTAGCGTTTTAGAAAATTCCACTCCTAAGGGGGTTAAATAGGGGGGTAGCTTTGTATGGGCAACGATTTGTTTGAGCTACAGACTTAAAAGTTAGTAGAATGATTACTTATTAAAATAAAAAAGTGGATTCAGCGTTTAGAAAAATTCAACCCCTGAGGGGTTAAAAATGGGTGCAAAGTTTGTATGGAGTACACTTTTTGTTAAAACTTTGTAGAAAGATTACTTATTAGAATACAAATAAAGTCCTATTAGCGTTTAAAAAAATTCCACTCCTATGGAGGTTAAAAAGGGGAGTAAGCTTTGTATGGGCAACACTTTGTTTGAGCTAGAGACTTAAAAGTTAGTAGAATGATTACTTATTAAAATAAAGAAGTACTTTCAGCGTTTAGAAAAATTCAACCCCTAAGGGGGTTAAAAGAAGGTTCAAAGTTTATATGGAGAGCAAGAAATTTTTAAAGTAAAATTTCGGTCTTATCATGTAGTTATGTTAAGACTTCAAAACTAATTTCAGAGTTTTTTTTCAAATTCGTCCCTAAGTGTTAAAAGGGGTTTAAAGTTTGTGTAGAGAGCAACACATTTATAAAGTATGAGATTTGTAACTTTGGTTTTAGACTGTTTGTTTAAAAACTAGAAAAGGAATTTCATTGTTTTTTTATATTGATGCAGGCCTGAAATGGAAAGAGGAGCTGGATGCCGTTGAGCATTCCATTTCTTCAGCCTGTTATGCTCTGAGAAGCCTGAGGGAGGAACTCACTAGACAACAACTTAAAGTCATATACTATGCGTTAGTAGAATCTAAGCTTAGGTACAATATCAGGCTCTGGGGAAATAGCTTTAAGTATAACCTTAACAAAGCTTTGGTTGTTCAAAAAAGAGCCATCCGCACTATTGTACGCATTCCTCAATGGATTATCTTGTAGAGAACACTTCCTGGAATTGGGCATTCTAACAGTTCCTTGCTTGTATATACTCGTGTTGCTTACTGATTTTGTCAAAAATATCTTAAAATATGAATCTATCGAAGAACAAGATTTACGCCTACAAACACGAACAAAAAACGTTACACAAAGTTTTTTCCCGAAGCTCAAAGTGGCGCAGCACAGCACAAAACATCAGGCTGTATTTTTTTTTAACAAACTGCCCCCTGACTTAAAAAATATCACAAATTATAAGGTATTTCATAGACAATTAAAAGCATTTTTATTGAGAGGGTGCTTCTACAGTATTGACGAGATTTTTGTGCGTGGTATCTAGTTATAAGAATTAAAGACATGTATTAAGTTAAATAAAATGTACAAATTATAATTAGTTAAACAATTTTTTAATGTATAATATTTAAGTAATTTTAATTTTAATGTAGATATTTCAAACACAATATTTGTATTGTTACTGAATAACTAATAAAATAATATATATATATATATATATATAATATGGGGTTAAAAGAGGGTTCAAAGTTTGAATAGGGAGCAATAATTTTTCTAAGACGATAAAAACTTCTACGCGGACGAAGTCGCGGGCAACAGCTAGTGTTTACCATATCTTTAACTAGCTTTTGCCCGCGGCTTCGCCCGCGTACTAAGCGAAATTTTTAACCGTCTACAAAAAAGGAGGTTCTCATGTTGACTTGCAATGTAGCACAAATATTTTCAATAATTTTCATGTCCACAATATTAAATTTCAAAATCGATGCCATTTTCGTAATGATCGTTCAAAAAAACAATAAAAACGACACCCATATTGATATTTAGATATTTCAACCCTACCCTTCACGTCCGCCATGTTGGATTTTAAAATCGTTGTTATTTTCGCAATCAGCGACCCGATAATCCATAGAAACAATACCCATATTGATTTTCAGACTTTGTCACCAAATGTTCCCCTTTTAGGGGATGAATTTTTTCATCGTAAGCCCACGTGTGGCAATTTAATCGATAGGTCTTTTCAAAATAAATATAAGGTTTCTCAGTAATGTTTTTGATTAAATGAATAGACGCGGAGATAATCGCCCCAAAAGTCACTAAAATTGTGGCCCCCCAGGGATCGGAACCGGTTTTTTCAAAAGTCCCCGAAGTAGTCTAATATTTTGAATTATTTTAGGCTCTTAATGTAGGACTCTTTAGGTAACATTTTCGTATTTTTAGACAGCCTGATCAAAAATGATATTATAAACCAAAGAACGAAATTGAACGAAATAAAACCGGTATTTTTGTATGGTGAAAATACCAGTATCCGATCCCTGTGTTCCGGTGTCCCCTCCTCTAATTTTTGAACGGTGTTTTTAAAAAATATAAAAAAAATCATAAACCTATAGGGCTATTAGGGCTTATTAAATTTTTTCACCATAAATTATTTTGAACAAGATCGATTCATAGGTTTTCAAGATATTGCTGAAAAACTGCCTTCCCTATAGAAAAGCACGTAAGTGCCGTAAGATTTCTGTGACGATACGACCTTTTTAATAGGCAAGGATCCCTTCGTTTTGCGTAATCCGACACGCACTTGGCCGGTTTCTATAGATAACTAGCTTCTGCCTGCGACTTCGTACGCGTTTAAATTATGGATTTCATGATTATGATTCGTCCTAAAAGGGATGACATAAATTATAGCCTATTAAATAATATCAATTTGAATTTTGGTCAAGTGCGAGTCGGATTTTAGTTTTCCCATACATTTTGTGACCCAACTCCTAATGAAGGCAACGAGCAAAAATATTTCGTCTCCATACAAAGTTTCATCCCCTTTTTCGTCCCTAAAAGGGATAAAATCTGACATAAATTATAGCCCTTGTCCTATTCTAATATATAAGGAACATATCTGGAAAGTTTCATGTACACTCATCGGTATATTTTGAAATTACGTGGAACGTACATCCATTCATACATCCAAATTTTTACGTTTATAATATTAGTAGGATGGTACGGAGTCCGACTCGCACTTGGCCGGTTTTTTACTGTTACTAAGTTACTACAAATAGTCAGTCCATACAAAATTTTTTTACTCATTTTGAAGTCAATAACTTATTAAATTCACATAATAATAACCGCATGTAATTTACCGTGCACGTAAACAAACAAATGATATGATTTGAAATACAAACGCAGCGCTTGCGTGGTGGAGCGGGGGGCGGGACGAGGTATCACTCTAGGGGCTCTCTCTAGGTTCCCGCGCGCCAGTACGTGGTACCGCGGCTTGGTTATTTATTTCGCGCCTATTTTAATAGATTATACTATTACAAGGCAAGCTATACACAGACATTTCTTACTTTCCATTATATGGCTGCATATATTATTTTATAGTATTAGACTAATCTTTACAGACTCTAATTCAATATTAGACCTTACAGGACAAAAAACGCATATAAAAATTCTTATTAATGAAAGCTTATCTCTAATTCCTCCAAATTTTTGGCTTTGTCTATTAACTTAAGGATTTAAAGATATTGTTGTAAATTTTTGAAACTTTAATTCAATATCGACAAAATAATAACCGAATTCTGGTTTGACCCAGTCGCTCGTTATTTTTTTTTTCTAAAAACTTAACAGCATAAAGCATCATACATATTATAAACTATGAAGCTTAAACTTTGCACTCTAATTCAATATTCACAAATCACCAATAAAAAAACATAAATACCTAATTTATACCTAACTCTCGTTCTAACTTTTCGTCATATTTTACAAATATGCTTAAAAATATGTCCCATACCATATAAGCATAACTTTTCCGACTTTAGAATTATCGAAACTTGTAGGGCAAAATTCCGGTCCAGCTACAGGGCTAGTCGATCGCGCGGTTCTTTTGGACGGCCACTTTTTTCGGCTGATTGTGTATCTAGTTACTTATACTAAATCAATGGTTTCAACATATGCACGGAAAGTGCTCATTTGGGCACTAATGCGTTAGTTTTCCGCACGAGTGCGGAAATGAGCACTTTCCGTGCATATGTTGAAACTTTAAAGAGCCATATGTATTGTAAAACCAACCCCATTTTGTACCCCCTTTGAACCCTAATCTTTAAGATTTTTATAGCTTAACCCTTAAATGCATGATTTTTTGTATAACTTTTTAATAAATTGAAATAGATGTGTCATGTTGTATAGATTGACGGATAGCTGAAGTGGATAGCTGCACATTGAGCCACGGACCATCAAATATACGATGCATATATACATCATTATGCATTTAAGGGTTAAAACCTAGCCGGGGATTCTCTCGACAGAGTAGTAAAGTTTGCATCAAAATCCGTTCAGCCGCTTTCACGTGATGCTCCTTTAAATAAACAGACAAAAATTCTAAAAACTGTTGGAACGTGTTCTGTTATCAATTCTGAGTATCCCCAGCCCACTTTTTTTCGTTTATCTTCCATGTACAGACTTTCGACCCTCTTCAGCTTTATTATATGTATAGATAGAAGATATAGATGGTTAAAATAGTATCCAACTTATTAAAAAAAAGCAATGTTGTCTGTCTGTTGGTAGTAGTAGTTAGTAGTAAACCAGTAGAGATCATTTATTTCGTAATTTAACAGTTTCGATGGAACCCCGGGGCTCCTATTTCTGGGCAGTTTGCCCTTTGGGCATCTGAAGCTACCTAACCCCCTTTGTCCTCGTCGTACCACCAACTCGCCACCGGTGCACGGTGGTACGAGAAGGAATTTTAATTTCTTCTTCGTACCCCTACCTATAGATGAATTATCGAGAACATGGAATTGCATTTGTAGTGGTTGTATGTGAAAATAGAAAATTCAAATATAGAATGCCTGCAAAAAACTGGACAAGTGTGAGATCAACTCGCGTGGTGAGGGTTCCGTAAAATTCCTATTCTCTAAGCATTAGGCGCTCCATACAAAATACACAAAAATATTGAGAATTTTCCCGTTACTTTGAATACTCAAAGTTCTTATAGGTTTTCCTGTAATCTTTAGGCAAGGAACTATTTTCCATATTTTTTTCAGAATTTTAAGTGTAATTGGGTATTGACAAAATTTTCAAAAACAAACTCATGCTATTGCTCAATGAGAAGGCTTATTACTCAATAGATAGAATAGATAGATAGAGTTTATAAAAAATTGACAAATAAACGGAAGGATCATTGACCCAGCGCCGTATTAAACAGAAATCAAATGAATAAATAATTGTAATAATATTAATATGTTGCATGGTAAAAACCTTAAAATATTGTAATGAAATTGTGACTTGTAAAATGCTTATTTTACCAATAAATTCTGTATTCTGTACAAGTAGGTAATTTATTTGTATAAATCTTACTAATATAATGCTGGTCATTACTGCCAGTTTCTGAACGCATTTTAGCGGGTTTATAGTATGTGTGTCATGAACCTAGGATACTATGGACAGGCTATGGTAATAATAATACCACGAGCGAGCGCGACGGTGCTATACGAAACGCAATAAGTGTGACAGAAAGAGATATATCATTCGTTGTCCTTGTCATAGTTCCACTTTTTTTCTGTTGGGCACAACGGTTGTGCCCAACAAAGCGCGCGTGTGGCTGCATACTCGCTAGAATAACCTAAATTATTTAATGCTAATGTGACTTAAATCGACGCGATTAAAGTTATTTTACTCACAATAAGGTGCCTGTGTTCCGACTGTGCCAAAAAAATGGTATATTGCTGTGTTCTCGGCTGTAAAAGCCGGTCGGAACACTCTGATGAAAATATAACCTTTCACACGTAAGTAGAAAATTTTTCACTTTTCTTTATACGCAATACGTAAAAATGGCATCGTAAAATTACATTACGCTCAAAATCTTGTTAAATTAGACGATTATAATAGAAATAACATCATTGTTTACATTGTTCAAGAAAATATTCGTTGACAAATTATCCGCCCAAATTACGTAGGTTGTTTATGGTAAGCTGCGACAGGTATAAGAATGTCTTCTCGATTTAGCTTCTTTGCAATCATTTTAGGGATATCAGCCAATACAACTTAAAAATACCCCATTTCTCGGGTAATTTATACTTTAACAAAATTCTCGTACTTGTTATTACATAACATTCGTATGAAATGGGTGGGATCTATTTTTATATACTTATATTTATTCTATACTCATAAAAAGAGGCAAAGCTTTTATGTAGCGAGTAATCTCCGGAACTATTCATCCCATAACAAAAAATCCTGCATCTGCGCCTCCGCTCGGGTTCTTTCTAATACGCGGATGGAGACGCGTGGACAGCTAGTAAGACAGATAGATATAGATAAGTAAAGATGATCGACGGTATAGAATGATTCATAATTTTCTATAAGCCCTATGCTTTGAAAATTGAATGTAAAATAATATGTTTTATTTTCTAGGTTTCCACTAAATGAGGATGTGCGTACGCGGAGTATTTGGATTGAGAAATATGTATACAAAATTAATATTATTCAATTTCAAAGGCCAGTAAGCGACCCCTACCTAACCTAAATAGAGATAAACTTATATAAATAAATGTTTTTTAATATGGTTGTGTCTCATTTCGGTCCTTAGTATCATTATTTTATCCGCCTTAAGCCTAATGACAAGTTTACCACTGACCGCCGCGGTCAGGCCGCGCCAGTCTGTGAGAGACTTAAATAAAGCCTCTCACAGACAGGCGCGGCCTGCGGTGGCGGTCAATAGTAAATTTGACACTATCTGTCAAGTTTACTATGGACCGCCACCGTAGGCTGCGCCAGTGTGATTCAGGCTTTATAATAATTAATTAAGTAGATCAGGACGACCCGCGAGCTGTGTCGCGGCGAGTTAGACTGTCCGTCTCTTTCTAATAAGAACGCTTAGAAAGGTAAGATACGGACAGTCTACCTTGCCGCAACACAGCTCGCGGGCCGTCGCGGGCGTGATAACTGTGCTGATCACTCTGTACAGTTTGTGGTGCTGATAAGAAATAGATAAGCCGCTCGCACAAGGACTATTAATTACCTACATGTTTTGTTACTAGAATCATATTTCATGTTATTAAACTGAATATTACTAGTGCCTGCGAACAGCGCCTGCTAGGCAATGAATGTGTAAAGCTTCAGTAAAAACTACTTACAATAAAAGTGCATTATTTAAAATAAACATATGGACGCGATGGGGTAATTTTTAGTTACATGGCCACCCCACGGGTATCATCTACTTTGTTGCTGTCCCTCATTGTGGCATCACGTATAGCCTGTCCATAGTATCCTAGGTTCATGATGTGTGTAGATAAACTAGTGTATGAAACTGTTAATAATTAGGCCTTGAAACACTCGTGTGATCTATTATGAAACTCGCTGAAGCTCGTTTCATAAAATCACCTAAACTTTGCCAAGTAAGAAAAAATCGTGCGTTCCAGTCACGTTTGCGCTGTATAAAGCGCAAAAAATCGTTTTGAAAAAAAAAAAGGCAAAAAGGCAACTAAAAAATGTGTGCATTTTCAGATACGCTGCCAATTTAAGGGTTAAGGCATCTCATTATGTAGTCACATAAACTACTATTAACCCCGAGATTTCATATGAAAAGTTTAAAATTTGTGTTTGGTTCAGAAATGTTACAAATTTATAATTTTACAATTATTACGAAATATGGAGACACCAGTTTTGACATTCATGCAAACAAAAAACAAACCGTACGTCTAATCTTTTGGTATTCACATGTTATTTTTCAAAGGATGTTCTTAAATTATCTTTACCTGCACGGCTATCACAAGACGGCGCGCGAGCTCTCTCGATTTTTCTCGCACTATACCTCTCTTTCTAAGTTTTCTAATAAGAGAGAGACGGCTAGTGCGAGAAAAACCGAGAGAGCTCGCGCGCCGTCTTGTGATAGCCGTGCTGACTCGCCCTTTGTAACTTTCTAATGTTTCCTTTTATGACCAGGCCGGCCGGGGTGAGGTGCGAAACATTTACAATTACAAAATCTTTTATTTTGTGTTTTCTTACATCATCTACTTCAAATAATGAAATCTCAGGAAAATTTTCTGTGAAAAAAATGTGAGTCCCGGAATCCCGAGTCTTATCCATGTTATGTATATAAGGTCATTCACCCGAAATGGCGCTACCTAATCCGATCACTGATCATGTTACTCTGTCTTCATAAATACGTTTATAAGTTAACGCATACTTATCGCCTCCCACACGCTCCACCCACCCGGCATCAACCCAATGCAACCATGTAACAGCAACGTCGAGGTTGCCGTGTGACAACTCTTTTACGTTTGAAGAATGACGTTTCGGCGTTCACGCGCGGTCCCACCGCCGACGCTGCAAGCGCGGTGTTCACCCGGCGACGGCGACCTGCCCACCCGCCGTCAGCTTTCCCGAGGCGATAAGTTTGCGTTGCAGTATGGAGTTTCGAACAATAGTACATTATTGCCGTGGCCGGGAAGGAGGCAATTGCAGGCTGAGTATTTGTTTAAACGGACGAGCTTGCGAGTCCGTTTAATTATAATACGAAGCCTGCAATTGCCATTCCGGCTAAGGCTAATATAGTGCTTTTCTCAAAAATGGGGGAATAATAAACTTTAAATATCGTTGCACAACGTGAAAATACTGATTTCCCGCCGTTTTTCTTTTTAAACCGAATCGCAAGTGTATTTTTGCACCGAAAAACGCTAACTATTTGAGATACATAGAAAAACGTCGCATTTGCAACAGAAAAATACGAGTTGAATTGGCTAAATACGACCTGTGCCGTCTTTTATATGCCGGTTTCAACTTTTTTTAAAGTTTGGTACTCGACAAATAAAGGAATTTATATGTAACATTCCAGGCGGCCTGCAATGTTTTTTTATTTTTTAATTTTGATCTGACCTGAAACTATACACTTTACCTTCCAATATGTAGCGACTAATGTACACTTTGCGGGCCATTTTGGAGAAAAGAATACTTACTGACCAGCGCGAGGTGGTGCGGTGACGACCGCGAGGCGGCGATAACTGTAGGTTAACCTTACGTCTTCAACATTTGCATCTCAACAATTGCTGTTACTAAAGCAAGCCATTTAAATTTGATAAGTTAATAGGCCAGTTCAAGGAATAGGAAAATAAAATTAACCAGTTACTTTCGTAAAATATTGGTAATCGGAGCACATTTGTTTCCAGGTGCTAGTAGTAGCCACGACCTCGGCCCCTTTTGCCGCCCCCATGGCCCCCAAAGGGGCCACGTCCACCGCCAACTCCTCTGCGACCATAATTATTTTGCTCGTACTGAACTCGCTCGAACTGTTGACCTGTCTCATTCTGCCTCGTGTCGTAGTTGTCTAGCATTCTACCGTTCATGTAATTACCCCTGGGTGCTTGTTGATTGTAAGAATTATTATGCCCAAAATGTTGGTATCCAGGAGGTCTTATCATCGGCCCTCTAGCATCTTGCATATTATGCAGTGGTCTTTGATCCCATACGTTAACATTGTATGGCTCATTAGGAGTGTGATTTCCGCCAAAATTGGGCATATTGCACGCCAGGCCAGTCAAAGGACTCTGGTCATTACTGAACGTTATGGTGTGTTGCAGGTTATTGTAGACGTCTGGATGCGGCGCGGGCGGTGCGAGATGCAGGGCCACGCTGTGCAAGCCCGGCTCGGGCGGCTCGGCGAGCGCGGCCGCGGGCGGCATCGGCCCGTCGCCGAAGGACCGCGGCTGCAGCGAGCTGGGCACGACGGCCGCCGGCGGCGCGGCCGCGCCCGCTGAGCTAGACTGTATCGACGCTTGCACTAGTGCCAACAAGTTAGCAGCTGACGACATGCACTTGGAAACTGCAGGGAGGGGAGCTCTGATGCCTTCGCTACCAACCGTTACTGCTTTTGTCTCTTCCAACGATTTCTTGACAATTTCCATCTCCTGACGTATTTGGTCTTCTTTCACTTTCTGGTTTACTGACTTGAATACCTAGAACAGGAAGAAATTTTAAATATGTCGTCAAGTACTGGCTAATAGACTGTGACCAGGAAAAGAAGAGCCTAGAAAAAAAAAAACAGCGTGTTGCAACACCGTGTTTATAACGCGATAAAATAATAATGATACTTGAAAAATTATTATTTTTCTTCAATTCATACTATGCAACTGATCAAGCAGAAGGAAGTAAAGTTATATGAAATAAAACGCTTTAACTTCATTCTACTTTGTATTGAACAAGAATAATCAAATCCACTCTCCAATATTTCCATTTTGTCGAGACATAATAATTAAACTTTTTATGATATTCTTCAATGTGAATTATATTAGCAGTAAGCTCAAATTTATTATAGAACAGTTACTTTCTTAGTTAGCTTAACAAGTATCAAGATTATGACATCAAACTAATCGAAACGCAGCCCAATGAGTGAAGAACTTAGATATTAATTTGTAAACATGTAGACTCACTGACTCGGGAATAATGGCATACGATTAAATCATACTAATTTAAGACTTTTGACATATTTCACAATGATATTACTGTTTGTTGCCAAACAGTTTTAAATAAATCTCAGGCTCACCTTTCCTGGCCGGACTATGCATTTTTTACGTGTTTTGATTGACCGTTCCTTGGCCAGACTATGCATTTTTACAACGTGTTTTGATTTATCGTTCCTTGGCCAGACTATGCATTTTTTACAATATGTTTTGATTCGTCGTTCCTTGGCCAGACTGCATTTTTTACGTCATTTAATTGCTCGCTAACTTGGCTACTGGACCATTTTTTCTTACGGTGCCATTCGAACCGGTTTTCTTTAGCTTCAATTAGAGCACGTAAAAAGACAAGAATAAGGAAAAAGGCGGCCCGTCGCTAGCGACAGCTGAACCGGTTGCTACAAATTGACATAGAATTATGACGTCACAGCACTAACCATTCTATTGCAAATCACGTAAATTGGGTAATCACGTAAAAAAAATATAATTCTATTCAGTCCGTCAGTTAGATTATCAAAAAATATTGGACACGTATTTTTTATTTCGTCAATCAAACAAAAAATGGTGAAGATATAGCCCGTTAAAGATCAGCGTGACGTCACATTATGCAAAAAAGTGTACCATAACGTGACGTCACGCGTAACTTTAACGGGCTATGTCTTCATATTTTTTTGTTTGATTGACATAATAAAAAATAAGTGTCCAATATTTTTTGACAATCAAACTGACGGACAAAATATTTTTTTAGGAAAATAGCCAATTTTGATCGTGAAATACTGCGTTTAAATACATGGACTGTTTTTGCTTTTTAAGATAATTAAAGCTGCTAACATTATTTATACCTATTTAAGAAAATTTGTACTTTATTACAATTATTTGATGGTTTACTATCCATTTAGCAACACTATATAACAGCATGGGTCATTAATATACCTAGATATTTTTCTAGCACGAACGACTTATTGTAAGTGATTGACAAAATAAAAACATCGACAGTCCTGTTATCGATAAGTACCACTTCAACGTCATAGAGGTAAATAAATACAAATATATATATAATAGGGTGCGTTAAAAAATTGATAATAATAACCAAACTATCAATTTATTTATATTTTACATACTTCAGAAAACAATTTGCAATACTTTCGTAACTTTCTTTCTTCGTGTCACTGAATCAATTATCACCTACTTTACTTTATAACACACACACACACACCGAAATTGTCTTTAAAATCGACGCAGAATGTCACAACATGTAGTTTTTCCCAAACCCATTTTTGGTCCCAAAAAAAACTGTGTCTCTGTATATGGTTACAGTGTAGGTGCACGCGGCGTCTAGGTAGATAGCCAATATATGTCTGTGGTTGTATGTACGTATTGTCGTTGAAGTAGTATGTACTTATCGATAACAGGATTGTCGATATTTTTATTGTGGCAAGCACTAAACAAATGTTGTTCCTGCTAGAAAAATATCTAGGTATAGTCATTAACAACCTCAAAGATAAGAAGGCTCCGGGCTTTGACCTCATTACCAAAGAAGTACTTAAACAGCGCCATTAATCGGTGCATTTTGTTTCTAACTTGCGCGACCAAGGAACTTGAAATGTATGTTGGTTTTTCAGCGATAATTCTTTATCAAGCAAATTAATATCGATAATTCTTTTTTTATTTGCTAGAAGGTACTTTCAGACTATTTTAAGGAACAAAATTAAACACAGAAGTATTAAATTACAAACTTAATAAACAAATGATTTTTGAACAATAAAAAATATACGCTGGATAGAGGTATCGTTATACTTTTCCGGTAATATTTACGTTAATATTAATCATGTATATTATTTAAAAAAAAAAACACTTGGTTAACTTCGGAAATAAGGGGGGAATAGTACTTTTTTTAACATTTTCCTTTATAAATCAACGTTTTACCATTGTATACCCTAAAAAAAACCAACAAGATTATCCATAAAGACCTTACTTTCAAATAAAAAAGAATGATCGAAAACGGTACACGTGATAAAGAATTTTCGCTAAAAAACAAACATACTATGTTGCAAGTCATTTAGTAACGAAACGTAGATGGCTCTGTACCGTTGAATGAAAGTAGCTTCTCCTATGCGCTCTTAACTTTTATTTAGAACTAGCTTTTGCACGCGGCTTCGCCCGCGTACTAAAAGTAATTTTAACCGTCTACAAAAAAGGTGCATCTCAGTTTGACCCGTATGTTCCAATTGAATTGCAATTTGGCACAAATACTTTCAAGAATTTTCATGTTCACAATGTTAAATTTCAAAATCGATACCATTTTTCTAATTAACTTCCCAAAAAAACCATAAAAACGACATCCATATTGATATTTAGACATTTGAACCCCATCGCACCCCAACAGGGGAGATGGTATTTCACGTCCGCCACGTTGGATTTTAAAATCGTTGTTTTTTTCATAATCAGCGACCAGCGACCCGATAAACCAAAGAAACAATACCCATGTTGATTTTCAGACATAGTCATCACATTTCCCCCTTTTAGAGGTTGAATTCTCAAAAAACCTGAAACATGTGTTTGCTCCTGTGAAGTTTCGAATGAAATACTCTTACTTAATTTGTTGCCCCATATAAACTTTGAATCCCCATTTCACCCACTTAGGGTGTGAATTTTGAAAAACCCTTTGTTAATGCACCCCTAGACCTTATAAGGAACCTACGTGCCAAATTTTGAATATCTAGATCCAGCGGTTTGGGCTGTAAAATGTCAGTCAGTCAGTCAGCCAGTTTCTTCTTTTATATAATTATTGGCGCTACATAGACTCTACATATCGACTACCTATCGACTCTGGGTAACGACTCTACATATCAACTCTACAAATCGACTCTACTTATCGACTCTTCATATCGACTCGACATATCGACTACATATCGTCTATACATATCGACTCTACATATCGACTACATATCGACTCTACATAACGACTCTACATATCAACTCTACATATCGACTCTACATATCGACATTACACGTCGACTCTACATATCGACTACATATTTAGATAGATGTCCATAATATTAAATTCCAAAATCGATGCCATTTTCGTAATTAACGTCAATAATAAAAGTTTTATAATACCATATTGATATTTAGAGATTTCAATCCTAGCTTACCCCAACCGTGGAGATGGTATTTTCACGTCCGCCACGTTGGATTTGATAAATAAACTATAGAAACGATATCTATGTTGATTTTCAGACTTTGTCACCACATTCATCCTTTTAGGTGTTGAATTCTCAAAAATCCTACAACACATGTTTACTTATTTATCGTTAGGTATACTGCTGTGAAGTTTCAAGTGAAATAGTATACCTAATTTTGTTACCCCATACAAGTTTTGGACCCCCACTTCACCCTCTTAGGGGTGAATTTTGAAAAATCCTTCCTTAGTACACCCCTACACCTTATAAGAAACCTACGTGCCAAATTTGGAATCTCCAGAATCTGCGGTTTGGGCTGTGCGTTGAGAGATCAGTCAGTCAGTCAGCCAATCAGTTTCTTCTTTTATATATTTAGATATATATGCACGATATTAAATTCCAAAATCGATGCAATTTTCGTAATTAACGTCCCAAAATACCATCAAAACCACACCCATATTGATATTTTGGACATTTCAACCCCATCGCACCCCAACAGGGGAGATGGTATTTAACGTCCGCCTTGTTGGATTTTAAAATCGTCGTCCCCCCTTTTAGGGGTTGAATTTTCAAAAAACCTCAAACACTTGTTTACTCATTTATCGTTAGAAATACTGCTGAGAAGTTTCGAATGAAATAGTCTAACTAATCTTGTTTCCCTATACAAACTTTGGACCCACATTTCACCCCTTTAGAGGTTGAATTTTGAAAAATCCTTTCTCAGTGCACCCCTACGCTTTATAAGGAACTTACGTGCCAAATTTGGAATCTCTAAAGCCAGCGGTTTGGGCTGGGCGTTGATGTAGGTGAGTCAGTCAGTCAGTCAGGACTTTTACGTTTATATATATATATAGATTAATGGGGTTGTGATGGGTATGAAGTATGAATGTTTGTACGGAACCCTCGGTGCGCGGGCTAACTCGCACGAGACCATTTTTTAGGACGGATAAAAGTTATGCACTTCACGTGTTCCGTTTTACAAGTATAACGCGACGCTTTTCTAGTTTGAGAAAAATAAGTTAAAAACAAGGAATATGAATTGATAAAGCAACCTCCTCAACGGTGTAGTCATCGTCATCGCTGTCTAGAGTGATGGCTTGATGCTTGGCGGCGGGTGCAGCGGGCGGTGGCGCGGGCGCGGGCGGCGGCGGCTCGTCAGCGTCGGCGGCGGTGGCGGGGGCGGGGGCGGCGGGGCTGGTGGCGGCGGCGGGGGCGGGGGCGGCGGCGGGGGCGGCGGCGGCGGCGGGGGCGGCGGGCGCGCCGGTCGCTGCGGCCGCGCTTACGTATTGCCGCAGCCGCTCCACTCGCTGCGGCTCGCGAGCTTCTAACTTCTTCAGGTATGCTATAAGGCTGTGTTGCTCCTCCGCCGATAGCTCGTTGAAATTTTTCAGCAAAGTTTCTAGATCCGAATCCGACAGACCATCCATAGCGTCTGGTGCGTCTACTTTTTCCGATCTGCATTAAATTGAACAACGTTAATCAGTCAGTAGTTCCTGTACAATTTTGTTGTTCGAACGAATATAATATAACAAAGAGGAAAAGTCGGTGACATAGTAAGTTTGTATATACGGACGGGGTAAACTCATCAACTAATCATCCGATTCCAAAAAAGTCACAGTTTAATCAGTTGTTTTATTATTATTGTTAAGATCCAAGTAAAGTACTTAAAAAATGACAGGCACACTAAAAGAAGCGTAGTACTTTTTTGTTGCAGGTGGTGCAAGAGGTTTGTGGTAGTCACGGCCCTCAGCAACGAGGAAACGACTAACAAGAAAAGTGTAGAACGGATCTTTCGGGTCGGGTGGACAATAGTACATTGTTGTAGAGGCTAGAAAATAAGCAATAGATGGACGAGTTAGTTCGAGGGCCGACGCGTAGCGACGCCCGCAGATCGCTGTTCAAACTATCCAACAATAACATTGTAGGACAGTTTGAAGTCATAGATGGCCTGTTCGTGCGACGTCCAACTAACCTCAGCTTTGACGCCTGAATTCTGACCATATTTTGCCACATTTCCGAGCAGTGGCGTGAAAAGGCTTTATTTAATCCCGCGGTTCCACCTAGTTTGTGAGTCGCGGGCGGGCAGCTAGTTGGTTACAAGCGCCACGGCTGTATACACGAAGAAGCATGATTAGAGAGCAGGAGTGGGCTCACTTCTTGTCGTTCTCGTCGTAGGCCGACTGCAGCATCTGCAGCGCCGACGCCGTCCCGCTGAGGGCTGCACTGGGACTATTATTCACTTTATCTTCCATTTTTTTCTTGGATTGCTCTTGTCGTTTCTTTTCTTCGGCTATGCCTACCTGAAAACAAATGGTATTCCCCTGTGAACTTTAACATCATATATTCCGACAATTACAGCGTAAATTGAGTCAAATACCTTAATTGTTAATTTCGTTTAGTTCTGACAATTGTAACCATTTGAGATTTCAGGGTTAGCAATCTTTTTAGGGTTCCGTAGCCAAAGTGGCAAAAACGGAACCCTTATAGTTTCGTCATGTCCCTATGTCACAGGCATTTTACTCGAAAACTATAACGTATATTTGAATAAAATTTTGAGAATAGGTGTATTTTGTTAGCCGCTACATTTTAATTAAATTACTAATTTATTTATTTATTGCAACGTGTGGCACATCAATTGATAGGCCTTTCAAAATAAATATAAGTCGGAAATAATCGCCCCGAAGGTCACTAAAATTGTGTCCCTCCGCCTCTAATTTTTAAACCATGTATTTTAAAAATATGAAAAAAATCATGGACATTGGGCTTATTAAATTCTTTCAGCGAAAATTGTTTTGAACAAGATCGGTTCAAAGGTTTTCGAGGTATTTCTAAAAAAATGACTTCCTTAAAGAAAAGGACGTAAGTGTCATAACCATAACATAAGATTTCAGTAACGATACGAACTTTTTAATAGGGACGGAACCCTTCGTTGTGCGTGGTCCGAGACGCACTTGGCCGGTTTTTTTTTATTAAGTGAATAGAGTCGGAGATAATCGCCCCAAAAGTCACTAAAAACGTGTCGGCCTTCTAATTTCTGCACGTCATATTAAAAAATTGAATCTCTTTCGTTTTTGGTTGCATTCTAAGTACGTGCCATTCGTTTTTCGTGACATTCGCTATTTGTGATTATCTTTTCTCGGCGCACTTCAACTGTCATCATTATTAGATAATTTATTGAAATTTGTCCAAGAAAGCTATGCCCGAAGATTGCTGCATCTCGTTTTCATGTGCACGGAAGACATGAGCGTGTCTCATACATGGGGGCGTGGTTTACTCGAGTCGAGGAATCCACTTAAGTTAGTAACCACAAACAACCATCCGGACATGTAGCGATTTTTTTATTACAAATCACTTCCATACATGATATTTGACTTACTCGGAAAAAGAAATCTCAAAAAGAGGCCTTTTCGACTATAATTGGTTAAAAATTTGCTTGCCTTATTGAGCTTACTATGGCGCAGTTACATTTATTTATTTATATTTGGAGAACCAACAGCTACAGAAACACAATGATATTATAGATAGAATACAAAAAGCCAATTAAAGGTTATTTAAGATTGTTCCCTAATATATATATGTTAAGGCCGCATGCAACTTATCGTGCCCATTAGCTCGCCGTATGCCACACGTTGTATGGGCGGCCATTTAGCTGTCAGTTTGTCATTTTTAACATGGCACTTTTTTACTTTTCATGTCCCTCATTCATTTGAAAATTTGGCTTGGGACAGCGTGTTGGATGATTAATTTGTTGAATTATCTATTGGAAAGCCATAATTCTGCTCATTTCGAGAAGTTTAGGTGTACGTGTTAGTGCGCGAGAGATGTAAATTCGTAACAATTCGTAGCCGCGAGAATTGTGATTCGACGACGCGGCGGGGGGCTTGGTTTGTGACGTCGTTCTCTGATGAACTCAGGTCAGGCCTCCGGGAGGAAGTTCACAGAGTCCCGTTTCGGTACCGAACACGGGACCCTGCTCCGAAGAGAAGCGAAGAAGGAAGACATCGAGTTGAGTGAGTTGTAGGTTATAATTATAGATTAAGGTCGTGTCCGCGTACCGGTGAGCAATTCAGGATTCAGCAGTATATTTATTCATTAAAGAACAACAAAAAGGAAAACTTGACGGCACAACGCTATTAAAATATACCAAAAATTTCGGAGTAGGTACAAGCGTTTCAATGTAACCAGAGAAAGCACGACTGACATGTGACGTCATATGTATAAGTACATTTTGCGGTTTTAAATAATATACATATATATGAATGGGATAGGCGCCAATTAATTAGCATACTACTTGTACTGTAACTAAATACCAGCTACCGGCAGTAGAAGGACGTGTCCAAAATGATGTTCCCAAGTTTAGCAAATGAATGAAGTGTGTTGTTTGCCTGGAGCATGTGTGGGACGCGCGGTCTCAGTTGGCGGTGTGTGTAGTGTACTGACCACGGCGTCGACGAGCTGCGCGAGCTCCTCGGAGGAGACGTCGGTCTTGCCCTGCGCGATGAGCGCGGCCGCCATCTGCTGCGCGATCTGCGCGCGGTCCACCGACCCCACGCCCGCCACCGCGACGCCCGCGCCCGCCCCGCTCTCGCCACTCTTCGGACCCTGAATATCGCACATATAAAACGTTCATTAACAATTGCCATTGTATAATCAAAATAAATCACTTTATGATACAAACATTTACGGTAAAATCTGACTTCTCCCGTGACAAATCTTAAATATAACTTTTTATACTCGTCGACTTTAATGTTTGATTTAAGACTTCGTACACTTAATTAAAACCACATACTTTTTGTCTATGGAGCTCCCAACTCAACCATAATAATTATAAGACAACGCTTTAGACAACTAAAATAAATTTGACCAATTGCATGTTTCGTACCAAGTTTATTTAATTATTTCTCTTGACTCGTATAAAAAGTATTATATACAATAGTTACACATTTAGCTCTAAAATTCTCGTACCTTACTTAGGCTGAACACGGTACCCGACTTTAATGTGTAACGCCTTATTGTGTAACGATTGTATAAAATACTATAATATTATGCCGATTAAACTTCTTTACAATGCATGTCAGCGAAATCACGCGGAAAATACCACACTAGGGCTTTTCCACGCAAAGAGTTTTTATTACTTGAGAAAAGTTTTACAAATATTTCAATTACAGTTTTTCTTTCATGTAGCAAAAAATTTGTACATAATTAAGAGCCTTAGATAACCTAATCTACGCTTTAACTTTTTTCCATTGTGTAACGAAAGTTACCCGTATAAAACGTATGGGTAATTGCCGTTACACAATGGAAAAAAGTTAAAGCGTAGATTAAGGCTCTTGATGTACAATTTTTTTGCAATCCACCCGTGTTCAAGGTAAACTTAAGGGCACCAATATGTATTCACTCAAAGTTTCATAAGTATGTATACTACAACCTTATTGTTGCAGTTTATTTTATCATTACTGTAAGTTTTCTAGCACTGTTTATGTTTTAACTACTAACGATGCTTATCGATAACTCTGATTGTGTCATATTATATGTATAAATAAATTTATTTAAATGTTAAGGTTTACATACTAGAATTAAGGAAACTGTAAGTCCACAATTTACTACCTTTAACTTTACCAAATGTAACCACATGAGACTGTTTGGTTCTAAATAAATAAATAAATAATAATTTATTTGTTGAGCTCCATAGAAAAAACCGGACAAGTGCGAATTCAACTCGCGTGGTGAGTGTTCCGTAAAATATTGAGAATTTTCCCGTTACTTTGAATACTCAAACTTCTTATAGGTTTTCCTGTAATATTTAGGCAAGGAACTATTTTCCATATTTTTAGATAAGGGCAAATCTGTTTTTGCTAAAATTAAAAATATATATATATATATCTGAGATGCATACAACAAAAATATATATCTGAGATGTTCATTTGATATGTCACACAATACAGTTTGCGAAACTTTTTTTTTTAATTTTCCAGTTCAGCCCCCAAAAGTGGCCCCCTTGTTCAGAATTCATTCATTTACTTTACGCGTCATCTTTGGGTCACCAATTTACATAAATATATTTACCAATATTCAACTCAAGTTTGGTGTACGTAAGTATAAAAGCGTGCGGTTCAAACCGCAAATCACAATAACAGGTTACGGTTTTAAAATCAGCAGGGAGCGTACATTTCATGCCGATGACAGGCGTATTTCGTCAAGCTACATACGGGATGGAAAAAGTTTGAAAAGAGCAACGGCATAACGAACGTTTATTTATCCGTACCTAATAATGGAAAATGTGATTAATCAATGATTAATCACTGTTATCTAATCAACCTCTACCGTTTAAGTAGATCTAATATATTGACACTTGAGACGGACATTGAAAGAACATTATCTGACATTGTCACATCAAAGTTTACTCTTTGTCACAAATAGGAGACGTGCGGAAACAACATTTCAGTTAAATCTAATAAGATCAGGAAACTTAATGCTTTGCTAGTGGCCAAAGTCGCCATGGAGGCTATAAAATTATTGTGCCAAATAAATCCATGTTTAGTTATAGATAATAATAAATACTTATTTTTTTATTTCAGAAACTCTTATATTACTTATAATCCAACGTTGATAGACACGTTGTTGTGGCCTATAAGTAATTAAAAATAAAATAAAAGTTACTAAATACGTTTACGGTTACTAAGTCGTGTCACTACGTTTTTTGAAACATCCTGTGTGTTTATATGAATACGTCATTATGACGAAACCGACATGAAATGTACGCTCCCTGAAAATCAGGCACTGAAATAAAATGCAAATCTTGTGAAGTGTACCGTACTGTCTGTTCTGAAACCGCTTGAGATTAACCGCAGTGCGTGCTAAGCCTAAGTCGTATCGATGTTGTACGGCACTTTCAAGACATTTATCGCATTACTGTATTAAATTTTTTTGGACTTGGAACATGAAGAGGACAGATATAAAAATAGTAATATGTATTAACCTTTTCGACGCTCTGTCAAAGAGAAAAGTTGTCAACCGCACGCCACATCAACAAGACATTTAGAGCGGAGTCAAACCTTATGTCAATGCAAGAAGGTTGCTATTGCGCTGGGCTTTTCGACGAATATATCAGTCGTTGGCGTTGAATCTGCGGTGCGGATATATGCGTCGTTGGCGTCGAAAATATTAAATGAGGTGTGAATAGTGAGGGTATACCTTGTCGGGCTTGAGCGCGCGCGTGTCGGCGACGTGCAGCGTGGCGGCGGCGCGCACGATGGCGGCGCGCACGGCGCCCGCCGCCGCCGCCGCCACCAGCCCCACCTGCACGGCGCCCTTCAGCTTCTCCTTCGCCGTCTCGATCAGCACCACCGCCGACTCGCGCTCCAGCAGCTCCTCCGACGATGTGAATAGTGAGGGTATACCTTGTCGGGCTTGAGCGCGCGCGTGTCGGCGACGTGCAGCGTGGCGGCGGCGCGCACGATGGCGGCGCGCACGGCGCCCGCCGCCGCCGCCGCCACCAGCCCCGCCTGCACGGCGCCCTTCAGCTTCTCCTTCGCCGTCTCGATCAGCACCACCGCCGACTCGCGCTCCAGCAGCTCCTCCGACGATGTGAATAGTGAGGGTATACCTTGTCGGGCTTGAGCGCGCGCGTGTCGGCGACGTGCAGCGTGGCGGCGGCGCGCACGATGGCGGCGCGCACGGCGCCCGCCGCCGCCGCCGCCACCAGCCCCGCCTGCACGGCGCCCTTCAGCTTCTCCTTCGCCGTCTCGATCAGCACCACCGCCGACTCGCGCTCCAGCAGCTCCTCCGACGATGTGAATAGTGAGGGTATACCTTGTCGGGCTTGAGCGCGCGCGTGTCGGCGACGTGCAGCGTGGCGGCGGCGCGCACGATGGCGGCGCGCACGGCGCCCGCCGCCGCCGCCGCCACCAGCCCCGCCTGCACGGCGCCCTTCAGCTTCTCCTTCGCCGTCTCGATCAGCACCACCGCCGACTCGCGCTCCAGCAGCTCCTCCGACGATGTGAATAGTGAGGGTATACCTTGTCGGGCTTGAGCGCGCGCGTGTCGGCGACGTGCAGCGTGGCGGCGGCGCGCACGATGGCGGCGCGCACGGCGCCCGCCGCCGCCGCCGCCACCAGCCCCGCCTGCACGGCGCCCTTCAGCTTCTCCTTCGCCGTCTCGATCAGCACCACCGCCGACTCGCGCTCCAGCAGCTCCTCCGACGATGTGAATAGTGAGGGTATACCTTGTCGGGCTTGAGCGCGCGCGTGTCGGCGACGTGCAGCGTGGCGGCGGCGCGCACGATGGCGGCGCGCACGGCGCCCGCCGCCGCCGCCGCCACCAGCCCCGCCTGCACGGCGCCCTTCAGCTTCTCCTTCGCCGTCTCGATCAGCACCACCGCCGACTCGCGCTCCAGCAGCTCCTCCGACGATGTGAATAGTGAGGGTATACCTTGTCGGGCTTGAGCGCGCGCGTGTCGGCGACGTGCAGCGTGGCGGCGGCGCGCACGATGGCGGCGCGCACGGCGCCCGCCGCCGCCGCCGCCACCAGCCCCGCCTGCACGGCGCCCTTCAGCTTCTCCTTCGCCGTCTCGATCAGCACCACCGCCGACTCGCGCTCCAGCAGCTCCTCCGACGATGTGAATAGTGAGGGTATACCTTGTCGGGCTTGAGCGCGCGCGTGTCGGCGACGTGCAGCGTGGCGGCGGCGCGCACGATGGCGGCGCGCACGGCGCCCGCCGCCGCCGCCGCCACCAGCCCCGCCTGCACGGCGCCCTTCAGCTTCTCCTTCGCCGTCTCGATCAGCACCACCGCCGACTCGCGCTCCAGCAGCTCCTCCGACGATGTGAATAGTGAGGGTATACCTTGTCGGGCTTGAGCGCGCGCGTGTCGGCGACGTGCAGCGTGGCGGCGGCGCGCACGATGGCGGCGCGCACGGCGCCCGCCGCCGCCGCCGCCACCAGCCCCGCCTGCACGGCGCCCTTCAGCTTCTCCTTCGCCGTCTCGATCAGCACCACCGCCGACTCGCGCTCCAGCAGCTCCTCCGACGATGTGAATAGTGAGGGTATACCTTGTCGGGCTTGAGCGCGCGCGTGTCGGCGACGTGCAGCGTGGCGGCGGCGCGCACGATGGCGGCGCGCACGGCGCCCGCCGCCGCCGCCGCCACCAGCCCCGCCTGCACGGCGCCCTTCAGCTTCTCCTTCGCCGTCTCGATCAGCACCACCGCCGACTCGCGCTCCAGCAGCTCCTCCGACGATGTGAATAGTGAGGGTATACCTTGTCGGGCTTGAGCGCGCGCGTGTCGGCGACGTGCAGCGTGGCGGCGGCGCGCACGATGGCGGCGCGCACGGCGCCCGCCGCCGCCGCCGCCACCAGCCCCGCCTGCACGGCGCCCTTCAGCTTCTCCTTCGCCGTCTCGATCAGCACCACCGCCGACTCGCGCTCCAGCAGCTCCTCCGACGATGTGAATAGTGAGGGTATACCTTGTCGGGCTTGAGCGCGCGCGTGTCGGCGACGTGCAGCGTGGCGGCGGCGCGCACGATGGCGGCGCGCACGGCGCCCGCCGCCGCCGCCGCCACCAGCCCCGCCTGCACGGCGCCCTTCAGCTTCTCCTTCGCCGTCTCGATCAGCACCACCGCCGACTCGCGCTCCAGCAGCTCCTCCGACGATGTGAATAGTGAGGGTATACCTTGTCGGGCTTGAGCGCGCGCGTGTCGGCGACGTGCAGCGTGGCGGCGGCGCGCACGATGGCGGCGCGCACGGCGCCCGCCGCCGCCGCCGCCACCAGCCCCGCCTGCACGGCGCCCTTCAGCTTCTCCTTCGCCGTCTCGATCAGCACCACCGCCGACTCGCGCTCCAGCAGCTCCTCCGACGATGTGAATAGTGAGGGTATACCTTGTCGGGCTTGAGCGCGCGCGTGTCGGCGACGTGCAGCGTGGCGGCGGCGCGCACGATGGCGGCGCGCACGGCGCCCGCCGCCGCCGCCGCCACCAGCCCCGCCTGCACGGCGCCCTTCAGCTTCTCCTTCGCCGTCTCGATCAGCACCACCGCCGACTCGCGCTCCAGCAGCTCCTCCGACGATGTGAATAGTGAGGGTATACCTTGTCGGGCTTGAGCGCGCGCGTGTCGGCGACGTGCAGCGTGGCGGCGGCGCGCACGATGGCGGCGCGCACGGCGCCCGCCGCCGCCGCCGCCACCAGCCCCGCCTGCACGGCGCCCTTCAGCTTCTCCTTCGCCGTCTCGATCAGCACCACCGCCGACTCGCGCTCCAGCAGCTCCTCCGACGATGTGAATAGTGAGGGTATACCTTGTCGGGCTTGAGCGCGCGCGTGTCGGCGACGTGCAGCGTGGCGGCGGCGCGCACGATGGCGGCGCGCACGGCGCCCGCCGCCGCCGCCGCCACCAGCCCCGCCTGCACGGCGCCCTTCAGCTTCTCCTTCGCCGTCTCGATCAGCACCACCGCCGACTCGCGCTCCAGCAGCTCCTCCGACGATGTGAATAGTGAGGGTATACCTTGTCGGGCTTGAGCGCGCGCGTGTCGGCGACGTGCAGCGTGGCGGCGGCGCGCACGATGGCGGCGCGCACGGCGCCCGCCGCCGCCGCCGCCACCAGCCCCGCCTGCACGGCGCCCTTCAGCTTCTCCTTCGCCGTCTCGATCAGCACCACCGCCGACTCGCGCTCCAGCAGCTCCTCCGACGATGTGAATAGTGAGGGTATACCTTGTCGGGCTTGAGCGCGCGCGTGTCGGCGACGTGCAGCGTGGCGGCGGCGCGCACGATGGCGGCGCGCACGGCGCCCGCCGCCGCCGCCGCCACCAGCCCCGCCTGCACGGCGCCCTTCAGCTTCTCCTTCGCCGTCTCGATCAGCACCACCGCCGACTCGCGCTCCAGCAGCTCCTCCGACGATGTGAATAGTGAGGGTATACCTTGTCGGGCTTGAGCGCGCGCGTGTCGGCGACGTGCAGCGTGGCGGCGGCGCGCACGATGGCGGCGCGCACGGCGCCCGCCGCCGCCGCCGCCACCAGCCCCGCCTGCACGGCGCCCTTCAGCTTCTCCTTCGCCGTCTCGATCAGCACCACCGCCGACTCGCGCTCCAGCAGCTCCTCCGACGAGTTCGCCTTTTCCTGTCAACACCCGCTAACTACACTACACATCTTTATACACCACTTCTTCTTTCGGGTACTCGTTCAACTATTCAAATAGCACGTACGCACATTAGTCTGAACCAAGAAAACTCCGGGGCTAATCGACGAGAAGCAGGGAAGAAGGCAACGTGTTACAAAAATACCCATAAAAATAAAATAAACTAACAAAGCCAGAAATAGTGTCAAATTAGTCAGCTGTCATCTCAGGCAACCGGAGTTGGCATAGGCTATTTTAACAAAGGAGTAGTTATTAAATTAGGTTTTTGCCTACTTTAATGGTTTTTCGTTCACGAAGGTTTGCAATCTCAATACTAGGAAGTATCGTTAAGTATTAACCGGTACTGTAGCATATGCTCAGAAAGCCATTAGAATAGGGCTAAATGTAAACGTATAACTAATTTAATTTCACCGGATAAAATTTCGACTATGACGAATTTCACCTTTCGTATGCTAAGTAGCAGATCTGCACCGATCAGGGCTATCGAAAATTGAATCTGTGTCAGAAACAAAAAATTCAAATTCCTTTAGTGCTGTTAGTATCCCCGCATACAAAAGATTAAAAGACAAAATGTGATTAAAGTTATGCTTAATCCCCCGCGTAGAGCCATGCTCGACGTCTTTGCGACGTCGAATGCTAGTCGAAACGTACGTGTAAATTATCGCAACGCATAAAATTTAGCTACGTTCACTTAGGCACATACACTAGATAGATATGGCACTTAGACCCCAGCTTAACACATTAGCGCCATCTAGTAATCAACAGCGCTAGTTTACAAATATTTTTTCATTTTCTTTTTCTTAAATTCTATTGTACTTTATGTATCAAAATGTGTGACCTGACTGAGTATGATGGGCTACCTTTTCCATCCTTAGTGCGTCGGTGAGCAAGTCAACGACCTTGGGCCCGAGACTGCCGAGGTAGTCCTCGAGCGCGACGAGCAGGCGCAGCGTGACGAACACGTTTTCGGGCGGGCCCAGGTCTTGCGGCGCGGGCGCGGGGGCCAGTGGCCCGCCCCACTCGCGCCGCGAACGAGACGCGCGCGACGCGACACTGCCCGCGCGCACCGGCCTCATGCCCGCCGGCGACCGCGGCTCCGGTACCGATCCTATTGAATCCATATCGTCCGAATTCCACGGTGATATGTTGTCATCACTGAAATGGGATTACAATAAGTCATTGAAATAAGTTGCGATTCTGGTGAGCGTAATCACGCTCACCAGAATCGCAACCAGACAGATCTAATCAGACTTGAAAGAATAGCTAACATTTTAAGTTCGTCGTCGGATATGAGCACGGTCTGCAGCGAGGGCGCGGGCGCGGGCGCGGGGCTGCGGTTGCGCAGCTCGGCCTCGCGCAGCGACAGCGGGCTGCGGCTGCGGCGCACCGACTCCAGCGTGAAGTTGGTGCGCGCCGGGCTACGTGCACTGCCACAAACAAACCAATACTTAATTACAAACAATGCCTGCATCATACCACGCTACAATTACACATACGAATCAGATATATTCTTATACTTGCTTTCTCAATTACTACTGCAAATAAAAGAGAGGCAACGACGCAACGCGAACACGCAGCCCCAAGTGTGGTGGCAGTATTACGCGTTTACGTCAAATGGTATCTGATTTTTGAAAGGAACGAAACGAACGGAACGTTTACGAAATTTGTTACCTACTTATTATATTTGTGGTTTGAAGTGAAATTAAATGTGGTTGCTTTATTTAATAAAAAGTGGGATTAAAATACTAAATTCTTGGTTCGTTACAAATAAAAATATGAATGGATGGTCGATACGAAACAAAACGCTTTTTGCTGAAACATGAATATCGCTGTATGCCCTCTTTGTGATGAGGTTGTATTGTAGCTTGTGTTAAATGAGTGTGCTGGAAATGTCACAGCTGCCCAGTCTCACCGCTCTGCTCAAACAGAGAAGGTTGAGATGGCTGGGGCGTGTGCATCGTACGCCACTCCATGCGCACGCCCCATCGGGTGGCATACGATGGCTTGCGCTGACCTCATTTAAAGTAGGACATTGTACCACCCCATTTTAAGGGTTCCGTACCTCAAAAGGAAAAAATAACGGAACCCTTATAGGATCACTCGTGCGTCTGTCTGTCCGTCTGTCACAGCCGATTTGCTCCGAAACTACTGGACCGATTGAGTTGAAATTTGGTAAACATATGTAAATTGGTGACCCAAAGATGGACGCGTAAAGTATATTAATGAATTCTGAACATGGGGGCCACTTTTGGGGGGTAAACTGGAAAATTAAAAAAAAAGAAGTTTCGGCAACTGTATTGTGTGACATATCAAATGAAAGGGGTTGTTGTAAGCATCCCAGGTATATTTTTTTATAATTTTAGCATAAACAGATTTGAAGTAATTTAGGCAAGAATACGAAAAATGATCATGACCCCCCCCCCCTTATCTCTGAAACTACTAGGCTTAAAATTCTGAAAAAAATATGGAAAATAGTTCATTGCCTAAAGATTACAGCAAAACCTATAAGAAGTTTGAGTTGAACGGGAAAATTCTCAATATTTTACGGAGTTAAACTCGAACTTGTCCGATTTTTTTGGAAATGAACTACTCAAAGAAACTCATTTTAATTTCGTGTCCTACCTAACACTAGCACCAAATGTAATGCATAAGTGCTCAACATGTCGGCCTTGCTTGTCGATCTAATTGCATCTAGTGTCATCCACTCCGTTTGGTAGTTTTTGCGTGAGTTGAGTAACAGACATCCAAACAGCCTCACGAACTTTCGTTACATACAAATAGATACCTAGTTTAACCTTTTTATCTCTTCAATATGCAGCACTACATACCTTCACACTACACATTAGATAACTGGATCAATAGCTACCTACAGCGATCTTTCGGTGCTAAATGAGGCGCTTCATGTTCATGAGCAGTGATCGGTTATTTGGATTCTCCCTCGCGGGATATCAAGTAGAAAAGTTAATATAGATACGACAGTTTCCCGCGATACCGAACAAACCGTTCAAAAATAAAACAATTTAAATTATCTCTAAGGAATTTTTTACTCTTACATGGCAACCAGTTGACACAAAAACGTCTATTCTTGTCCTAATCTCTACACTTTATTTTAAGCAAAATATATTAAAACCTCCACAAAGTATTAGCTTATATATCTGTCATGATGGAAAAAATACTTCAAAATCTTGACATTGACATTTCATTATTTTCTCTGGATTGCAGTTCTAATTATTTGCTTCAAAGGATTGTATAAATAAATAGGTATCAGCTGTATAATTTATACTATAATATTAGGTCACAGGTTATCGTATAAGTGCAAATACATAGATCTTATAGCTCAAAAGCGATCCAATAAATAAGTATCCACGTTAAGTTCGCACGCTATGATTTATGGTTCAATTTTCATTTCATCGACTTGTTTCTGAGATTATCTTTTCTAACAACATAAAGCCCGGATTCCCGGGGCATATCCATACTAACATAATGATTGAGGTTGTTAACCCCATGTCGAATCCAAAAAACCGATCACTGTTCATGAGTAATCAAGTATCAAAATTTCGACATACCTAACACTAAGATTTCGGCGGCAGTATTGTTATTTTATCAGAATCCGTAAATTATCGTCAGTAATAAAGAATAAATTAGTGTATATTAATTTATTCTTTAAAAATGTCTATTACCCATGCATAGTGCTACACATTGAAGTATATTCCTGGCAGCGCCACCATAATCCAATTAAACTTACCGAAAGACAATTTTTTATTTATTTTATTATCTTCTAAAACCGAGAATTGATTGGCATTTGTGTGATAAATAGAATTGAAATAGGTATTCGTGCGCTGGTCTGCAGCGGCAGGCTGACCTGCGATGCGCGCGCGGGTCCGGCGACAGGCGGCGCGCGGGCGGCGACTTGCGGCGCGGCTCGAAGTGCGGCTCGCGGCGGCGCTCGGAGGGCGGCGAGCGCGCGCGCTCCGGCAGCGGCGAGCGGCGGCGCGGCGGCGAGCGCGCGCGCTCGGGCGGCGGCGAGCGGCGGCGCGGCGGCGAGCGGCGTCTGTCGGCCGACCGGCGCCGCTCCGGTAGCTTCAGCTCGCTCAACCCAGACCGCATGTCCGGGGGCGAGATGCAAAGTTTACGGTAAATTTCGTTTACTACAACTTTCAATTCCGCTTCGTGCAATTCTTTCATGCGTGCTGTCCAAAACACTATCCATTCTGGTTTGAAATCATGTTTAGACGGATCCTTGCCCTCTGTAACAAATATGGCACTGTTATCAAAATAATACATCTAAATATATAAAAGAAGAAACTGACTGACTGACTGATCTATCAACGCACAGCCCAAACCGCTGGTTCTAGAGATTCCAAATTTGGCACGTAGGTTCCTTATAAGGTTTAGGGGTGTACAGTCGACTACAAAGAGAAAGATACAACCAAAGTTACAAAAATATGTATACACGACTTTATTGCCTTAACATTAAGGTCGTGTATACATATTTTTGTAACTTTGGTTGTATCTTTCTCTTTGTACTCGACTGTACTAAGAAAGGATTTTTCAAAATACAACCTCTAAAGGGGTGAAATGGGGGTTCAAAGTTTGTATGGGGAAACAAGATTAGTTAGACTATTTCATTCGAAACTTCACAGCAGTATTCCTAACGATAAATGAGTAAACACGTGTTTCAGGTTTTTTGAAAATTCAACCCCTAAAAGGAGGGAATGTGGTGACAAAGTCTGAAAATCGACATGGGTATCGTTTCTATGGTTTATCGGGTCGCTGATTACGAAAACAACAACGATTCTAAAATCCAACATGGCGGACGTGAAATACGATCCCTCCTGTTGGGGTGCGATGGGGTTGAAATGTCAAAATGATTTGATTTGATTTATTTATTTTCACAACAATGCCGCAGCAATTTCTGGCTTATTTGTACATTACCGAAAGTTGACCTCAAGGAAACTATTGATACTGGATATAAATGGGATCGATTGACATAAAAATAATACATGTAAAAAAACTTTTTCCATTTTCATACAAACTGGAAACAAAATGTGGAAAGGTTTTCTCGATTTATGGCTTTTCTAGCCGGAAATTTCTTTTTTATTCCCATACAAGCTTTTGATCCTGGACAGGAATGGGATCGATTGGCATCAAAAAAAAAAGTTTGTCAAAAATGACAATTTTCTCGCACCCTGTATGTTTTTTTCCAAAATCTGTAAGCGCCAATCTTCATTAATTTGAAATCGAAGGAAGGTCTCCTAGGACCATTTTCGCCTAGCAACACGGGATCTGGTAGCTGAATGACATATCACCGCACAGCCCAAACCGCTGGATCTAGAGATTCCAAATTTGGGACATAGGTTCCTTATAAGATCTAGGGGTGCACTAAGAAAGGATTTTTCCAAATGCACCCCCCAAGCGGGTGAAATGGGGGTCCAAAGTTTGTATGGGGAAACAAATTAAGTAAGAGTATTTCATTCGAAACTTCACAGGAGTATTCCTAGCGATAAATGAGTAAATACATGTTTCAGGTTTTTTGAGAATACAATCACTAAAAGGGGGAAATGTTGTGACAATGTCTGAAAATCAACATGGGTATTGTTTCTATGGTTTATCGGATCGCTGGTCGCTGATTATGAAAACAACAAACGATTTTAAAATCCAACGTGGCGGACGTGAAATACCATCTCCCCTGTTGGGGTGCGATGGGGTTGAAATATCTAAATATCAATATGGGTGTCGTTCTTATGGTTTTTTGGGACGTTAATTACAAAAATGGCATCAATTTTGAATAACATCGGGGACATGAAAATTCTTAAGTATTTGTGCTAAATTGCAAGTCAATTGGAACATACGGGTCAAACTGAGATGCACCTTTTTTGTAGACGGTTAAAATTACTTTTAGGACGCGGGCGAACCCGCGGGCAAAAGCTAGTTCATAATAAAAATAATAATTAATGTAACCTTCCGTTCCGTGCCATGCCACATGGTTAATAAAATTATTAGTGAATAAGTTTCTGTCAAAAAAATGTTTTTTGAGACAAGCTTTTATTGCCGGTTGTAAATGTTTGCACGGTCAGCCACTACTAATTAAGACTCGAGTGTAATTGAGGAATTCTTATGGCCACGTTCCGTCTCATCCAGGGACCGTTACCGGTATTCTGACCACCGGTTAAAATAAGGTACAACTGGTTATAATTGCATTTGACTATCTATACCGATGACGATGTACCTGTGCTGTCCATTAGTGAACGTTATGGCGAGGACATAGGGTATACTAGGGGTCGGCTAGGTGCTTTGTTGTTGGAATGTAAAATGTACATAGAATATAATTAGATCATGTAAGCAGCACTGTAACATTAATTTACTCAATAAAGTTATTTTTATTTATTTATATACCGCTAAATAGTTTATCACCGGTAATAATTTACCAGTTTTGGGAAAGGCTGTTTTGTAAAACGGATAGCACGTTCTGAAACCATTTTAAAGTCATATCGGTTTGACAAAAGAAAATTTATACCTGTAATTGAAATGTATCTGTTTTTAGTTATACCGGTATAAATGAAATGACCATACGTCGAATATTGACTTACTTATCTTTATCTAGTAGACTCCAGCCAGCTATGCACTATTATTACACCGTTTACACCTATTGATTGTGCTTTACTTTGTAAAAATAAGCAGTTTTTAAGCTACTTTGGCCACGCATCCCACAGAGATCCGGAAAAGTCGTCTTCCACGAAAGTCGGATCTCGAAGTTTGTATTATATCCTTCACTGTCACTCAAATGTACTACACTATAAGTGCGACGAAGACGATGGTATTTGGACTTCTAATTTCGATTTTCGTGATCTCTAGAGAAGCTTGTAGCGGTTGGAAAGATGGATGGCAAGCAATCACGATGAACATATCTGGTTGCTGCTCTTAGGGGCCTCATAGTCATAATCGCGATGAAAAATACAACAAAGAAAGGGTGGATTTGGAAGCGGCTTGGTGACAGAAGTCGCCTAAAAGATTCAAGACGGCCACGAACTCCAGGAATGAAGATCACGACCATTGATGATGTTTGTTGCGTTTTGTGTGTCTAGGAATTATTCTGCTGTGGCAGCTCTAGGAGACCGACGTGCGCAAGGCATCGCAACGGGGTGACAACGGTCAGTATCAAAACATGAGATGGAGACCTTTTACCGCTTGGCTTGGCAGCGAATGCGTTAGGATCTATGATATCGAAGTTTTGTTTTTTTTCTTAATTTAACTCGTTCGCTGACAGTTCGCGGGCTAGCTATCTAATACACAATTTATAGGCGTTATGAAATGATTTCGCTTGTGCTGACTCAGGATCAGCCAGCGCCACGTTACAAAATCAGGTGTGGTAGGTAGTGCAATGGGACTATCGATGATATACTCGTACGAAGGGGATGTCGATGTTGTTGATGATGGGAGGAAGCGGATTGTCTCGCCTGCGCGTGACCCTCCTGCTGTTCAACTGAAGAAATAGGCATCAGAGCAGTAAACCTTGAACCAAACTCAGCTCGCTCCACGTACTATCGACAAAACGCTCGCCTAACATCTGCCTTGCTTGCCAAGCGAAACTAGTTTTGAAATGGATAGGCTAACCTTTTGTCGATAGTACCTAAGCGGCCTACCCGTAACCGACCGGTCTGACAGTGCTAAAGGAGGCAGTCTCCTTTGGGATAGACTCTTCAATCTGGGAAAATGAGTCTCAAGATCAAAACCATTGGGAGACGACTATGCACACGATAGGGCTTGGTATGAGCTCTTATCGTATAGACATGAATTAAGACACTATGCTTGCTTGTTACATGGCAATGATTCGGTCGTGGCAGTTGCTCCTTAAGTAAGTGACGCGATTCTAACATAATCTTTTAGAGATAGAAGGTTGATGTTGATATCATCATATACAGATTTAGATGTTAGAATTAAGAGACACTGCACTCAAAGATTTTCAAAAAGCCTTGATACAGATCGGGAAATCGTACCGTACGTGGGTTACAAGGAATGCCTCCATAATGTAAGAACGACAAAACGTAGGAATTCATAAAATGCAATTCAAGCAATTCGTGAATAAGTTGACTTTGTTGGAAGAAGCGAAGCGATATAATATGGACAGCACTTTTCTGTCAAACAAGGGTAGTGCCAATCAAAACAGGGGAAATTTGACTGTCTTATCTGGGACAAACAGATTAAAAAAGTTAGTCTGTGCTGTGGTCGATAGTTAAGGGTTTAAGCATACAATTATATAGGTGGAGAGGCTTTTTATGCGGATTAAGAGCCCAACTAAAAACTACAGAATATTCACAACAGATAATACTAGAACGATTTGCCCGACGAGAAATGCAGCACGAATATTTATTTCTGAATCTCAGATGTTAACTGGCCTACAGGATACGACAATGTTAGCCAGAGACGTCTCTAGCCCATGTAGCGCCCGGGTGCAATCATTAGAGCCGCCCCTGATGTCAGCAGTGCACGCGGCGGTACTGACCAGCTTGTATTTCTTTGTACCGCCTGTTCCAAAATTTCTTCCATTCCTCGGGATACAGCGGGTGCTTCTCCGGGTTCTTTTCGTGGTACGCCAGGGTTTTCTTTGCAGACTCCTCCGCGGTGATGCGCTTATCTTCAGCTAATTTCATCTTGTATTCGTAGTTCGGTGCCCTTTGCTGCAAACAAAAGAGAGGTGTACTGCTATTTTTAGCCAAATTTTACTTCCCAAAAAACTTATTGCAGTAGTTTCATTTCCCAAACGAACTTTAGCACATTTACATATCGCATTTTATTCATTTGGTCAAATTATCATTTAGCATAATTCTACTTTGTCAAGTTTTATTAAGTTGTATTAGCCTTTTGAGAGCTAAAGACGGCTGTGGACGCGAAGGAAAACTCCTGCCACTGAAGCCACGGACGGCCACAGCCGCACGTGCGCTTTTTCGTTAATTTTATGTAATAAAAAGCTTTACAAGTAACTTGACCCATTTTTACCCGACTGCGCGACGGGACCAACGTCCCGACTGTTGAAGGTGCTGTCTCCAAGGTCCAAATTGACATACGAAATGTTAATCATGAAACTGATTCAATGTTCTCGACTACTGAACTTGTTTTTTCTTTTCAGTTTTTTTCTTCTAAAGATAGCTTTTTTGCAGTCGGGTTTTTTTATTTTCTAAATTATTTTAAATAGTTCATGTCGTTAATGATAGGTACATTAATTTTGACATGACAATATTTATCAGAAGTTTTATTTTATTCATAATTTTTCTGGCTATTGTTTTTGTTCTAGCCTCAGTTGGGCACCGTTTTGTTTTGCACCCTCGCTGTCAAAAGATTAATAAGGTGTATTTATTAAGTAATTGTCCATTAAGCAAACGTTTTCCTTTGGCTAATATTATATTCCAAAATTGGTGCTTTAACTTAGTTCGTCTTAAGTATAGCTACAGCTAGTGGTGTAAGGAGAAGTTAGCTGCAACGGCAGCGATAGTAAGTGGAGATAAAGAAGCGAGTGTAGTGCGTTACCTTGTCGCTCGGCCTGGACTTGTCTGCGGAGTTCCGGATGACGTAGCGCGAGCGGAAGGGGCTGGTTCGCCGCTTGTCTGGATACGGCTCGTACCGCGTGCGCTGCTGCTCATATTTGCCCCTGACACCCAGTAACAGATGGTTAAACTAGGGATGAAAGCGACCTATTTCTCCAAGTGACCACTTTGACAATTCGTACGTGAAATTAGTGCTTTCACCCAATAACATGTGTTATTCAATCTAATCTTTAAGGTTTTAAATTAAACTCTTTGTTTGCCATTAATATCGGTTGCAGAAAATAGTATTTTATGCAACTGTTGTATAAGAAGGGTCTTAAAACGCGAGTGGCGTGGGTTGACGTGTCGGAATTAAAGACGCCACGAGTGTTTTTAGACCAGTTATACACCGTTGCATACAATACTTTTATTAGTATTAAAATTACACAAAACTAGCACTTTCTACCTATTCAACCGAACAAATTACGCCGGGAGGACAAACTAGCGGGAAACAAGTGAAGTTCAAATGTCAGTCCACAAACTAAATAAGAGATACAAATCTGTCTATGGTTTAAGGCCATTACACACCTAGCAATTTGTAACAACAACTTGCTATAGTTAGAATGAGACAGCACTATATACCTTTCATTCTAACTATCCCTAGATGGGGAAACAAATTGTATTGTTTATAGTATGCTTTCTTTCACAGTGTTGGCAGCAATGATTTTAAATTAAAAAGCTTGACTGGACTGGGGGCCTACCGCCAACGGCATTCGAAGTTTTCCCTCTCTGTTGCACTTACGTACGAAGTCGCAAGTCTGACAGAGAGGGAAAACTTCGAATGCCTTTCGCGGTAGGCCCTCAGTTCTCATTCTGACAGTGCTTTTATAAAAAATGTATGAACCATAAAAGTACGCTAAACAGTGCGTTTATGGGCCATAGAGCATAGAGTTTATCGACGACTTATTCTCGATGTTATTGTATTTGAGTCAGCGCATATATAAATGACAGAGAACGGCACAGGAGTAGAAAAAATATATAAAACGGCGTTATAACGCCAAATCACACATTACGGCATCCATTAGTCGGCGTTACACATAAGATGTGTAATCCAGCCACTGAATAACCGACGAACGGCAAATAAGTATGTATCGTTAGCACAGGTCGCTGTTGTAGTTTTGGGTTGATAAGTGTGCGATGAGCTAGGGTCACCTGGCTAGGTCGCGGTCGCGGTCGGGGCCGGGCTCCGGGCGCCCCCGCGGGCGCTCGGCGCGCCTGCGCGGCTCCTGCTCGTCGCTGACGTCCGACAGCGAGTCCAGCGAGGCGCCGCGCCGCTCCTGCCGCCGCCCCGACCGCTGCAAACAAACAAACGACAACTCTATCAACCAATCAATATACTATTCAATATCATGTATTCATGTCAAAAGCATAAGTCGCCGATATCGTCGTGTTAGCTAAATGTTGTACAATTGGGTATTTTCCTTGGTTATAGTTTTAGGTACTTGTGAACCCATAATCTTATTACTTGATTTTATTTATTATTTTGATTGGTCATGCTCATTTACGATATATTCTCACTTTTAAAAAATCCCCCGCGGTAATAAAGATTACGTCATTATCATTACTGATGACTTAATCTGTATTGCCTCTTTAGAGTCTCTCTCTTTGCAGTTTTGTGGTGCGTATAACATATTTAGCAACATATTAAAAGTACGCGCTGGTTTCTGGAAAATAGTAATTTTGATAATTGTTAATCTTGTAGGGAATAGTCGCTTTGTGTTGTTGGTTTTTTGAACATAATTTTCCCAATTTTGCTATTATATTAAAATAATAAATTGGATTGTAAAGCTGAAAAACTAGTTATAATTTGTGTTGTATATTGCTTTCGTGTATTTTTTATTGTTTTGCCGCTAAGTCTGAAAGTCTATGGATTTTACTTTGTTTTTTTTTATACTTTTGCTAATAGAACTTAAACTTGGGTATGTATTGAAATTGAACATTGAAATGAATTATAGACAATTTATTTAGCTTTCATTTAATACCCCACACATGTTGTACGTTGCATGGTTTGGATGTAATTTACACTTTTCAAAACGCGGCCGCGGCGATTTTGATAACGTCATTACTGGGGACATTCCGCGTGACATCACATTATACTAAAAAGTGTACCATAATGTGACGTCCAGCGGAACTTAAAGCCGTTGCCACACTGGATGCCGTCTGCGGTCAGGTCAATACATAATGCGGGCTTTATGTATTGACCTGACCGCAGACCGCATCCAGTGTGGCAAAGGCTTTAAAGGGCTATATCTTCACCATTTTTTGTTTGATTGACAAAGTAAAAAATACGTATAAAAAATAATCTAACTGACGTACTTTTTTTTTAGGAAAGTAACTACATAATTGGAATTCCAAAGTCCTTACAAATAGACCCATGTCTATTGCTCCCGATTAGTTGTCAATATAAAAATATATATTGTTCCAAAATTGTTTACAATTGGCTACTTTCCTAAAAAATGATATTTAGTCTGGCAGTTAGATTATCAAAAAATATTGGTCACGTATTTTTTTGTTTGTCAATTGAACAAAAAAATTATGAAGATGGAGCCCGTTAAAGTTCCGCGTGACGGCACATTATGCTAAACTTGTAGCATAATGTTACGTCACGCGGAACTTTAACGGGCTATATCTTCATCATTTTGTTTAATTGACGAACAAAAAAATACATGTCCTATATTTTTTGATAACCTAACTGACGGACTAAATAGATTAATTGTTGAGCCATTTAGGTGTCAACTAAATTTGGTTTTCTATGAAGTGTCCAGTGTAAAGTGAGCTCTAAATGGCTCAACAATTAAAGTCCGTGACTGTACATTTAAAAGACAAGATGCTGAAATTACCGGAAATGTAGGAATAGGTACGTGTATAAGTAATATTTAATCGTGTGTTTATTTTAATTAAAATATGAATGAATTCTGATTTCGCTTACAGTAAACGTATTGAAATGCGGTTTAGATGGCGCGGCCACGCGAGGCGGGGATGGCTCTCGGTCTCTGGCCCTGGAATAAAACATACTTGTGAAAATGTGTACTTTTAATACAGGTAAATTATCCAAAATTGGCGAAGCTCTCAAATATCATCGGCCCATATAAGGGTAAGTATCCATCAGGGCTGTGCGAGGCAAAAAAACCACCAACAGCGAGTCTCGCCCACGTATTGCTTCTTATTGGTGTTTTTTAGAGTTCCGTACCTCAAAAGAAAAAAAAAACGGAACTCTTATAGGATCACTTTGTTGTCCGTCTGTCTGTCAAGACCCTTTATATCGGAAACGAGTGGTGGTGTCGAGTTGAAATTAAAACCATATATTCATAGACCGGGAGATGCTGGCACAATTTTTCCGGTCATTTGTACCAAGTATGGCGACCCTTCAGGGGTCTAAATAATTACGTAATGTAGAAAAGGAAAATGATGGCCATAGCGCTGGTACCAGCGGCACAAACGCGTCGGCGATTTGTTACACTAAAATTCTTGTATTTTCCGATAGTCGATGAAAAAAGAAGTAGGCGATAGCGTAATGCCAAACTTCTTCGGTGTGACTTACAGCCCGCCATAGCGATGAAAACACATTATTTAATAAATCACCATACAATACTTTTCCGACGGTTTTTGAATTTTGTACGAAACCCTCGGTGAACAAGTCCCGACTCGCACTCGTCCGGTTTTTTTCCTCACATTTCGCTTCGCTACCTCGCACAGCTCTGGTGGGTGCCTTGCCTATCCTAAAGCAACGACAGCTATTTGCTGTAGTAGCTATACCTATACATTGGTCGGCTTTTTGGGATATTCATTATTTGTGTACGCGTATATTGTAGGTACTGCCTGTAATCGCCCACTGCTGAGCATAAGCCTCTCTTCGAGTACGCCGCTTATCCCGGTCCCGTGCTAGTCTCATCCAGAAATGACCCGCGGTCTTTTTACGTCGTCAACCCATCGGACGACCGACGCATCTTTTTCCTGTAAGTGGCCACCAATCCGTTTTCGTCCACCTACCGTCACGCTGCCTGGCAACAAGTCCTGCCCAACTCCATTTGAGTTTGGTTATGACTTCTCCGACGTCACGCACCTTAGTGCGACGTCGGATCTCAATATTCCTTATGCTCAGCAGTGGGCGATTACAGGCTGATATTGATGATGATGATGATATTGTACTGACCTCAATGCCTGCTTGGAGTCATTATCTGAAACAATAAGCTTTGATTAAAACCATGCACTGGTTACACAGTTCTTATTAAGGTTTAGTAATATAGGGTGTCCCAAATACACGCAAGATTACCCATTACTCGTAGTAACGCAGACAAAATAATAAAATCTATATTACTGGCGATGTCAAGAAATCGGCGTAAGTGGATGGGTATGGAATAATTAAGGATATTTATTCAAGAAATAAGAATGATTACATAAAAATAAAAAAAACGTCGGGTGACAAGCAAAAAATCACTAAATGCAGTAAAATTATTTAAGAAAAAGCAACTATGTTGAAGTAGTACTAAGGTTGAGTTTTCCTTTACCTCTTAAGTGTAATTAGTGACTTTTGCTTGTCACGACGATAATATACAAAATGAACCTGAATGAGAATATTACCAATACAAATACGCACGAACCTGACTTAAGTAACGTGTTGATTAAATCGATGTCGACTACCTCTTCGAAGGTGGGCCCATTGTTCTCGGAAAAGTGGAATCCTTTGAATATCCACTGATGAATACTTTCCCTGTAAAATAAAGTTACAAGTATGATTAGGACTCGTAGCGAGACAGGCAACACACTTGACACACGCCAAGCCGGCCAAAGTAAAGATATGTATGGTAGACTATAATATAAGTTATATCGCAAGTATTTTACCGAAAAAAGAACGACCTTTTTTAGTTATTTAGACAAGCCAATAACATATATACCGCCTATCGAATTAACTATATTGTCAGTGCATTAAACAGTTTCACAGCTAGAAAATTAAAAGCATGGCCTCCCACTCGCACGCGCTTGCCGCATAGCGCCTGCTCTTTCGCCCCTAGCACGGTCGGACAGAGGTGGGCGAGAGCCGAGGTTAGCCGAAGCGGCAAGAGGAACTGGATTGCCATTGACCATGGTAGAACAACCATAAAAAGTTTGACAAACTGTATCCCGACTGCGGAAAATTTACTATGAATAATATTTTTATATATTTGAACTCGATTTTCTCCTCTTTCATTTGATCCCCCGCACGCTATGATAGCAAAATATTTTTTTTAAAGTCAGTTACTTATTTGTATGTGTATACAAACGGTGGCCTATGTCACCCGGAGCATAATTTCGAATCGATTGACACCCCATTTATAAAAATCGGTTCAGTATTTTAAACGCTACAATAGAACATACGTAAATACAAACATAGACTGCTGAAAACATATCCCTTCCTTCCGGCTCTGCGTGTCGTGGCGTGGGCGTATCAGATCAGTGTTGCCACTGTGTCAAAGTAAATTGCATTACTTCACATACGTGCTTTCAATAAATATCTACGTTCAACTACTAATTGTATACAGTTGTCTTTTCAGCCCTAATAAATAGTTAAACTAACATTTTTTTACATATTAATCGTGTAATAATAAAACTCCTTGTTTTTATGGAAGACTCCAGTCAATGACAACATTTGTGTACAAACTTTGCACAATGGCAACATTTGCATGACGTAGGCAAGATACATCATCGGGAATGACCTTGTTTTATTCTACCATGGCCTTGAACAATAGGCATGATGACAAAAATTTTTTTACCATGCTATTCGAACCAGTTTTTGGAGAGCAACAAATGTTAGTATTATATACAAAGATTTACCTCACTGGCGGCAGCCCAAAACGCTTCATACTGATTGACTCAAAAGTATGACGTCACACGTTGCTATTTGAACTAATCATTGTAGGGAAAATCAAGTAAATTGCTGATTCGGTCGCAAAATACTGCGTTTAGGTCCATAGTTGTCATACAATTTTGTTTCTATAAAGGCGTAAGGATTCTATTAATAGCTTTAAATTTAAACTTGGACAATAAAAAAAAACAAGTTTTTTCTAATCTTTCAAGGTTCATATCTTTTTATGATATTAGTTATATTTTTAGGGTTTTCCGTGTTTAATGTATACTTTATTATTATTATAATTTGGTTTACTATCCATTTAGCAACACTATGTTATCAATTTTAACATGTGTCATCAATGTCATCATGCCTATTCTCGTCATCAACTCATTATGCATGTGAACAATAGGTGTATTCGTGTACTATCCGGCTCGACTGAAACTATACTTAGAATCATCCAAGAAATCTAGAGGTGACCAACCTTTTTATAATAATATATTAAATATTTCCTTTATAGCGAATTATTTATGGCACTCCTTGGGGGAAGCCTATGTCCAGCAGTGGACGTCTTTCGGCTATTATGACGATGATGAATTATTTATTAATATTTCCATTGTTTAACGAAAGTTACCTATACAAAATGTATGGGTAATTGCCGTTAAAAAGTTAAAGCGTAGATTAGATTAAAGCTCTCAACTGTGTATCATTTTTTTGCGATCCACCCATATATTAAGCCATTAACGAATCATCTCTAAGCGCTCATAAATACATGCTTTGCTCAGTTTGGAACTAGATAACCCCGGTTAGGACAAGACTGACCCGAAACATTAGCATTACTACTGTAATGTGAACATTTCTAATTAAATATTTATTCACTCGGCTTGTATTTATATAAATATGTTTCTTTAGACTGTATATTTAAATCAGTTTTCAAACAAATTACCTTGTCGAAAAGATGGACATGTTTGATACTAATGTTACAACACATGTGAAGATTGGATGGGATTGAATAATGTTAGGGAGTAGGTATATTGTATAGTCGGTCGTGTGTGTGTCGTTGGTTTACTTGTCGTTCTCGTATTCCTCCTTGTCGACGTGCACGGGCCGCAGCCGGCCGTGCTTGTCCTCGATGCGCTGCGCCAGGCGGTTCATGATCACGGACACGCCCTCGCGGTACTTGGGCTGCGCGCGGTACGGCGTCATCAGGCTGCACGCCTTCCCGAAGTGACGCACCTGGCAAACGATACTACATTGTGCCACGAGGTTGGTAACTCCTTTTTTTACCAACGAGACTCTATTACGAGCCCGACGTCGAAGGCGGAGACCTTTGATGGCTCGAGTTAATAAAAAATCTTACCATCCGTGTCGCACACAAAGTTTTTCATCACATTTGCGAGGAAATAAATGCATTACAAGAAACAAAATGAATACTAATTGTCAATCGCATTAGAAAATACTAAATGATGTCAATCGTCCATTTTGTTAAATTTGAAGTGAGGCGCTAGAGACAAAGACTTTTCGGCAAACAGCCACGATGTAAAATTACTGTTACAATGATTTTACACAGATACTAACTATTTTTTTTTTTTTTTTGTATTTTTATGATAAGATTTATTTATAAATACGTTTTAAAGCAGCGTATTTGAGTTAAAACCTCCTTAATATAACTGACGCATGAGCGACAGATACAATTTAAGAAAACACTCATTACGCCCATGGGCGTAATAAAGGCAATTGTAGCTCTGTATGCCTCCTCTGTATGTGTTATGTGATGAAAACAAACAACATACATTACTTTACAGTCTAGTCTAGTTCAATCGCTAACAGATAAAGTGTATGCCAATTATGAATGATTATCTTTATTTATATTTAGTTTTGGGCTAGATTTTATATAATTAGTAGTTTATGTGACTGTACATAATGAGAGGTCTTAAATCACTGACTATGCGCGTAGTGTCCAAGGATGATGATGATGATGATGATGATGATGATGAGGTGATGTTGGTCGAGACTTGGCCATTAGACCGTTCGCAGAAACGACACTCGGGACAGTGATCATCAAATCAATACCACGCATGACGGTAGCCTCATGAACTAGGCCAGGTACTTGCTGGCTTTGTCCTTCTTTTGAACGATTTATAATTAGGTAGATTGTTTCGATAGGATCTTTAGCAGCGGTGCAATGTTGGTTACATATTTATATCATGTTAGGAAGATATAGAGAATAATAATCTTACGAGATAGTTGTATCTGTGCCAGAAGCAGGTCATGTGGTTGATGATGGTGCGCGGATGGCCCTGCTTGGAGCACAGCGTGCAGGTGTAGGAGGGCTCGTAGTGCGCCTCCTGCGGCGGGTGCTCCACCAGGTACTCCATCCCCAGCAGCGGCGCCCTGCAACCGCACGCCGCCTTCAGCACGGCTATCACAAGCCGGCGCGCGAGCTCTCTCGATTTTTCTCGCACTAGCCGTCTCTCAACAGAGGTATAGTGCGTGAAAAATCGAGAGAGCTCGCGCGCCGGCTTGTGATAGCCGCGCTGTGCTACCACAGCCCATCGCAGGACCACAAGTCATGTTTTAGCGCTAGGCCTAATACACTCCAAAAAAAAACAGGTTCCTTCAATTAAACATAAATAATATTTCTACAGGCTCTATCTCAACAAGCATAAAATGTTAAAAAAAAAACTCCCGACTACGGAAAAGTAACTATGAATACTATTTTTATATAGGGTGTTTGGTAGGTAGCTAGGTGCAAAGCTTTAAGGGGGTGATAGTCGAGGTATTTTTGAGCAACATTTAATATGGGAGCAACATTGAAATCAGAAAAAAAACAGATGTCCCATACTAAAGTTCAGTTCCTATTTGACCAAATTGTACTGAGAGCTGATTTTTATTTTTGCGAATTCAGGGTTGCTCCCATATTAAAAGTTGCATGACCATTTTCGAGAACTGGCGCAGGTGTGTACTTATAGTAAGGCACTTCTTCGGAGACCACAAGACCGTATAGCAGAGCAAGTTGCTGGTGAATAATTCTGGCTACAAGGTTATGTCTGTGCAAGTACTCGCCGTTAGCAAGATGACCACAACTGGAGATAATATGCCCGAGTGACTCCCCGGGACGGCGGCATGCCCGACAAATGTCGACCGTACCGTCCTTCAGGATATACCTCCGGTAATTGTTCGTCATGATAACTTCGTCCGCAATTGCACAGACAAAACCTTCGGTTTCCCCGAAGAGATCCCCGAAACGTAGCCAGTTCACCGACGCGAGCAGATCTACATCGGGCCCTGTGAGGGCCTTATAGACCCGCCCGTGAAGCTCCTTGCTCCTCCATATCGTTTTGCGGTCCTCGGCGCTCATTACTTTAAGTCTGCGCCAGTTTTCGTTTGCCAAGGAGAGCAGGGTGAAGTTTTGTTTTTCTGTAGATAGCACACACAATGCCGTAGACGCCCATAGGCTTCAAATTTGAAGTAAAGATGTAGAAAATGAAACTCGATTAAGTACTCTTTTCGGATACCGGGGACTCGCATTGGCGACTTTATTGACCTGACTTGAATACCATCTAAATTATTTCAGGTTCAGATAATTATATCAGATATATATATATTTCGATTACAGGTAGGTATAAATTGTAATTTATCAAACCGATATGACTTAATACTGGAAAACATAAACCATATGCAACTATAACCGGTAAAATGTTATTTTAAACAATTAACGGTCCCGGATAGAGTATTCTTTGATCTGTGCTGATACTAATAATAAACAGGTGTAATGTTTGTGAAATGTAAGTTTGTATGTTGGGGATAGTCTCAGAAACTATACCCATCGTATTCTAAAAATCGTTTCTTCAGTACCTATGTTATATATGTTGAATGGACCTACGGGATTATGTGCTATAGTATTTTATCCCGTCGCTCCGCCTAGGTACTTTGTATACGCGGCGGAGCCGCGCGGGCAGCTAGTTATTATTATTCCTAGTTTGCTAGCCGGTGCAACGACCCTATATTTCATATTTATAAAAGACGTTAATAGTACATTGTTTAACGAGGGCCGTAAGTGGAATATTGCTAACGAGAGTGTATCAGAAGCCCGACGCCGAAGGCGGAGGGCTTTTGATGACTCGAGTTTGCAATATTCTTACGCCCGTGTTATACACAATGTTTTTCATCACATTTGCGAGGAAATAAATAACAACAAAAGACAGAAAAATGTATGTTTCATACAGCAGCACCAATCAAAAATTGACAACTTCACTTCCAGATCAGTGCTAGTAGAGCGCGCAGTTCAATATTTCAACCAATCACAGAGCAGTATTCTTGCGGGGCGGGGCGTCGTGACCAACTAGATTTTTTTATTCAACCAATCACACAGCAACCAGATTTGCTTAAGCCAATCAGAGGGTTCTATTATTTAAAAAAAAACCATAACGCCCATGGGCGTAATATAGCCCATTACAGCTCAGTACGCTTGCGTATAATAACACCATTTTCGAGCAAGTGTGATGAAAATGAATTAACAATCTGTTACTGGAGGTAAATGTAGTAATAACGTTATTTACAAAAATTGTGTTTACAGTGTTAGGAAATTTACTTGTCCGTCAAAGTGTGTAATGTAATGAATAATTACTTATGTTACGATTATTGGGGGCACCAATGATGCAGCTTTACCTCAATTTCCTCTTTAGCGCAATGATAATAGCATTAATACGATCTCAAGGCCTGTACTAGGTTAATTGTACATTTATTTTACAGATGTGATAAAGTATCATGAATATAATTATGGCAGAGCCTTCTAGATAACTCACTTGACATTATCTACAATGCTTTGTATGTGGCACTGTAGATCTTTGTATTTGCCGTACTTCTTGTCCTGCTCTGAAGCATTTTTGTTGTGTAGATCAACTTCTTGCGCCATCTTCTGCAACACTTTTTCCGATGCTGAAAGAAAGTTAATGTGTTCACTAAAACATGGAATCGAAGAGATCAATTGTTTAGCAAATAACAATTATAAACAGACATAGAACTTTAATCTTTTTGACGCCAATAACGCATATATCGGCACCGCAGGTTCAACGCCAACGACTAATATATGCGTCAAGGAGCCCAGTGCGATAGCAACCTTCTTGCAGTGATATAAGGTTTAACTCCGCACTAAATGTAACATAAAATAGTATGTATTTAAGTATGTATAAGTAAGTTTATATTGTATGCATTATATAGGTATGTATATTCATGAAATTAATTGATTTGTGTTTCCATTCTAGTCTCAGTATTTAGGATCCTGCACCACTAAAGTTTCTGTTTAGCCCAATGGTTGACTGGTAGAGAATGCCTGATGGCATTAAGTCCGCCAATTGTACTTTTATTTGTATATTTGTGCAATAAAGTTTAAATAAATAAATGTCATGTTGAATTGGCGTGTGGTTGACTTCTCTTTGACAGAGCGTCGAAAAGGTTAAGTGGCATGAATACAATAGTCCTAGGGACTTCCCAACGATATTAATTTATCGTAATTTGTATATCGTAATGTAATTCCTTATGACATACATATAATGTGAAGATGTGAGTTGCATATTATAATAGTATAACGTCCGTGTAAGTCGATTAAGAAAGATAACGCTTGTCATCCTTTATGGATAAATAAGACCTTGACATTAAACATGACAGCCTGGTCTGCTCAGTCAGACTAATTGGGTAATTTCCTGGGTAAAAAAAAATATATATTTATTCCGTCAGTCAGATTATCAAAAAATATTGGATACGTATTTTTTTGTTTGTCAATTAAACGAAAAATGATGAAGATATAGCCAGTTAAAATTTCGCGTGACGTCACATTATGCTAAAAAGTGTATCATAATGTGACGTCACGCGGAACTTTAACGGGCTACATCTTCATCATTTTTTTTAAATTGACCAACAAAAAAATAGGTTTCCATTAGTTTTTGATAATCTAACTGACGGACTAAATATATTTTTTTGGGAAAGTAGCCAATTTTGACGGAATGCAAAAAATGCCGCATAAAAATTTAGATTTTTTATTAATTCTCGGTTAAAAACTCCTGATATACGTTTACGTGGATCCAAGCTGTACCAATTGTACAAAATGTGAGAGAAGATTTGTAGCTAAGAAATATAATACTACGAAGCATTTAAATAGCTGTTTTGTGTAAGAATCACGTTTCATTTTTATTTTGTTGAAATTTTAAGATCGCCGTGTACAATATAATAAGTATAACAATATATAACAGCACTAGTATACTATATATTATTATTATATAACATCGATAGGTAGTGATCAGTGAAGACGTGTTTGCTGACAGCTGGCAAACCCTGCTCACTAAAATAAGTGCACTATGTAATATGGGGCATTCCATGCCAAACGGACAGGTAAAAAAATGTTGATGTTTCAGATTTCAGTAATATTTTAGTATGTTATACCTATACAGGTCCTCAACCTACACAGTCAATATTTTTACATTGTGATATATAGTTAGCGATTTAGAGGTTAATATAGTTTTGACTCTACAGCAGGAATGCACTATTTGTAGTCCCAAAAAGCAAGTTTTAAAATATAAAAACAAAAAAATGAATATATGAATTTAATACTTAATTTAATGAGCTTCCTTAGGACATTTTTAAAAAGTGTAAAATATTATTTTTTTTCGAAAAAAAAATTGTTTTTATATTTTAAACTCGATTTTCTCAAACTTGGACCACTTTCATTTTTTCATTTTTTTACCCAAAATAGCTCATAGTATATCAATAATCCTTGCCAAGTTTTATAATGGGCCCGGGAGTCGTTTAGGAGCTAGATCAGTTCTACAAACTGTTACTAACGGCGGCCAGGCGCTTGCTGCTGCGGTCCGGCTTTGTATTCATATATTCATTTTTTTGTTTTTATATTTTAAAACTTGCTTTTTGGGACTACAAATAGTGCATTCCTGCTGTAGAGTCAAAACTATATTAACTTCTAAATCGCTAACTATATATCACAATGTAAAAATATTGATTGTGTAGGTTGAGGACCTGTATAGGTATAACATACTAAAATATTACTGAAATCTGAAACATCAACATTTTTTTACCTGTCCGTTTGGCATGGAATGCCCCATATATTATATTGTTAGTAGGTAGTATTTAATGTGCCTAGATTAGTGTGTAAGTTTTGTGACACTCATTTAATTTATTAATCCGGGGCAATCTGCCGAATCCTACACCTGAGATGACGATGCAACGGGGCCACGCCGTTTCGTCGCCTAAATAGTATTATTTCTTATATGTGTTTTATCTTGTATAGTTTCGTTCCATGACGCATTGGTTTTACTGTAATGTCATGTTAACATGTTTTTAATAAATAAATAAATAAATTAATTAAGTCCTAGCATTGTAGGCGCTTTGGTATTTTACCTTAAGCCTATAAATGTAATGGTCAAGAAATAAATAAATAAATCAGCATTCAGGTTAATTTCTACTTGACCCGGTAAACTCAATATCTACCGACCGACACAGACCTAGTGGGTAGTGACGCTGCCTACGAAGCTGAAGGTCCTGGGTTCGAATCCCGGTTATGGCAAATATTTGTGTGATGAACATGAATTTTTGTTTCCGAGTCTTGGATGTTTTCTATTTATTTAAGTATTCATATCTATTATATACATCGTCGTCTAGTTACCTATAACACAAGCGTTATTGAGCTTACTAGGGCTAGTTCGATTTGCGTAAGATTGTCCCCTAATATTTACTTATTATTTATTTACTATGAAACGTAACTTTAAAATAAAAACAGTTATTGATAAATTTTATATTGGAAGGAAGTCCCTAGTTAATTGCTATTTTTGCCACAAAAACTTATATGTCTGATTAATTATAAATCAGTAACCATATTCCAATGACACGGAACTCGACAAAATAGTCCGAGCGCTCCAGACCGACGGCAGGAGTGGGAGAGAGTCCTCTAAGACGCCTTCACTTGGAGTCGAAATCAAATGCAGGAATGCGACCTGTATTAAGGCGATTTCTCGATTCTCGTAAACCAGTTCTGGTTTTTTCTTGTAAAATGTTTCCGTGTAAGAGACTCGTTTATGTCTTCCGTCCAAGAGACGCGAAAGTATATATATATATATATATATGAGACATGCGACAGTATTCGAGAGTGACTATTTTAACAAATGTCGGTAAATACCTATATTAGTAAAGTTTTTATTCATATTTACTTCTATAAATCTTTTTAACTGGATTGTGTAGGGCCAAATGTGCATTACAATGTGCACACCGTTTCAATGGGATTTGAACCTTTCATACTTTAGTAAAATATCATATCTTTTGTTTCGCAGATTATTCGGGGAAATGAAATTCTATCCGATTTTCTATGCAACTAACTTAAAATTACTTTAGAAAACCTTTAATATCTGGGATTTACGAGGATGATATTATACTGGCCGACATAAAAAAGGAAAATAAGGACCCTACCCTACTTTGTATTTTTTTTCTGTAGAGAAATTTTTAGGCAATCTTGTTTGGATTCCATTAAAACAACAAAATATATAGTCAAGATAAATGATACCATATATACGAAAATTAATTATGTTTCCTAGTTGAGGCTTCCTTTATTTTTTTTTAAATTGTATACCTATAGAACAGACAGTATAGTTCTTCTGCCATCCACATAGCACGAGGAGAACCACATGAACGTAACAAAGCGCATATATAAAACAAAATAACCATTTTTATGTTGAGCATTTGCTATTAAGAAAGAAAGAAAATACATTTATTCACAAACACACAGGACACACACAGTACAGTATTGTTGTACTCGTAGTCTCATGCTGCTCGAGTTATGAGAAAACTTGTTAAGACATATGTTAAACCTCCCCAATTGCTTGCTACTGAAATGATGTGATCATCCTCACCTTCTGATGATTTATTTGCTCCTCTCTCCGTTTGTATGAAAGGATGGTCATCGAAAAGGCTCAGCGGCCAGACATTCCTCATCGATATCTTGATCTTGTGTTTTTTCCCCGAAATATGCGTCTGAAATCGGAAAAGGAATCAATTATTATCATTCAGTTTACTATTAAATATGTAATGTGCCTAAGACACTTCTAAAACTGCATTTAAATATTTAAAAACAGGCCAAGTGCGAGCCGGGTCACGCGCAATGTAGGGTTCCGTAGTTGACTGTGTCTTTGTTACATCGACACGCACGCGCCAACTTAGCGTTGCGGTTACGTCGCCCAAATTTGTACGAAAGTTGGCCTTTCCAAGTACAGTTTTAAGTTGTCGACTATTACTCATTACTATAGTTTTTTTAGGATTAGAAATATGGTAAACAAAGGAGCAGTCATCGTCAACCTTTTCTGCTTGGGATAAATATTAGATGTTACGAAGTCCTTAACAGAACGAGAACTTAACAGACCTATATTAGTTATTTTGTATTTTTCCTATGTAATAAATAAAAAGTGCGTATTTGTACATCAATTTATTATGTAAATAAAACTTACAATGTAAGTACTATAAAATAAAACATGTTTTTATTTTGATTGTAATGAGCCTACTTATCACAGAGCTATGTTTTTAAGTACGATATATCGTGATTACCATCCATCTTATCCGGAAATTCAACTTTGCTGCAAAGTTCACACACCAACTTGTAAATGTTGACCACCATACTGTTTTCATTTGTTGTTAATGGATTCTGTTTCTGTCTGTTTGCTTTTGGTGAAGGCAAAACGTTCGGGGGAGAACGAGTCGGTCTTTTTTGCAAGCCACTTGGGCCTGCCTCTGGTTGGTCCATCGCAGTGCACACGCCGAAACATAAAATCTTAATATTAATTAACAAATAGATACTCTTATAATAATCCCGTAATCTGAATTCAACATTTTGTTTATTACCAAGAATACAAGATAAAGAAGGTGATACGATTTACAATTTTGACAATGTCAACAGCGAAAAAAAACGAACCGATCGTTTCAAACCTCTTCTTCATTAGGTTTTTAGGGTTCCGGGCGAAAAAGGTAAAAACGGAACCCTTGCGACTCCGTCCGTCTGTCTGTTTGTCACAAAGTCAAATATCTCAGGAACTACTAATGCTATCAATTTGAAATTTGGAATAGTTGTAAACAAAGCTAATCGACGTGTATGGAAAATGAAACATTTTAATATATATTTTTAATTTCTATAAAAAGGACGGATAAGAGGGGGTGCAAAATTCAAAGTCTAGTTAGTAGGCCAAGCGGGGTATCATATGAAAGGGAAATTATATACGATTAATATTAACGTAAATATTACTGGAAAAATATAACGAGGCCTCTATCTAGCGTATTTTTTCTTATTGTTCTAAAATCATTTATTAATTTTGTTTGTAATTTAATACTTCTGTGTTTAAAAAAAATCCTTCACATTCGTATGAAAGTATTCTGAAAGTACCTTCTAGCAAATTATGTTGTATGACATTTTGTACGGAACCCTCGGTGTGCGAGTCAGACTCGCACTTGACCGGTTTTTTTATTATTATGCTGCAACCTTTCCAGAACTGAATAACTAAACTTAAAATACCAGTCAAAAAATTTATACTTTCAAAATAAATATATTGTTGTAAGTATTATTTACATATAAACAATGAAATCAATTCTATAATTTTAGGGTCGACAACAATAATGTAAGTCTTTTTTAATGGCTGCTTGAGATACCTTGACAGTTGTGTGGCATAAAGTGTCTTATATAAAAGAACTCGTGCTTCGTGCTTTATCCTTCTTTCTAATGCTAGAAAAACGCACTATAGTTATGTCTACTTATCCGTGATAGTTTTCCTTTTAAATTCATTATATGTACTACTTAATGACATATTTTTCATACTCCAACAAAAATTAGGGCTTTAAAACGCTATATCACGCAAACGGATCCCTGAATAGGAAAATGGTTTCAGAGAAACCTTAATATTTCTGGACAGGCTATCCAACGATACTCCACACTATGGAATTACCAAGAAAAAAATAAATCCCCACTTTACGTGTACCCTAAAAAAATGTTATTAAAAAATTGATTCTACCATTTTGTCGGTTGATTGATTTGTATACCCATACCGAATTACAGCTTTATAGTAGGAAGGATCACTGAGCTTAGTCGCAGACTAATGGACGGACGGACGGACATGGCAAAACTGTAAGGGTTCCTTGTTGACTACGGAACCCTAAAAAGCCTGATCACAGCTGGGATTCGAACCCGGTCAAACCTGTCTAAAATAGGAGTTCTGACTGTACCTACCGCTTACAGAAAAAAAATATGGATTGATGGTACTGGATCTCTCCGTACAAACAGTATGTACTATGGGAATGTTGTTTTATTACAGTTATTAAAAGATAATGAAAACAAATAAAATAAATACAAATTCACCTATTACGTCTATATCACTAAGCCACTATATATTTGTTATTACGGGGAGATCCCTTTCCGTAAATAAAACTATAAAATACGGCATTTTAAGTATTGATTCAAAAACTTTGTAGTGTGGTAGAAAACATTCAGCAGTTAGTGCGTACCTGCAGAATGGTCTCGCCGCTGCAGACGCTAGACAGCAGCGCAGGGGTAGCAGAGGTAGATCCACTTACTGGAAACGTCGCGCCCGCGGCGCTCCACCATGCAGCGCGAGCTGCCATTCTAGTCGGTGATGCGCAAGCTGTTCAAATGTAGTGTGGTATAACAACATTCAGCAGTGGGTGCGTACCTGCAGAATGGTCTCGCCGCTGCAGACGCTAGACAGCAGCGCAGGGGTAGCAGAGGTAGATCCACTTACTGGAAACGTCGCGCCCGCGGCGCTCCACCATGCAGCGCGAGCTGCCATTCTAGTCGGTGATGCGCAAGCTGTTCAAATGTAGTGTGGTATAACAACATTCAGCAGTGGGTGCGTACCTGCAGAATGGTCTCGCCGCTGCAGACGCTAGACAGCAGCGCAGGGGTAGCAGAGGTAGATCCACTTACTGGAAACGTCACGCCCGCGGCGCTCCACCATGCAGCGCGAGCTGCCATTCTAGTCGGTGATGCGCAAGCTGTTCAAATGTAGTGTGGTATAACAACATTCAGCAGTGGGTGCGTACCTGCAGAATGGTCTCGCCGCTGCAGACGCTAGACAGCAGCGCAGGGGTAGCAGAGGTAGATCCACTTACTGGAAACGTCACGCCCGCGGCGCTCCACCATGCAGCGCGAGCTGCCATTCTAGTCGGTGATGCGCAAGCTGTTCAAATGTAGTGTGGTATAACAACATTCAGCAGTGGGTGCGTACCTGCAGAATGGTCTCGCCGCTGCAGACGGCGGCGCAGGGGTAGCAGAGGTAGATCCACTTGCCGGAAACGTCGCGCCCGCGGCGCTCCACCATGCAGCGCGAGCTGCCATTCTAGTCGGTGATGCGCAAGCTGTTCAAATGTAGTGTGGTATAACAACATTCAGCAGTGGGTGCGTACCTGCAGAATGGTCTCGCCGCTGCAGACGCTAGACAGCAGCGCAGGGGTAGCAGAGGTAGATCCACTTACTGGAAACGTCACGCCCGCGGCGCTCCACCATGCAGCGCGAGCTGCCATTCTAGTCGGTGATGCGCAAGCTGTTCAAATGTAGTGTGGTATAACAACATTCAGCAGTGGGTGCGTACCTGCAGAATGGTCTCGCCGCTGCAGACGGCGGCGCAGGGGTAGCAGAGGTAGATCCACTTGCCGGAAACGTCGCGCCCGCGGCGCTCCACCATGCAGCGCGAGCTGCCATTCTAGTCGGTGATGCGCAAGCTGTTCAAATGTAGTGTGGTATAACAACATTCAGCAGTTGGTGCGTACCTGCAGAATGGTCTCGCCGCTGCAGACGGCGGCGCAGGGGTAGCAGAGGTAGATCCATTTGCCGGAAACGTCGCGCCCGCGGCGCTCCACCATGCAGCGCGAGCTGCCATTCTCGACGGTGATGCGCAGGCTGTTCAAATGCTCTTGAAACTCTTGCTCTGCCTGAAAACGCCATCTCTTTATAAATACATTCCATCATATTTGTTTGCGATAAAAATAAAACCGCAAAACCTACATATATTATAGTTTCTTCAGATAACGACTGCATCTGATGATTATGAAATGTTTTATTGTCACAGATATTAACTTAACGCCTATCACACTGCCGACTTACAAGCGGATCGGCGAAGCAGTTAGCACGTTGCGCAGTGTAATGACTTGATGAGGCACTTGAAATTATATATGTATTTACAAAAAATGCGCGTTCATTCGTGAAATGTATAAACTACACTGTAAAGAAGGAAATATCACAAATAAAACAGTTCCATTTCTTTTTATTTTACTTTATTTATTAAATAGACAGTTAAGTTTACTCGTTTTGCCAAATGACATACTTACCTACCAAGCACTTCATCAAACGTTTGGTATGTCCACGCACACTCTTTATACGATATTATTGAATAACCACGGGTTTTTTATTACATACTTAATAACACAGTTCCTGGGTGACCGTGCTCTGCTCGGTTGAAAATACGGAGAAAACGAATTTTCCCAGACATGAGACCTAGCTAGATCGATTTCGCGTCCCCATAAACCCGTATATTCCAAATTTCATCTAAATCGTTAGAGCCGTTTCCAAAAAGATTGCAAATATATATATATATATATACTAATATTGCTCGTTTAATATTATAGGATTATGCCTGAGTTTGTCTCAAGTCTCCTATATGTAAATAAATGAAAAATAAAAAAACAATTTTAAAAACAAGCTTTTATTTAAATGCGCTAAACAGAATAAAATAAACTTTTCCTTTAAAGCTTTTACTATCAACTTATAACGTCATAACACATTTTCGAAGATATAAAAGCTTGTCGCGAGATTTACCTGAGTATTTTATTCTTTTTAGCGCATTTAAATAAAAGCTTGTTTTTATAATAGTTTATTTACTTTTAATTTATTTTTTACTTTTTGTCATCGCTGGACAGGTTTGTCAGTATATTGTCCGCCATATTGGATTTAGAGTGACGTCACTTTATTTTTCGAGTTATTCTTAGCAAGCCCTTTCATTTGATACCCATATTGTAGGAGTGCATTAAAAATAACTAGCCCGCCATCTTGGCTGTTTCGCCATGTTGGATTTTTTTTCCGACTGTACTTTTTTTTGCACTCATCAACTGCTGATTGAGAGGATTGCAACGAGCCCAAACACGACGAGTTTATCCTGTGTAATTAAGGAGTTCTACGGCCACCTTCCGTCTCCATCATCAGACCAGGTTTATGGTACCGTAATATTGCGTTGTCATCCGACATACATAATTTTACAAAATTTCAACTTGATTGGACTCCGGGAAGTTGGTCAACTTTAACCTGTAAGATTCCACCCGAACAAACATCATACATTGCAAGTTAAATAAAAGCTTGTAAAAATATATGAAATTTCCATCTTGTTTCTATATGTTGCTCCGCATTAAAATTGCTCTTTTTAGGGTTCCGGACCAAAAAGGTAAAAACTGACCCTTATGGCTTATGGTGTGACTCCGTCCGTCTGTCTATCTGTCACAAAGTCAAATATCTCAGGAACTACTAATGCCATCAATTTGAAATAGTGTAGGTAAACAAAGCTCATCCACGTGTATGGAAAATGAAAAATTAAATTTTTTTTTTTTAATTTCTATAAAAAAGGACGGATAAGAGGGGACAAAAATTTAAAGTCTAGTTAGTAGGCCAAGTGGGGTATTATATGGAAGGGCTTGAATTGCAGATTCTAAAATAGTTTTTTTCAACAGTGGTAAAATTTAGATTTATAAAGGAATATGTTGAAAAAAATACCACACACAATACTAAGGATTTAATTTTTAGGGTTCCGTAGCCAAAATGGCAAAAACGCAACCCTTATAGTTTCGCCATGTCCGTCTGTCACAGGCATTTTACTCGAAAACTATACGGTGTATTTGAGTAAAATTTTGAGGATAGGTGTATTTTGTTAGCCGCTACATAGTTTTGTAATTAAAATAACAATAAAAAAATATAGGGGTGCACTCCATACATAAAACTGAAAGTCAAAAAAAATTTTTTTTTCATTGCAAGCTCACATCAATCGATAGGCCTTTCAAAATAAATATAAGGTTTCTCAGCAATTTTTTTGATTAAGTGAATACAGTCGGAGATAATCGCACCGAAAGTCACTAAAATTATGTCCCCCCCCCCCCCCCCCTCTCATTTTTGAGCCGTGTATTTTAAAAATATGAAAAAAATCATGGACATATTAAATCCAAAAATGGACATGGAAATATAAAAAAATATAGGGCTTATCATAATATAATTGTTTTGAACAAGATCGGTTCAAAGGTTTTCAAGATATTTCTAAAAAACTGCCTTCCTTAAAGAAAAGGACGTAAGTGCCATTACATTTCAGTAACGATACGACCTTTTTAATAGGCACGGAACCCTAGTTGTGCGTGGTCCGACACGCACTTGGCCGGTTTTATTTTCGATGAAAATTAGTTCACAGGTGTTTCGAATCCTTAGGTTGCATTATTAAAACTTAGGTAGTTTTAGTAATGCAATACTAAACTACTTAACTAACTAATTAAGTCGTTTTTAAAATTATAATTTGATATTCTTTTTACCCGACTGTGCGACGCAAAGGAGGGTAATGTGTTTTTATAAAAAAATGTTATTCTTTAACGACTGCTGTGAATTACGAGTATTATTAACGATAGGTTCATATAAAGTGTATTATTGTTTGCTTAAATGTCGATTTTGGGGCTATTTTTGTTAATAAATAAATAAAGATACGCTTAGTAAATATAACTAATCGATAGTCGATAAAATTAAACGCTCCAACTCTATTGAAGTTTGATTTTTGCTGTGAAAAATTCCGCTTCCTGCTTATTAAGCAATTTCTTTTATAATCGTCACGTCGGGACATTCTAATGACTCCTCTAAGGCCCGGCGCTCATTATCGGCACGGCACGGTAACCTCGGCATGCCTAAAGTAAAGACGCTAAGGCAGTCTTCGGAAAGCAACCCTTAGGCATACTGAGGCTACCGAGCCGTGCCGTGCCGTTAATGTGTGCCGGGCCTTATAGGGCCCAGGCTGTTACCTGGCATGCCCAAAGACGCCTAGGCAGGGCTAAGAACGCCTCGGCATGACTAAGACGCCTTGGTATGCCTGAGAACGCCTGAGGGATGCCTCGGCATTCCCAAAGCACACCCTCGGCATGCCTGAGGACGCCTCGGTAATAGTGGGCCCCGGGTCTAAACCCTACCTCCCCTACCCGTAAAGCGGGGATGTAATTTTCTTTACTCTTTAAACCCATGGTGTGGGGTATCGTTGGATAGCTTGTTCAAAAATATTATGGGTTTCTAAAAACTATTTTTCAACTCGCGTGTCCCGACACGCACATGGCCGTTTTTTAAAAAATTCAGTAGGCAATACGCAAAAGGGTTAAATATCTTAAAATTAGGCTTAAATGTAAATTGTATTTTTTTAAACAAATCCACAAGTACGTTTAAAAGCGTAAAAGAGTCCTGACCCAAGCTAGCTTTGGGTAAATAGCGGTAAACAATCCGCAAGGTTCACAATACCAAAACACCCATTACGTCTCCTTCGCACTTCCCAGAAAAAAACTTTTCTATTTCTAAACAGAAATCGTCCACCAGACACCCTGTATAATTCCTGGTTTTTGCTTGCTTTACACAAGTCTATGCTAATAGCGAACAAGTGAAATCAAAAGGATTTTCGAAAACCCCAAAAGTTTTTTTACAAAAGGTAAAAAGTAGTTCTTGCGAAATTGTATAAAATTCTACAATAAAGTTCCAAAACACATTACTGAACTTACTGACTCTAAATTCAAATGTGTCGTAAAACAGACACTTATTTCAAAAGCATATTATAAGATAAACGATTACATCATCATGGATAGGGATATTTGGCAGCGATAAAATCCTGCACTAGAAATTGTATGTCTTATTCTTTGGCACGCCCTACAGCCTAAACCGTTTGACGGATTTCGACATATGATGTGTCGTTGGTTTCCTCTCAATCGTAGGAATGACATAGGCTATAAAAGTCAAAGTCAAAGTGATTTATTCTTCAATTTAGGCATATTACATGCACCTATGAATGTCGATAAACTACCACCGGTTCGGAAAGTAAACCTCTGCCTCGAGAAGAACCGGCGTAAAAAACTCGGTGAGGTGTCATTTTTTCAAAACAGTATACAATATATCATTTCAGTATCAGAGTATTATAAAATTTTCAAATTACATTGCTACAGTAGAAAACCTATTTATTTTACGATAGATTTCTAGTGCAGGATTTTATCGCTGCCAAATATCCCTATCCATGATGTAGTCGTTTATCTTATAATATGCTTTTGAAATAAGTGTCCGTTTTACGACAGATTTGAATTTAGAGTCAGTAAGTTCGGTAAATGTGTTTTGGATTTTTATTGTAGAATTTTATACAATTTCCCAAGAACGACTTTTTCGCTTTTACTAGCTAGCCTGTAAAAAGTTGTTTTGAGCTTCCCTGCGCTTCTGGTAACCTTGGGCCTATCAGTGTTTGTTGGGTAATTTCTTGTTAAGGCATTTATGTATACTGAAAATACATTGCGCGCGGGCTGCCAGAATTTCAACGTCCATTTCGATCCAAAGGCAAATAACCTATAGTCTGGACGTTTAGGTATTACGTCCAGACTATAGCGCGGAGCGTCGCGATTACTCGCGCGAGGAGGGCAACATCGCGGCAGCGCGACGAGCAGAGCGATGAGCAGCCGAGGAGCATAGTGTGGCTGAGGTATTTGAATTTGTTTGAGTTGATTGAATTACAAAATTAAAATCTATGCGTGACGGCGGCTAAGGGATAGGGGCTGCGATCCTCGCGCGTAGATATAATACTATAAAATAAAAGTACAATCATATTAAAATATGTGAGCATGTGTGAGGTTTTCCGTTATATATTACAACATACTTATTATTTTTTGTCCAGCAAATTCTGAGTCTTGGGTAAGTTTCTGCCTCTGAATTATTGATATATTAGGTTTTTGTAAGTATGCTTCTATTGTATGCTTTATTAAATTGTCTTTTCACAATAATTAAAAAAAATTTAATTGACTTCTGTTTGGGGCAGATAGGATATAGGTATTACCACATCAGTCCATTTTCTTTTTGGTCAAATGATATTCTAATAAAAAGTGTAAAACACCTCGTTATAATGTAAATACGATAATGGTATTATAGTAGAAAGTGAATGACCATTGTCAAATAATGTTGGACAAAAATTATAAGTATGTTGGAATGACGTATAACGCAAAAACTCATACATGCTCATATATTTTGATATGATTGTATTTTTTTTATAGTATTATATCTATGGGTTATTTAAAAAATGTGCTGTTTCTTAATAAGCAGTAGGTAGAAAAATATACTAGATCAGGTGTGCCCGGATTTAATCGTGTACAGTCTTTACTAACTAAAAACCATCCATACGTCTCTCTAACAATCTCTTACATTCAGTCATCCATCAGTCGCGACATCGCTGTCACAAACATATCACATTGCGGTGATGCTGCGAGCACGGAGTTGAGGAGAGCAGTCGTGCGAGGTATGGGCGAGTTTCGGTACAGGTTCGTCCGCGAGGTCGCAATCGCCAAGAGAGGCACTCCAAGGCGCTTGTTCGATAATCGTTCAGCATTTTTTCCACCAGATTAATGCTGTCAATTTTATTTCTTATGACATTTAAAATATAACTGAGTAAAGTTAAGTTTCGTCGCATTTCTAAGGAATCATACCCCAGGTGACCATGTAGAAAGCGTGTGGGGTACAAGAATGGATAAAATAATTGGATATTTTTATAGAGATGTCTTAAAAACCTTTTTTGGACTTGTTCCAAAATGACAGTGTATTTGCTCTCATCTGGACTCCAGACTACTGTGTTTGTTTCAAGGATGCTCAAATCCCAGCCTCTGGTGTGCGGATTATGTGACATTTCGAACATGAGTCCGAAATGTGAGCTAGTGTCGAAGGTGACTCCAAGATCACAGACCTCGTTACACGAACCATCGTCTCTCCGACTATGCGTTAGTCGTAGTGGAGGGGCGACTAGGAGCGCGAAAACGTCATGATCTCGCATTTACCTTTGTTAAAAACTAATTGGTTTTCTTCACTTCACCAGTTCACCGCGGTGATGTCCCTTTGTAAGGCTTGGTTATCCAGAATGGAACTGATAGGCATGATGAGTTTTACATCGTCGGCGAACAGAAGAGGCGTGGCGTTGTCAACTACCTCAGGGAGATCATTGATAACGTCTAAGAAGAGAAAGGGTCCTAAATTAGATCCCGGACTTATACCGGAATGTGTATTGTATGGTTTAGATAAGTTTGGTCCATACATCACAAACTGTTTCCTGTCCTTGAGGTAGTTGGCGAACAGATTTAAAAGGCGAAGAACGAAACCCAATTTACCAGTTTTTGCAGCAAGATGACATTATCAATTCAGTCAAATGCCTTTTGAATATCAAGATATAAAAAGGTCTCTCGAAATAACATCAACCGTATATCTTGACGCCGCAATTTGTAGTAACTAAAGCCTGGTTAACACTGGTTTCGTTTGAGGTGGGGGGAGCGGAAGCGTTCAGAATAACAGCTCTGACAGTTGAGCGGCCGAACATGACAGCCACTACTAGCCGCGCTTAGTGGCGGGCCTTTAGCGAGCGCGGACCACCCCCGCACGCAGCTTGTGGCTCGGACGCGGCCACTAAACGCTCGGTGTGCGTCGATGCTATACAAAATGAATGAAAGAACTCGTCCGCAGCTTGTGGTGGCCACTAATGTTAGTCATCGGAGTCAGGGGGCCTACCGCGAAATGAAATTCGTTTTCGTTCGTGTATCTCCGTCTCTGTCGCTCGAACTAGCAAGTGCGACAGAGATGGAGATACACGAACGAAAACGAATTTCGTTCCGCGGTAGGCCCCCTGAATCTGTATTGGAATATCGGATATACCTACGTCCCGCGGCGCATTACGGCGTCAGTTGTCGAGCTCTACTGACGTACGGCGACTTGTATATTTGCTTTTTTACAAAATCACAGCGACAGAGTGGAAATCCAAAGATGTCTCTGCTAAAACCTGCCACTCTGCCACAGTATATTCTGGACTACCACTATTAGTTAAAATAAATAATAGCATGAAAATGAACATACATTATATATAATAAAATACAGACGCTAATGTTTTAAATATATTTACCATAATAACTATTTTATTAATAGTTCTTCTATCCGAAAAAAAAAGAAAACATACTTTGATTGTTGGTGAAAAAGAAAAAAAGAGCCATTTGCCCGCTTAACCATATCAAAAACTCAGACAAAGAAGAAACGAAAAATTTTCTTGGTTTGAGTTTAAATTTGCCCGCTTAACCATATCAAAATCTCAGACAAAGAAAAAACGAACCTTTTTCAAGAAAGGTCCGAGTTTAAAATAAGTAAGCACGCATATTTTTTCTTGATCATCAAATATGGTGGCGTTGTATCACTTTTTACCATGGAGAAATAAATCAAAAGTCACATTATTCAGAATGAGACTGCCATAGCTGATGCCACTATAGAGATATCTCTGTACAATACTTGTCTGTAGGCTTTTAAGAGCTCCGTAGAAATTTTGAAGAATACGAAGAGTCAGCATCAGAAGTAGCTAAGCAAAATAACACGCTCAAAATGACCTACACAGATCCTTATTCCCTTGACATTAGAGTTCGTGTGTAGATCATTATGAGCACTAGGACCGCTTAGCAACTTCTGCTGCTGACTGTACAGACATGGGCTGTACTGTCCTCTTGATTTATTAGTCCATGCGTTTTGCCCTCAACTATACCATGATTGTGTCGGACGTAGAGCATTCGTCTCTTTCGCATTTTATTGCACTTGCTAAGGATGCTTTGTGGCGGACATAAACGCGAAATAGCTATTCCTTTTATAAATTCATAAAAAGATTCAGTAGTTGTTATAGTCAAACTTGGAAGAGTCGAGATGCTGGTTTGTCAAAGTTGACAACTAAAACCGCGCCTGTTTTGTGTAGGCAATAATTTCAAATTGTTATATTCCACCAAGAAGTAAAAAAAAAACTGTGCAGCCTGTTCTGTAACTTGGCAAATTAGTGTCTACACCGCGTCTTCCTGCATTTCCAGCGAATTAGAAATATTATGTGAATTAATTGAAGTTGTTTGAACAAAACACTATCTCTATTTATTGTATGTTTATCTGAAATAATGAGTTTATCATTACCATGTAAGTAGACAAACTACTGAAATTACAATCTTGACACTTCACTAGGCACTATGTAAAAATGTACCTTACCCTATGCAACCCTAAGTTAAGGCATTCTATGAATATCAATTAGTGGTAACCCATTTCCATTTTAATATAAAGATGTTACTTATCCAAAATTTCATAACCTCTTAAAACATCCTACAACTTGTAGAAACCTCATAAGCATTTGTTACATTTGTTCCTTATCTCATCAAAACTATATTTGAAAAAGTCATTTGTAGGAAGATAGATCTATGTTAAAACTGCAGTGTTTTATGAAACATCTGCCATAGAGAAAATAAAGTTATCCAAACCTTAATATCTGTTTAGTGGAAAAGATCCATAATGAACAGACCATGTTTTAATTATTACCGTTTTCTTGAAACTTATAAAAAACGTTTATTGAAATTATATAAGTAAATATTATGATTGATATTTACCTTAGTGCATGAAGAGTCTTCAAACTCGAGCTTTTTGGGTACTTCAGTGACCGAATCTTGGTAGCCTTCAGCTCCGGGAGGGCAGTCAGGCAGGTCCATACTGATGCACTACACTTGACAGTTTATGACCTCAAAACGGTCATAAACTATGCCTAATTAAACTAAATCCACTCAAGCACAATCTTCAGTCTTCTGCTGCCGTTACTGTAACACAAATCACACAGCTAAGAATTATGGTGTCCTTTCATTAACTTAAATACATCAGGTATTAAATAAATTGATACTTACAAAACTCTTACACTGAATACTCACATTATTGTGTCCTAAATTAAAAGTTACACATAATCATAAAATCACCAACTTGATTCTTAAAATGAGTTTCACTGACAATTTGTAGTCAACACAACAATGAGGTATATTTATGGCTCAACCCTCAATGCAACTCCGACAATTACATCATAGTAAACTCCTAATAGAATATATATTGAATTGCTGTATTTCAAAGTAAGAAGGTTTGTTTATATTAAAATAAGAAAAGTAAGTGTTCTACACACTGTAGGCCTGTTGTGAAGTATAAAATATAAAAAAAGGCCAAGATTTTTTTTTGAAAATAATACAATATCATCATTACTCAGCCACACCCCACTCCACATCAGCAAATATTGCACTCACAGTAAGGTAAGGTGCAAGAAAAAACTAACTACTGTGGAATACTTAATTATGAGCAGGCCGCAGGCATTTAGTTGCACTGCAAGCTAACAAGCTATGGAATTGTCACTAACATTTAAATTTAACTCTTACTTGTTGATATTTAATCCCAAAATACCTTTATATTCATCCAGAGTTAAGATTATGTAATTCATATATATAGTCACCCTTATTTACAATTGTAATGTTGAAATGGACGATATATACACCATCTGAAGATTTTGAAACACTCATTCCTATAGCTATGTGCAATGGATATTGCAAACTAAGTTGTTTACAAGCAAGTTTTCTTACTTACAACATTTATTATTTTAATAAAATCTTATCTAGTTGAAGGCCCTTCCGGATACACTTCAACCCAGTGGGATCTTTTGTGCATTTGCCCTCCCCTTTATAGCTACTCCCAAGCTCGCTCCATCATTTCCACAAAGCGGATGATGCAGCTCAGTGGGAGCACCCTGAATTCCTTTGGTTGCGGGTAGCCGTTACCAAAGAGATTCATTCTTTGTCTGGCAAGGGCATGACATTCACACAGTAAGTGTTCCATAGTCTCATCCTCCTCGCCACACATTCTACAGTCTGTACTGTTTGATAGTCCCATCTTGGCCAAGAGATCCTTGACGCCGAAGTGACCTGTGAACACCCCAGATATAATCCTGAGTTGCTTCCTGCTGGGTTTCCAGAGTTTATAGCATTATGTATAAAATAATTTATAGCATTATGTAATGACCATTTTTGACATTATAATATTTCTTTATTAATTATATGAAAAAGTATGAGTAAGAGTTGAATTTCAATGTTATAATATGTTTATGCCGGCTCCATAGTTCGCTTTCATCTTACAGTGAATGAAATGTCAGTGGCCTGGTCACAATATAAGTTGAGCTAATAATACAGTTTCCAATCCCATGACAATTGACATTATTGATCATAATAATCAGAAAGGTGTGCTTAAAATTTGTTTAGCTAGGGCTGTGACTACTAGAGAGTGTGGAACTTAGACTGGTGTCAACTGCTGCCGCTTGGGCCAGCCCAAGGGTGGCCAGATGTTACAGATTGGAGCAATGTTAAACAAATTCAGACTGAATATCAATTATTTATCATCAATCTGGGTAAATAAGTAAAAGTTAAGTAGCTAATATAAGTTTGAAGCAACCAAAAAGAGGGTATATTTCAATTCAGTTCTTGATAATAAAATGATATAAATTTGTATAAAATGTCTATGGTTACTTTAATAGTAGGATCATTAAATCCTATTTGTAAAACATTATTTTTATTTTATGGAAGAGGAAAATATTATTTGATCAGATAATAATCTAGAATAACAAATAATTGAACTAATTAACAATTTAAGCCATCTATCCATGGTAAATAACCTCAAACCACAATGGTTATATTATTTATTACATTTTCAGATTACTTACAGCATCCCATGTAGGACTCGATGGAAAGTGGAGACCCACAGTGCTAGTCTGACTAGTGCAATATTAGCTACATATAAGATAAGTGGCCGCTGGTAAATTTATCAGTTCATTTCAGCATGAAACGTAGGTATTATATGTTTCAAATGTTTCCAACATACGTCCGTACGGGATACTCAAAGATCACGAACTATTCAAAAAATAAGCCAAAAACTGTAACGCAGACCTGCAGTAAATAAAGAGTGAAAAGTAGTTATATTTACTTAAGCACGAATGAAGTACTGACCTGTACTACAAAAGATTTTTCAATGTGGAGTCGCTACCTTAACGAAAACATCTTTGTCTACATGAAAACAACAATGAACGAATTGCCGAAATGTTCAGAAGATAACACATTATTTATTAGATAGTTCATACCATCTAATAGTCAATAACCACAACACACATAACGCACGCAAGCGTCACAATTATCACCTTTTTTTAAATGCCGGTGGCCAAAATTGGAACTGACAAAGCCACGTACTTAATTCTTGACAGTATTATTACGGTGGCGCCCTCCCTCTACAATCAAAACTCTCAGTCTTTAGACGCCGCCATTTTATAACAGGCGAGCGAACGTGCTATGCTCGCTCCGAACCAGTGTTGTTCTTGTCAAATTTTGGGTTGCCGTGTACAGAGCTTACAGTAGCTCTTACAGTACTCGAGTGACAGGGATGCAGATATACGAACTTCGAGTTTCGATTTTCCTGGTAGCGCCGCAGGTGATAAAGCCCGTGTTAGACGGTCGCCAACACACCCCTCCGACCGAGCGCCCTTGGTCCGCACCGACCGTGTAGACAGTTATTTCCAACAAAATTTCATACTACAACGGTCGGGGCCGACCAAGGTCGCTCGGTCGGAGGGGCGTGTTGGCGACCGTCTAGCAGACCTTTAAGAGGGGCTACCGCGAAAATAAAGCCCGTGCTAGACGGTCGCCAACACGCCCCTCCGACCGAGCGACCTTGGTCCGCACCGACCGTGTAGACAGTTGTTTCCAACAAAATTTCATACTACTACGGTCGGGGCCGACCAAGGTCGCTCGGTCGGAGGGGCGTGTTGGCGACCGTCTAGCAGACCTTTAAACGAACTTCGTTCGTGTATCTCCGTCTCTGTCGCTCGAACTAGAGCCCGTGCTAGACCGTCTAGCAGACGCTTTGACAATGGGACCACCTCAGATGTATACTCTTTCGAATAAAAAAAGAATTTTGGAAATCGGTCGACAATTGAAAGAGAAATTGGTGAAAATACATTTAAAAGAATACATACAGTGGAACATAGAACCTCCTTCTTTTTTGAAGTCGGTTATAAAAGGTTGAACTATGATAAAGACAACAATAGTAAAATTATATATTTACAGCAAAGGCGGTAGGTACATTTAATCCTGAGTGAAGCGAAAGATTCTACGATTCTTCTATTATATTAAAAATCTTGAGCGTAACGAGGGATTCAAGAGTTTAGGGCCAAAACGGAAATAATGTTGCTACCGCCACATACCTAGGTACAAACTGCTTTTCACATCTTCCACGAGAGAAAATTGAAATTGAACGGAATATCAGGGAAGGACAGAACAACTTTAATCCCCTTGACTCAAGGCAACAATGACTCACGTAACAAGGCAATAATGTATAATGTGAGGGCAACAATGGCCGCCAAGGTTGCCAGAGCTCCCGAGGATGTGTTGTGTTGAGCGTGAGGGACCTGCGTTGATCTTTAAAGGTCTGCTAGACGGTCGCCAACACGCCCCTCCGACCGAGCGACCTTGGTCGGCCCCGACCGTTGTAGTATGAAATTTTGTTGGAAACAACTGTACCTACACGGTCGGTGCGGACCAAGGTCGCTCGGTCGGAGGGGCGTGTTGGCGACCGTCTAGCATGGGCTTTAGCTATCAACACAACGAATCCTCAAATCAATAAAGGGTCAGCAACGCGCTTGTGATTCTTCTGCAATAACAAGCGGCCATAGATAGTGTTCTGCTTAGAAGCAGGCAGACTGTATGCTGGTTTCCCCTGTAGTCGCGTCGTATACAAAACACAGTCCCATTCTAATCTAACGCAGTTTGATAATAGAGCGTTTTCTCTATAGAATCGGACATCTACTCAGAATCGTTGATACTATTGACCCTTACAAAAGAAAGTTTTTTTTTAATTTACTATGTAATTAATTAAACGGTATATTATTAAGCTTGTGAGCAATTATAAATTTATAAGTGGTTTAATTGAAATAGGAAAATAAACTTTTTTCTTGTATGAGGATCGTCAGTATTAACGGTTCTAAGTATCAAGACTCGAAAAATTTGTAAATGAAAAAAAAAGATGTAAGTGTACACTTTTTTTTTCGAAAACGCTTAATACTTCCAACATAAATAAACCGACGTCTAATTTTATGCGAGTCGAAGATTTATCTCTGTGAATAACATTGCAACATAAAATGTATAGGTAAATGTACCCAACTTATAAAAATATACCATAAAACTTGTGGTAGATGGGAGGTTAAATACCAGCAATATCATATAGAAAGATCCGATGTTATGTAGGGTATAACTCAGGTAGATGTTTTTTTTTTAAATGATAATGAGCTCAAATTTGTACGTCGCCTATTTTTGGAATAAGACGTTATGCTATCCGACTTCATGGAGGGCGTTAACCGGCTTTGGGTTTCATTTCAATGGCAATTAGACACGAAGATTAGCCCAAACCGTTGGGCAGTAGGTACAGGTGGTCAGCGTAGCGTGGTCAGAATTGCCGACACCATGCGACCGGCCGCACGCGCAACGCTCCTGCAATACCTGCTCGGTGTGCTCTCGTTCGGAAACATCGTCCTCGGCTCGGACTACGGAGTTCCAGTTGAGATTAAACTATGGGACACCGGAAGGACACCCTTGTCGCATATGGTAGACGTAACCAACGAATTCGGTTTAAAGGTCTTGGCGGAACATAATTTTTTAAATGACAATAACATGGCTTTCTCGCCTTACGGTCTTATGGGTATACTTGTGGCATTGTATGAGGGAGTGGACGGTGAAAGCTCCTACCAAATACAAAAGGGAATGCAGCTGCCGTGGAACCGAAACGTTATGAGGATAGGCTTCAGAGATATCCATCGCACTTTAAAAGTGAGTACCTACCTATCTAGTTAAAATAAAGCACCCAATTAATTGTTCCCGTATACCTATGCCTTTTGGTATTTTTTCTTGGTCTGTGTTACTTTTCATAAAATATATTGTGGGGCACTGCTTTAATTTTCCAGAAGGAGTATAATCCTACTAATATTATAAATATTATAATAATAAACTAAGATTTGCGATGCGAATAGTATTAAATTTATAATTAGCATCTGCCGGCGACTTAGTCTGCGTGGTTTTATGGGCATGAGTAACTCATCATCATTATCATCGTATCAGCCGAAAGACGTCCACTGCTGGACATAGGCCTCCCCCAAAGAGCGCCACAATGACCGGTCCTGCGCCACCCGCATCCATCGGACTCCAGCGACCTTTACCAGGTCATCAGTCCACCTTGTTGGGGCCTATTACCCACGCTGCGCCTTCCGGGACGTGGTTACCATTCGAGAACCTTTTCGCCCCAATGGCCATCGGTTCTACGTGCAATGTGCCCCGCCCACTGCCACTTAAGTTTAGCGATTCGGAGGGCTACCTTGGTTCTGCTGCGGATAGCCTCATTTCTGATGCGATCACGCAGAGAAACTCCTAACATAGCTCTCTCCATTGCCCTTTGGGTGACTTTGAGCCTTCTTATGAGGCCCATAGTAAACGACCAAGTTTCAGTGTCATATGTCATCACTGGCAACACACACTGGTCAAAGACTCTCGTCTTGAGACACTGCGGAATATTGGACGAAAAGATTTGCCTTAGCTTCCCGAATGCTGCCCAGCCGAGTCGGATTCGACGATTGATCTTATGAGTAACTATATATTTTTCACCTCACTAGCTCGGAAAGACCTTTTTTATTCTTTAAAAACAGATAGCAAAACTGCATTTTATCCACATGTGTGCAAAGAATATTTGAAATCCGAACGTGTTATTAGTTACTTTTTTAAACATAATAAACACGTAAAGGCCAGTCCAGACAGGACAATTTTCGGCCATCTGATTAAATTGTCTGATCAAAACAGGAGATGTGGACGCAAAAATAGTTTTATATTGAATTGCATTCAATTAAAAACATATTGCAAACAATTTTATTAAATGATTTTACCTTAAAACACTTAAAACTGTAAAAAAAACCGTACAAAAATGTGAAACCACAATATCTGATTTAAAGTTGCATAATAATTGTGTTATTTGTGTAATTACTAGTTAAAATAAAGGCTGATTATACATATTTCAGTTGTTTTTCTTATGTAGTTCCTCGGTTTAGTGAGGTGAAAAGATTAGTGTTACACACAGCTGCAAGTTATTTTAACGTCTCGTGTGTTGCAACACTCGCTTTGCTCAGGAGTCTATTTTTGAACCACTCGCTACGCTCAGGATTCTATTTTCGAACCACGAGCGAAGCGAAGAGAGCGAGAATTCGCTAGCTCGTGGTTCAACCCTAGAATCCATTCGCTGGCTCGTGTTTCAATTCCACATTTGCGATTAAAATATAACTTTGCACCCTTGTATAACAAATAACTATTGAATGCCGCCGGACTGCCGATTTCAAATGGCTCAAATTCGATTTTGTGTTCTTTCAAACTAAGTGCAGTTCTGGGCAAATCATCTGTTATTCTGATAAAACTATTCGCAATATAAACATGATTTTGCTTGGAATAAACAGATGATCAAAGCATAGTCAGGTGATCTGAGGTCAGGATCGAAAATATCTCAGAAGTTATCAAGTTTCGCAGACCGTACAAAGTGTAGGTCGCTAATATTGAGGTTTTCCTTTGATACTTTATAAATCCAATCCAATCAATGTTACTCCACGAGACAAAATTATAATTATATATTTCTTTATTTTTGTTTTCGTTGAGTCATTTTCGGATACCGTGACTAATACCTAATAACCTACCTACTGACTGTAGAGGTAGAACTTAGAAGCTCGTAATATAAATTTATAGAAGTTGCATTTTCATGTTGTTTTTAAGGTTCTAAAATTCTTCGAGACTCGATTCCTGTGTATGACGAACTATTATATACCATCCGACTGCATTTCACGGTTTTTCTCTTTGTTTCAGACATATTTTGTTCCAGAAGAAGGTTTTCTAGCAGGCCTAGCCTTAAACAATGAAAACGTAACTTTTAATGAAGGTTACAAAAAAATCTTACGGTTCTATGGGTTTGACTTGGAAAACGAACAATTACCGACTACTCCTGCAAGCAATGTTACTAATGAATCTTCGACATCCAACAATGCGGAGGGCGCGGCGGCGGCCACATCGGCCACGCTGAGTACGCAGGCCCGCGAGGACCTCTCCACTCCCGCTGCCGAGGCCACCACGGACCCTAACGCTGAGACCATCAACGACGTCGACATCCGAATGCCTACTTCCCCGCCAACCGCCGGCACTACCGGTAATTCTGCCGCGCCTAATGCTGAGAGTACTACAGTTTTTAGTACATCTCAAACGGAAACGACTACCACTGCTTCGGCTGCCGAATCGATCAGCACCACGCTGTCTAGGATAGATTCGACTAATGAATCGATCACCGAAACTGTGCAGTCTACGATGACTGATATTACATCACCGACCGTAGTTATTATGAATTCTGCTGAAACGACCATAGCTCCAAGTTCTTTTTCCACGTCTGCATTGTCAATGTTGGATGAAAAAACAGAGACGCTAACGACCAGTGGCCAGTCGCCAACATCCATCGCGGTCGATAGTGGTACAACCACACAAGTGCCACAGCCTGAAAATACTGAACTACCTACTACCGATGCCTCTACAGAAAACAGCGCGACTGAAAATAGTGTATCAACCGTAGAAACGTTGGACCGTCGTAAAAAATCAATTGTTAATTTCATATTTACGAGACCGTCGTATGTGCATGACGATGTCATTTACAGAGCATTTGAAATACCAATTCCTGGACAAAATAGTAACAAGCCAAATGTTGGAGGTGACCAAATCTTTTTAGCAAATGGCTTGAAAAGTGTTCAGGTTAGTAAAGAATACAAAATATCTTACATCTAAATTCGTAGTGCCTATTATTACCGGCTTAGCTAACTAAATATTTTTTGTCTCTGACCCTTTTTAGGGTTCCGTAGCCAAAATGGCAAAGACGAAACCCTTATAGTTTCGTCATATCCGTCTGTCCGTAGGTATGTCACAGGCATTTTACTCGAAAACTATAAATAAGGTGTATTTGAATAAAATTTTGAGGATAGGTGTATTTTGTTAGCTGCTACATAGTTCTGTAATGACATGACTAAAAACTATTTTTTAGGAGTGCACTCAATACATGTAACTCAAAGTAAAAAAAAAACATTGTTAGTCCACATGTGGCAAATTAAATCAATCGAAAATAAATATAAGGTTTCGCAGCAATTTTTTTGATTAAGTGAATAGTCAGAGATAATCGCTCCGAAAGTTACAATACTTGCTTCCCCCCCTCCAATTTTTGAACGGTGTATTTAAAAAATATGAAAAAAATCATGGATTTCGTTTACCTACTGAAAATTATTTTTAACAAGATTGGTTCAAAGGTTTTCGAGATATTCCTGAAAAACTGCCTTCCCTATAGTAAAAGATGTAAGTGCCGCAAAATTTCTGTGACGATACGACCTTTTTTAATAGGCACGGAATCCTTCGTTATGCGTGGTCCGACACGCACTTGGCCGGTTTTTTCATTTGGTTCATATTTATTCATATTCATATATTTATTGTTAAAAGTAGGTATAACATTTGACAAGTCAATTTTTTACATAGATTCAATAACTATATAGTTTTATTTCTTAAAATAAATTCATCGATGCTATAGCATGCTTGGTCAATTAATAGAGTTTTTATCCTATTGATAAATATTGCATCGCAATATTTATCAATAGGTTAACTCTGATTGGCGTGTGGTATTCTGATTACGAATCGAGGTATGAAATAATAACGGAAACTAAGTACCTAGTAGATAAGGCGAGTAGGGTAGTGTAAGCACAAGCACAGGTATTGTAATATTCCGGAATAACTAGTAATCCGTCTATCCGTCCAATGTTGTGGCAGGTGTCGTACATGCAGTACGACGCGGTGCTGGAGCACGCGTACCTGCCGCACCTGGAGGCGGCGGCGCTGCGGCTGCCGCTGGACAGCGACCGGTACTATCTACTGGCGCTGCTGCCGGCGCGCGCGCACCCCGCCGAGCTGGCGCGCCTGCTGGCCCGCCTGGCGCGCCACTCTGACCTGCGCGACGTCTACGCCGCGCTGCGCCCGCGCCGCGTCCGCGCCACGCTGCCCAGCTTCACGGTTAAAGGCCATGTCACGCTTACTGCGGACTTACAAAAGGTAACTCGGAGAGAACCTTAAAAACCTACTTAATTCTATGGTTGGTCTACAGGTCTGGTGTGGTCAGTTAACTATGTCAAGTAGAGATGCTTTAAGAAAGAAACAAATCCAAAAAAAGAGTCGCGTGAATGTTTAGCCGGGGGCTTTTTAGGGATCCGTTTAGGATCACTACGTTGTCCGTCTGTTTGTAAGTCCCTTTTTCTCGAGAACGCGCAGAGGGTATCAAGATGAAATTAATATCTAATACTCAAGTATGCAAATTGCAACCCCTTAAAAGAACTCAAACTTCTGTACCGCCGTTTATGCCGCATATTTTGATACTCGCAAAGGAATCAAAACCTGCAGGGTAGGTACTACCTAGTCTCATTAAATTTGGCAAAAAGCGATGTCTAATCGGGGTAAAAGCGCGTTTGATTCGTCGATTTTAATATGTAAGTAGCTGTATTCTGGTTGGTTGATAGCAAAGATAAATGTTTATGAAAGAGTTGTGATTGGTGGATTTAATATGGGGAAGCGTTTTGATTGGTCAAATTAAATGTGTTAAAAATCATAAATATATATACGTATTTTCCCTAGGGGCTAAATGTACTACTTTAGCCCCGCTTATTAAGTCTAATATGACACACTTTTCGAGCATGAGAAGTGAAAAATATATTTTCATCACACTTGCTCGTCAATGGCGTTATTACTTGCGAGCGTGCAGAGCAGTTATAGCCGTTTTACCTCCCACGGGCTGTTAAGTTTAGTTTTAAAATAATAGAACCCTCTGATTGGCTTAAGCAAATCTGGTTGCTGTGTGATTGGTTGAATAAAAAAATCTAGTTGGTCACGACGCCCCGCCCCGCAAGAATACTGCTCTGTGATTGGTTGAAATATTGAACTGCGCGCTCTACTAGCACTGATTTGGAAGTGAAGTTGTCAATTTTTGATTGGTGCTGCTGTATGGAACTTACATTTTTCTGTCTTTTGTTGTTATTTATTTCCTCGCAAATGTGATGAAAAACATTGTGTATAACACGGGCGTAAGAATATTGCAAACTCGAGTCATCAAAAGCCCTCCGCCTTCGGTGTCGGGCTTCTGATAGACTCTCGTTAGCAATATTCCACTTACGCCCCTCGTTGAACAATGTACTATTGTCACCTCGGCAGCTCGAACAAGCATATTTTGCTGCGTGAAAACAGTGAGTCAAAGTAGCTTTTTAATTTTCATGTCGAGCACTGACATTTCATAGTGTGGGGTCTATTACAAATTCAGAATACTAGAACTTGATGAGCTCTGTCCCTTTCATTTCATTACGAAAAAGGAACAGGTTGAAAGGGACAGGAATAGGTCGATTCAAACTTCCGCATTCGAATTTCAAAGGCGACTCCCAAAACAGCGCGAAGCAAGTACCACGTTCGAAAACACACTTTGTATGTTTAAATTGCCAAAAAATAGATGAGAAGGAATGTTTTAAATTGAAGAAAAAAAAACATGAAACATCTCAGAATAAAGACCGTTTTGCTTAAATAGGTAAACATAAATTTTCATACGCTGACCAATTAATTATTCTAGTTTTAATAATCTTAATTTTTAAGAAAGAATACCACATATGCAGTTTCCGAATGCACGCCCGGCGCGAAAATCGCGCGCTGTAAATTGTTTTAGATTTTATTAGGTATGTTATTCTTCATTCTTGCGCTATTGATATTAGTTTTAAATAAATATTTTGAATAAAATAAAATATTTGCGGACAAATAAATATAAATAAATATTTTGCAGACAATCTTACACAAATCGACCTAGTCCCAAACTAAGCAAAGCTTGTACTATGGGTAGGTACTAGACGACGATAAACATACTTATATAGATAAATACATACTTAAATACATAGAAAACATCCATGAGTCGGGAACAAATATTCGTGCTCATCACATAAATTAAATAAATGCCCGTACCGGGATTCGAACCCAGGACCTCTTGCTTCGTAGGCGGGGTCACTACCAATAACTAGGCTAAAGCGGTCGTAAAAAAACAATATATAAAGCGACTAGGATAAATGAATTATCTATCTAACTAGGAAATATGAATGTATAGTGAAATTAGTGAAGAAGGCAGCATTAAAATAATAATATGGCTAGTTTTTGTTGTGCACGCCAGACACGCGTAATAAGCGCAACAGACGTTAAGTGTTGAATATGAGTGACAGTATCTTAACAATAATACGGTTAGCTTTTAGTGTTGTGTTAGTGCCACGCGATACTTGTATAGATTATGTATTAGAATGTGCTTTGGTCTGTCGCTCCGCTCGTGATTCAATTTTAGAATCTTTCGCTTCCTCGGGACTCAAAATCAGCACTCGCAGCAAAAACAAACTTTGCTCTCTTGTTGCACAAATAGCTATTTTAACATTTTTTTTTCGACTACAAAATCAAATCTATCATAGAGAAATATTTTGAAATTCTAGCTTATTTGGGCTTCTAATAATATATAACGGAGGTAGTTAGTACGCAGTAGCAAATTTGTTAATTATGTATGTATATTGTATACTGTCTGCTTTGTTAGAAAAATATAATGCTTAGGTATATTTATTTTTGTTTGTGTTAGCTGGGAATTCGCGACGTGTTCGAGCCCCGGCAGCACGACTTCACACCGATGACGCCGCAAGTGGGCGTGTACGTGCGCAGCATCGAGCAAGCCGTCTCCGTGGCCATTCGCAAGTACGGGGCCGACGACCGCAACAGCAGCAGTAAGTCACTTCCAACATCTACTCCGTGCCCATGTACTGCAATTTACATAGTTATCCACGGCTGCGCTGAAGACAACGGATTACGCGTAACTAGATAAGGATAAGGATAAATGAGTAGTCCCGATGCTGCGCTGTGTTGAGTGTGGGACCTGCTTTTGTCTCTAGCTATTAAGTAGTCCCGATGCTGCGCTGTGTTGAGAGTGTGAGACCAGCTTTTGTCTTCAGCTGTTAATAAGTAGTACCGATGCTGCGCTGTGTTGAGTGTGGGACCTGCTTTTGTCTCTAGCTGTTAACACAAACTATCCTTTAATCATTAAAGTCGGCAGCGCGTTTGTGATTCTCTCTTCTCTCGCACGCGTCAATAGGGGACGGTGTCTTCTCACCATCAGGTATGCTTGTTTGCCACCGTAATAACTAGTATAAAAAAGTAGTTCGTTATCAATTATGGTCTATGTCCATGCTACGTCTTTTGCTGCGCTGGAGTGGCCTTAATGATCGAAAAACTGATAGAGCCAGTGTCTATGTGCATATAAATAATATATCAGTCAGCAGTCAGCCAGATGGCAGTCGCAACAGGCACGGCTCGTACCTTCAGGCTAATAAGGCGCGGAGCAGGAACTCGTCAGTCACTCGGGGCGGGGGCGGCCGAGCCCGAGGCCGAGCGAAGCGACAGACCACGCACCGGAACGAAGACGTCGTCCCCTTGGTGCCTCCACTTCGAGCGGCTGCGTCTCGCGGAGGAATCGCAACTTTAATTACGAGTACGATACCAGTACCACTCGACCTCCCATGTGTTTATAATAAGAATAATTTTATAGCCTAGCAAAATTGCATTTTTGGTTACGTTAAAATTTGGTTACGTCACAGTTGTTTATACATAATATACGTATAACCGTAACAATTTCTACTGACTCCAACAGTAAATAAATATCAATAGGTACCAATTATTGGACTAAACCCTTTTAGACTCTCCATCATTAGTTATCATCACCAGTATTGATAAAAACAAATGAAGATCGGATATGTAGAACATTCTAATTTTTTAAATAATGGTAACTAAATTATGACCGGCGCAGTATTAAAACAGCGGGAATCGTAGGGTAGGGTAGGTAGGTACCTTTTTATGATTGATTACGTACTCCAAATTTGTCCATGAGTATATTATTCGCCAAATGTTTTTTAGATAATACCTACTTGATAACAATGAGTGGACGTGATACGTTTTTGAATGAAGATGGCATGAAGTTGGTGGTTGTTTGGTAGTGGAGCGCGGGCGGCCGGCGCGGCGCGGCGGGGTCAACGAGACCGGCTCGGTCACGCTTCCGCGGCTTCCGCTTAAACATCCTTCACTAACATCCATCTATGTACCTACTCACCATACGTTTACTAAATTGATTTTACACCATTAATTAAATTGGCAACCGTGAAGGACAACTTTATGCACCGTTGTGCCATAAGCCACAATCATGTTCGCTACAGACAACCTTTAGGCTTAGATAGTTATTAAATAAATAATAATAGAAAACATCTATGAATCAGGAACACATATTCGTGCTCATCACACAAATAAATGCTTTCACCGGGATTCGAACCCAGGATTCAGCTTCGTAGTTTTTGGCTACGAAAATAGGTATATTTTGAAACCCTTCTATTACTTTTTTGAAGATAATCTGGCGGCTCATACATATGTATATATAAAAAGAATGAACGCGTACCATAAGGCCTAGACGTCCTCGATTAAGCAGTGTTGCCCGCGCTGAGTTCATGGATGGTGACTGCTTTGCCTGTTTCTTGTATAACTACCTACTAAAAATAACTTAGCAGAGTTAGAGATGCACTCGAGCGGATTGAGAAAAGCGGACCCCGGGCTCCTTTAAGACGCAACTGGGATAACGCTAAGATGGGAAAGGGCAAACAAAAAGGGCTTGAAAGCCTCAAGAATGCTGTTGTATGAACTTTATAGGTAGGCACAACTGCTATAGTTTTCAATAGACATGGTACCAGTTATTTGATTAGTTTAAATCGATCCGCATTTTCGTGCGCATCAGATGGCGAAAGCATCAGAAGCAGATAATCTCCTGATTTTTATCTCCATTTATGATTTCCACTTTACGAATGTTTTGACCTCATTGGGTAAGAGTAACTCAGTCACCGAGCGACAAGCGAGCTGAGCATTCAACTAGGGCTTGTCTCAGCCCACGGAAAAGCCTTTTGCTGTTCTCGTGATGGAGTTCTGGCATCGCCTAGTCCCAATTACCCTTTAACCGCTGTTTTCGTAACACCTACCCGTGATCAGAGATTTCATTAGACTACCTGGTTATCAGTTTTTCCTTGGGACTGCCCTTAAGGCCATTCAGGAAGGTTGTCCCATAACGCATCTGTTACTGGCCGCCTTGCAGGCCACACATGGAAGACAAAAAAAGCGAGTTATCAGAGGCTGGACACTGCAGGGTCGGAAACGTATCAAAAGGCGGACAGCCTCGGCCAATGCAGTGAACGAGGGTGGCGGCGGCTGCGGCTGCGGCGAGCTCGTCGCCGGACCGGGATGTCGCAACGCGGCGACACGCGCGTTTGCGTCTATTGAACCACTCTCGCGTGCTCGCCAATCACCATCATGATAACGACATTACCCGGCCTGAATGCTTAATCGCGAGTTTAAATTACGATTTGCAAATAGTGATTCTGTTTCCTATGCATGCACCTGAACTGAATCTGTGTGGGTAATTAGGAATATATTGGTCATGTAATTGTTTCCGGTCCGCTACAGTTCGTTTATTTTGTTTCATCAATTATGATAAACATCAATACCTCATGTATTACGAGGTCGCTTACCATTTTGATAAGATTATATTGAATTGAAAAGGCAATTTAACAACACTGGTGACCCAAATAGCTCATCTAGTGTAAGTAAGCCTTAAGCTGGTCGGTGTTTGTATGCAGATTATACATATAAAAACGTTTCGGTCCCTTTATTTAAGTGTGAACCTTACGCTTTAATAGTCTTAATTTTTCACCCGTTAGCGTAAAAACAATCTCACTACGTGTATTTTTGTAGCTGTTGATTCACACTGTACCTCTATAAAAGCTAATTTTGTTCCAGGGTACGTGAACCGGCCCCCAGTTCACTTCTCGGCGACGTATCCCTTCCTGTACTTCGTGATGGACGCCAGCATTCACGTGGCTCTCATGGCTGGGAAAATGGTTGATCCGCTTAACTCAAGAATATTATAGTTGCATTGAAATTACCCTGTGACCGGGCTGTGTATATAGTATAGCCCCCGATATATATATTTATATATATTATATTCAGCTAGCCTCTCGAGTGGCATGTGCCAAATTGCAAAATATGGCGGATGTGTGAGGAGAATCGAGTGGATGGCCAGCAATTTAATAAAAAAAATCAATACATAGTACCTGGGAGACCCAGCATTGCTCGGCATCGAGGGTGAAAACTCGGAGAAAACGACTATTCCCGGAAATGAGATCTATAGCTGGATCGATTTGTTGACTTCGAGAGTTAAATCTCATCGAGATCCTTAGAGCAGTTTTCGTTAGCTAATCTACAAACAAATAAATAAAAGTACAAATGGTGGTCGTCTAATAGTATAGGGTAATTTTATACCTGATATTATTTGAGTTGGCCTGTCATCAATTGTAGTCTATTCTAAAAGCAACTCTACCGTCCAAGGTAGAAGATTCCAATTCCAATGACAGTATTATAAACATACAGCCACATTCATCAAATAATCTTAACCATACCACACTGAAAAATGTATGTGTGGACAAATATATTGGCGAGCATGACAATGTCAAACTTAATTGCAGGTGGCTTTACCACGCCAAACTAGTGACATTATTTCGATAGCGATGGAGTTATTATCTACTGTACACGGGACATATGGGAGGACTTTCGGTGTATATATTTGAATCATTTAATATGGGCACCGTGAACGGGTTAAATACTGACGCACGCAGTATTATTTTATTTATAAATATACATTTTGTTATATTCGGAATTATAAATAACTGTTGGTAGGCTTAACAATTTCACGAATGAACAAACCAACTGCTTGCGATGGCCTGCCACTTAATCAAGGGGCATAACTAAACTTTTATAACCATAATTTATTTTACAAAGTAAATGCTGCGGCGCACTTTTCATACAAAGAATTTTCGGGGATATCTTGTATACAATACATATTGTATCACACCGTCTGTAATAAAGGTTGTTTACGTAAGATCTTGATAATTGAATACATACATACGCTATTGAATATCACAAGACAGCGCGCGATTTTTCTCGCACTATTCGTCTCTCTCTTATTAGAAAACTTAGGAAGAGAGTGCGAGAAAAATCGAGAGAGCTCGCGCGCCGTCTTGTGATGGCCGTGCTGGTGAGGGTCACATAGGAATTATTAGTAGACTGGAGTTTTTATCTCACGGTCAATATGGAGTCGACGTTAGCAATCAAATTTAACTAGTATTTGGGACTCATACTCATTCATTTATTTAATTTTATAATCACGGACAAGAACGTTGACGATTTTACAAACGATCCTTTATTTTTGTCTTTGAGTACTCATATAAATATTACAAATAAGAATAATGAATGACCATTTTCTTGTATTACGAAATTTCATAAAAAAAACAGTTAAAAGAGGTAAGGTAAAAATAATTATATGTATATAAAAAACAGGCAAAAGCATGTTGGGCCAGGCTCAGTGTAGGATTCCGTAGCCGTTATTATTACAAAGATACTACGAGTGGAGGTAGATATCACAACCCAAAACAAGCTAATAAAGGACAATTATGAAGTCATCCGGACTCCGTTGAAATGAGAGCCAAGACAAATTTTTGAAAATGTTTGATCAGTTGAAATCTTCATAAAACATGAAGCTACGGGAATGAGAGTTTCAAAGTCCTGATATGCCATAGTAAGTATGGCATTATCCTTAATTAACTTCAAAAATTCAACTGCGACTTTTTCCATATTTCTGGGGTAAATCGGGTTCTATTTGGCCAATCAAATATTTTTGATTGCACGTTGCCATGGTTACGTCTGCTGGGTCACTCTTTAAAACTATGATTTTATGGGTTTTAAATCCACTAAACACACGTTTTTGTGATAATGGTAAACCCATTCATTCATTTATTCATTGTATAGTCATGTGGGTACAATAATGTTGGTGTAATTCAATGGTGGGGCACCTCCTTAGCATTATAGGAGTCCAATTTATAGTAATTTTCTAAGAAACTCTGTCACTGTTGTCTCCTGGCTTACCGGGACAGAATAACAACAATAAAAAGTTGATTCACCCCTATGATGATCAAATATCAATATATTGTGAATAACTGGTCTGGAATCGTCAGTGAATGACACATAACACATACTATTCAATTTGATAAGCGGTCAGTACATGACATTAGGTCTATCGCAGCGATGTAGATTGTGTATCAGAGTCTGTATAGTTGTTTGTTAAACAATGACTACCAATTAAATTAGGAAGAAAACTTAACATGCCGTTTTTTGCCCAAAGTTTTCTAAATATAATTTATTTTAAACTAATATGTACAATAAGCTTTCATTTGAGGTATTATACATTAAAATTGGTCTATTCGTTCAGCTTGCAGATTTTTTTGAAATATTTTTTTAAGAAGTGGCGCCGTCTTTTTTCCTAAGGGGTGGAACTCCCGCTGCTGCGGGTCAAATCACTCAGTTTGGTCCCTACTACCACTGTGCTAAGCGGCTTGCTTTCATCATAAAGTGCAGCATTTTGTTCATAACAAGTAGGACTACATTTCAATATGTGATCTTGGACTACTTATAAATTTTTAGTAATATATGTTTTTTTAATGTTGTATTCCTGTGTGTTGTTTATATTCCTATTATCCGAAATGAAAAGTAGAGTGTTTAACTCGGATGAAAGCCACCCATTTCAGTCTCGAACTATTGGCGTTCGTTCTACTCTTCGTTCTCTCGGTTCACTTCGTTCGAGCGGCAAAATATTTCGACTCAAATGGGTGGCTTTCAACCCTTGGTTAGCAATTTATTATTATTTATAATTTGAATCCGATTTTTAATCACGATCGCTATAAAGCATTGTAGAATTAAAGAAATGAATAAGTATGAATATGAGTTGAATTTTATTGCTAATGTCGACTCCATAGCTCGCTAACGTCTTACCATCCGATAAAAACTCCGATTCCTAATTTTTTGTGTATCAATTACCGATATTAAAAACATTGTACAAATTTAAAAACGCATTTTTGTTACGCCCTTTTTATTTACCTCGCGGTAGAATAAAATACTGACGTCAAAATTTTATACACAAGTCCCTGGGCGACCGAGCTCAGCTCGGGTGAACATCCAGAGAAAACGAATTTTCCCAGACATGAGACCTAGCTAGATCGATTTCTCGCCCCGTAAACCCCTATATTCCAAATTTCATCGAAAACGTTAGAGCCGTTTCCGAGAATGCAATTGCAATATCTATGTATATATTTTTTTACAAGCCCATACAGTGTCTCACTGCTGGGCAGGGGCCTCCCCTCTTGATTTCCACTCGTCCCGATTTGGAGAAATCTCTGGCCAATCGTTGCGAAATATGTTCAGGTCATTCCGCCATCTCCGTCTCGGTCTGCCACGCCGTCGCCTCCCATCGTGCGGCACCCACTCCGTGGCTAGTCTAGCCCACCTCTGGGGATGCATGCGGCAGACGTGGCCAGCCCAGCCCCATTTGCTTGCCGGTCTTGGCTCCAACGTCAGCAATGCAAGTTTTTGAGCGCAGCGTAGAGTTTCGGACCCGGTCGATCCGTTTGACTCCCAGCATGCTACGCTCCATAGCTCGTTGGCAAACCTTCAATCTGGTCTTTTGTGCCTCAGTGAGTGACCATGTTTGGGCACCGTAGGTAGGACAGTCAGAAAACACATCGACGAGTCTCCGCTTCAGGGTTAAAGGAAGGTCTCCCTTGAGCAATATCTTATCCAGGCATTTTGGATCCGTTTCGACTTCCTTATCCTGCCTATGGCTGAAGGAAACTAACTGGCCTAAATATGTGTAGGTACTCGTCGACATAATGTATTAACTGTCCGTCATTAACTGGGTCTTGGATCTATTAATTACGAGACCAGCTTGAAGGCTTGCCGAGCTTAGGTCTTGCAGCATTGCTTGGAGTTCCTGGGCCGTTGAGGAGAATAGTACAATGTCATCGCTCATCGGCAAAACGCAGATATGTTAATCTTTCTTCGCCGATGACAGGTGGTCAGTTGTCGAGAAGCCGGGACGAAATACGACTATTGCTCGACAACTAGATAAGCATCAACCCCCCGAGGCATCAACACTTTGATAAACGCCTTATATAGACGCGACACTAGACTAATTGTCCGATAGTTATGAATGTCACTCTTGTTTCCCTTTTTGTGAAGGAGTATTATGTTTGCGTGGGTCATTCATTTGTTTTAGGATTTTTCCTGTTTGCAATATACTATTGAATTAATTGGTTATATGGGGTAGTAAAACGCGTTATCCAAGAGTTAAGCATTCTGTAGTGAGTCCATCTCCTCCAGGACGTTTTTCCAAACTTCATGGTCCTAGAGCTTGTTTTACTTCGGGGCCTGTGATTAGTGGAATGGTTTCAGTGCAGACATATTGCTTAGTAGTGGCGGGTTTTTGCGGATCTGAATAGAGGTTTTTGTAATATTTTGTCACGACTATGTTGTTTGTTACCGTGTTCGTCGGTCAGACAATTTATCCACTGTTTCGTCCCTTTATGGATCCCTTGTCGTCCAGCTTTTTAAGGGCAATATAGGCAAACACGCGTTAACGGGATAAAATGAACTGTTTACTACAAGTCTAAAATAAGTTTATTGAGAAACATTATTATAAAAATAGACAATTACGTGTAAACATATGTTTCATTTTATACATACTAGTAGGATCCTAACTCCATCAAGGCGTCTATGTGTTCAGTCTCCGGGAGAATGTCGATTTCTACGTGTTCCGACTTCACCTTGTTTCCGACCTTCGGGTCCAATGTAAAGAACCGGAATAATTTTGAAAGATTGATTATTGAATACGCTGAATGGGCCAACCAATCTTCTGTCATTTCCTTTAAGACCTGGAAGGCTGAAGCTACGTGCGGCGCGACTCGGACTTCTGCGAACAAGCGGTGATATGTTACACATTACTCAGTGGTATAAAGGGGCTTATATAGTGAAGACGAAACCCCCTGGGCGAGCATGGCAGTCCTACCGAGGAAGGTCAAAGGGGATCCAGTACGGTGGGACCTTGGTTTTGCCGGACGCCGTGCAGCCTGCAATTGCCCAGACGAGCCGATATCACGTGGCGGACTGCCGGCTCGCCCGTGGCATCCCCACGCCTTAACGATCTGATTACCAAGTGAGCATGTTGCAAGTCTAATCAACTGCCAAACAAATATTTAGTGAACTTGCGAGCGGACAAACTGCCTTTGTTCTCCGCCTGCCTAAAACGGATTGTGCCTAGTCGCGTAAACGATTTAAAATGTATATATTTCAAACGGCACTATCACGTTTTGCATTAACTTCAAAGATATTATGAAGAAATTAATTACAAACTCGACAGTGACAATGTGTTTTAGTCCTACCGCGTTTTAGGCATAATGCGTTATAGCCATAACGCGTATGAGGCCTAAGTATTTTAGTTCTAACGCGTTTTAGTCTCAATCGCGATGCGCAGTCTTAATGCATTTCTGTCTAAATCCCACGGTAGTCCTAATGCGTGTAGGTACTTTATAACGCGATATAGCTTAAACAGCTTTTTAGTCTTAATACAGATTAGTTCAACAGAGATAAATGCATGTTGATAATTAGGAAGTTGGCGTTTTATACTATGTGCGACTTAGACTTTGTAGCTACATAGGCACAATACGTTTTAGGCAGGCAGAGATAAAAGTATTCAATCTTTGGTATACTACTTATATTTCACGAAGGCGACTGGATTTGACGAAATTAGACTATTAATATCATAATTAATAGGAACGCGCACTAGCAGTTCGTGAAATGCAACAACTGGTATGATAAGTGTTCCATTGGATCACCTTTAGTACGAGACACAAATAGTACATTACTGCAGACGCCGGGAAAGAAGGGCTTGCCGGGTGAGTAGGTATAGATAGTGATACGAAGCCGGCAAGCCCTTTTCACGGCCAGGCATGTATAGTGCTTTTCTCAAACATATGCAATGAAATTAAACATTACACCACTCAAAATAGTACATTAATTTTCCCTCCAATACCTCCATACTTAATGTTTTTTTTTACGAAAGTCGTCCGTATTTCGCGTGTTTAGCGTTCGAATAGACCCTATTAGGGCCATTATACATGACCTGGTAATAAGAATCTTAATTTCTATAATGAATAAAATAAATGCAGAGGATTTTAAATATTGTCTATGGCCTCTGGTGACTTACGTATAGATAATATTTTTAATTTATTCATCAACACACTGAATTATACAGATTTGTATTCTTGATAAAGGTTCGTGTGTAATAGGCATTAACGCGGATATTTTTGGTCCAATAACCATTCAGCCACTAGAAAAAATAGAATTCAGCTGTTTAGCCTGTTAATGAACACAGACGCCATGTTAACATTAAAATAAAAATAAAAAAAAACTTCCCGGCCTAGGCCTTCAATTTTGTATGAAATTCCTTTACAGTTCTCTCGAGTTGTTCCGCCCGAAACGTGATACTTTGAAGCCTGTTATAACGCACGTAAGGACGACATTTAATTGCATGTTTGAGAAAAATGTTTAATTCAATACCTACATCGACATGTTATTCACTCTATTTGCAGTAATCTAATACTGCAGTCAATTGTTTTGAATCTGTCTTTTTTTTATTTATAACATGTACTATGTAACGAAAGTACTTAATGCCAACTTACTTGAGGTATTGTTTCTGTTGAGATCGAACAGGAAGAGCAAGAAGTTTATTTGTAGATAGAGGTCTTTCTCGGTGTATTCCCTAAACATGACGCCCTTCTCGCAGCGCGGGCAGAGTGGGAAGCCGCCGGCGAAGGACTGCGGCAGGCGCGGCGAGCGGTGCGCGCACGCGGGGTCCTCGCAGGCCAGCCAGCCGCCGCAGTAGCGCGCGTGCGCCGCGCGCAACGCCCCGCTCAGCGCGTTCGCCAAGCCCGCCAAGTACTCCACAGGCTTCACGGTGCATGAAGGGTTTTGGCAGCACTCCATGAACGTTACAGTCTCTTTGTCTATTTTGACAAAAGTTTCCCTAATACTATTCTCCATCATGCATTTCTCACCGATGCACGTGAAAACGAATTCTTTGCAATGTCTGTATTTTTCTTGTTCGTTCTCAACTTCATAGGAGTCTGTTGACGAGGTCTCCTTCTTGACGGCCTGCTTGTAGCCGGAGGGGTCCAGGCCGAGGCTCAGAGCCACGCGGGCGGGGTCCATGCCCTCGATGGGGTCACAAATGCGCGATATCACCGGGTGAAGTTGATGTGCCAAGTAGTATTGATAATCTACTTTCAAATGTTCCGTATTTTTTAATTCTTCGATATGGTACGCTCTCTGCGTCGCTGAGTTGGCAGTCCCGTCTTCACAAATAATGTATGGAACAATATCGCCTTTTTTGAATCGCCTACTATTTTTGACATTAAGTCTGAGAGCGACTTGAACGTGCGGTTGCATGTGTTTGTCGGCATATTCATTCGGGTGTTTCGTTAGCTGTTTCGTTATGGTCAACATCGAAAGGGGCATTTTACCAGAGGTAAGATCTTCCCTGAGTTTAGCGAGATGCGCCTGTATGGTCTCCAGGCGGTCGTCCGCGCTCTGCTCGGACAGGATCTGCGAGAGGATGAAGCGGCCCGCCTCCGCCGCCAGCTGCGACCAGTCCCTTCGCACTATATCCAGCCCTTTGTGTTCTTGATTCATTACGAATTCACCAGTCTTGTTTTTACTTATTACAACAGCAGCATACTTTTTCTTTTTTAACAGCAAAAGATATCGGAATACGCCGTCAATATCTAACTCGATCTGTTTGTACTTTTTGTTGATCTCCCGTTTTAAATCGTTACCGATCTTAAATACGTAGTCGTAGTCTAGGCAGTTGGTGTTGATCATCAAGCTGTCGGTGTCACCGTAAAGCACCTCGTAGTTGAGCTTCTGCACGATGTCCTTGGTGTCCATGAGGATCTCGCGGCCCTTCATGGTGACGAGCGCGGCCAGCGGCTTGGCGTAGAACCGCGAGTGCGCGAACCCGAGGCAGCCGTACATGGAGTTGGCCGTGAGCTTCAGCGCCGTCTGCCGGATGTTGTACTGCATGTACAGCTCGGCGGGCAGATCGCTCGCCTTCATTAACTTCTTTACTTCCCGTCTACTCTCTACCAGTTTTCGAATTTGCGTCGGTAGCACTCCAAATTCACTGCTAGGCCCAGGTAGAACCAGATTGTTCACATCGTCATCGGGGGCGGCAGCGTTTTTTCTTTTAACCGTCGTAAAGCAGATATTGTATTCTTGTATAATGCTGGGATATAAGGAGTTGAAATCCATGAGTAGAACAAGCTTATCGTAGAAACCTTTTTTAGGGTCAAGCACGAGGCCGCCCGCGTAGGCGGCCTTCTTCTTGGGCTGCTTGGCGGCGGGGTCGGCGTCGTCGGCGCGCCGGCCGCCCGCCTTGTCGGGCACGATGTACTCGCGCTCCGTGAAGGCGTGCAGCAGCAGGAACTCGTTGCGCTCCGAGCGCCCGCCCAGCAGCGTGCGCGACATCACGTTCCCGGCTATTTGCGTGATTTGTAAGGCGAGTGGTATCACATTCAATTCGCACATTATCTTGAGTATGTAAGATGCGTCTTGCATACTGAGTGACACTAGCTGGAGGAGGTCGCCGCTGCTCTCGTAATATCGGGGCAAATCTTCGAGAGACACATCGACACGTTCGCCTTCAGCCATTTTGAGAACATTTACACAAAGTGTGTCCATATCGAAGCTCCTTGATGAGATGAGTTCCATCGCTGAAACTTTTATATCGCAAACTAGTCGCCCCAAAAAAGCGTCCTTGCTTGCGAATTTCCGTTGAGGCACGGTCGACCTTTTCAGGCGTCCCAAACGAGACCAATTTGGTATATTCAGGTCTAATACATTTCCTATTAATAAATCTTGTTGGAATCCCTGCAGGTCATGGCCTACAACCAAATCTGGATCAATTTTCCAAAACTGTACCATGAAATAGTTGAGTAATTCCCTCTCAGTGTCACACTTAGTCAACCTAGTTGCCTTGTACTGGGCGAGGCCTTGCTTCAGGTCCAACGGCCACAACTCCTCACACTTGGTGATTACTGAAATCAAATATAATCAATGAACGTCTGACTCGTCTGAAGGGGGCATAGGAGCACAGGGCGTGACTTCATCGCGATAAGATACTCACCACAGAAATGTTGCTGGAATGGCGGGTTTGGGGGTGGCTTGTGCACAGGAAAATTGTTATTTACCAGACAACTTAGCATTAATATTTTTTGTTTTCTGTTCTTCTCATTCACAGTAGTCCTCATGTTGATCTGCAAAATAAAATTCTCACGTAAAGAATAATGTTTAATATTGCAATAAAATAATGATCTTAGTAGTAGATTTACCGTGACGATAACTATCGGAGGCGGTTCCAAGTCGCCAGTCCTGATGACGCTTATGTTTTCCATTCTGTCGGTGGAGCCCTCAAGCTTGCACCAGGACACCTTGGCCTGCACTACTTGCGGTAGCTTCACCTCCAGCCAGCAGGGACCCTTGATCTTCCTCTCCAGCAGGAAAGTCTCCAGGGAAGACGTATTTGAGCCAAAAATGTGAGAAAAGGTCAGGTACTTCTTGCCGGCTGAAGGCGGTCGAAATGTTGCCTGCAAATGACATACGTACAATGAACACTTGCAAACATTACTTTGGTTGGGTGACATTATATAATTAGGTACTATTTGGGGTTTCACTTAGAACTGCATCTTAAACATAGTTTCACATGCATGATGGAAAAAGTTAGTTACGGAGTTTAAACAGTTCCAGCTAAGCCTATAAGAGCCAATAACCACGGCCACCAGTAGCTAGCGCAAACCACTCCCGCAGCTTGTGGCTCGGACGCGGCCACGGGGCGTTCGGTGTGCGCCATCACTCGTACTAAACGCAGAGGAGACAGCACACTGACCGAGTATTTGACCTCCAGGTAGTCGGAGCGCGCGGGCACGTCGGGCAGGCTGAAGGCGTAGTTGCGCGCGACCTGCCGCGACTTGAACTCCTTCAGGCCGAGCTCCGCGGCTACCGACTCGTTGAACTCCGAGTACACGTCCATCATGCTCACCTCCTGCTCTGTGGCTTCTAAAGTTATTGGGTCTAGTTTCTGCAATTGCAACCAATCAAAGGATTATAATCAGTTTATGATCAACTTCCACCAATACGAGCTCTAAACTTGTGAGTAATGAGATTTCAAATGCAAACTATACACAGTTCAGTCCTAAGCAGTCCCATACACAAATATATTGAATTCGTAAATCATATTTTTAATTTATTAGTGATCTAATTGGGTTAGGATCTTATTCAGAATAGCGCTGACCGTAGCAAGAAGGGAGATCGCTTGAACGCTCCAAAACTGACGCGATCATGCACCCTACTTTACGTTAACGAACGCTGCCCGAGCCAGTAATTCCTGTGGGCACTAGTCTAACTAAACGCTAACACGCAATCTGTGGTTTTGTAGGAGACACATATACTCCAGAGTCGCGGCGACAAACATATCCACAAAGAAGTCGCCGAGCCGATTTTAGCTTACTTTGTCAAGAAATGAATCTAGTGTTCTCAATAATCTTTACCTCAGTAGAAATCGATTTATGTGAACCCCACGCTTACCTACTATATGAGGGGCGTTCAATAAGTTCTCGGTATCGGCATTAAAAGCAGAAGTTATTCGTGTCGTATCATTTAATTATTAAATTCACTCTTTCTTGTTTTACGTGCATCCTAATAATATTATAAATACGAAAATTTGGATGTTTGGATGTTTGTTACTCAATCACGCTTAAACGGCTCAACCAATTTGGATAAAATTCTATCCCTGCCAAACAGACACGTTCTTCTTTTTTTCTTAGACCGCCTTCTTTAATTGCTATATGATTAGCATTTATCAATTATCACTCTCCCTTAGTATTTACACCCATATATATTTAATGTATGTTCACCCAATTTCTAGAAAAAATAAAAGATTAATGACCAATGAAACCCACCTTGAACTTTGTTAGGTGAGCAGTGCTTTAAATAATTGTGATTAATGAGTTTTATTTCTTTCAATTTCGAAGCTTCTAAACAGATAAATTTCTGACATTAAAACAATATTCTGGATTACCACACTAGAATTTAACCAAAATCGCCCTTGAAAATCCAAAAAATCATCTTTGTTTAACTATACCGAGAACTTATTGAGTGCCCTACGTAGATACCTATTGAGAAAGGCGGGTCCGATATCAACAGACTGCACAAGTTAACACATTCAGTGCACGGAACCCGCCAGGTGGGCGCCATGCTTGCCTACAAGCTCGCCTCTACAAAGCGGGAAAACCACCTTACCGACCACCACCATACTGTATAAGCATTGCACTCGCAGGTTTGCTTGAACACATAGTATTAAAGAAAAATGACGGCTGATTGAGAAGCTCCATTCAGAGGGCCTACCACGAAACGAAATTCGTTTTCGTTCGTGTATCTCCGTCTCTGTCGCTCGAACTAGCAAGTGCGACAGAGACGGAGATACATGAACGAAAACGAATTTCGTTTCGCGGTAGGTCCTCAGGCCCCTATTTCACCAAATCGACAATTTTCGCCTGACAATGACAATTCGGCTTACATGGCTGCGTTAAGGTGGTTCAACGTTATTTATTGACCCAGCAATGTACAGTAAGGGAAATGTATTCACGTACTTTTTTTGCTCTTCTTACTATGACAATAAGGCATAAAAAGGTTACTACTGTACGTAAGGTATTAGACCGATCCGAACGTCAGCCGAAGCATTTCCGAACAATGGCCGACAGTTCAAATTGTCAATGTTATCGAGATTTCATTGCTACTGAGTTTTATGTTGACATTTTAATAAATGTATATGAAAATATATACTCTTTTTTATTTCCATATCGTTAAGTTGCTAATCAGGGCTCAAGAACATAATACAATTGTAACAATACATTAATATAATTCATTCACGCGGGTGGAGCCGCGGGCACGTCTAGTAATTAATAATTAGTTACCATCTTCTATGAGCATAATGAAACGCATTTGGGCACCAATTCATACATGACTCGCTCTGCACTTATACATATACTTAAATTGTCTTTCGCGTTGTCACATTGCAATAAATCAGCAGCAGAAGTATAGATATGAAATGAAATGTAATGCATAGGCTGTTGACTTTTCTAAAAGATGATAAACGTGCGGCACTTGCGTAAGTGCATCATAAAACTAATAAATCACATCACCAATAATATAACTTATAATTATAAAAAACGACCTCAAGGATTCCAAGGTTAGTTTTGGTACTATCAACAATTGATTTTCAAATTGTGTTGCTACTTCAAAGAAAACTCATTGGAACCTGTGAAGTACTAACTTATCATTGAAGAGTTCAGAATCATGAAGACGAATTGAGTGGTTACATCTTCCCTGTATTGAATTCGGTTAAATATAATGTACATCAAAACAAAGATTGTAGACTTCGCAACATAACCGCCATACGCCATGCATAATGTGTATGTAACAGAAGTTCTTAAAGTAGATATCGCAGTTGGTAACAAAGTAGGTAAACGTGAGATAAAACATCTTTATTACTGCAGCCAACAAGATTGGTAACTGGAATATTGTTGATTCAAAATTTGTATAGGCAACTATCCATTCATAAGCGTTAATAAACAGAATGTATAAAGAAAAACCTATTAGCTACCATATGGATATTTCACATTAAATGAATATTTATTTTTTTATTCCTTAAATTATCACTTTACAGTCAAGCGACATGTGTTAACAGGAGAGGTAGGTATAACTTGTACAATAAAATACTTTGTCTAGTACTTTCAACTAATATTCTACGATATACTGATGGAATTTGGGAGTACAAATAGAAGTATCGGCTAGCGAGTGAGAGAAATCGAGATTCAGAGCTGTGGAATGTATTCAGGTCACTGTAGATGTAGGTAACTGTCTAGTATACTGTTCAGAAGAGTCAGTGCATAAATTAACATAGGTATGACAAAGAATAAAGGAATGTAATATTTATTAGGAACTCACATATTCTCTTGGTAGAAGGAACAGCTGTCTATGAATGTTCTTGACGAGCAGACAGCACGACACGGTACCGGCCGCCTTGTCGCCAGGTTTGACGTAGACGCGGCCGAACAGGTACACCGCCCCCGGCTTCACGAACCGGTCCTCCCAGGCGTCCAGCCAGAAAAACCTCAGCACCTGCTCGCCAGCCTCGTTGGTCTGCAGTGGCAGCAGCCCGTCACTTTGCACGCTCACACTGGCTACATTGTCACCCATCTGATCTATCCAGGAGTTTGATAATTCTTTTAGTTTCTTAGGGGATTCTCTCTTAGTAATTGGAAATATTTCAAAACTGTCATTCAGAAATTCCTCTGCCACATCAGTAATAGTGGCAGCAGAGCTGGGAATGTCCTTGTCAGCTTCTTGTTTTACTGTATCTGTCAATGTTAGTGGCCCATCATTATTGAAGTCATCTTCAAAGTCAATGACTTGTGTTTGAAATTCTTCAATCTTTTGTGTAGCACTGTCATCCACCTCATGTTTAATATCTTTATCAATTGTCCACTCTGGCACTGACTTAGCAGACACTACCTTTTCAGATGACTTGGGAGCTGTACCATTTGAAACCTTAAAAATAAATATATTTTGGTTTAGAATAGCGGAATAAAAAACAACCTTTACAGTACACATGGTGTTACTTTCCCGCACGAGTGCGGAAATGAGCACTTTCCGTGCATATGTTGAAACTTTAAAGAGCCATATGTACTGTAAAACGTTGTACGATACACGTGCGAATAGGCAATTCGCAACTCGTGTCGATTTAAAACACTCCCTTCGGTCGTGTTTTAATTTATCACCACTCGTTGCGAATTTCCTATTTTCTGCACTTGTATCGTAATAGTTATTTACGATACAAGTGCAGAAAATTGGAAATTCGCAACGAGCGTCGTTTTTTGTTGCTTGACCCATACAGGTATGTTTAATGGCTTTGCGACTTAAGACGCTTGACTTTCCATGCAAACGTAGTTTGGTTCCAATTTTAAAACGGCATGTTGGAATAACATGAAACTTTATAAACACAAATTACACAATGCCACCCACCATCATATCTAGGTTAAAAACTAGTTTCTGTTGCCAGAAATTATAATTATAACAGAAAAATATTTATGTTATTTCAGCACTCATTTTTAATCATAGTGGTGCAATAAAAATTACTCAAGTACCTATAATTTTTTTGGTTGTTTTACCAATATTTTACAGTAAAAAAAAAACTCGAAAATCTAAATGGGTCGAGAAATGAGAAACCCTAGTAATAGCCCTTTCTTCTAACATCTGAGCACATATTGAGGTTTCTCATTTTAAAAGACTTTGCTGATCAATATCAAAATGTGCTTTTAACTAAATGTTACTTAATAAAGACATACTCAAAATAAGAGAGTATGTTTTTTATCAATAAATAGTGTACTTACGCTTGTATCAACATTTTCCGTTTTTACTTCAGAAGTTAGTTTGCAGGAAATATTTGATGTCTTTTTCACAGAAGAAGACAGGCTTTTGAAGTAGTTCTGAGCATCTTTCTTGCTAGAGTCTGCACTGATCACTTTATGGGCAATCAGGGGTTTTGGTTTGGATGCCACTGATGTGGCATTTCCATCCAAATCAGACATTATATCTGACAGAATGTTGTCTTCTGATATTTTTGTGTCCTAAAAGCCAAATATTGCATTACAATTTCAATTAATGTTGCAATTTCCATAAATAAATTTACAATAACACAAATAAAAATGTTACCTCTTTTTTCTTAGTGGGCATGGCTCCTAGCAGATTCCGTATATTGCCTTTAGCAGAGGGAGCTACTACTCGCGCCTTCCTTTTCTGACCACGACCTGTATCCTTATTGTTGGAAGACAAATATGTGTCATCTACTTCCTCCTCATCATCAAATATTTCACGCCCATCTTCTACATATCCAGTTCCATCTGGGAAAACAATGATTTACTAGTAATTGTTTCATAATTTAATTGTAATTTTTACAGTTAAGAAAATATGTCGATAGGAATTTCTTACTATGACTACTACATTGCAGCCTCTTATGATGTGTAAATAATAATAGGCAGCACCATAGGGGCGGATCCGGGATTTTAAATTAAAAATTAAATTAAATTTTGGCCTGTTTTTGGTAAGGACTCAGATGCTTTTAATGAGGGATTGAGCCCCCTGGAACGCACTTAACTGTCTAGTCCCATCAACAGATTTTCTCTGGTCTAATATAAGCAAACCAATGTTTTAATTTAAGGAAATCATTTCCCAACTCAAAATGAAGCGAGGCACCGAACGGCCTGCCAGCATGCTCACCGTCCTCGATCCAGTCCTCCTCCTGGCGGCGCTGCACGCGCGCGCTGTACTCGCGCTCGTCTACGGTGTCATACACATTCTCCATGTCGTCCACATCATACTTATTTTTGGAACCTTTTCCTTTTAGATTTTTGAGCCTTTCCAGCGCCGATTGCCTTCCGAACTTATCAGTTTTTTGGCGCTTAGCCCTTTGGCCAGCTAAAAGATAAACAAGCAACATATTCAGGTTAAGAATATTTAGATGAAACAGCAATAGCATAACAGACGTTTCTGGATAGTTACCTAAAGATTCCGCCATATTAATGTACTTTATTTGTTCACAATTTCATTAGTTAAGTATTTACAGACTAGTATTTAGTATAAGGGTTATTTAGATTGCAGTACTGTGCACTGACACAAGTTTAATCATTCAATCAATTCAATTCAATGGTGTTTGACAGTAGACAGACGTTTGATTTGGCGCGTTTTTTTTTTTTTATAGGTACCATAATGTTTGACTAACGCCCAAAGAGTAAGTATATCTAACGCCTAAAAGCTCATTGGCGGCCTATACACGGTCAGTATGCGATAGAGTGAGACAGATATGGTGGATTGTCAGTATTTACTCGCCGTGTAGGGCCGCCATCAGGAAAAGTATTAGTGCAAGCGAGTGCGAGTGAGTAGTAGTGTCAGTACAATCGATTAGTAAATAATTCTAATTATATTTTTACGGACCCGCCTATGACGCAAAAGTGCAAGTTTAAGCCTCTCACAGACTGGCGCGGCCTGGCCGCGGCGATCAATAGTAAATTTGTCATTAGCTGTCAAATTTTCTATTGACCGCCACCGCAGGCCGCGCCAGTGTGTTACAGGCCTTAGTTTCAAGTGAAGATTTGCCATATAATTATTCGAACAAACATTTTGGTTTCGTTTTTTTTAAACATTTTGTATCGTAATGCCATGAAAACATAACTGGCTCGTTTCAATATAAAACAAAATAGTCAAATCTAAGCAAATAGTACATAAAATACATCGCGCAGACTGCATGATGCATTTGAAGTTCGGGTATCTCCATCTCTATCGCACTTACAAGAGTGACAGGGATGCAGATATACGAACTTCGAGTTTCGAAGTTCTTGGTAGCTCCATAGTGACCACGCAACTAGCCCCCGTCATGTACTCGATGACGCCGAATAAAAAAAAAACAACTGTTTAACCCTTAAATGCATAATGATGTATATATGCATCGTATATTTGATGGTCCGTGGCTCAATATGCAACTATCCACTTCAGCTATCCGTCAATCTATACAACATGACACATCTATTTCAATTTATTAAAAAGTTATACAAAAAATCATGCATTTAAGGGTTAAAGTTGAAAACACAGTGCGTAGCGTATGGTAGCGTAGAAAAAAAAAGCAAGCGGCATAACGCCTAGTCATAGACATCATTTTCGCGCCGTTTTGAACAGCTGTCATCACAACTCATTCACCGCAACCGCATCTCACATCGCAATAAGTAATATATAATATATTGGTGCCGGCCACATAATTAAAGTTATCAATTGGCTAATTTTCTCACCTTAAAAATGGCAATGAGGGATTACGAAGCTGATAAAGGTAAATATCGTTTTATTTATAATCGTACGGTTTTATATTGGCGCTTTACAATATTATTAACTCGTTTCAGAAACACTGAAGAATTTCTTTGTGGACTTCTGCCAAACCGACGACGAGGGGCACAAGCACTTTAAATATGCTGAACAACTTACCAGTATTGCTCACAGGGAGAAAGTAAGATTGCTGCGTTCCTTTGTTCTCAGGTTATGTTTGAGCGTAAAACAAGTTGACCGTATGGTGACTGTGCAGGTGGCGTTCACCGTGGAGCTAGACGACCTGCACGTGGAGCACGAGGAGCTGGCCGAGGCGGTCTGCCAGAACACGCGCCGCTACACCTCCTTGGTGTCTGACGTTGTCTATGAGATGCTGCCCGACTATAAACACAGAGAGGTATTTCAATAATACATGTACATATGTATCTGTCTATGCTTATTGGGTACCATTTTTGCTAAGCGTAAATAACATGTTGCTAAGAGAGGCTTAACACATTCAGTGCCAAAGATAGGTAACATGGGAAACTCAGTATGTGGAGGAGAGTGCTTACTAGCAGAGCACCCACCTAGGGGGCTCCTGCCACTGAAAGTGTTAACAGTGCAATATATGTGTTTATTATTATTACATGGTGCCAATTCCTGGGATAGCTATTTATGCAGCCAATGTCATGCAGTCATTCAGAGTGAGTAGTCATTACTGAATAAACATTTTTATTTGTTTGTGTTCAGGTTACTGCCAAAGATGCATTGGATGTGTATATTGAACACCGCATAGTGCTGGAGGCACGGAACCATAGGATCCCTGGGGAGATGAGGGACCCCAGGAATCGGTATCCGCCAGAGCTGATCAGGAGATTGTAAGAATCACATTTACCTAATTAAAATTTGTGTGCATTTAGTTCTTCTATCAATAAAACTCATCAAATTAGTTCTACAACATTTGTTCATATGACAACCACTTTAGCCTAGTTGATAGTGATCCTGCCTACGAAGCAAGAGGTCCTGGGTTCGAATCCCGGTACGGGCATTTATTTGTGTGATGAGCACGAATATTTGTTCCCGAGTCATGGATGTTTTCTATGTATTTAAGTATGTATTTATCTATATAAGTATGTTTATCATCGTCTAGTACCCATAGTACAAGCTTTGCTTAGTTTGGGACTAGGTCGATTTGTGTAAGATTGTCCGCAAAATATTTATATTTATATACCTAGTTTGACATACACTCAAGCAGAATTTTCGGGTCACCCTAAATTAAATAACATCAATAGGTTTTTTTTTATATTTCACACTAGTCTTATTTACAAAATATACTATTATTCGTAATACCCAAATGTATTAGCAATTTTCGGGATCCTATCATAAAAATATTAACATCCAAAAAGTCGATTTTTGCGATATCTCGCTCCGTTAACACTGTCTTTTTCATGGGTTTTTACGAGTCATATTTAAATCTGGTAATGTTATTTTTTTTACTGTTATTTTGGCAGTTTATATGTAAAATTTAAAAAAAAGATCATGACAGGATTAAAAAAACTGTACAACCTGCACTATTTTAGGAAATATGACGGTATTTCACCGACCCGTAACTTTTGCTTTTGAGTATATACTAATTGCTGAGTTGTTATCACTACTTGGTGAATTTGATGCGATATCCACATTATACACTTGTTAACATCCCAAACATAGTCCTTGCTTTTTCATTATGGCTATTTTATGGAGCAATTAGCTAAAATATGTAATACTGACATTTTATGATGACCTTGAGTCAATGGGGAATGGATGAAAATTTTAGAAATGCCTGATTATTTTTTTGGTGATAGGAATAACCTTCCTTAGCACCAGAAAAAAGTTTCAGATTTTTCAGCTGCGAAAATTATTTTTTTAAAATATAAACAGTTTCCTCATTTACGTTTTCGGTCAAGAACGGTAAATAGACACTTTCCTTGATCTGTCTCATATTACAAAAAACCATCTTAAATATCTGTGGTAAACTGACACTGGTAATGACCAATATAGCTGCTGTAAGTGTCAATATCATTGCCAGTGTCAGTTTACCACACATATTTAATAAAAAAAAATGTAATATGAGACCGATCAAGGAAGGTGCCGTAACTGACCCAAAACGTAAGTGAGGAAACTGTTTATATTTTTCAAAAAAAATTGACGCAGCTGAAAAATCTGTAACTTTTTTCTGGTGCTAAGGAAGGTTATTCCTATCACCAAAAAAATAATCAGGCATTTCTAAAATTTTCATCCATTCCCAATTGTATAAATGCAACTCAAACTCAAAATGATCTTTATTCAAGTAGGCCTAGTAACAAGCACTTTCAAATCGTCAGTTAATTTTTTACAGTTTTTACTAACCTTATTATGTGATGTTTTAGTGAGGTGTATTTTAAAGATCTGTCCAGTGCCAAGTCTGTTGCTATTCGAGAAGTAAAAGCTGAGCACATTGGCAAGTTAACAACAGTAAGAGGTAAGTCATAGAGTATTTTGATTAAGTATGTTTTAGACTGGTACTCATCCATCTAAATTATAGTTCAATAAGCACAGGTTCACAGTGCCACTTTGTCAAGTCTGTTTTTTAAACTGATTAACAATTTTAACATTTCTGAGGGTAATTTTCATGCTTTTATTGCCTTTAGAATTACATTTGTGGTAAATTTTTTGCCAATATTTATGCTAATAGTTTAAAGTTGTGTGAAAATGTTGCTCGATACTGGAATCATAATAGCCATTTAAGGTTTTAAAAGCTTCAATTAATTGTCCACATTCACATCTCTTTTTGGAACTCCGAAACTGTATTTTGTTTGCAATTAAACTGCTGCATCTATTTAGATAATATATTATTTTATAACTTTGAGTTGGAGGCTTGTTGTATAAATTGTGATACAAGCAAAAGTCCCAAGTATTCTTGAGGATACTGGATTCAGTGTGGAACCAACGAGGTAGCAGGCTCATTGATTGATTAGGAGGCAGACTAGTTGGACAGTAGTGGTTGTGCAGGCATAGTGACGCGGTGCACGGAGGTGAAGCCGCTGCTGGTGGTGGCGACGTACTCCTGCGGCGCGTGCGGCGCCGAGACCTACCAGCCCGTGCGCGCGCTGCACTTCACGCCGCCGCCGGGCTGCGCGGCCGACGCCTGCCGCCTCAACAACGCCGCCGGACAGCTGCACCTGCAGACGCGCGGCTCGCGCTTCCAGAAGTTCCAGGAGATTAAGATACAGGAACATGTCAGTTGCTACCGCTACTTTACGTCTTTAATGCTACTTCAGCCCATGCTAAGTGTGTATTTAAATTATTTGGCAGCAACACCATATAACCATGGCATATTTATACAAACACAACATTACTTAATTATTTGCCGCAGACTTAACATCGATATCGTTCGAGTGACGCTCTTACTACATACACAGTTTCATAAAATTGTATTGATTATTGAAATAAAATAAATTAATTATATGATGACTATATGATTGCTATTTGAAGTCTATTGAATATAAATGTAACCGCATCAGAACCGCGTCATAGAATCATTAAAAAAATTGAACAATGGCAGAAACATATACAGCCAGTTCCATAAAATTGTGTTGATTTTTGAAGCTTGTGGGTAACTATTATGGGTTTAATTCTTTATAACTATACTAGCTTTTGCCCGCGGCTTCGCCCGCGTACTAAGAGTAATGTTAACCGTCTACAAAAAAGGTGCATCTCAGTTTCAGTCTTTTATATGTATATTTAGATCAACTCTACATTGACTCTGCATATCGAACATAGACTCTACATATCGAATCTACATATCGACTCTACATAATCGACTCTACATAATATGTAGAGTATAGATGTCCACCGTGTACTTAGATAGGTGTCGACTCTACATATCGACTACATATCGACTCTACATATAGACTCTACATATCGACTCTACATATCGACTCTATATATCGACTCTACATATCGACTCTACATATCGACTCTACATATCGACTCTATATATCGACTCTACATATCGACTCTACATATCGACTCTACATATTGGCTCTACATATCGACTACATATCTGGACCCCCATATAAAATTTCACCCCCTCTTTTAAGGGGTGCAGATTTCCAAAAAAAATGATGCACGATTTTTTTGTTAGTCACAAATAGTCTGCATACCAATTTTTAGCTTTCTACCTTCAAAAATGCGGAATGCTCCATACAAACTTCCACCCCCCATTTTGGGGAAGTGGGGGGTTAGAAAGAGACAAAAAGTAGCCTATGTCACTCTCCATCCCTTCAACTCTCTCCACTTAAAAAATCACGTCAATTCGACGCCCCGTTTTGCCGTGAAAGACGGACAAACAAACAAACAAACAAACAAACAAACATACAAACACATACACTTTCCCATTTATAATATTAGTATGGATTGCATACATATATAAACAATTAAAATTAGTTTTGCAATATTTCAAAAGCGCGTCCAGGAAATGGTCCTCACTCAAACATTATTAAAAAAAAAACTTTATTAATTTGCCAATTTTGTGCGATTTTCTTGCATCATGGATTTTTTTTGAGGATCATTAAAAAAATAAGTAAACATTACTAGTTTGCAAATAATTTTGACTTTGATAGAGCCGTACAACCTTAGACATTACAATTTTAATTATAAATTTAGGCCCTACCTTCCTTTTTAGGGTTCCATATCCAAAATGCCAAAAACGGAACCCTTATAGTTTCGTCATGTCCGTCTGTCCGTATGTCACAGGTATTTTACTCGAAAACTATAAGGAAGGTGTATTTGAATAAAATTTTGAGGATAGGTGTACTTTGTTAGCCGCTACATAGTTTTGTAATTAAAATGACTAAAAAAATTTTTTTAGGGGTACACTCCATACATAAAACTGAAAGTCAATTTTTTTTTCATTGTAAGCCCACGTGTGTCACATCAATCGATTGGCCGTTCAAAATAAATATAAGGTTTATCAGCAGTTTTTTTAATTAAGTGAATAGAGTCGGAGATAATCGCCCTGAAAGTCACTAAAATTGTGTCCCTCTAATTTTTGAAATTGGCTTATTAAATTCTTTCACTGATTTTTTTTTTCAACAAGATCGGTTAGAAAGTTTTTGAGATATTGCTGAAAAACTGCCTTCCTTAAAGAAAAGGACGTAAGTGCCGTAAGATTTCTGTGACGCTACGATCTTTTTAATAGGCACGGAATCCTTCGTTTAGCGTGGTCCGACACGCACTTGGCCGGTTTTTTAAAATCAAATTGAAACGCTTAAGCCCTTAGAATGTTCCAAAATTAATTAAAAAAAACTAAACAAAACCGTGGGCACAAAAAAAATTTTGAGACTGGAAGAGTTACAAATGACCCAACCTACCTGACGTTTTAATTTGGCCAACGATGGTATAATAAGTGTTACCTTTTTGAAATTCGGACTAAGTAGGCCATCTTTTGAAACTTGCCAAATTAGCGTAGGTAGTTTTTTTTGTACAGGCTGTTAAAGTTAGTTGGCCTAACGATTTCAAGTAAATGTTTGGGAAAAAACGCTTTTGTGTCTTAACTTCAAAAACTATTTAATTTCACGGTTAAATACCAACAAAAATATTGAAGAAAAGTAAACTTTTCACTAAACAGTAGTAGTAGTGGGTCCAGACTCCATGGACTCAAGAACTAAGTTTGTTAATTACTTTTTATTGTATTAATTTTCTTTTTGTTGATTTTATAAAAAAAATATAAAGGGTCTAATTTTTACTTCTCTAAATTGAAAATTGCTAAATATGTCACACCAGGGGGTAGCCAAATGAGACGACGTAGACAAGGAGCGGTGGGGGAGGGGTCAAAAAGTCATGAATTTCGTGTGACGTAATTAATGGATGAGCCGTGCTATATTCACATACGTCATTAATCGTACAAGCCGACATTTTAGATTATAATAATATTAGGTAATAATCCTTGGAATCGTTGCTCATGTACATCTAAATGTCAGTCTGTTTAGACCAGTACTGACTTCCCACGAGGTGGCTGACCCATTTAGATTATACGAGGGGCTCTGTGAGCTCTAGAACTAGCGAGCCTGTCTTTTTTTTTCAATATATTTTTTGTATTTCGCAAAAGTGACTCGATAAAAAAATTCGGCCTATTCCCATTTGTTCCCGCCTTTTTGTTACCCCACCCCTGGAAATAAATGTTCCCATCTGTTTCCACTGGGGACAACTGGGAAAGAATCATTCCCATTTGTCCCCAAAGGTCACAAATGAGAATGAATATTCACAGTTGGTACCGCCCATTTCGACCAAGAAAATGGTTAAACGTAAAGAAACTTTTAAATTATTGAAATTTTCAAGTACTTACCTAATCAATGTATTTTATTAAATTTGACCAGTTTCTTGGTCAAAATGGGTCGTAACGGTTAACGAACCTGCTCACAAAATTTCATGAGAATTGGTTGAGAAATGCGACCAGTAGAGGAGTACAGCCGGACAGACACCGGACATACAAACAATTTTCGGCTCAAGCTGAAGCATAGAAGTTCATCTGCTTCGCTCCCTCGTTCGATTATTTATTGAAGGCTATATATGCAGAAGGCACGTACAAAGTTGTTGTGTGTACAGTCGGACCAGGTGCCGGTGGGCCACATCCCGCGGCAGCTGGCGGTGTACTGCCGCGGCGAGCAGTGCCGGCGCGCGCAGCCCGGCGACCACGTGGCCGTCACCGGGATCTTCCTGCCGCTCATCGGCGCGGGCTTCCGCCAGATCACGCAGGGGCTGCTGTCTGACACTTATCTCGAGGCGCATGTCAGTATACTTATCATCGCATCACATCACTTTTACTGTATCCATGGACCAACCCCTAGAGAAAAATGCTATGTAATATCAACTGTATTGGATGAATACACTTATTTTTTCACATCTCATGGTCGAAAAGTGTGTAATATTAGGCTTAATAAGCGGGGCTAAAGTAGTACATTTAGCCCCTAGGGAAAATATGTATACATATTTATGATTTTTAACACATTTAATTTGACCAATCAAAACACTTCACCATATTAAATCCACCAATCACAACTCTTTCAAAAAACATTTATCTTTGCTATCAACCAACCAGAATACATCAGCTACATATTCAAATCGACCAATCAAACATCAGGTGTTTTTTAGTCCCTAATTCCAAATCATTAAAATCTACCAATCAACTCTTTCAAAAAACATTTCTCTTTGATCTCGTGGTAATATGGCTTATTTTAGCCCCTTGTCATACAATCTACTATTTTGGTTTAAATTCAAAAATTTGCAGCGTTAAGTCACATTTTAATACTAGTGGTTGTGTGAGCTGTAGAACTCGCCTGACTTTTCATTTTTTTTTATTACGAAAAATTACTCGAAAAAAAATTTGTATAATTAAAGAACCTGCTCACAAAATTTTACGAGGATCGGTTGAGAAATGCGACTAGAGGAAAACAGCGGGAAAGCGGAACATCCAGACATCTGGACAAACAAACGATTTTCGGCCTAGGCTGAAGGATAAAACTTCGTTCGCTTCGCTCCCTCGTTTGATTAAATTAATGTAATTAATAAATTTACCATGTAATACAATTGTGAAAATAGTGACCATTTTAGTAAAGCTAATTTAAATATTTGTAGCTTTTGTGTTAATGAGCCTGCCGTAGTGGTTCAAGCGTGCGGTCGTAGGATCGAATTATCAGAATATTTGATATTTGCTGTTAGCATTTCGGTGAAGGAAAGCATCGCGAGGAAACCTGCATAGGTACATCTGCGAAGAAATTGAACGCGCACTGGGCCAGCGTCGGGACTAGTTCTCGTTCCCTCTCATTCATGTGCGCAGCAGTGCGACGGGTACCGATGCTGAGGTGTTGTGTGTTGTGCCAGGGGGTGAGCTGCGTGAACCAGAGCGACGAGTGCGCGAGCACGGAAGCGCTGACGGAGGAGGAGCTGGCCGAGCTCGCCGAGGAGCAGCTGTACGCGCGCATGGCGCGCTCGCTCGCGCCCGAGATCTACGGACTCGAGGACGTCAAGAAGGCGCTGCTGCTGCTGCTCGTGGGCGGCGTCGACAGGTACATACCTACACAACGCGCCACACAAGCAAGGCCTCCACTCTCCCCTCGTACACCTCCGACATCTTTACGACGCTACTAGCAGCTATAGTGCGTTTTTTTAGCATTAGAAAGAAGGATAAAGCACGAAGCACGAGGTCTTTTATATAAGACACTTTATGCCACACAACTGTCAAAGTATCTCAAATAGCCATTATAACAGACTTACATGTTTACAGACACACACAGAAATGTTTTCATTATTTATATCTAAATAATACTTAAACTCTCTGTCCTGTCTCACCGTACTGGTTTCCTCTCAAATTCCTTCGCTGTTCAGGCTAGCTCAGAGCAAATTGTCCTTTAAACACAAGTTGCGTGAGCATCTCGTTTCTACTATTTAAGATTGATGACCCTCGTGATATCTTTGTGCGGGCGGGTACATAAAATTGTATGTATTTAAGTATGTATAAGAAAGTGTATATGGTATGTATTATATAAGTATGTATATTCATGAAATTAATTAATTTGTGTTTCCATTCGAGTCTCAGTATTTAGGATCCTGCACCACTAAAGTTTCTATTTAGTCCAATGGTTGACTGGTAGAGAATGCCTGATGGCATTAAGTCCGCCAATTGTACTTTTATTTTTATATTTGTGCAATAAAGTTTAAATAAATACTTACAACTATATATTTATTTTGAAAGTATTTATTTTTTGACTGTTTTTTAAATTTCTTTATTCAGTTCTTACAACTTGTATGGAAAAAATGTCAAATTGGGAAATAATTTATAATAGCTAATTTTTTTAATGTAACGGATATATTATCAATTAAATAGTTACCCAGAGGCAAAATCCAACAAAAAATCAGACAAAAAAAAACATTATTTAATTAGCTCCTAAAAAGCCCGGATATTTTTTTTTATCTTTATTTAGGTTCATTTACATTTGCTTTAAAATATTCAATATAAATAAAATAAAAAAGACAATGAATGTTTAATTTAAATCTATATAATTACTTCCGGGTGGAAAGCATCTTAGAATAATGTTTTAGAATGAAATAAACAAAAAAAACGCTATTATAAATTAATGTTTTTCGAAACCGTATTTTGCCTGGAGTATCTGGAAAGGTTGCATAATAAAAAACCTAAAGAAGAAGAGGTTTGAAACGATCGGTTCGTTTTTTTGGCTGTCGACATCAAAGAGAATATTGAATATATATAGTGTCGACATTGTCCAAATTGTCAATCGTATCACGTTCTTTTTCTTGTTTTCTTGGTAATCAACAAATTGTTGAATTCAGATTACGAGATTATTATACGCGTATCTATTAGGTAATTAATATTAAGATTTTATTTTTTGTTGTGTGTGATGGCGTGCGGACTGCAACCATAGGCAGGCCCAAGTGGCTTGCAAAAAAGACCGACTCGTTCTCCCCTGAACGTTTTGCCTTCACCAAAAGCAAAGAGACAAAAACAGAGTCCATTAACAACCAATGAGAAACGTATGGTGTCAACAATTACAAGTTGGCATGTGAACTTTGCAGCAAGGGTGAATTTCCGGGTAAGGTAGATTTAGTAAAAAAAACCGCTGAAACGCGATGACTGCTTCTTTGTTTACCGTATTTCTAATACGAAAAAAACGGACTATAACATCAGAGACGCAAACTCATGTGGCACGTTCTGTGCACACGACCACACGCACTTCATTTTATGTACAGTAGCCGTCAAAGATGTTTTGTTTCGCCCTCTTACAAAGGTATAAGGTGCAAAATGAAAACAAAAGCTGGGAAGTATACACAACTACATATGTAGGAATCCTCGCTTGCTCTTGGGAATATTATAGTTTTTTTTTAAATCAATACAGATACAGTAGCTTGTTTTATTACCAGACTTTCTTTGGGTCATCACAAATACATTATTTTATACAATTAGGTTGGCGATGCGAAACTTGTGGGGTCAGCCAACACGCCAACTTTTTTCTCCAAGAATGTGACCATGAACTTTAGCTGAACACATAAAGGCGACTTTCACAGCGTACAACTGACACAAACAAGACATAAACTCGCCTGACACAAATAAGACTTACACTTTTACACATGTATAGCAGAAAAATGAGTGTTTGGAGTGGGTATGTATGTATGTTTGTTTCCTCGGCAGGCGTCCGAACGGCATGAAGATCCGCGGCAACATCAACATCTGCCTGATGGGCGACCCCGGCGTGGCCAAGTCGCAGCTGCTGAACTACATCAGCCGGCTGGCGCCGCGCAGCCAGTACACCACGGGGCGCGGCTCCTCGGGCGTCGGCCTCACTGCCGCCGTCATGAAGGTCACCACACAACCACACCCGGAACACTACACTTGCCCGCCGTTTCGCAGCTTTCAATCATTCTACTACTTAATATCATGTCAATCCTATCACTGAATCTTACTGAATGGCATACAGTACAACAATACAAATACTATGTATTGCACGCCTCAATAGTAATACAAAATCGTAGTACTTAGTACAGAAGACAGGGAGTACAAGAGCAGAGGCAAACAACAGGCATTTTATTATATGTGAATTAATTTTGCACGACTATCGGAATATTACGCGAAGATAATATTTTTTTTGTAAACGATTTGTTGGTTCGTGTTCGTTTTTAGTTTTGAGTACTAATTCTTCATTGTCACGACCATACCCGATCGCCAAAGACTCACCCTCATATGTAAACATAAATTTCATTTTCGTAGTTTAACCTCTTCACCATTTTTTTAAAACATGAGGAGGAATGGGGCGCTTGATTTTGGATTCAACGATCAATAATTAAAAAAAAACCGTACAAGTGCGAGTCAGACTTGCCCACCGAGGGTTCCATACAAAACTACAAATGTATATTTTTCCCTGTACTTGTAGTATAAGTCGATATTATATCATAGTTCTAGGTCAACGGAAAGTACCTACCCTATAAATTACGATTCCCTTGACAGTGTCGAAATATACATTTTTATACTTGTCGACTTTAATGTTTGAATTAAGACTTCGTACACTAAACTAAAACCACATACTTTTTTCCATGGAGAATAATTATAAGACAATTCTTTAGACAACTAAAATAAATTCGACCAATCACGTGGCGCCTTTATTGAACTATAATGAATTTGACCAATAGGACGTCGCATTGATTCCAATATAAAAGACATCAACGACTCGGCGCACCTCTGACTTGCACTTCGTTTCAGCAAAGCTTAGATATTTTTCTTTACATACCAAGTACCTAGGTTTAATTATTTCTGTTGACTCTTATAAAAAGTATTGTATACAATAGTTACACAACTCTTAAATTCTCGTACCTTACTTAAGCTAACACGATACTCGACTTTAAGAGCCCTTATTGTATAACGATTATACGCACTTATTGTATAAAATACAATTTTTGCGGCATAGATGGCCGTATCTATTTTTTACGTTAAGGCACTGGTCCCACCGCCGGCGAGTGAGATATGGACTATCGACTTTTTTCTAGCCCAAGAAACGAACAAAAGATAATCGCTTCCGTGTAAATAAAAGAGAGAGATATATATTTATAGTTCATCGCTCGCTGTTCACACCGCGATCAACTATACTCGTATGAACTATATCTCGCTCTTTTATTTACACGGGAGCGATTATCTTTTGTTCGTTTCTTGGGCGAGATAATCGCCGATAGCTCATCGCTCGTCGCCGGCGGTGGGACCAGTGCCTAACTTAGAAGTTTGATTTTTTCACAGCTTCTAGGGACTGTAGACCTGAGTATATGGTTTTAATTTCAACTCGATAACTCCACTCGTCCCCGTCGCGTTCTTGACAGACAGACAGACGGACGGACAACTAAGTGATCCTATGAGGGTTACGTTTTTTTTCATTTTGAGATACGGTGCCCTTTAAAGTGTAATGTAGTGGTAGTGAAACGTCGGTTGCGTGTGCCAGGACCCGTTCACGGGCGAGATGATGCTGGAGGGCGGCGCGCTGGTGCTGGCCGACCAGGGCGTGTGCTGCATCGACGAGTTCGACAAGATGGCCGACGCCGACCGCACCGCCATCCACGAGGTCATGGAGCAGCAGACCATCAGTATCGCCAAGGTAACTGTGCCTACACTTCTTGCGCACCTTATTTTAACACTCACTACGCTCGCTGCCGTTAACATGAAGAAGAAAGCGCTCATCTAGCGGGTTCCTGACACTGAAGGGGATTTCTACAACAAGTGTAGGCTGTGAGAAGGTTCGACGGGTATTAGGAATAGGCGGAGAAGGACAAACAGATTGGCAGTACCTATCAAAGTTGCAATGTTTGACGAAATAGAAACTAGTGAAATGGTTTAATGGCTTGGTTTTATAATAGACCTTTTGTAAGGTCTATTATGAGTATTAGTAACTTTATAATTATATTTGACTAAACAAAATCAGAGCGCATCTATTATAATTGTCTTAATGAATGAAAAAAAAATATTAAAAATATTTAACATGACATTACAGAAAATCCAAAGCTTCATGAAAACTAAACTAGACAAATAACACCTTAAACATTTAATTATATCGGTACCGTGGACAGACTAATATCCATCGCCTCACAGTATCTCAGGCATTCATAACACACAGCCACCCATCGCCACGCAAACAGATCGCACTCAGGAGCTGATGCCAAGTCAATTTCATGTCTCTGTCACTCTGAATTTTTAATACGAGATATAAATCTGGACCTATATATTATGCATAACGTAACCGCTTGTATATGTAGTTATTACAGTATTATTTACGTCACACCTGGCCACAAAGTAACTTATTGGCCAGGGAGATAGGTAAAATGTTGTATTCACCACGGGCGGCAATAAAGAAAGCGTCAGATCGCATATCGCCCTTGACGGCTCGGGCGTCAAATAGCTGCGATCTGAACGATGTTTTTTTTTACCGCCCTGGGTAAGTAGTGTACTAGGTATTATGGTGTTGTGTTTGTTTGTCAGGCGGGTATAATGACGTGCCTGAACGCGCGCGTGTCCATCCTGGCGGCGGCGAACCCCGCGTACGGGCGGTACAACCCCAAGCGCAGCGTGGAGCAGAACATCCAGCTGCCCGCCGCGCTGCTGTCGCGGTTCGACCTGCTGTGGCTCATCCGCGACCAGCCCAACCGGTGCGTGCTCGCGACTACTCCTCAATCCTATCATCATCTTCCTAGCGTTTTTCCCGGCAGCGCTCAAACGAGCCCGGTACCACAATGCTCATCAATTGTATGGCACAGAATAAATATACGAACGGAGCGGCCACACTTCACAGTATCTATCTCGTGTTTACATTAAGTAGCAGTTGGTCATTTATGAATGCCTGGTCACTGAGGCGCGGATCTCACGCTCTTGCATCCGTGGGGCTGAAAAACTTGCGCAGAGATTGAGCATTGTTTGATCATGATCAATCATCTGTGACATTGGAGAGTCTGACACATTCCATCTTTGTCAATGCTGCAAGTATGCAGGCCAAGGGTCAGTTGGGCAATTCAGACACCAGAACGACCTTTTAATACCATCACAGCTTTCCTCACGATGTTTTCGTTATACAATCAAATAATATTTCGAACATAAAAGCTCTGAGAAACTGATCGGTACAGGCCAGGATTAGAAGCCACCACCTGCGTTGGAAAGCCGGAAAGCAGAATCACTAAGCTAAGCTTATCTCTGTGTAACGCTTCTAAGAGTGCCCGCATTTTACGGCCACTAACCGCGGCCACTAGTAGCGAGCGCGAGCCACTCCAGCTCCAGCAGCTTGTGGCAGACATTAGTACCCACTATAGTGGATTGCGCCTTCTGCAATCGTAAGCGGTGTACGTTAAAATAATTAGTTTCTATTCTATAATAATTAGTGCCATATTTAATGTCAATCGGTTTGTAAATGTCAGTTGCCAACTTTAAATGTGTGTGTGTTACACAGTCACGGACTTTAATTTGGGACCCACCTAAGGTGGAATATCGTATAGCAAAGCAATGTGAAGACATTTAGAGTCAATATTTTAAAGGAGTGTCATAATGTTTGCCATAGACAACTTACTTTTATACGTGTCTAGATGGTGTCTAGGGGCAACTGCTCAGTAACGTCAACCGGGCGGAACGAGCCAAACGATCATTTCCGATTTTTTCAGACTAATTGTCACTCGTCGTATTTGTTATTTGCAAATAATATTTCGTGAAAACTACAGTTTACAATCAATTTTCATGTCTGGCACTGACACACAATGACACATGTTCGTAATTAGAAAACTGTAATGATAGCTTTTGGCAAAGAGGTTATCAATTCAAGGGCTTATACGATAAGACATCTAATTGTCTTATGTTGGCACATCACCACTATTATTGAACTGAAGTTTTCGACCTTATTGCATTGTGAATGTTCTAACAACATTTGAAGGAGATGGGCCCGAAATGAAAGTTTGTGAGTGTACAGTGAGAAGGACCTGGAGCTCGCGAAGCACATCGCGTACGTGCACCAGCACGGCGCGCAGCCGGCGGCGGCCACGCGCGCGCTGCCCATGCGGCTCGTGCGCCGCTACGTGGCCCTCGCGCGCCGCAAGCAGCCCGCCGTGCCGCGCCACCTCGCCGACTACATCGTCTGTGAGTGCCGAGGACGACGCCCTCTCTGATACCGACCGCCGCCTCTAGCCCCTCAAACGATCCTTACACACGGACCGATGCATGACAAATACCACCAATTTGTTACCACCGGTAACACCTGGGATTTTTTCCCCATCTTTTACCACTAAAATACTCGGTCGATTACTATTCCCGTTGGTAAAAAATGTGTAAAAAATTCCAGCTGTTACCACTGGTGACAAATCCTCGCTGGTGGCTCGGGTGAAATGGCTTTTTTATGTATATGTTGTACTACAAACTACTGTTGTTAAATAGCGCGCGGTGGAGTCATGTGGTGGTTTGTTTGTTTCCCTGCAGCGTCGTACGTGGAGCTGCGGCGCGAGGCGCGCAGCGCGCGCGACGTCACGTTCACCTCGGCCCGGAACCTGCTCGCCATACTGCGCCTCTCCACCGCGTTGGCGCGCCTCAGGTATATAGCCACCTACTCTACATAAAAATAGGTTTCACTCAAAAATTTCAATTTTGATACAAGCTTTTAATGCTAACTGTATACCGTCATCAACTCCTCGTTGAGACGATTCTAACGAGCCCAACTCGACAGGGTTACGTCGGTTAAGTACTGAATTCCCATGGCCACCTTCTGTCTCATCAGATCAGCTCGATCAAACTATACTTAAACCCAAAATTTCAGCACAATCAGTTGAAGATATCTGCTTCAAAATTGAGTTGCAAGATTCCACCGGAACAAACATAGTTACATTACATACATTGCAAGTTAAATAAACGCTAGTATATTATTACTATTAAAAAAAGACTCACTGTTGCCCACCAATGGCATTCAATTTGAATTTTTCTTCCCTGATTAAAATTAAACAGGGAATATTTAATTTCAATTCTCCTCATAAAATACGTGCTGCTTACGTGCCCTCAGTGTCAAAATTATTTCCGTCTTACGCTGAAGATTCTACTTTAGAATCCCTCGTATATTGCATTCAAGTATGGTAAAACACCCATTTGGGCTTACTCATACGAGTAATTGATTAACATTAACAGTAGTTAAGATCATGTATGTACAATGTCACGGGTAACTCTTTCAAGCTGATTTCGGCCACCGCCGTCTGTGGGATTCCATGATAGGTCATGTTTTACTAGTTAACATACTAAGGGTTTGTTCTTCTCTGTCTTGTAAAATGAATATTTATCATGAATCAATATACTGTTCGCAGGCTTTCAGACGTGGTGGAGAAAGAAGATGTTTCGGAAGCTATCCGCCTTGTGGAGATGTCGAAACAGTCACTCCAGCATGTAGACGATAATGTTCAAAGGTGATTTCAATTATACTTATATCTAAATCGGGTTACTAATGAAATCCATAATTTCATTTGCACCAATCTGATATGCCATAATTTTTACGTTCCATAAACATTTAGTATCCATAATGATCAGTTGCCATAATTTTATATTCCATATCTCAAATGCCATAATTACTCGTATGTCATAATACTCTTTTATCCTAATTACAAGTGCCATTGCCATAATTAACTTTTTCCATAAATATTATTTTAATTGCAAAAAGTTAATGGTTAATTCAACACACATCCAATAGTTGCTATTAAACGAGCACGAAGTAATACTTTTGTATTTTATTTGTAATCATGTTCTCGAAAACGGTTCAAACTCATATCTGGGAAAGTTTGTTTCTTTATTTCCACTCGAGCAGACCTCGATAGACCCAGGTCCACCCCCTCTCGCCCCCCTCTACCCTATTTAGTCGTAGTTTGTTCCACCAATTTTCATTTACCCGATTTGCCGCCCTATTACCGTCATCATCTATGTCATCCTCTTCAACGAGCCCTCCCTGTTCAACTTGATAGCCCTTCGTTTCTGAATACCACTCCCCCGCCCACCGCCCGGGCTCCCGCCAGAAGCTCGCTTCGTCAGCCCTTCGTTTCACTGGCGCACTCGACCTACGCTTCGCTCGAGAGGTCGCCGGCTCGCTTTGCTTCAGTCTCATACGCCGCGCCCTAGGGGTAGGATAGACAAGATCACGTGGAAGTGGTGTACCCTGATTCGGTTTTCGGTAGAAATTTTTATTTTATTGTTTTGTTACGTTTTCTATTTATTTCGGTTTGTACACACCAGATTTATGGATTCTATTGATTATGGCTTTTGAATTTTATGCCAAATGATATTATTGCATTTGATATTCTGAGAAATGTTGGTTATGTCATTTGTCTATTATGGCGTGTAATATGTATGGCTTATAATGCTAACTCAACTAAAATTATGGCATTTGCCGTTATGGCAAATGAAAATGATTGCAAGTAAACTTAAGGAAAACGTAGGTATCTCATCTAAATCGGATACTGCGTGCTGTTCTATGCGTGTATGTTGGCTCGCTTCTTATTTTTATCGGCGAAAGATTTACGACCATTTATTACAGTGTTCAGTGTAATATGCTATAATGTTTTTTGTAAGCAAAATTACAGCAACCATGTTATTTCTGTTAAGTTCTGATAAGGACCAACGAACGGCCTACATTTTGGGCAAGGGTGGTATGGCACTCGTCCAATGTGCATTTGCGTCTCTTATATTGTACACTATAAACTCATATCTGGGAAAGTTTGTTTCTTTATTTCCACTCGAGCAGACCTCGATAGACCCAGGTCCACCCCCTCTCGCCCCCCTCTACCCTATTTAGTCGTAGTTTGTTCCACCAATTTTCATTTACCCGATTTGCCGCCCTATTACCGTCATCATCTATGTCATCCTCTTCAACGAGCCCTCCCTGTTCAACTTGATAGCCCTTCGTTTCTGAATACCACTCCCCCGCCCACCGCCCGGGCTCCCGCCAGAAGCTCGCTTCGTCAGCCCTTCGTTTCACTGGCGCACTCGACCTACGCTTCGCTCGAGAGGTCGCCGGCTCGCTTTGCTTCAGTCTCATACGCCGCGCCCTAGGGGTAGGATAGACAAGATCACGTGGAAGTGGTGTACCCTGATTCGGTTTTCGGTAGAAATTTTTATTTTATTGTTTTGTTACGTTTTCTATTTATTTCGGTTTGTACACACCAGATTTATGGATTCTATTGATTATGGCTTTTGAATTTTATGCCAAATGATATTATTGCATTTGATATTCTGAGAAATGTTGGTTATGTCATTTGTCTATTATGGCGTGTAATATGTATGGCTTATAATGCTAACTCAACTAAAATTATGGCATTTGCCGTTATGGCAAATGAAAATGATTGCAAGTAAACTTAAGGAAAACGTAGGTATCTCATCTAAATCGGATACTGCGTGCTGTTCTATGCGTGTATGTTGGCTCGCTTCTTATTTTTATCGGCGAAAGATTTACGACCATTTATTACAGTGTTCAGTGTAATATGCTATAATGTTTTTTGTAAGCAAAATTACAGCAACCATGTTATTTCTGTTAAGTTCTGATAAGGACCAACGAACGGCCTACATTTTGGGCAAGGGTGGTATGGCACTCGTCCAATGTGCATTTGCGTCTCTTATATTGTACATTGGACAAAGATCTTGGATAAGTGGAATACCACCCAAAGGCTCCGATTACACGACCACTCCCAGAGTCGCAAAAAAACGTAGTGAATATATATGTTTATTAGTGTAATGTAGACTCAACGCAGCAGATAGAACAACAGTAGAAACGCGTATGGAAATTCAATCATTTTGTATTAAGTAGTAACGCCTGCTAACGAAACGTGTTTTTGAACCGACGCCGACCGACAACCGACGCTGGTGTCGAGCTAATTAAAAACATTTTCGATGCCTGGGAGGTATCTTCTGTGATTTATCCAAGGCTTTCGACTGCGTTTGTCATGAAACATTGATCAGGAAACTCGACTACTATGGAGTCAGAGGATCAGCACTGAATTTACTTAAGTCTTACTTACATGGTAGAATACAAAGGGTCGAAGTAAATGGACAGCGATCGCCGGGGTCATTGGTCTCGATGGGTGTACCGCAGGGATTAATATTGGGGCCTTTCTTGTTCCTTATCTACATAAATGACTTGCCATACCTCGTAAAGACCCACCATGATATAGTATTGTTTGCAGATGACACCTCACTTATTTTCAAACTCATAAGACAGCAACAAACTTGCAATGATGTAAACAATGCTATTTCTAAAGTAGTAAATTGGTTTAATGTTAATAATTTATTGTTAAATGAGAAAAAGACCAAATGTATTAAATTTGTCACGAATCATGTTAAGCACGAGCAAGGGAGTGTCTTTGTGAAGGGTGAGGAATTGGAACTAGTTGATAGTACAGTTTTTCTTGGTTTAACGCTAGATTCTAAGCTCCAATGGGGTCCCCATATTGCTAATCTCTCGAATAGACTGAGTTCTGCAGCATTTGCAGTGAGCAAGATCCGTCAATTAACAGACGTGAAAACAGCTCGATTAGTATTGGCCGAGGCAAAATACGGTTTCGAAAAACATTAATTTATAATAGCGTTTTTTTTGTTTATTTCATTTTAAAACATTATTCTAAGATGATTTATTCAAGAATCCACCAAACTTTCCACCCGGAAGTAATTATATAGATTGAAATTAAACATTCATTGTCTTTTTTATTTTATTTATATTGAATATTGTAAAGCAAATGTAAATGAACCTAAATAAAGATAAAAAAAATATTAATATTTATCCGGACTTTTTAGGAGCTAATTAAATATTGATTTTTTTGATGTCTGATTTTTTGTTGAATTTTGCCTCTAGGTAACAATTTAATTGATAATATATCCGTTACATTAAAAAAATTAGCTATTATAAATTATTTCCAAATATGTCATTTTTCCATACAAGTTGTCAGTTCATTGCCTGGACTATATATTTCAGCTACTTCCATAGCATTATGTCATATGGTATTTTATTGTGGGGCAGTGCTTCGGAGATTCATTCCATTTTTGTTTTGCAGAAACGGGCTATTCGGGCGATATATAAATTGAACCATAGAGACTCACTTAGAGATAAGTTTAAAAATATTAATATAATGACATTACATTGTCAATATATCTATGAAAACCTTTTGTATGTACATAAAAACATTGTCAATTTCAGGAAAAACTGTGACATACATAATATTAATACTAGAAATAAGCATAAGCTCGCGGTGCCCACCACTCGGCTCCAAAACATTAAAAAATCATTCATAATCATAATCATAATCAATAATTTATATGCTATATAACACATTTCCAAATGCATGCAAATATAGTTATAACATAAAATCATACAAATAAAACTAACATTCATGGGTAATTGTGTAAGGTTTTATAACAAACTTCCAGGAAACGTAACCGAGTTATCTATTAATAAATTCAAGAACTATGTGAATCGTAAACTTATCTCGAAAGCTTATTATAGCACACAAGACTACATGAATGATAAAACTACATGGAACTAATTTTGACTGAATTTTTAATCTATTATTTTCGTAATATTTTGTTTTTTGACATTAGATTGTTTTTCTAGAAACACTCTACTAGTATTTTTTATACAATTTTCATATCATATATATTTTGTTTATGTTTAAAAATTACTCTTAAAAAAATTAACTGACGATTTGAAAGTGCTTGTTACTAGGCAATATCATTTTGAGTTTGAGTTTGAAATGTACGGTCAAGGACTTTAATTGTTGAGCTATTTAGGTGTCAAATAATTTTGTTTTTTTAGTAGTTAAGCTATGAAGTATAAAGTGAACCCTAATTGTACCTACTTGTTTTTTACCCGACTGACAAAGGAGGAGGGTAATGTTTTTTGAGTGTATGTAAGTAGGTATGTATTTCTGTTTCTTTGTGGCCTCCTGTAGCCTAAACGGCTTGATGGATTTTGATGTCTGAGGTGTCGTTGGATTCCTCTTAATCGTGGGAGTGACATAGGCTTATAGTATTTGTCAAAAAGCAGTCGTGTTTTTCGAAAATTCTTTTGATTTCACTTGTTTGGTGTTGTGTGTATGGTTGTGTGAATGTTTGTTTTTTTGCTTGCAGGGGCATCAGCGCGACGGACCGCATATTCGCGGTGGTGCGCGACCTGGCGGGCGCCGCGCAGACCGTCAAGATCGCCGACGTCATCGAGCGCTGCGTCGACAAGGGGTTCAAGCCCGACCAGGTGCGTACGCCCCGCGCCTGCCTACAGTGCATTCATACCTACTTGTCTTCTTTGTAGTGTTGGGTAGGACACGAAATTAAAATGAGTTTGCATGAGTACACCATTTCCAAAAATGAGGTGGTACAAAGGTGAGGTACCAACTAAAAATTTGCATCTATCGGCTGCGAAAAGAAGGTTTTTTTTCAAGTGTAGTGTCCAATAGAGACCAAATACTTTCATGTTCCATATTCTTACTTACCTTCCGTTACATACAATATTTTATTGTAGGGCAGTTTTCTTTTTTGAATGCCCAATCAGATGACTCAAAACAGTAAGGCTTCTTACAGACTGGCGCGGCCGGCCGCGGCGGACAATAGTAAACTTGTCATTAGCTGTCAAATTCACTATGGTCCGCCACCGCTGGCTGCGCCAGTGTGACGTAGGCCTAACTTAGACCACAGCACATAGCAAACTATTTGAGATCCAAAGACTACACATAATTATCACAACCTAATTTTTTTAATGAATGCTCATAATTAAACCTACATATAAAGTCACTTACACTCGGAATACACTCGTATGTACTCGATAACCAGAATATAATATTATTCTAACTTGTTTACTTAGGGAATTTCATGAAATTCACTTACTCATATTAAGAGCTTGCCAATTATATTTAACAGCTATGAGACATTGAATAAAAACAACATTTAAATTAATTCCCGCTCAACTTTTTAGTCTATGTAACACGCAAACCACATCCACAATCACAACACAACTACACCAAGGCAGGGACATGCAGATATTTATGTGTCAGCAAGATGATTTGACTTTGGTCAAAATTTGCTTAACATAGAATAGAATCCACAATTAGGCGACCTAAGCTGACACGTAAAAATGCACAAACCGTGGCCATGGTTTGGCCAGTGCTGTTGATAACGATAATAGGATTGTAGGCTTTCTCACACTACGTAGAGGTACGTAGTGTGAGAAAGCCTTTAATAAACTCGATATCAATGGCACTGGCTAGAGTGATTGGCGAGTTGTATACCGCTGTTGCAGGTGGAGGCGTGCATCGAGGAGTACGAGAACCTGAACGTGTGGCAAGTCAACCAGGTGCGCACCAAGATCACCTTCATGTGACCGGCTCCTCCGTTATTACCTAATGTTACTTCTAACTTTACCTTCCTAGTTATTTGCGTTGCATCATTGTCCACATGAAACGATCGTATGTTTATTTTCATCACACTTGCTCGTAAATACCTTCATAACGCGCAGGCATACAGAGCCACAATAGCCTTTATTACGCCTATGGGCGTAAAGGTTTTTTCTTAAACAGTATCTGTCACTCATGTGTCATGTTTTAACTTAACTAAAAGTATGTTCCCATGCTTCAAAAATATGTTTAATTAAGGTCGTGCCTGCATCAATCGTAGACCTGCCCCTCGTGAACCCGAATTGATCTCTATGAAGTAAAGTATTTAAATTAAAATGTGATATAGTAATTGGTCGAGTATAATTTTTTCAAAAACTTTGCTTATGGCAGGTAGAATAGATACCGATCGAAAATTAGTGGGGTCTGATTTTGACCCGGACTTAAACAAAGGAATGACTCGACTGTGCTTCATTGCATCACGGAAGACCCCTGCATCGACACATCTATTAAACAATTAAGCTAAATGCGGTGCAATGGGATCCATATAATAGACTGCAGAACCTTTACGATAGTCCCCAAACATCTTCAGTCTTTTTTAAATGTAAAGACCTGAACGCCTTAGTAACCATTTGAGGGGTGACGTATTTAATGAATGGACGACTGTCATTTTGTAGTTTTTATTGCGATTAATAACAATTTCGTTTAAAATGTATTTCTATTTGTTTCCTTGCACATGTGATGAAAAACATTGTATGCGACACATACGGCAATATTGTTTCAAACTATAGTCACTAAAACTCCCCGCCTTCGGCGTCGGGCTTCTAATAGACTCTCGTTCGTAAAAAACGACTTACCAACCTCGCTCGTGGCACAATGTAATATATCGCGTAGTATTGCATCTAATTTTTCACCGCGACTTTGCTTCGTAAGTGGGACATAATGACATAATGCAACGAAAACAATTATGGATCTTATTAGTATGGTAAGATACGTAGTAGTGCAAAAATGTGTTTACCAGTAACACGCTCAAAAATATCTTGAAACCGACTCTACCATCAACATATATTTGAGCGCGTGAGTAGTAGCCGACGATATTATACAAGTATTACGGACTGCTGCCGTTATTCATGAACATGTCCTTTGTTTATTTTAATGAAAATCGGTTTCTTACAAGTCATTTTTTTGTTAACTACAAATAACTCTCAACGATTTTTACTAAAGTAAAGAAGTTACGTTTTATGTTTAACGGGGTTATTTACTTTTTATATTTATATCACCAATTTGTCATTCTTCATTTTTGTATTCTTAAATAAATGTCATTTGAAAGAAATTATACTCTTTTAATTTGTCTTTTTTGCTACAAAGAACTAATTATTGAATGATTAAATGTATTACACTAAACAAATTCTCACTGGATACAATTAAGTACATGGTTTTACGTTACCCTAGGCCGTAAATGGGATTTTCTGCCCGCTACGCGAGGAGAAATTCTCACTTCCTGGCCAAGGCCAGACGTAAAACTTTAGACACACCACGAGTCCAGCTATTGCCCTTTCGGCCGAGGCTTAACATAGTGCTTTTCACGCCTACTGCGAGGAAATTGCAAATAATTATATTTTAAAATCAAAATTAAGTATCTAATTGAAGATCATAATACTAAACAGGCTCGCTTGCCTCGCGCCCGGCGCGGAGGAGGAGGAACGGGCGCACGCACGCCGGCCGACCGCGCGCGGTGCCCTGTGATTGGTCGATTGCTGTTCAAACTGTCCAACAAAAACATTGTTGGCCAGTTTGAAGTCATAGATGGCCTGTTCGTGCGACGTCCAACTATCCCCAGCTTTGAAGCCTGAATTCTGACCATCTTTTGCCACATTTCCGAGCAGTGGCGTGAAAAGGTAATTTCATCTCGTGTCGATGCGGCGGCGCGGTGCCTTGCTAGAATGGATTTCGGGCAAATAATCCCACACACGTGCGAGAATGATATTTCATGATTCATGAGAGTTAAAATTTCACCTTTTATTTATGTATATATATTTTCCCTTGCATGATGCATTGTAAAATGTTGTATGATTACAACATTTTACAATGCATCATGCAAGGAAAAAATATAGTTGAGAATTACGAGTAGGTAATTCTCAACTCGTGTCGATCAAAAACACTCCTATCCATGACGGTCGTGTTTTTGGTCATCGCCACTCGTTGGGAATTATTTACTTTCCGCACTTGTATCATAAATAAATATTTTCTCCTCTATCACTAGAGGATAAGGTGATATTGCGTACGCAGTCGTACGTTATTTTAATTAAACGAAGCGGCCTCACTTCACATTTGATCAGGCATTTATTTTGTTTGTGTTACCTACACATTTTAAATTTGTTATGTCTATAGATACGAACAAGTCACATATAACAGTGGCCTTTCTTGAGTTTTTTACTATTTATATATTATACGTCCACCGAAGTTGACGATTTTTAGTACATTATTTTATAGTGAGCAATATACCACCAATATTACTCATGCTCTTGCAATAGCAATTCCGTTAGTCTTGGGTTTTTCCCGAAAAGATCCTATCACTACACAGTCCTATAGTAACAATTTATAAATTTATAAACGGATTTAACGCTTTCTCGTTTACGAGGGCGAAAAATCGATCTCATTTCCTGGAAAAAACATGTACACCGGAATACCGGAAAACATGAAAGATCAAATATCGGTATCTATATGTTGATTTAAATTTAAATAATTATCAATGGAATGCTTTAAGTAAAATCAACAAACACTCCATTCACCTACAGTTTATAAAATTTACCTAATTTTGGGTCAATAGGTACTTTATTGAAAGTAAATACAAGATTATGATTAACTAAGATACATTGAAACTAAGTTAAATCTAAAAAACCGGCCAAGTGCGTGTCGGACCACGCAAAACGAAGGGTTCCGTACCTATTAAAAAGGTCGTATCGTCACAGAAATTTTACGGCACTTACGTCCTTTTCTTTGAGGAAGGCAGTTTTTCAGCAATATCTCGAAAACCTCTGAACCGATCTCGTTCAAAACAATTTTCGGTGAATGAAATTAATAAGCCCTATGTCCATGAATTTATCCATATTTTTAAAATACACCGTTCAAAAATTAGAGGGGGGGGGGGACAGAATATTTGTGACTTTCGGGGCAATTATCTCCGCCTCTATTCAGTTAATCAAAAAAAAATGTTAAGAAACCTTATATTTATTTTGAAAGGCCTATCGATTGATGTGCCACACGGGGGGTCACAATGAAATTTTTTTTTTGACTTTTAGTTTTATGTATAGAGTGCACCCCTTAAAAAGTTTTTTTAGTAATTTTAATTACAAAACTATGTAGCGGCTAACAAAATACTTTATTCAAATACACCTTATAGTTTTCGAGTAAAATGCCTGTGACATACGGACAGACGGACAGACGGACATGACGAAACTATAAGGGTTCCGTTTTTGCCATTTTGGCTACGGAACCCTAAAAAGGCCCTCAAGGCATTTTGGGTTGTGGAATTATGATAATTCCGCAATCTCCTCTCTGAATGAAGATTAGTCCCAGTGAACGCTCCTTGGGCAACCCGTTAGTGGGCTCAACCCAAAAACAGGAGGACCATTTACGAAAATCAGTAAAGTAGTTAATAAACGATTCCTACTTATTCGATGTAGACTTCTATGTACAGTAAGGGACCGTAGAACCCTATCGCAATAAGGTGACATATCACTCGAGTTTGAGTGACGGTGGCCTGTCAATTGCGACAGGGTGCTACGGTGGTACGTGAATACATTTCCCTTACTGTACATAGAAATTTCCTATGTACATAGAAGTCTACATCGATATTAATTATATCATTTTTATCGATGCAGCAGGGTATCGTGAAAAACCTTGCGGTCTAAGATCCGAATAAGAAACGATCTTTACCAATTTGTTTAATGGATGAAAAGCATTTAATATGGAATTTAGTAAATTAAAAAATATTTTGCAAATGGGTTGGCAGAAAAGCTCCCGGCCAGAACAAAAAAACCGGTCAAGTGCGAGTCTGACTCGCGCACCGAGGGTTCCGTACGAAATATCATACAACACACCCGTCTTGCCCCATCTATTAATTTTGGAAAAAGCTTAACAACGCATAGTGTAGTTAAGTCATGAGTAGGTACCTACAGCGCCATTTATCGGTGCATTTTGTTACTAACTTGCGCGACCTAGGAACTCGGCGCACCGAGGGTTCCCTACGAAATATCATACAACACAGCCGTCTTGCCCCATCCATTAATTTTGAAAAAAGCTGAACAACGCATAGTGTAGTTAAGTCATGAGTACATACAGCGCCATTTATCGGTGCATTTTGTTACTAACTTGCGCGATCAAGGAACTCAGTATAGTCGGTATGTACAGTAAGAGAAATGTATTCACATACCAATGTAGAACCCTGTCGCAATTGACAGGCCGCCGTCACTCAAACTGGAGTGGTATGTCACCTTATTGCGATAGGGTTCTACGGTGGTACGTTAATACATTTCCCTTACTGCATGTTGGTTTTTCAGCGATAATTCTTTATCAAGTGAATTCATTTCGATAATTCTTTTTTTATTTGCTAGAAGGTACTTTCAGAACACTTTCATATGAATTTGAAGGATTTTTTTTTAACACAGAAGTATTAAATTACAAACAAAATTTACATATGATTTTTGAAGATAAAAAAAAAATTACGCTAGATAGAGGTCTTGTTATACTTTTCCGGTAATATTCACGTTAATATTAATCATATATATTATTTTCAAATTTTTCGCTTGGGTAATTTCGGAGATAAGGGGGGGGGAATGGTATTTTTTTCAACATTTTTCTTTATAAATCAAAATTTTACCATTGTAGAAAAAAAAAGAAAAACTGTTTTAGAATGTACAGTTCAAGCCCTTTCATATGATACCCCACTTGGCCTACTAACTAGACTTTGAATTTTTGCCCCCCCTCTTATCCGCCCTTTTTTATACAAATTAAAAGTATATATTAGAATTTTTCATTTTCCATACACGAGGATTAGCTTTGTTTACAACTATTCCCAATTTCAAATCGATAGCATTAGTAGTTCCTGAGATATTTGACTTTGTGACAGACAGACAGACGGACGAAGTCGCACCATAAGGGTTCCGTTTTTACCTTTTTGGTCCGGAACCCTAAAAAAAACAAAAACATTTTTAAAACATTGCACTCAATGCAGCTTAACGGACAAATTTTATACTAATGGCAAGTATGTAGTCTATATAAATATGTAAACGAATATATTTGTTAAACAGATGAGTGCAATTGAATAGTTTCGACTTACCTGTTTATACCTGCCAACCCAACAGTCATAGGACAGGAAAAAACTGACAACCCAGCGCTGTTGTCAGCGTTGTTTGTGTTTGTAGCTTCATACTTTCGATTGGTATACAATTTATTCGTTAAACTATTGTGTGTCATGTTCTAAAAACAATGTATTTTGAATTTTTAATTAATCATAGTCTGGCTGGCTAGGAATTTTTAGGCAACCCATTTGCGAAATTGATTAAATTCTATAAAAAATACTTTTCGTCCATTAAACAGATAGGTCGTTTCTAATTAGGATCTTGTGAATAATCCATCCAGTGTTTAGCTAGGAATTTTTAGGAATCCCAATCACGAAATATTTCTTAATTTACTAAATTGGATAGGTATATAAAATACTTTTCATCCATTAAACAGATAGGTAGGTGAAGGTCGTCTCTAATTCGGATCTTCTACACCGGTCCATTGCGCTACAGAAGTAGGAACGAGTGAAGTGACCAAGATCTGTTTGACGCAACCGTCCACAACATCAGAACATATATATACTAGTCTGTAGTATAAAGAGGTAAAGTCAGTGACATTGTAAGTTTGTATGTAGAGGAAACTAGGTAGAATAAAAATATTGCAGCGGCACCGTTACTTATTCTCAATCTACATATTCTGTGCGACAGTTTTCACAATAGCAGATTGTGTGTCAAGACTGTCAAGGGAGTAAAATGCTTTATTTATGCGTATCTTGTAATCGGGCTGACGTAACCATCACTGCAGAAAAGCATGGCAGCATGGGAACAATCATTGTCTCCACTGCAGCCTATCCAATTATCCTGGGAAGTGTATCCGCACCATAAGAAAAAAAAACGGGAAGTTAAATGGTTGTAGTGGTGAATGGATACAAAATATTAGGTGGGGTAGGGGGGGGGGGCTGGCTGGCGGGGGGTAGCCCGGGTCCCGCGGGCCGGCGGGCCGCCGCGCATAGCGCGCATTCCGATCGCGTTGCTCACGCCGCCCCGAGCGCGCGCCCTCCGGACCCGGAGGCTCCGTTTGCTGTGGCTTCGCTTTGGGGTGCCACTACCGACGGGATTAAATTATAGGAGTTTTTATCCCGGGTTCACGCAGACGAAGTCGCGAGGGGAAGGTAGTATTATATAGATGTCAGTATTGGGACTGAAAACTCCTATATTTTAATCCAGGCTTTAAATTATCATTGTGCAAAATTTCATCGAAATCGGTTGAGCCGTTTAAGTGTGATTGAGTAACAAACATCCAAACTTTCGCATTTATAATATTATATTATAGCCTATTAAGTAATATCATCAGAATGTTGGTCAAGCGCGAGTCGGATTTTAGTTTTCCCATACATTTTGACACCTAGCGCCTTATGAAGGCAACGAGCAATACAAAGCTCCATCAGTTTCATCCCCTTTTTCGTCCTTAAAAGGGATCAAATTTGACATCAATTGGGAATGGATGAAAATTTTAGAAATGCCTGATTATTTATTTGGTGATAGGAATAACCTTCCTTAGCACAAGAAAAAAGTTTCAGATCTTTCAGCTGCGACAATTATTTTTGAAAAATATAAGCAGTTTCCTCATTTACGTTTTGGGTCAAGAACGGTAAATAGACACTTTCCTTGATCTGTCTCATATTACAAAAAACTATCTTAAATATCTGTGGTAAACTGACACTGGTAATGACCAATATAGCTGCTGCAAGGGTCAATATCATTGCCAGTGTCAGTTTACCACACATATTTAATATATTTTTTTGTAATATGAGACCGATCGAGGAAGGTGCCGTAACTGACCCAAAACGTAAGTGAGGAAACTGTTTATATTTAAAAAAAAAAATTGACGCAGCTGAAAAATCTGAAACTTTTTTTCTGGTGCTAAGGAAGGTTATTCCTATCACCAAAAAAATAATCAGGCATTTCTAAAATTTTCATCCATTCCCAATTATAGCCTATGCGATTCTGCAGTTCGCTGGATGCGGGTGGCGCAGGACCGGTCATTGTGGCACTCTTTAGGGGAGGCCCATGTCCAGCAGTGGACGTCTTTAGGCTGATATGATGATGATGATAGCCTATGTCCTATTCTGATATATATTAAGGTACATAACTGGAAAGTTTCATATAAATTCGTCCAGTAGTTTTTGGGCTATTAATATTTAGTAAAAGCAATTCATATAAATTATATCCATAAGGACATCTAGAAACCCAAATTTCATGAAGCTAGCTCAAACGGTTATAAAGATATGAAGGTCAAAAAGTCGTAAATTTTAGTATTGACTGACATATAGTATCTAAACCTAATCTACTTCCAGATGACCTAGAAGGATGAAATTTGGAATCCAGCTCGGTAATTGTGTGTAAACGTAGGAAAAATTCTAAAAATAAAAGAAAGTTTAAAATTGGAGGGGTCCCCATACAATTTTTTTTAAATTGTAGCCTTGGAACCGTTACAAGCAGATATTTGAAACTATCGCAATATATGTATTATTATATTTGCTATACTATAACAGAAATATAAAAATAAAGTTAAATCACCACATAATTATACACAGAACAGAAGTAAATCTACATAAAAGTGCTCCCAAGCAACACGGGAACGCAAGAAATTTCAATACCTGCCTAGTTTTCTTTACAAAAAGTAATGATATCCCACCAAAAACATAAATGTAAAAAAGGAGAGCCAAGTTCAATACAAAAATTATGCTTGGCTGTGGGCTTCGCCGCAAAAAGACTGGAGATCTAAATGAGTGCCAAGTTATGCAAAATCCAAATATGTATTTATAGGAACAAAATAACATTATGAACAAGTATTAAACTCTATTTCTTTGCTTTATTGGATACCTATAACAATTGCTGTTATTTTAAAATGTGAGATTTATCAGAATTAATATATATATATATGTATATATATATGTTGAATAACTTTATAAAATGACTGATGTAATGAAAACTGGTCAAGTCAAATCTAACCTACTACTTTAAGATCTCACATTTTTAAATAACAGCAATTGTTATATGTTTCCAATAAAGCAAAGAAATAGAGTTTAATACTTGTTCATAATGTTATTTTGTTCCTATAAATACATATTTGGATTTTGCATAACTTGGCACTCATTTAGGTCTCCAGTCCTTTTGCGGCCAAGCATAATTTTTGTATTGAACTTGGCTCTCCTTTTTTACATTTTTGTTTTTGGTGGGATTTGATTTACTTCTTGAAGAGGTGTCCCGGCTATATCATAAGAGGTTGGAATGGCCTTCTTTTTCCTGGAAAATTTGATGTGGTAACATTTCGAAGGGTTCAGCATCATGTAATTTTTGGTGCACCATGATTTGATCCTGTTCAAGTCATCCTGCAGTTAATGTGCGTCTAGTACTGTCCTGATTTTTTCATAATTTTTTACGTCACTGGCTGTGGAGTACATAGCTGGCAATATCGTTGATGAAGATAAGGAGCAGAACAGGGCCCAAGTGTGATCCCTGCGGGACTCCAGCCAGACATTGCCTCATATGGTATAGTTTGACCATGCTTGTCCGGCTATACCCTTTACAGTTGTCGGAATTATACTTGTAATCAAAAAAACCCTCATGCCAAATTTCATGATTCTAGCTAGGTAAGGTAGAAGTACTAGTGCCCGACGCGGTACTAGTACTCGACGAATATAATTTAACTAGCGAATAATAAACTAAGATTGAACACGACATCATTTTTAAGTTACTAAATGTTAGTGACTTCAATATTTCTTATCACAATTTCAAGACCAATAACTTATTTATAAGTTATGAACATATTTGTTAAAACCAGCTGCCATCAATTGGGACAATGAGTTAAACCTTCAAGTCCCAATAAATGTCAGTCTGTCATTCATGACATTTGTACTGAAATGACATCTATTGGGACTGCCAGCATAATCGCCTGCCATTTACTCGTGCATTCGGATTGATTACCTAATTCTTATATTATCAGGATTTTTTATAAGATCACCATATGAAACGAATTCCATATCAGTAACTTGAGTAAATACCTCGTCTCCCAAACCGTATGAAACTGTCTTAAATGAGCATAATATCGTGATTCAAATAAGTATTTTCTGTTGACATGTCGGGCACTAGTAGGTACTTCTACCTTATAGATGAATTATCGAGAACATGGAATTGCATTTGTATTCTTTGTACGAGAAAATAGAAAATTCAATTATAGAATGCCTGTAAACATACAATACTACTACATATGCAATTCCATGCTCTCGTTAATTTATCTATAACAAGAACAGATCTTTGAGTTTTCACTGGGAAAGCGGATATGAGTATACCAAGGTGAAAAACAAACAGAAGTTGAGCCTTTAGTGCAGCCACAGACTACTTAACCCTTAGGGATACTTAAGCCTCTCACAGACTGGCGCGGCCTTGCCGCGGCGGTCAATAGTAAACATGTCATTAGCTGTCAAATTTACTATTGATCGCCACCGCAGGCCGCGCCAGTGTGATGAAGCCCTGAAGCGGGAATTACATTACGAAATTAGTGTCATGCATGTTGACATCAGTTTCACGAAAGTAGTTTCGATATATGCGAAAGTAATTTCGTAACATAATTAGTGTCGTGAAAACAACAGTATCGCAGTGGCCATGACGCTATCAGCATCAGCTATTTCAACATGCATGACACTAATTTCGAAATGTAATTCCGGCTTTACACTATGAAACTAGTTGCATGACACTAATTTCACCAAAAAATCGCGCAGAGCACGAAACTAATTTGCATGCATTACGAAATTAATAAATTACACGTGAAACTGTTGGTAAAACTAATGTCACGAAATTAATTTCATGCCACTAATTTCGTAATGTAATTCCGGCTTAAGTGGTCTGTGAGTGCAGCTAATGGCTACCTAGGTCGAAAAGGTTGCGCATTCTGTATTTTTAATTTGTGGCAATATCTTGATCCGAGCATTGTTCACGGCAATATGTGTCCTTTTTTTGTGGGCAGGCTTCGGGCGGTGCTGTGATGTGACGACATCCCGACTTGTGTCGACAAGACGAGACGAGTTCGTGCGATTTCTTTCACCTTTGTTATCAGAACAACTTAAATAAAACTTTAAGCTTTTCATTTTTTTTCCGCATTTATACTTTATCTTACCTAATTGGGAATTCGCAATGCTTTAATTCTGTTTAATAATTGTTTAATAATTCTTTCAAATAGAACCGGTTCGTTATAATAGTTTTATATTAGACATTCTAGAAAAAAATATTTTTACTGGACTATTATAAAAAAGTAAAAGAAATAGCTATTTGTCACAACAACTTGCTACAGTTGGAATGCCACAGCAATACATCTACCTTTCATTTTAAGCATATATAGCAAGGTGGTGTGACAAATTGCATAGTTTGTAGTGTGCTTGAAAAATACCGTTTTGAATTGCATAGTTTGTAGTGTGCTTGAAAAATACGGTTTTGAAAAATAATAATTAATAATAACTATCGTTTTTTTTTTCATTTAAAAATGCTATTCTAAGATGTTTTATTCAAGTATCTAACAAACTTTCCATTTCCACCCGTAACTAGTAACAATAATAACCAAGATTTAAATGAAGCATGCATTGTATTTTTTTGTATGATTTATCTTGAATGTTATAGAGCAAATGTAAATGAACCAAAATAAAGATAAAAACATTTATTAATATATATTCTGACTTTTCAGAAGCTAGTTAGTTAAGTTAACATATTTTTCACTTCTCATGCTCGAAAAGTGTGTCATATTAGGCTTAATAAGCGGGGCTAAAGTAGTACATTTAGCCAGGTAGGGAAAATATGTATACATATTTATGATTTTTAACACATTTAATTTGACCAATCAAAACACTTCACCATATTAAATCCACCAATCACAACTCTTTCAAAAAACATTTATCTTTGCTATCAACCAACCAGAATACAGCTACATATTAAAATCGACCAATCAAACATCAGGTGTTTTTAGGGTTCCGTAGCCAAAATGGCAAAAACGGAACCCTTATAGTTTCGTCATGTCCGTCTGTCCGTCTGTCCGTATGTCACAGGCATTTTACTCGAAAACTATAAGGTGTATTTGAATAAAATTTTGAAGATAGGTGTATTTTGTTAGCCGCTACGCTACATAGTTTTGTAATTAAAATGACAAAAAAAAATTTTTTTAGGGGTGCACTCCATACATAAAACTAAAAGTCAATTTTTTTTTTTCATTGTGACCCCCCGTGTGGCACATCAATCGATAGGCCTTTCAAAATAAATATAAGGTTTCTTAGCATTTTTTTGATTAAGTGAATAGAGTCGGAGATAATCGCCCCGAAAGTCACTAAAATTCTGTCCCCCCCCTCTACTTTTTGAACGGTGTATTTTAAAAATATGGAAAAATTCATGGACAGGCTTATTAATTTCATTCACTGAAAATTGTTTTGAACAAGATCGGTTCAGAGGTTTTCGAGATATTGCTGAAAACTGCCTTCCTCAAAGATGTAAGTGCCGTAAAATTTCTGTGACGATACGACCTTTTTAATAGGCACGGAACCCTTCGTTTTGCGTGGTCCGACACGCACTTGGCCGGTTTTTTAGTCTCTATTTCCAAATCATTTAAATCCACCAATCACAACTCTTTCAAAAAACATTTCTCTTTGCTATCAACCAACCAGAATACAGCTACATATTAAAATCGACCAATCAAACATCAGGTGTTTTTTAGTCCCTAATTCCAAATCATTAAAAAAGAAAACGCCTCTGACCGTTAATAGCGCGTCCAAACGCTAAATTGAACAATCCCTTCGCAGTGAAATTTGTTATTGATTGTGGATGGATAATCTTTGTTTTACTATTTTCTCGCAGTTGAAGTGAAAAGTAGAGTGTATAACACGAGTCTAAAAGCCATATTACCCCTCGAAATATTTTCCCTCGCTTCGCTCGGGAAAATATCCATCTCGTGGTAGTATTTTAGCCTTATTATTATAGCCTTATTTTAGCCTTATTTTAGCCCCTTGTCATACAATCTACTATTTAATCGAATTTGTCGACGGTGTTAGCGTGAATAACATAAGCTACGCCGACGATATGGTGCTGCTGTCCCCCTCTGTCAGTGCACTCAGGAAAATGCTGAGTGTCTGTGAGGCCTACGCAGAAACTCACGGGCTAGTATACAACTCCAAAAAGAGCGAAGTCCTAGTCTTCAAGTCAAACAAAATGAACCCTAAGCATGTGCCCTCTATAGCTTTGAACGGTATTTACCTACAGAGGGTTTCACAGTTTAAATACCTTGGGCACCATGTGACAGAGGACCTCAAGGACGACCTCGATTTGGAGAGGGAACGGAGAGCGTTATCGGTCAGAAGCAATATGTTGGCCCGTAGGTTTGCCCGTTGTTCAAAACAAGTTAAAATCACCCTTTTTAAGGCGTTCTGTCAAGTATTCTACACGGGTAGCCTATGGGTCAACTACACGCTGAAGGCCTATAATGCTCTTCGTATCCAGTATAATGATGCCTTCAGAATCCTGTTGAGGTTGCCACGGTTCTGTAGCGCGTCGGGGATGTTTGCCGAGGCGCGTACCGACGACTTTTATGCGATAAGGCGAAAGCGTGTTGCATCCATCCTAAGCCGCATCCGATGCAGCGACAACAGGATACTGAAGGTAATCGCTGACAGAGCAGACGGTTCCATCCTGTGTGCCTGGGTAAAAATAATTAACTAACCACCTTGACATTTCCTCTGTTGACATTAAATTAAATTATTTATTATTGTATTTTAGGAATAAAATAGTATAAATTGTTTTAAATTATATTAATTTTAATGAAACTAATGAAATTTTTATGTAATTTATATGGAATGATTGTTCTGAAATAAAGATATTTTATTTTATTTTATTTTATTTTTATTTAATGTCTGAAATTTTGTTGCATTTTGTGTCTGGATAACTATTTTATTGATAATATATCCGTTACTTAGAAAAAATCAGCTATTATAAATTATTTCTAAAATTGACCTTTCTTTCCACAAGTTGTTAGTTCATTGACTGGACTATAGCATATATGTAATTTATCAGATTAAAAAAAGACACCCATTAAGTAAGTAGGTATTTTGATTGAAGTAGGTAAGTGTGCAATATATGTATAGCATTCTCTTGAAGCTCCACCTACTTAGGTACCTCTAACCTTTTTGCTGTAACTTAGTCAGCAGTAAGCAGAAAAACATTCCACCAATCTCGTCTGCCGACAAAGTGTCCTCTTAGTCATTGTGAACTACAAAATACAATAAAAAAAACCAGGCGCCTTCCGTTAGACTCCTTTGAATTTTTTTGCGCGTAATTATTTATCAATAATAAATGAGACATCCCCTTTACAACTAGCAATGCTTACGGCTGGCGTAGGTAGTGTAGTTTTCCGGGGTAAAGTAGATTAGATTTAAAGTGTAAAAGAGTAGCGAACCCGAGACAATTTATTATTGTCTTTAATAACGCGCGTTTCGAGTCTTGTCAGTTCTAATTTAGGTGTGTTGAAATGTAAATACACTTTGTGAGATATTAATGTTACATTGTATCACAAGTGCATAACACGCACCATTTTACGCGAGTCGTTTTATAAAGATACAATAGAGTCTATACATAAAGATAATATTATTGTGGATAATCCTCTTGACATTGCTAATTCAATGAATGAATTCTTTTTGACATTTTTTTTATAGTAAAGTAGGTAACCCTCAATATAAACCAATTATCCAGCCCGTCGTTTCTAGCATATTTATGAAACCGGTGTGACATATGAAGAAATCGTAAAAATTGTAAAAGAATTGAAGAATATAAATAGTGCTGGGCATGATCAAATACCTTTGAAATTAATTAAATCAAGTATTAAGCACATAGCGGGGCCCTTGACCCATATTATAAATTTAACTTTAGAAAGTGGCATATTTCCTGATGATCTAAAGAAGGCGTTAATAAGGCCTTTACACAAAAAGGGGTCCAAGAGAGACATGAATAATTATAGACCCATTTCATTGCTGCCTAATTTCTCAAATATATTCAAAAAAGTAATATTAAATCGCATGACATCTTTTTTTGATAAACATAAAATAATAAATGCATTTCAATTTGGATTTCAAAAAGGAAAAAATACTACATCAGCTATATTTAAAATCTTACATAAAATTTGGATAGACATGGATGCAAGAAAAACTACTATTGGATTATTTAGGTATAGACATGTCAAAGGCGTTCGATTGCGTATCACATGAAATTCTGTTGAGACAGCTGGAGCGTATTGGGATACGAGGAGTTGCTTTACAGTTAATGCAGAATTATCTTAGTAAAATAACACAATATACGTTATTAGACTCATATGACAAGAATACAAAGACCGTAACAAAAGTAATATTAAAATATGTCATGAATCCGCAAGGGGTACCTCAAAGCAGTGTATTGGGATTGGGACCTCTCTTATTTCTGGTATATGTAAATGAGATGCTCTTGATAATGAACCACCTGTGTGTTATGTTTGCCGACGATGCTACTATTTTTGTGTCTGATGAGAACGGGTCAGATATAATAAATAATAAATAAATATTACGAGACAATCTTACACAAATCAACCTAGGCCCACGGCAAGCTCATTAAGGCTTGTATTGTGGGTACTAGGTGACGATATATATAATAGATAAATACATATAGATACTTATATACATATATAACATCCATAACTCAGGAACAGATAAATGCCCTGGAAGGAGTGATAACTGATAACACACAAATAAATGCCCTGACCGGGATTCGAACCCGGGACCTCCTGCTTCGTAGGCAGAGTCACTACCAACTGGGCTGCGGAGGAGGAGGAGACAACAAAAACGACACCCATATTGATATTTAGACACAACCCCATCGCACCCCAACAGGGGAGATGGTATTTCACGTCCGCCACGTTGGATTTTAAAATTGTAGTTGTTGTTTTCGTAATGAGCGAACAGCAACCCGATAAACCATAGAAACAATACCCATGTTGATTTTCAGACATTGTCATATTTCCCCCTTTTAGGGGTTGAATTCCCCAAAAACCTGAAACACGTATTTACTCATTTATTGCTAGGAATACTCCTGTGAAGTTTCGAACGAAATAGTCTTTATTTTGTTTCCCCATAAAACTTTGGACCTACATATCACCCGCTTAGGGGCAGAATTTTGAAAAATCCTTTCTTAGTGCACTCTTAGACCTTATAAGGAAACTACGTGCCAAATTTGGAATCTCTAGATCCAGCGGTTTGGGCTGCGCGGTTATGTCAGTCAGTCAGTCAGCCAGTTTCTTCTTTTATATATTTAGATCGACTCTACATATACTCTACATATCGAACATAGACTCTACACATCGAATCTACATATCGACTGTACATACCGACTCTACATATCGACTATACATATCGACTCTACATATCGAGTCTACATATCGAGTCTACATATCGACTTTACATATCGACCTTACATATCGACTCTACATATCGACTCTACATATCTGGACCCCCATATAAAATTTCACCCTCTCAAAATGATGCACGATTGATTTGTTAGTCACAAATAGTCCGCATACCAATTTTTAGCTTTCTACCTTGAAAATTACGGAATGCTCCATACAAACTTCCACCCCCCATTTTAGGGAAGTGGGGGGTTAGAAAGAGACAAAAAGTAGCCTATGTCACTCTCCATCCCTTCAACTATCTCCACTTAAAAAATCACGTCAATTCGTCGCCCCGTTTTGCCGTGAAAGACGGACAAACAAACAAACAAACACACACATACACTTTCCCATTTATTTATAATTTCTTTGCTCGCGTTCTTGTATAGGGGTACAGTTCAAAATGTATCACGTGACTTCCGGAATAACTTTTTGTAGATAAGCATAAGCATAATCTGATTTCAAATACTTGTTTGTTACATGTTTTGATCCTTCTTTATTTGCCATTAGTTGTTAATCACAAAATGTTATTTAGTTTATGTGGCGAACATGAAAATAATGCTGAAATAACCGCCATTTTTAATGTATCGCGAGTCAAATGAGCTACGTCAGTCAATGTTGCCATATACACCGATTTATCTGTACTTGTACAGATTTTAGTGAATTAATTCAGATATATATTTTACAGGTACATCACCATAATAGCAGATTCCTTTAAATATTCAAAACACTGAATTTAACAATTCATTGAAAAAGCTTATCTAAGTGAGTGGATTGCAAAAAAAATGTACATAGTTAAGAGCCTTAATCTAATTTACCATTTAACTTTTTACAGTTTCGTGACGGCAATTACCCATATAAAATATATGGGTAATTGCCGTTATGAAACTGTAAAAAATTAAATCATAGATTAGATTAAAGCTCTTAACTATGTAATTTTTTTTGCAATCCACTCAAGTATATTTTCCCTTTAGATTGAAATCAATCGCAAATCCATGGGATACAATTTAGGACAGGGACAGTTAAGTATTATTATACCGATTAGTTATACCAGCCAGACTCGCACTTGGTCGGTTTTTTATTATTAGGGTTCCATAGCCAACAAAGAAGTATCCACGTAAACTTAATTAACGGTTGTATCTCCGACACAACCCGCTTCTTTTTGTACCTAATTTTGTTCTTGTAATGCAGTATGCGTGTGTGAGTGTGACGTAAGCGAGGCACGCACACATATGCTAGGGGTTAACACCCGTACCCCTAAAGTGTACTTTCCGGGAAAATATACCTTCTGCGAAAATGCACATTCTGGGAAAGTGCACCTATGGACAAAGTATACATTTCGGAAAGTGCACTTTTAGAAACAGTGTACTTTACGGAAAAATGATCATTCTAAAAAAATGCACCTTTACAGAAAGTGCACATTTCGGGAAAGTGTGTTTATCGAGATCGTTTTAAATCGATTACAATGAACATACAATCATTGTAATCGATTAAAAACGATCCCTTGAAGCTGTGAAAAAATCAAACTTCTAAACCAACGTAATCAAAAGCAGCCGTTTATCGCGTATTTACTTTTATTTAACGCTCGAAAGTCAAAAATCGGCCCCCTAGCTTTCCACATTTACATGACATCTTTAACTTTTTCATGTAAAGTAGCCGTATCAAGAAACTACTTAAATTAGTTATAATGTATTAGTTGTTTGAGTGTCGAACTATTGTACGTTAGTGTAAGGCCTGAGTGGAGGCTCCGCTGTGAGCGGGGCGTGCAGCGTCCATATAAAACAAATGCAATTTATATGGACGCTGCACGCCCCGCTCACAGCGGAGCGTCCACTCAGGCCTTACACTTACTCGTACGCGCGTAGCGGCGAGCGACGGCAGAGTGATGGTGGATGCTAAGACGGCGCGCGAGCTATCTCGATTTTTCTCGCACTATATCCGTTTCTCTCTTATTAGAAAACTTAGAAAGAGAGGTATAGTGCGAGAAAAATCGAGAGAGCTCGCGCGCTGTCTTGTGATAGCCGTGCTGGATGGAGGTCGCGCTCGATACGCCGCGCAGGCGCGGGGCTCGCCGCGCCGCCCGACCCAGGGCTAGTATTCACAAGGCTTACCGGCAATTCGCCTACGGCCAACCAGTGTAAGTCTGGCCTTCGACTACGGTCACTTGGTACCCAGTCTCGGCGTCAACATAACTAGGGTGAGTGGTGAAGTGAATTAAAACAGGATGTTATAGCATAGCAGCTCGCGCACCGTGTATACCTACCCTTAGTAAGTACCACACCACATGTCGTGGCTGTGGCACCACGCTTAGAGGCACTTCATGTTTCTACGACATACGTTAAGTACCTAGTACCTACGTATATTAGCACCAATAAACGTACTTGAATCTAAATCATTTTTTAGTTTTTAAACAAACAGTCTAAAACCGAAGTTTCAAATCTCATACTTTAAAAATGTCTTGCTCTCTACACAAACTTTAAACCCCTTTTAACACTCTTAGGGATGAATATTAGCACCAATAAACGTACTTGAATCTAAATATTTTTTTAGTTTTTAAACAAACAGCTAAAACCGAAGTTTCAAATCTCATACTTTAAAAATGTCTTGCTCTCTACACAAACTTTAAACCCCTTTTAACACTCTTAGGGATGAATTTGAAAAAACTCTGAAATTAGTTTTGAAGTCTTAACATATGATTAGACCGAAGTTTTACTTTAAAAATTTCTTGCTCTCCATATAAACTTTTAACCTCCGTTTAACCACCTTAGGGGTTGAACTTTTCTAAACGCTGAAACACTTTTGTGTTTTAATAAGTAATCTTTCTACTAAGTTTTTAAGTCTCTAGCTAAAAAAAAAGTTTCTCCCATACAAACTTTGCAACCCGTTTTAACCCCTTAGGGGCGGAATTTTCCAAAACGCTGAAAGGCCTTTATTTTTATTCTATTAAGTAATCTTTGTACAAAGTTTTAAGTTTCTGGCTCAAAAAAAAGTTTCCTCCATACAAACTTTGCACCCCTTTTTAACCCCTTAGGGGCGGAATTTTCCAAAACGCTGCAAGGACTTTATTTTTATTCTAATAAGTAATCTTTCTACAAAGTTTTAAGTCTCTAGCTCAAAAAAAAAAGTTTCCTCCATACAAACTTTGCACCCCTTTTTAACCTCCTAGGGGCAGAATTTCCAAAACGCTGAAAGTACTTAATTTGTATTTTAAGAAGTAACCTCTCTACAACTTTTTAAGTATCTAGCTCAAAAAGTTTTGCCGATACACACGTTGCGCCCCTTTTTAACACCCTTAGAATTAGAATTTTCCTAAACGCTGAAAGCACTTTATTAGTATTCTAATGAGTAATCGTTCTACAAAGTTTTAAGTCTCTAGCTAAAAAAAGAGTTTTCCTAATACAAACGTTGCACTCCGTTTTTACCCCCTTAGGGGTGGAATTTTCCAAAACACTGAAAGTTTTATTTGTATTTTGATATGTAATCTTTCTACAAAGTATTAAGACCCTAGCACAAAAAAAAGTTTCCTCTATACAAACTTTGCACCTCTATTTAACAACAACTCGCAAATTTATTCGAAATTGACAATATTAGATGTACATTTCATTATGAAAATTATTACTAAAACTACCTATTATTAAATTAAAATAACTAAATCTTAAACTTAGAAAAAATAAATAAAATAACTAATTAAATAGAAGACCTGTGCCTCTTGGCAGAGTGCCCATCACGCAGGCAGCATTCCCGCGCTGAACACCGATTGCGATTCTTTGCGCGAGAAAGCTGCCGGCGCGAGGGTCGCCCGTTGCCTCCCTTAACCTTTTGCTGAGTTCCCTGTGGAGCTCCAGCGCACCCTTACCCCAAGGACCTAGTGTCTCGACGCCGAAAGCAAAGAACTGATATTGGGCGCCGAAACAGCTGTATTTAGAGACCTTGACGCGTTCCCGGGCGTCTGCCGCCGCCCCCGCACGCCTGGCAGTTGCTGGTAGGTAGGACGCCGCCAAGGTGTCTGTGCAGGCGGCGTCCCACACCAGCGCACGGCCCGACTTCCAGGGTATCAACGACATTCCATCAGGGCGTTGCCATCGCCCCGCACAATCTGGGGCTCCAGAGCAGCGGGAACATTGGCGCTGACGAGCGCCCTTCTGAGAATCTCGTTGAGAGTGGCGTGGCGGGACAGGCGGCCGGCGCCCGAGGAGCAGGAGAGGCCATGGTGGCCGAGTCGGTCCGGTCCACTGGAGCCCCGCAAGAAACACAGTTGTGACCTGTGCAGATCCCAGCTCCCAGCCGGAGACCGACGGCTATGCGTAGGGTGTCTGGGTATTTAACCCCTTTAGGTGTGGAATTTCGAAAAATTCCTTCTTATCCGTTGCCTAAGTTACACACAATATGTGTCAATTGTCTCTCCCTTTATCTCTGTGTGTCTTTTGTGTAGTGAGTAAATGTCTTCTTTTCGTTTTTCTTTTTTTTACGTTATAAAATGTAGTTCGGGTGTAAATTTCAACTCTCTAGCCCCAGTAGTTTCGGCTGTGCGTTGATGAGTGAGTGAGTGAGTGAATAAGTCAGTCAGGACAAAGGCAATATGTATAGATGAAATGCTGTTTCAATCGGCTGCCTCGCGACATTTTTTTTTCAATAATTTTCCTATTTCCGCCCCAGTCCAAGTTGGCTCAGTTCGGGTTGCACAGGGCGGTTCCAAAACACTTCGGGAGCTCAAATACCGCGAGCCATCCGGTTGCCTCTTGGATACTGCAAAGAACTAAAAATTATTGTAAAACGAGCGACAATGGCGACAGATAAACCGTACGCGGTCTTCGCTCGCAGTTCGAACCATGTAAATAGTCTTTAAGTATATTGGATAAATAAATAAAAAAAACCGGTCAAGTGCGAGTCTGACTCGCGCACCGAGGGTTCCGTACGAAATATCATACAACACACCCGTCTTGCCCCACCCATTAATTTTGGTAAAATCTTAACAACGCATAGTGTAGCCATAGTGTGTCATGAGTACCTACAGCGCCATTTATCGGTGCATTTTGTTACTAACTTGCGCGACCAAGGAACTCGGTATGTATGTTGGTTTTTCAGCGATAATTATTTATCAAGTGAATTAATTTCGATAATTCTTTTTTTTTGCTAGAAGGTACTTTCAGAACACTTTCGTACGAATTTGAAGGAAAAAAATTAAACACAGATGTATTAAATTACAAACAAAATTAACATATGATTTTTGAAGAATAAAAAAAAATTACTCTAGATAGAGGTCTAGTAATACTTTTCCGGTAATATTCACGTTGATATTAATCATATATATTATTTTCAAATTTCTCGCTTGGTTAACTTCGGAGATAAGGGGGGGGGGGGGGGGGGGGGATGGCAATCAAAATTTTACCATTGTAGAAAAAAAATGAAAACCTGTTTTAGAATGTACAATTCAAGCCCTTTTATATGATACCCCACTTGGCCTTCTAACTAAACTTTGCATTTTTGCCCCCCCTCTTATCCGCCCTTTTTTATACAAATTAAAAGCAAATATTACAATTTTTCATTTTCCATACACGTGGATTAGCTTTGTTTATAAATATTCCAAATTTCAAATTGATAGCATTAGTAGTTCCTGAGATATTTGACTTTGTGACAGACAGACAGACGGACGGAGTCGCACCAGGGTTCCGTTTTTACCTTTTTGGTCCGGAACCCTAAAAAACAACGCTCTGAATTCAGCGCTGTTATTCGCTACGCGCTCATGCGCCTCACCCCATTCGTCACACCTAACGAAACTAGACCTCTACCTATGCCTAGCGTTGAGTTGAGCTTAAAACAGGTTACAGAATAGCGGGGCTGAATAGGTACCTATATTATGTCAGGGTCAAATCTTACAACTGAATTTTAAAGCAGTTATCATTGAAGTTCTACCTTGATAGTAATTATTCCCTAATTAATAACAACGCCGCCCGTTTACGTTTGGATAACGCAGTGGGTGGTTACGCCGCACGGTGCGGTGCGGGGCTGGGCTGCAGCTGCAGGCGAGGGTGGTCGAAGTTGTTACTAGGTACTCATACTAGCGCCAGCCGCGCTGATCGCGAGAGTCCGGATGCTGGATGTGCCTCGAAACGAAATTACTGTACGAACCACATAAATTTGCATCCGTGACATTAGAGCCTATCCAACGGGTCGATCACGTAACGCTTGTAAATACGCGCATCAGGCAGATCTAAATGTCACTTTTCATATGGAAAAATGACAGTTAAATTGTCTTAACGCGCGTTACGTGATTACCCCTATGATGAAACGATTTACGCGCGTAGACGTAGCGCGTAGACGTTGAACCCCGCTGATACCTCTGCGGTGTCAGCGGGGTTCAACGGGTGGACGGGAGGCGACTTGGCGCATATTCTATAGCGTTTGCGATTTGCGAAATGAAATTTACGATACGATTAGGTGACTACGTACTTAGTAATTGGAGTTGTAAATAAGTCCGCCATATGTGAAGAACGGGCAAATACGGAACCCTAATAATACTCTACGCGTGGCCCGACACGCGCAAGGCCAGTTTTTAGGGTTCCGTACCTCAAAAGGAAAACACGGAACCCTTATAGGAACACTTTGTTGTCCGGCGGTCTGTCTGTCTGTCAAGACACTTTATCTCGAGAACGCGTGTATCGAGTTGAAGTTAAAACCATATACGCAGGTCAACAGTCCCTTGAAGCTATGAAAAAATTAAACTTCTAAGTTCACGTAAAAAAAAGATATGGCCATTTATGCCGCAAAAAACGTGTAATTCGACACTCAAGGGAATTAAAATTTATAGGGTTTTTTCTGTTGACCTAGAACTATGATATTTGGCAAGTAATATTGTCTTGTACTAAGCAGGGATCGGAACCGGTTTTATCAAAAATCCCCGAAGTAGTCTAATAGTTTGAATTATTTTAGGCTCTTAATGTAGGGCTCTATGGTGTATTTAGGGAACATATTCGTATTATTAGACTGCCCGATCAAAAATTATATTATAAACACAGAACGAAATAATACCGGTTAAATTTGTATGGAGAAAATACCGGTATCCGATCCCTGGTACTAAGTACAAGTACAGGGAAAAATCTGAAAACTATACATTTGTAATTTTGTATGGAACCCTCGGTGGGCGAGCCGGCTTGCACATGTCCGGTTTTTTTTAATAATATGATCACATACCATAATAAAATAAAACAAAATAGCCTTTATTTCCAGCATAACATTAAATACTAGATTAGGATAACTTTATTACATCCGCTTATTACTATTATTGACTATAATTATGAAATTTCACTATAATATATATATATATATCATTTGTTATTATTTCATTATTAGTCCCTGGGCGACCGAGCTCTGTTAGGGTGAAAATAGAGAAAATACGTAGAAAACGAATTTTACCAGACATGAGACCCAGCTAGATCGATCTCTCGCCCCCGTAAACCCCCATATTCCAAATGTCATCGAAATCGTCAGAGCCGTTTCCGCGAACATGATATATATATATATATATATATTCGCTCGTTTAATAGTATAGGATTATAGTTATTTAAATATTTTCACTGGAAGCCCATTTATGGGCAAAAGCCTCCTTCCATCCCTTCCAGGTATCTCTTTCTTTGGCCTTGCGTTGCCTGCCACCTCCACTCCACGATGTCGACGCCATCGCCAGAGGAGTATCTTCTCATTCCACTGCTCAACATTTGTTTTCGCTTGGTGTCCGGCCCATCGCCATTTTAGTTTACAGGCTAATTCAGCAGCATCTATTAATTTTGTTTGGTTCCTGATATCTTTACTTCTTTTCCTGTCTTTTAGCCTTAGTCCTATCATGCTTTGCAAAACTTGGATTTTGTGTATTACGTGTTTTGTAAAGGACCAGGTCTGGCACCCGTAGAGTAGAGTAGGAAGTAGTTACCACCGTATCCATTGCCTTCTTTTTAAGTCTCGTAGGAAGCAGCATGTAATATGCCTAAATTGAAGAATAAATCACTTTGACTTTGACTTTGACTTTGATTGAATTTGAATATTTCCTTAAGTGACGAATATTCTGACCAGGACTTTTTTAATGCGTTGGTCCACTTCATACAATGTTCCATTTTTAACCCTCGACGCAAAAATAGGGGTGTTATTAAGTATGACGTGTGCGTGTGTCTGTCTGTGGCATATTAACTCCTAAACAAATGGACCGATTTCCCCAGTAAAGATATTCATCCTTGTAGTCCAGTGTTCCCGAAATCGATAAGATCATATACAGTTCCATAATCCGAGATAGAATAGAACACATATTTTTTTACTAAATAGGCAATAGGTACACGACTACTTTGGTTCCATCAGTAATGCACGTATTACACATACATGGTAAACTTTCCAATATTTCCTAGCTTAATTCCAATTAATTATAGTAATGTAAAAGCAATACAGCAACTGTTTTTGTATGAGGACAAACATCCCAGTGCTCGACACTGGCCCATTTTCATTAACACTAACTTTTAGTAAATCAATTAAATTGAACTTTATATGTTAACTATTGAGCACTATAAGGTTTCGAGCATAGGGATTTTTGGCTTACACATCTATACTTATAAGTTTTTGAATTATATTGGAAGGTCTGATTATTATTAAGATATCCTGTACAAATAATCTTTGTATGACTGTTTGTTTCATAATAAATAAATAAATAAATAAATAATTACACTCTTTGCCTTACTTACTTTACCTTCTGTAAGTTCTGTAGGGGTACCTAAATACGAAACCGTGGATGTGATTTACCAAAAAAATCAGAGGTGATAATCTATCAGGCAAGGACATCTACAAAGGCAATTTTTTTTGTTTGTGAATATTTTTATAGCTTTTTTGAATTAGCAACACTATGGTGGGAGAAAACTTTGAAGTATTGAGCATAGCACTAGATAAATGTTCATGCATTTTTTTATTTTATTTTTTAGTTTCACATTTTTTTTTGGAGGCTAGCTCCAGATATATTTACGCATGGACCGAAGGGACGTCCCGGGGAGTAGATGTTAATGCATTTTACCTAAGTCATGTTTCGAAAGGCATGGTCAACAGTGGGATATGTGTAGCATATCATCGCAAGACGTGAGGTGGTGGTCGCCGCACACGAGCATGCTCGAGCCGTCGCCTCGCCGTGCGGTTGGGCTCGGGGCTCGGGCCGCGCCGCGGCCGCGCGCGGCGCGCCAGTCCGGGACGTCGCGCCGATGCGGGCGCACGCAGACACCGCGCTCTCGACCGCTACGCGAACGTGTGCAACCACTCATTAAAACGTATCGTACTCCTGGATATTGCGCGAGTGTCGTGACCATGAGGAGCCTAGTGGTGGTGCTGGTGGCGCTGGCGGGCGCCCGCGCCGTCGTCGCGGCCGCCGCTCCCTGTGCCCTCTCCGAAGAGTTCTTCCTGAGGCATAATGTCTCAGCTGATGATAGTGATGGACCAGGTGCGGATTTATATAAACAACGTACCGTTGCACGTGCACTCCTGTACACTAGTTGGAGTGCCTACTGATATTAAACTAATTATATACTTAATATAAATTTATTGCTTAACGTGAAACAAGAAAATATACATGATACCGTGTGTTTATAGAGTACCTAATGCTTACATTACATCGAGTGGCACTCACGCTAAACGTAACATCCTTTTTTACCTAATGATTTTTGTAAGACTCCTTATCATTGCACAGTATCAATACAATAATAGGTAGGTACTTAGGTACCTCGATACTTTTTTGCATGTCCGTACTCTTAAACTATAGATAGGTATTGTAGAGCTTAGGAGCTCGTAAATATAGGGTGAAATTGTGTCCGTCCGTTGAATAGGATTACAATGTTTACTATGTTTTATGTGGTAGATATTATGTAAATTTTATTGCAGTGTATCGGTGAACTTTTGAAGGCAATCTTAAACGGATCCGTATCGAAAGGGAAAAATATCTGTTAAAGATTTATTAGTTTTAGTGTTCCGTACCAATCAAAATTTAGCAAAACTGAGCACATAATAGGTACCTAGTGATACAGTTACCTGTAATATGTAAAACGTCGGTGCCCGTATGTCTGTCCGGGTAAAACTTTCCATTACGGTTCGTCGATTTAGATGTACATATTTTTTGTAGATTGTACCTACTCATAAATAGAAACTATAGAAAGCTATTTACTTATTTTCAGATTCAGGAAGTTTATGGTTCACGAGATTTTTTAAGAGCATTTTTCGATTTCACTTAGTTTTCATTTACTTTAGTTAATGTTAATCATAATCTTGTATTTACTTTCATTATATATGTTATATAACACATATTCTTTTTTTTTAGTTATGTTTTTTGATACAAATTTAAAAATAACACGCAATGTCATGTCAGACGCAGAGATCGGATACCGGTATTTTCACCATACAAAAATACCGGTTTTATTTCGTTCAATTTCGTTCTTTGGTTCATTTTTGATCAAGCTGTGTAATAATACGAAAATATTGCCTAAATACATGATAGAGTCCTAAATTAAGAGCCTAAAATAATTCAAAATATTAGACTACTTCGGGGACTTTTGAAAAAACCGGTTCCGATCTCTGGTCAGACGTCAAATTTGTCAATTCACGTTCCGAGGCGTACCTATTTGTATTATCCGTAAAGTCGGTTCTGGCGCTTCGCCGGGCGCTACCGTGGCACGCTCGCTTCGCTCGGATCTCGTCGTACCTACACTCCTACCTGACTTAGAGTAGAATAGGTAGGTAATCCGATGTATAGAGGTAAAAAACATGACACAAATTTAATTTTGCGTGTTACCTATTTTCCCATTTGTATCAAAAGATAAAAGTTGAAAAATTATATCTCATGAACCGTAAACATCCTGAACCTGAAATTTAGTAGGTATATAGGTAGCTTTCTATTTATGATTACTATCTACAAAAAAAATATGAACATCCAAATCGAAAGTCTATAATGTAAAGTTTATCCTTTACTTAGCAATTGAATGTAGTTCTAATGTCAAAAGTTTCGCTATATATCAATTTTTGGTCACATAAAATGCCAGAAACCCCCCAAGTCATAATATTTGGTGTGTCATATGGCGACAGCTACGCGCAAGGAGGGGGCGTACGTAGCGTAAGGTACTCGTAGAGTGGGTTCTACGCAGGCGCGGGCGCCGCGGTCGGAGTCTCGCGCGGAATGCAGCTGATTGGTAGTGTCTGATAACCAAGAAATAGGCTAGGTAATTTCATTGCTCTAACGTTTTCAGTTTCTAAGCTTCCTAGGTATGGTATCCAATAAAATCCTCAATGCTAATGATTGCCGCTTTATTATACAGGATAAGCTTTTTAAAAATAGATCAGTGCTATTATATGGAACTCTAAGATTGTCAAAAATCATCTCGCACTACCGGGATTGAACCTAGTCAAATAGGTACTTTAAAAAATTAAGTAATTAATTGATTAGTGTATAGAAATAGAAGATAAAATACATATTTTAGGACAATCTTCCTACAGTATGTAGTATGCATGTTCATACATTGAATTGCTGTCCCAACATGGGACTTGTCATAATGACAATGTGGATAAGGTCAACGTCCTAGTACTCGTCACTGACCCAATACAATGTCATTTTCAACCTTAAGTTAAGATAGAGGTGAACTATACTGGGCATTAAAGCGTGTAGCATTGGGTTATTTACTTTAACTTAAGTAATGTTGTAATTTTGTATATTCGTTCCTTGAGTAAGTAGTACGAGAGGGTTCCATGATACCTAAACCTAATACTCGTAAAATTAAAGTGGTTATCACCCAAAAAAAAACAACTAATGTTTACCTGATTAATAAGCAAGAGTGATATAGGTAGTGGGACACTATAATATTACAGATACATAAGGATTATTGTACACTACTAGCTACTCGCGCCGCTCCGCTCGCGTACCACAGAATAATTAATAGTACCTAAAGGTACAGAAGGTTATTTTTTGACAATAGACAATCATAGAGTGGGATAGGGTTGTCGACGGAACACATAACTGAACATACAAAATTATACTTAATTGTTAGTTTCTATGTTTGTTATCAAAATAACCATCCATTTTGGAAATAACACTATAATATGATATAAAAAATGCGATAGCCGGGAAGTCAGGATTAAGTAAAAAAATACATGAATCGGTCGTTCTTCTTTTCGACCGACAATAGCCTGTCCTTCGTCTTATTACGGCATCTCATTTGAGTAATGATGTTTACGGTTTTATAATGTTCGAATGAACGTCCATATTATTTTATTAATTAGGGATATTTAATATTTCACTTTCTCTAACTAGCATTTTTTAAAATGTTTTTTTTTTCGTAGAATGCCGTGACAGAGTGGTAAACCAAAATGTTGTTCCCACTGAAAGAGTCCACTTTGTCACATGTTTTTTTTAGAAACCAACCGTAAATAAATATTCATATTGGCCAGAAAGGAAACTTTAATTAGTTCTAATGAAGAAACCTATGCAATTTTTTTTAAATCGCACTTCAAAACCACAATTTTCGATAGTTCAAAAACCAAAAAAACAGAAAAACCTCGGTTCATTGTCGGTAAAAAAGAAGAACGACCCGAATACAGATTAAGTTTTTGCAAAATAGTTTATATGATGCAATAGGTGACTTATTTCGTCTTGTTAGCAAAATGTTGCAAAATTTAAATTCGTATAATGATGTGCGATCACTGAAATTATGTTGTTACTACGTACAACGGAACGTACGAGTATATATGAAACGTCATTGTGTGCGATACGCTGTACAGCGTAGACCTAGACCTCCACAGGTGGTCTTATTGTACAAGGGCCTTGAAACACATGAAATAAAAAAGTATGTACCTCCGATTCAGTTGGTACCTAATATCGAACGAACTCACTTCGTAAACCTTATTGTAGTGTTATTATAGTTATGAACTGGAAACTTACAAAATTTAAAAAGCTGTTATGACGTCAGAGTTAAGAGCCATTTACCTACACAGGTTAAAGCTGGAAAACTGATTAAATTAAAATATTGAATATCTTAGTAAGGTACTCTGTCTTGGGGAAATTAACTTTATTTGATCTAAACTATGCCCCCTTGCAATTAACGGAAATTGTCAAAAACACGTTGATAAGCAGATAATGAGTTCCGGTACTTCCGGTGACTACTCCCCCTACGGCTACATACGAACTTGCAACCTCACAAATTTTACATCTTGATTATATGTATATTAGGAAATAGAAATTGACCCTAAGGAAACAATTCTTTTATAGTCCAGGCAATGAACTGACAACTTGTATGGAAAAAATGACATATTTGGAAATAATTTATAATAGCTATTTTTTTTAATGTAACGGATTTATTATCAATTAAATTGTTACCTAGAGGCAAAATCCACCAAAAAATCAGACATCAAAAAAATCAATATTCAATTAGCTCCTAAAAAGTCCGGATAAATATATATATATTTTTTTATCTTTATTTAGGTTCATTTACATTTGCTTTACAATATTCAATATAAATAAAATAAAAAAGACAATGAATGTTTAATTTATATCTATATAATTACTTCCGGGTGGAAAGTTTGGTGGATTCTTGAATAAAGCATAATGTTTTAAAATGAGATAAACAAAAAAAACGCTATTATAAATTAATGTTTTTCGAAACCGTATTTTGCCTCCGCTATTAGTAATGTTCGGTTGGAGTGAATTTATATGGTAAACTAACGTTTGCCCGCGACTTCGCCCGGGAGGAACTGTTTTATCGTACCTCCATACCCCCCATTTCATCTCCTTAGGGGATGTCTTCCGGGAGGACAAGTATCCCATGGTTTCCCCCGGGATTAAAACTAATTCCATACCAAATTTCATCTCAATCGGTTCAGCGGTTTAGCGTGAAAAGGCAACAGACAGACATACCGAGTTATTTCGCATATATAACATTCAGTATGGATGGATAGTATGGATTGTGCTGTGCCATCGAACGATAGTTGTTATAATATGTACCTGTTGATCAGGCAGACACATGAGTGTAGTGGTAATGCACTTGTGTGGTTTGCCAGTTTAACCTGCGCTAGGGTGTCGGGCGCGGGCGCCGCCGCCCGTGTCGCGCTCCACTTCCGCGCAGGCGCGGGCCCGCTCACTTCCGAGCCTATTCCATTTTCTATTCACATCGAGGGTGTTTACTTGTTTGACGTTTGCGACAGTTTACAAATAGGAAGACATACTCGTATGTTAAGTCTACATTATCTGCAATGAAACAGAGTAAGTACTATGTATGTAGTCGTGTGTGAAGTAATTTGATAGCATACCTATCTCACGTTAGCCAGCCTTAATGCCGAGTATTTCTCTATAGGTGACAGCAGTAACCACGCGATGTCGGAATCGGTGGGATGGATCGCTTCCGAGCCGGCGCCAAAGCTACTTGGAAAAGTCGGTAAAAATGAGGTCCGTGCCAGGACGGTACCGCTAGCGGAGGCGGCGGGCAGGCGGGCGAGGGGTGAATGGCGGCGCGTAGGCTTTGTTGGTCGTGCTTGCATTCCTCGCCTGGGAACCGGGAACAGCCCCCCGCCCCGCCGCATTCCTGCCCTCTCTCACTTTCATTGTTCCCGCCGGCGCGGGAGGTCGCGATGCATTTACGAAACCTGTCCCCGCAGAAGGAGGGCTCGTCGGTCGTCTGCACAAAACGCGTCGAACTTGCACATCTCTCGATATTAACCATTAGTCCATTACACAACTGGAGCCGTAGCACGGTTGACCTTATCACGCGACAAGTGACAAGATAAGAGCGTCGTCTCGTTCTATCGAACGGAGTCAGCCAGTGACGCACGCTCTATCCTATCACCTATAGCGTGACAAGGCCAACCATGCTACGGCTCCTGACCTGAGTACCTTTATTGTTTTATGAAGTTTTAGCACTTAGGAAGGAACGTTTTACAATAAGTTGTACTGTACATACATTCGGGCGACAATGCACGCCATCTCCGTGGTGTAGGTATAGGTAAGGTAAAGTCGTCAGTCCCGCTCACCCACAAATATATCTTGACGCCGCGATGCGTAGTAACTAAGCGTAGGTAGGGGTCTAGTTTCGTTAGGCATGAGGGGTGCGGTGAGGAGCATTAGCGCGTAAAGAATAAAGGTGCAGCAGCGGCGGTGCTGGCAGCGCACGAGAGCTGCTGCAATGAATTTTGATTCATTTCGGATGCCCGGAATGCCATTGTGGGTCCGCGACCGGTACCTGCGCGTGCGCGGGCGCTCGCAGGTAGAGCGCTACAATCATTCTTTGCTGCGCTTCACGTCATAATTCTGACTCAAACCGTCCAACACATACCTACTCCATAACTACTATTTACGAGTATACTGTTCATTTGCCTTGATAAAGCACTAAGCCAGTCAAAGACTATGATTAATAAAGTTGTGTGATTATAATGCATCATTAAATTACTTTCAAGACGGTCTAATTGTGGTTGACAACCACGCTACTCACTCGCTCCTAGATTATTCATAAAAATTAACAAACCTCTGTTGACGAAAATGTGTTTTGATCTTATTTCACAAACACGAATGGTAAAGTGACAGAGGGAGACAAACGAACTTAAATGGCATTTTTAATTCGATTGCCATGGAAGTTTATGATAATGAATAATGGCATAAAAATATACACCTGGTTAGGTATTATAGCGATTTGTTGATGAACTAGCTTTTGCCCGCTACTTCGTCCGTGCGGAACTCTTTTACATCGTAACTCTATACAAATTTTCTCCCCCCTTTTCACCCCCTTTGTTGATGAATTTTGTGATAAAAACTATCCTTTGTCCTTCCCCGGAATACAAAGGATACCTATCAAAGAGGTACAGTCAGCATCAAAAGTAGCTAGGCAATCGAAGACATCAAAAGTCTTCATTAAAAGGGAATAAGAGCTTTTGACGTCTTTGATTGCGTAGTTACTTTTGATGCTGACTGTACTATCTCTATACCAAATTGCATTTCAATCGGTTCAGCGGTTTAAGCATGACAAGGTAACAGACAGTCAGAGTTACTTTAGTTATATAATTAGAGTTACATGTTTTTATAGATTAATTTGAAACGCCTTTTTTTACAAAAATGGACTCCACCGCAAACTTGGTTTCTGTGACCTACCTCACCATAATATAGGCTTTTTTCAATATTATTTTGCATATTTTCTTATCACTGCCGTAAGGTACCTTTTCTACTAACCCGTAGGACCAAATTAACGGACTTGTAATTTACACATACAAAAAATAAAACTAAGTCAACAAAAGTTACATCTTATAGTTTTCAAATTAGCGATTAAAAATCGTCGTTTTACCCACTTTTACAAAACATTCAATATCTCCGAAACTATCGTCATAACTTCATAAGGCCCATGAGACCCGTGGAACGTCACATACCTACTACATATGTTCCTTACATATATTATTATATTATACTCTTTGCTGTCAATCCTTACAGTTCATTTTCCTGTATCTATTTCTTCACTCCTATATATATATATATATATATATGACTCATCCTTGTATATATTTTAGGTCTTGTATAATTTTTTGTCTTTAAATAATATGAAACTTTAATATATATTATACTACCCTTTACTTGTCTTCCAAAATTTTCGATTTATCCGTATTTTTTCTAATAATTCTGTTCTTACTTACTTACCGTACTTTATTTAGCTGATTGCGCCAAGAGCGGGTTTTCATTTAATAAACCGGACAAGTGTGAGTTCAACTCGCGTGGTGAGGGTTCCGTATTCATTAATTTACTTTACGCGTCCATTTTTAGGTCACCAATTTACATATGTTTACCAAATTTCAACTCAATCGGTCCAGTAGTTTCGGAGCAAATCGGCTGTGACAGACGGACAGACAGACGCACGAGTGAGGTATACAAACTTAATTAAGAAATTATTTTTGAAGAATAACAAAAATATGCTAGTCTCGTTATACTTTTCCGGTAATATTTACGTTAATATTACTCATATATTATATTATTTTCAAATTTTTCGCTTGTGTGGGGTGGAATGGTATTTTTTTACATTTTCCTTTGTAAATCTAAATTTTACCACTGTAGAAAAAAATAGAAAAACTGATTAAGAATGTGCAATGTGTTGAGCCCTTTTATATGATCCATCCTTTTTAATAGAAATTAAAAATATACATTCATGTTTTTCATTTTCCATACACGTGGATTAGCTTTGTTTACAACAAATCCAAATTTCACATTGATAGCATTAGTAGTTCCTGAGATTTTAACTTTGTGATAGACAGACAGACGGACGGAGTCGCACCATAAGGGTTCCGTTTTTACCTTTTTGGTCCGGAACCCTAGAAATGACAAATACGTGTTTCATTGTTCGAATTTGTTGATACATTTATTGAAATTACGCCTTAATATGAAATTTGCGCATATACATTCTCATATCAGAATCGATTATTTTTTTATGCTTATCATTTGGTACGCGTTTCGTGAAGGTCTATCGTAGACCGCATCGAAATTATTAATAAGTAAAAGACAAAGATATTCCGCCATTTTGACATCATCACTGACAGCTGACAGCCATGATGGCGATTTCCCTTAAGAAAAATATTAAAAATTATACGAGTTACAATATTTCGGAAAATTAATTATAAACTAGCCTATGCGCGAGATGTTTCATGTTTTTCCGTTCATGGGAAACTGAGACCCTTCGTGGCAGAACAATGTTTAAAATGATACTGGCTGATTCTTTTTTTAATTCAGAGAATTATTATAAGTGTAGATAAATATAATATTAAAATATCTAGAAAGTTATTTAAATTAGTGATGAAGGCAGTATTTTAAAGCAGAATGTTACTCTCATGTACAGTCAGCATCATAAACATGTATACATATACATTGGTGGTTCGAGAACCTTATTAATTACTTCGTTACGAGCGATACAAGACAGGAGGAGCAACGTTCTTTGTATGTTTTTCTATTTATCGAAGTCAGCGTATGTGTAATGCTAATGCTATGCGCACTTAGTCTTATTTGCGCAAGAACGGCTCTGACACTTTTTTTTGGGTTTAGATGTAACACGACTATTTATGGTAACATGACCTGACCAATTGTTTATTGCCTTCTTTTTAGTCGCAAAATAAAATAAAATAACTATGTTTTTGTATAGAGTTATTTAATAAATAATAGTAAATATGCCATTTTGAGAAATTTTACGTAATAAACAAAATATAGTTTATAAATAATAAACTTGAGTAAAATTTGAAAGCAATCGCTCTACGATACGGTGATGGTTGAAAGTGATGGCAGTAAGTCGAGTGAAGAAAGCCGTTCGCAGCGGCTCGGGCGGGCGCGGGCCCGCGGTATTAATTAACAAGCGATAACGCGCTGGGCTAATTATTCTCGTAGTCCAGACATTTACTGCCCCCCCTCCCCCCTCCCGCGGGGTTATCGGCTTGTTTGAGTCGCGATTCGCCGTTCAATGCACGTTGCACGCGCTTCTAATCGACCGTTTAAAAATAGTTAACCTAGTCACTTTCAATTCTTCGTTTATGAACCGATTTATAGCAATGGTCTTCGGCGGCTCGGCTGGTGTACCCTGCCGGCGCCCGGGCGCGCTCGGGGCTTCCCGACTCGGGTTACCGCACGGGCACCGGCGCCGCGTGACTCACCCTCTGAGGCCGCAGTCCGGAGTGTGGACGGCAGTTCAAACATTTATTTAATCGAATTCAGTCTATGAGCTACCTCGTCGCCCGCTGCCCGCTGGCTTCCAGTGTGCGGCCTAAATAATGCCACACCGCAAAACCTAACTGACACCTCAATCAATTATTATCTAGTGTATTAGGCCTCTGCAAAATTGTCCTCTAAATAGACAGCATATATTCAACTAGCTTTGACTTACGTAACGGAATTCAAACAATAATAGTAGTCGACTCAGTAGATAAGAATTCTACCGTCTTAGTACAGTTACGAAACAATATGGAACAAAAAAAAATATAGGTAGGTACGGCTGTGCGTCATGGAGGGAATTTTAATTATTTTTAATAAGTGATACTCCTTGCAAAGATTTAAAAAAATCCTAACTACCTTGATTCCCCAATCCACCCAACCATGGATGTTCCACGATTTATTATTTCCATATTTTCCATAGAGCAAAATCCCAACTTCAACATTATAGTGCATTCCTTTTCACCCGACTGCCAAAGGAGGAGGGTAATGTTTTTCGAGTGTATGTAAGTATGCATGTATGTATGCATGTCTGTTTGTCTGTTTCTTTGTGGCCTCCTGTAGCTTAAACGGCTTGATGGATTTTGATGTATGAGGTGTCGTTGGATTCCTCTTAATCGTGGGAGTGACAGGCTATAATATTTGTCAAAAAGCAGTCGGGTTTTTCGAAAATTCTTTTGATTTCACTTGTTTGTCACACTGCCGTGGTGGCACACATAGAATTTGGACTGAATGATTGAAACCGGTTACAATCCCATGAAATTAAGATATACCATTGACGTATTTTTTGCGAATTTACAGCAGTGTCATGTCGCTTAGGCAAATTTTTCTCCGGTCTACGTGCTCTTTAAAATCGAACTCTATTTCTAAAACTATTTTCTATGTTAACTGGGTATATTTATTATCGGAGATGGCAGTGCCAAGGGGAATATTTAAAGAAAGATTCAATTTTCATGACCACAGAATGGAACTACCAAACTATCCTTTAGGTATTGGCTAAATATTGTGAATTTGTCCCGCATGGAACAAATAAATTGTGGAACTAGGTATATATGATTAACTCATAAATAGTTCAGTGACTTTCAATTTAGAATTCAATTCTATTTGACAAGTTTTTGGAAGAGAAATCAGCTAGAGCCTTACTTTACTGCTGCATATAAGTCCACTGAGTCCACCGTGTGATTCCGGCCCGCGTGGACAGTTGCAGGCTACACTGCGTCCAGGCATATCTCTTATAACTTCGTATCGCACATGCCATCCGTAAGTCGTATTCTATTATATCATAAGTAGCATTCTATTACATTTCATTTGGTAACCTTTAATTCAAACTATTTATCTCATTGGCAGGAATTACATTATTACACAGTGAGTATTATTGCAATATTTTTATGATATATAGGATATATACTGCTATATACAGCGTGGAACAGAATGAAAAGTGTTTTACAAAATCAGGGAATTGTTCACCCTAAGAGCTTAATTATTCTCAATAAACTATGTTAATATTCTTTACCGTTTACGAGATAAAACTTGTTAAACTTTAGTGCAAAAATCCGCCAGTTTCAACCCTAGCAAGTTGATAGTGAATGACATGTGTCATGTGCAAATGTAAATTAGTTATTTGTTCAACAAGAGAGCAAAGTAGATTTTTGCTGCGAGTGTTGATGTTGAGTCCCGAGCAAGCGAAAGATTCTATAGTTGAATCACGAGCGTAGCGAGTGATTCAAAATTAGAATCTTGAATATACAACTTTTCACCTCAGCTGCGAGAACATATAACGCAAAGGCATAAAACGCCACATAGAAGCAATTAAATCATTTTTATGTAAAAAAACCGGCCAAGTGCGAGTCGGACTCGCGCACCGAGGGTTCCGTACCAACCTGTAGGTATATAAATTATTTAAAATATTTTTATTTTATGATGTAACTAAAAATTTACGGATTTCGCAATTTTTCCTTTATCTGTGCTAATATAAGACGTTGCTTCTTACTTTACTTTCAATATTCTGAATTCACGGGAAGGAGGTTCTGATTCCCTTGCAAGTTTCAAAAATTTGCGGAAATTTGCGGCATAAACGGCTGTATCTTTTGATTGCGTTGGCTTAGAAGTTTTATTTTTTCACAGCTCCAAGGAACAGTAGACCTGAGTATTTGATTTAAATTTTAGCTTGATACCTCCACGCATTCCTGGGAAAAAGAGTCTTGACAGACGGACGGACAACAAAGTGATCCTATAAGGGTTCCGTTTTTTCGTTTCGAGGTACGGAACCCTAAAAGCAAACAACAAATAATATGAAATAACAAACATTAACTACAATTACTCTCTCCCATAACATTAACATTACATGACATTAAGAAAAAACTAAGTCCGTTTCCGTTTGTTTATGCATTTTGCTGATACTTGTCCAATGTCCAAGATGAACTTACTTAGAAAACACAGTTCAGCCCTCTTTGACGGTATTTCTCAACTCTTGAGGAGTTAAAACATCGGCTTCGTCACTTGATTCACTCATATTTAGTACAGTTTTTAGTTTGTTTAAGTTATGTTTTATCTCAAAGAAAACGTAATAAACATAATAAAGTTCAATCGCGCTAACTTTTTAAAGAATATAAAGTGCGTTCTGAAACTGTATATAAATTTAAAATATATTTATTTCACCATATAAAAAAATTAAAGACTTATAATAATAAATGTTCCCGATAAATATCGCATTTCTTCATTGTATTTTAAGAATAATGAAATACTAATATGATTAAAATAATATTAGATTTAATATAGGTTTTATATTTTTATACGAGTTTAACACGAGTCGAATTTTATTTTGTTTCGGAACGAGTTTTTCGTTCCCGCTTTTTGGGGGCCTACTACGAAGGTTTCGAAGTCGAATGACCAATCGACATATTTTATCTCTCTCTTTTTTTGTAACGGAGTGAAAGTGACAGAGATAATGAAGTTTAAATGTTCCAAGTTTGTATTACACCCCGCAGTATGAAAAGATGACCTGCGACTAACCTACAATATGAAAAAATAAAAAGTTAGTTTTCTTCACCTCGCAGCAAAATTGCATTTTCCTCACTGGTTTCAAGCAGCAAAACCGCCATGTTCGAGCCGCTGAGGTGAAAAATTACTTTTCTCAAACATGCAATGAAATGTCGTCCTTACGTGCGTTATAACAGGCTTCAAAGTATCACGTTTCGGGCGGAACTACTCGAGAGAACTGGTAAGCAATATCATACAAAATTGAAGGCCTAGGCCGGGAAGTAATTTTTTTTTAATTTTAATGTTAACATGGCGTCTGTGTTCATCTACAGGCTAAACAGCTGAATTATTATTTTTTATTTTTTCTAGTGGCAGAATGGTTATCGGACCAAAAATATCCGCGTTAATGCCTATTACACACGAACCTTTATTAATAATACAAACCTGTATGATTCAATGTGTTGATGAATAAATTTATAGTACATTGTTTAACGAGGGGCGTAAGTGGAATATTGCTAACGAGAGTCTATCAGAACCCCGACGCCGAAGGCGGAGGGCTTTTGATGACTCGAGTTTGCAATATTCTTACGCCCGTGTTATACACAATGTTTTTCATCACATTTGCGAGGAAATAAATAACAACAAAAGACAGAAAAATTTAAGTTTCATACAGCAGCACCAATCAAAAATTGACAACTTCACTTCCAGATCAGTGCTAGTAGAGCGCACAGTTCAATATTTCAACCAATCACAGAGCAGTATTCTTGCGGGGCGGGGCGTCGTGACCAACTAGATTTTTTTATTCAACCAATCACACAGCAACCAGATTTGCTTAAGCCAATCAGAGGGTTCTATTATTTTAAAACTAAACTTAACAGCCCGTGGGAGGTAAAACGGCTATAACTGCTCTGCACGCTCGCAAGTAATAACGCCATTGACGAGCAAGTGTGATGAAAAAATATTATCTATACGTAAGTCACCAGAGACCATAGACAATATTTAAAATCCTCTTTATTTTATTCATTATAGAAATTAAGATTCTTATTATCAGGTTATGTATAAAATGGCCCTAATAGGGTCTATTCGAACACTACACACGCGAAATGCGGACGACTTTCGTAAAAAAAACATTAAGTATGGAGGTATTGGAGGGAAAATTAATGTACTATTTTGCGTGGTCTATTGTTTTATTTCATTGCATATGTTTGAGAAAAGCACTATACATGCCTAGCCGTGAAAAGGGCTTGCCGGGTTCGTATCACTATCCGGCCTCCCTACGGTCGGCCATCTATACCTACTCACCCGGCAAGCCCTTCTTTCCCGGTGTCTGCAGTAATGTACTATTTCAATATGGTTAACCCCGTTACGCTTTGAGGATACTGATTTTATTGGTATAAGCAACAGAGTTGAGGTCACGCAGACCACAACTTGTCATGTCATGATAGCGGGATTTTGAAGTTAATGTAGTTTTTTCGTAACGATAGCCAGTTCAACAGCAAACTGTAAGTAAGATTACTAAGATGGACTAAAAGTTTCTTGCTTAGAAGCTTAGCATTCAAACAATGGAATTATTTAACTTTTTGCAGTTCTAGTCTAGGACCTCGTCCACGCCCGCCGTCACTCGTAATTTCGTCGGTAGCAGTTGAATAAACAATGTTTCCCAGTAAATGCAAAATAGTTTCGTACTCAGTTAGGGACGTTATGTGTATGGAACATTGATAGGATCTGAGGAAGCCGAAACCTCGAAGCGTGACTCAGAGACTAAGACTGTTGACTGTTCAGTTAGAGCAGGTACTAATCTCCACTTATAATAAATCTCTAAATTAAAAAAAGAATCAGCCAGTATCATTTTATACATTGTTCTGTCACGAATGATCTCAGTTTCCCATGAACGGAAAAACATGAAACATTTTTTATAGGTATCTCCACTTATAATAAATCTCTAAATTAAAAAAAGAATCAGCCAGTATCATTTTATACATTGTTCTGTCACGAATGATCTCAGTTTCCCATGAACGGAAAAACATGAAACATTTTTTATAGGTACATTATTATTCTGGCTTCCGCTTAGGATAGTTTTTACGCGACTTCGACAGTTAATTAATTTTCCGAAATATTTTACCTCTTTAAATTTTTCATTTCTTTTTCTAATATACAGGGTGAGCAATCCAAATGGGTCAGTATGGCGGTTTTGGAAACCATAACAGATAGCGAAATCTTGGCTTAGGAACCATGACGTTGATTTTAGTAAAAAGAAAAACTGCATTCATATACTTACAAAAATACGTGTACCTACCTACTCGGCCCAGGAATCGAACCTGGACTTTTTGAAAAATTAAATTTCGTTATTTTCCTTTGAATATCGGTTATGTAGCTCTTAAATAGTAAATGTTACTAAGAAACATGATATCTAAAACTAATAAAATGCATTGTTTTTAAACAACGAAATTTAATTTTTCAAAAAGTCCAGGTTCGATTCCTGGGCCGAGTACACGTATTTTTGTAAGTATAGGTAATTTCACGAGAGTTGAGGCCACGCACACAACAACACTGTCATGTAATGACAGCGAAGTTTTGACATTACTGTTCTATTATTGTACCGATAGCAAGTTCAACAGTGAATGGCAAGAAAGACCAAAAAGTTCCTATAAACTATTTTGTTAAGTATTAATATATTTCTACCAATTCATCGACTTTATACAAAATCGAAAGCATTTTAATTAATTTTATTTACACCAATTCAAATAAAGGTCACATATGCGTAGGTATATACATGAATATATATAATATTAATCGTAGAAACGAAAGAGAATAGGTAAGTAGGTAACAAATTGCATTGTCTTTATTTATTTAGCTATTAAAATTGTATTCACATATATGTTCATTACTTTGTTATCTCGTTATCAAACCTCTTTAAAGATGATTGAAGTAACTGGCACTCGTTACATCGTTGTCATACTTATTGACAAGCGGATTTTCCAAGAGACAAGAAAGCCTACAGGTTTTTATTATACGGAAACATGTCTGAAACAATAGGTCGTGGGAAATGGAAAGGGGTAGAAAATGAAGAAAGATACAGAATAAAGGAACCTAAGATTGATGAACTAACCGAAAACCATAAACTTTCAATAATCAATCTTGGCGATTCAGATATGCTAAGTGACGATACTTTATAAAAATATATTTTTTTACTGTTGGTTATACCTATTCTTATTAAAATATATTTATATGAATATACCTATATGAGCGTTTTTATTTACATTCACTCACTCATTTCATTCATTCACTTTTTTTGCAATCAGTACTTTATGTAGCTGTGTGTGTAATCATTCACCTCAACTCTCGTGAAATTACCTATATATGAATGCAGTTTTTCTTTTTACTAAAATCAACGTCATGGTTCCTAAGCCAAGATTTCGCTATCTGTTATGGTTTCCAAAACCGCCATACTGACCCATTTGGATTGCTCACCATGTATATATCGCCGCCACATCTGTAAGCTGTCAGTAACGTCAAAATGGCAGAATTACTTTGTCTTTTAACTATTAATAATTTATAACCTGACTACGATAGATATTCCCGAAACGTATACCAAAAGAACAGGCATAAAAAAATTATATATTCTAATATGAGAACTTATATGCGCAAATTTCGTATTCAGGCGTAATTTCAATAAATGTATCAACAAATTTGAGAACACGAATTTGTTTTTTTTAATAGCATGGCGCTCTGCGCGTTCAGCCAAAGTATGAGGACCGGGATTAAAATTACGGATAGATCGAAAATGTAGAAGATAAGCGAAAGACCAGGAAAGAGTAGCATAATATATATTATATTAAAGTTTGATATTATTTAAAGACTAAAAATTATATAAGGCTTTGAATATTCCTATACAAGGATGAGTTATTTATATACAGGAGTGAAGGAACTTTTTTACCTTTTAACCATATGTTTTGACCAAGACAAATTACTAAGCCAAGCGCCGCTCACGTTCAAAGGCCTAGCAATTTGCTATAGTTAGACTGGTTAAGAGTGAATGGCTGTCTCTTTCCAACTATTGCAAGTTGGTGTGACAAATTGCGCCCGTTTGTAGTGTGCCACACTGGAGCAGCCTACGGTGGCGGTCAATAGTAAATTTGACAGCTAATGACAAGTGGGAAGCTTAAGACCTGGACCACACTGGCGCGGCCTGCGGTGGCGGTCAATAGTATAGTAAATTTGACAGCTAATAACAAGTTTACTATTGACCGCCGCGGCCAGGCCGCGCCAGTCTGTGAGAGGCTTAATGCCTGCAACACACTGGCGCGGCCTGCGGCGGCGGTCAATAGTAAATTTGACAGCTAATGAAAAGTTTACTATTGACCGCCGAGGCCAGGCCACAGAAACACCAAGTTGGCGGCGGAGTCTATGTTTGTGAAAAAACCGGTCAAGTGCGAGTCTGATTCGCGCACCGAGGGTTCCGTCTTGCCCCACCCATTAATTTTGGAAAAAGCTTATCTATAAAATCATGTAACTCAGCCATAAGGAAGCCCTTTTCGTTTCAAACAATCCATATTAATATTATAAATGCGAAAGTAAAACTGTCTGTCTGTTTGTAAGTTTGTATGGAGTTACGATATAAACGAGTTCCGCGCGGACGAAGTCGCGGGCAAAAGCTAGTGATAAAATAAATACCTAATCAAGTAATTGCACACACACTACCCAATCCACCTAGTATTCTTACTGCGTTAATATTACAAATCTCGTTTTTGTTAATGTAATGTAGGTATATTTCATGAGTTGATATCTTAAATTACGTATAAGATAGCTTAGCTTTAACGATAGGGTCCATTGCCCCAGGAAGAGATCAATTTCCCTGTCATGGGTGAATTGATAAACCTAATTGAATCTAACAACAAATTGTCACTGACAGGACATACCTCCGTTAATTCAATACTGGGCTTGATTCATTGCTTACTATTCATGACCTGCTATCACCTTCATCGTGGAGTCAACATTGATAGAAAGCTTTATGGAATAGTATATAATAAAAAACCGGACAAGTGGGAGTCGGACTCGCCCACCGAGGGTTCTGTATAAAATTACGAATGTACCTATAGTTTCAGATTTTTCCCTGTACTTGTAGTATAAGGCGATATTACTTGCCAAATTTCATAAACGGCCGTATCTTTTTTTTACGTTAACTTAGAAGTTAGATTTTTTCACAGATTCAAGGGACTGTAGTACCCACTCAGTAGGTAAGGTACTTACTAAGTACGGTCAAAATAAAAAATAAAAAAGCCAGTTGTATACGTCAAAAAATTACGCTATCCGCGTTATCGCTTTAATTTTTAACTAAGTTAGAGTGGAATGAATTTTTTGTTAAAATCATTTTTAAATTACTCCTGTACGTTACGAAATTATAATATTTTAGAAATTTCATCCACACTACATATATATATATGTACTAGCTTCTGCCAGCGATCTTTCTAAACCAAATGTTTTATATTAAGTAGTTTATTATGGGTTAAACTTACCACTTCTTGTTTATGGAAGAGCGGTGTCTCCGGACACAAGCAAAATTACTTGCTTACTAGGAGGCTCCAACCTTGTCTATTTCTAAAAATCCTTTTATAACCTAAATAAACTTTTTTAATTTAAATTTTTCAAAAATGGTCAGCAGTTCTAATCTAACCTGGCCTACTTTTAACAGTTCGGTTCAGTAAGGGTCGCAGTTCTAACCTAACCTAACATTAATTTCTGCTAGTAGTTGGGTTCTGTATACATACTGACTAATTAATTGATGTGATGAGGTACTTTTAGTCCAAGAGCGTTTTTTTAAAAAACTGTACCGTAAAATGGGGCTAATTAAGACCTGCGAGGCTATTTGGAAAAAAAAATATAAGTTTTGAGTCCATATATTTTTTGTCATGGCAATGGTAGAAACGTAGATCTTCGTCTGGAAACCGTAAGTCTTATGTGAAGTTGGTTAGTGGTCGCAGTGTCGCTGAGGACTTAGCACGAGTGCTTAAAAAAATCTTGATTGTGTCGCTGGAAAATCAGTGCAATTGAACACCGTCCTACTTCTATTCAAATGTTGGCTGGCTGTGGGGTAAGCTTTTTTTTAGTATATATACCTAAAAGTACGTATTGTCGGGAGTTTTTTAAGCTATATCACATAATTTTAGCTGTTTATTTTGAATTAGATTTTAACGGTTTTTTTAAATGAGGCTATTTGAGACGGCTTTTGGGGTTATTTGGTTACTAGTACCAAATATCCCCCTTACTGTAAAGGTAGGTTGACCATCTTTTTTTTCAACAGGATAATGGTGCGAATTTCAACCCTACATTACACGTCATATACTCAAGAAGCATTGGCTAATGCTGTGGCTGACGTGGCAGCTGGCCATGTCTTTGGCAGAAGCTGGCGAGAAACATAATTTACCCAAGAGTCGCTATCGCGGAAATGTAGGGGGTTTAATAATACACAAGATAAAGCAGGAGACCCAACTCTATTCACGCCTGCTGAGGAGAACGCCTTCATTCAGTACGTGAAGGTGATTGGGGCTTTCCGTTTGATACTTTGGACTTAAGAATTTTTGCCTTAGAAGTTGACTTAGAAGTTATAATTTTTTAAATATATAATATGTAGTTGATTTACTGTTTTCATGGACGTTTATTTTATGTTTATATTAAAGAGCACATTTTGGGTTAATATAAATGTAACTACGGTTCCTTAAATGTGTGTTACAGGTAAAACAAGATTTTAATAAAACTTGACTTTGTTAGTACAACTTTGTGATTTTTTTTGTCCCGATGTTTTTGTTGAAAATATGGTTACACCGCTTTTAATACCTTCGGCGGTCGTTCCTAAAGCGTCCCAAATAGCACTTGTTATGTTTTAAATAACACAAGCTTCAAAATTCAGCTAAAACCAGTTCGAAACCCGTCGATTCCCAAAAAGCCACAAACACGAGGTTATTTGGAACACCTCTTTAAAAAAATAATACTCATCCTGTGTTAACAATTAAGACACGTGCAGTACATAGAATGACGGAGCATTATGCGTTTTATCTATTAAAAATATTATACGTTTGATAAACACATAAAACATGGATTTATTGATGTTTTAGTCGAAAAATTGTGCCAAATAGCCCCATTTTACGGTACATGTACTTTTTTCAGATTTCGATTTTTTTGGGTTTTTCTTACTCAAAATCGTTGATACTATTGATCCTCAGACAAGAAAAAAAGGGTCCCAGATTTTACTATGTAAGTTTTTTCTTCCAGTGCGTCACGACACGACCATATAAATAAAAAAATATTGCATACAAAAATGTGACGATCAATGGAATATTTTGGACACTTTTTTTCTTGTATGAGGATCGATAGTGTCAACGATTCTGAGTAAGAAAAACACAAAAAATCGAATTCTGAAAAAAAAAGTTCATGTACACTTTTTTTGAAAAACGCTCCGACACCTATTTTACAATCGGCTAATCAAAAATGTTATTCGACTTTTATGCTGCTTTTTTAATCAGTTAGTGCCTGGGCGACCGAGAGCTATGCTAAAATAGAGAAAATAGGGAGAAAATGAATTTATATAGCTAGATCGATTTCTCGCCCCCGTAAACCCCTATAGTCTAAATTTTCCGTTTCCGAGAACGTGATTGCAAATATATATATATGTATATACAAATACTGCTCGATGCTCGATAGGATTTTGCTGGTCTACAATTTATTAGGCGGACTAATATCGGTTACATAGTTGATCGTTTGTAATATTCTTTGCAAATCAAGAGTTGCAGTCTGTTTTGTCTATACTATTTAATATTTAAAACAGGGAAAGTGCGAGATTTGTAAGTTTGTGTGTAAGGGGTAATCTTCAGAACCACTACCGATTACAAAAATTATTTCACCTGCGTATAGAATGCAATTTTTGAAAGGGCATAGGCTATGTTTGATCTCGCGGGTTTGCATTCTTTGTAATACGAGAGCGAAGCCGCGCGGGCAGTTAGTTTATAATAAATTCAATCTTGTATGCTGGTCAAACCAGGTGGTTTTGACCAGCTTATTTGTGTTGCGAACCAATTATAATAACAGCGAACCATCCTTAACAAACAGTTTGAACAGAGCTATATCTATCTATAATTTTAGCACTTAAGAAATGGTTTCTTATAAAGTTTAAGCCCCCATTTTTATAAGCTCTTTAGACTTCAGTTAGTAATACGCCAGGCCACATAGATGCACCTTTTCATTCCACGTCACCACATGAATTACAATCCGCACTTGACTTGTTTTCCATACACACATTTATAGTTTTTTTTAAACACACTTTAGGGTTGCATTTTGTAAAACCCTTTCTTATTGCTTGCCACTATATAATGAGCACTATGTTCATGATTAAACAAAAATTAAATAAGTCGTTCGAAAATAAGGGTTGGACACAATTTTTATGACTTTCGGGGTGATCCCGATTATTTCTTTATCTCCGACTATATTCACCTAACCAAAAAAATGCTGAGAAACCTTATATTTACTTTGAAAGGCCTATCTATTGATGTGCCACACGTGGACTTGCAATGATACCTATGTTTTATGACTTGCAGTTACATGTATGAAGTGCACCACTGAAAAAACATTTTTTTGTCATTTCATTACAGAACTATGTAGCGACTAACAAAATACACCTATCCTCCAAATTCTATTCAAATAAACCTTATAGTTTTCGAGTAAAACGCCTGTGATATAAGGACATGACGAAACTATAAGGGTTTCGTTTTTGGCTACGGAACCCTAAAATAACAAAACTTTCACCCCCTATTTCACCACTTTAAACTACGAATAACCGGAAGTAACCGGAAAGCCAAATCTCAAATTTCAAAGATTTTAGATTTACGTTCGTTCCATACAACGTTTCACCTCCAATTTCACCTCCTTAGAGGTCAAATTTCAAAAAAATCCTTTCTTAGTGCGCTTTTACGTTCCTTGTAGAATATGTGTTCCAAATTACTAAATAGCTTCCCTAGACAAGTCATAGATATTATATTAGAAAAGCCAAATAGAGCCAAAAATATAGTTAAGAAAACACTCTCGAAAATAGAATTACCAAATGCACTGAACATAAAATGACTAAGATAAAATAAATAGCTAAGCATATATAGAACACATATTAATTTAGTCTAAACTTAAAATATTATTTGTAAATGGGGGGCTTCCCCCATCACATCATAGTTCACAAAATCTTAAATATAAAAGATTATAACTATAGATGTAATGTAGAAATAAGTCTTCTTTATTGCAATAAACAGCTTAAATTTTTTTTTTTTTTTAATTGCATGCTTTCTTTTTTAGCGGTTTAGGCTGTGCGTTGTCTTGTAGGTATATATAGGTAGTTAAGGAACGGTCCAATTTTATATATTTATGTATTCGATAGATAAACGTTATTAGTGCTGGTTGCGTCATCCGCTGAGGAAGACCACATGTGAGCAAATAATTACGTACTACAGATTCTGTTGAGCGTTAAATTGATCATTATGTAGCCGCAAGCTTGGTATTTTGTTTCACATTTTTATACCTGCAATAGATACAGCCACGTTTTGTCAACTGACCTGCATAACCCTTGCCAAAATACTTACACGCCAAGAGTTTAAGGCCTCTCACAGACTGGCGCGGCCTGGCCGCGGCGGTCAATAGTAAACTTGTCATAGCAGTTTTTTTTTAAAACGGTGTCGTGTACTCGTGCCTCCTAAAAGCAACTTTGCGTATGTCTTCCCTTTTCCCTCACTGACCCGTTTGAATCCCTTTATTTATTTAAATAAAACGTAGGTTTCGGCCTTAGGAACGCAAGTTATGATTATGATTTATATTTTGTATGCAGTGCAATGCAGTGATTGGCAATACCCGAACGCAAACTAACCGTGTATTATGTTATATGTATTACCTACGCCTGTCGGTAACGATCGCACTAGTAGTGGGAGCGGTGATGATTGATGGACAAGGAGTATAGATATTTTGGGCAAATGGAGCCTTGCCAGACTACGATAGAGTAAATATTTGTAGAGTGTAGTAGCCTTTGATTGTTTCCTTTGCTTGGAACGTTTCTTGAGAGTTGCGAAGCCGCAAGCCCACCACAACCAAGTTGCAGTGTTGTGCGACTAGTCGACTGGCGGGGGCGGCGGCGGCGCAATGCGGCCCGAATGCACAATATATGCATCATTGCGATGCGACTGATGCGTCGGGTCACGCCGCCGCAGCGGCTCTAGACTACCTTCGATGCGTTAGATGTCCGTGAAAAGAGATATACCTATTACAAGTTAACAATTAATTACCTTAACTCAATAACGTTATAAGGTGTATGAAAGTGGTACCAGAATATTGTTGTCTTCTTTTACGGGAACGACCTACAAAATTTTCTCTCAAAACTGCTAGTACGTAAAATCGCCCTTCATCGAGTAATCGGACCAGATACAGGCAATATCTATCCACACGTGGCAGGTTTATAAATGGAGTTCTTGGACCGTTTGAACGCGCCGCGATCGTGGGACTGACCGCGTCCGAAACCGTTTGTCGGCCGACGTTGATTGAAATTGATAGCGGGAAAACTGTCTTACACCTCCGCTTCATCCCGCCGATCAGCCGGATAGTGGCCATTTTATCCGATATTCAAATACTTAAAGGCGTAGTTCGTAGGGTTCAGTACTTAACAAAAAAAGTATGCTGGAGTGCTCGTGTCTGTCTCGTGTAGGTCTAGCGACCCCTTAGAATGGCAAAGATCAGGAGTTAATCATCACATTTGGGAAAGGCGATCTTGGAGTGGTTACGAACCGCTTCGGAATACTGAATAATGAATCCAGGTATGATCTTTAGTTGCAACCGAGTTTAGTTTCCACTATGGGCTGGACGGTCAGATGATACACGTTACTGAAAAAAAAAATACCTAAAACTAGTGCCTTTAGTGTATGCATACTACTTGATACAACGTCTATGACCAGAAAGTCTGTCGGATAAAAAGTGTTGGTTTGATACCTTTACATTCGTCGCGCGAGCGGATAGATATTGATAGTCGCGAAATGGACACCTACCTTGCCATTCATTTCAGTAAGCAATCGTCTCGCACCTCGACTCTACACATGTAGTAGAACAATTCGTTAAAAAATATTAGGACCGAATCCTTACTGGTTAAATGATTTTTTTATCGTTAAACAATTCTTTATGAAAATAGTATGAACCATTAGAGCATGCTGATTTATGGGCCACAGAGCATCTAAAACTATCTGGGCTTAATATCTGTGCCATTGTATATGAGTTAAACCCTGTCACAAACTAGCACGGCCTGCGGTGGCGGCCCGTCATATACTATATGACTAGCTTTTGCCCGCGGCTTCGCCCGCCTACTAAGCGTAATTTTTAACCGTCTACAAAAAAGGTAGCTCTCAGTTTGACCCGTACGTTCCAATTGAATTTCAACCCCATCGCACCCCAACAGGGGAGATGGTATTTCACGTTCGCCACGTTGGATTTTAAAATGGTTGTTGTTTTCGTAATCAGCGACCCGATAAACCATAGAAACAATACTCATGTTGATCCTCAGATTTCGTCACCACATTTCCCCCTTTTAAGGGTTGAATTCTCATTTATCATTAGGAATACTCCTGTGAAGTTTCGAATGAAATAGTCTAACTAATCTTGTTTCCCCATGGATACAAACTTTGGACCCTCATTTCACCCTCTTAGGGGGTGAATTTTGAAAAATACTTTCTTAGTGCACCCCTAGACCTTATAAGGAACCTACGTGCCAAATTTGGAATTTCTAGAACCAGTGGTTTGGGTTGTGCGTTGATATGTCAGTCAGTTTTTTCTTTTATATATTTACTAGCTTTTGCCCGCGGCTTTGCCCGCGTATTACGCGTAATTTTTAACCGTCTACAAAAAAGATGCATCTCAGTTTGACCCGTATGTTCCGATTGAATTGTAATTTGGCACAAGTGCTTTCAAAAATTTTCATGTCCACAATATTAAATTGTAAAATCGATGCTATCTTGTAATTAACGTCCCATAAACCATAAGAGACACCCATATTGATATTTAGATATTTCAACCCCATCGCACCCCAACAGGGGAGATGATATTTCACGTCCGCCACGTTGGATTTTAAACTCGTTGTTATTTTCGTAATCAGCGACCCGATAAACCATAGCAACAACACCCATGTTGAATTTCAGACTGCCATCACATTTCCCCCTTTTAGGGGTTGAATTTTCAAAAAACCTGAGGCACATGTTTATACATTTATCGTTAGGAATACTCCTATGAAGTCTCGAATGAAATAGTCTAACTAATCTTGTTTCTCCATACAAACTTTGGACCCCCAGTCCCCATTTCACCCTTTTAGCGGGTGAATTTTGAAAAATCCTTTCTTATTGCACCCCAAAGACCTTACTTAAGGAACCTACGTGCTAAATTTGAAATCTCTAGAACCAGCGGTTTGGGCTGTGCGCTGTGCGTTAATATGTCAGTCATTCAGTCATGCGGTCAATCAGTCAGTCAGTCAGTTTTTTCTTTTATTATTTAGATAATCCTATCAATGATTCAGCAGACACACGCGGCCTTGACTCCCGGCTGTCCGCGGCCGCATGCCACGCCTACTCCAGCCCGCGGCCGCTGTGCAGACGGCCAGTTGCAAATTTTCACAACAGACCGACATCACCGCAAGAAAAATGACGCGAAACACGGAATTGTTCATGACTCTATTTGCATCAATTGTTCATTATTATTCGCAATATAATGTATATAATACTAGCTTTCACCCGCGACTTCGTCTGCGTAGACCCGGGATAAGTACTATCCTAAATTTAAATCCAGGCTACAAGCTATCTTCCTGCAAAATTTCATCCAAATCGGTTCTGCCGTTTAAGCGTGATTGAGTAACAAACATCTAACCATCTAAAAGAAAGAAAGAAAGATACATTTATTCACAAACACACAGGACACACATATTAAACAATAAAAACACCATCCAAACATCTAAACATCCAAACTTTCGCATTTATAATATTAGTAGGATTAAAAACTACTGATTTTATTGCAGGCCGATATTACTTTAGTGTTCAAAAGTAAGCAAAAATGATTTTCTTGCAACTTATGTAAGTAACCGAATTTCCTTTTATTCTCAGACAGCGCTAATACAAGTAATAATTCTTCGTCCATATTTGCTGATCGATCTCACTAAGGATTGACTGCGGAACTGGTGACGTAGGCCGCCACCGCAGCCGCGGGTGTGTGTTGTTTTCGCGGCCTGTCAGCGGTCAGCCGCCTGCCACCACAGGCCTCGTCTGTTTGTGACAGGTTTTAGTGATTAGATTACAGTTAACAAGAAACAAATTCAGGAGTAGAAAAAGATTATAATAATGGGCAAGGATTGGCGCCACAATGAGTCACTGTGAGTCACATGGGTCTCAATAACCGATGACTCAGGGTTCCAAGCATGTTAGATTTTTTTTAAAGGAATACCTACTAAAGTTTTCACCACGCCCATCCTCATTTGAATATTGGAAGATTTTTGACGTCATCGATTAATTTGCCACTTAATAAGAATGCCCCATAAGTATTGTTTTATTACACCGGATAATTAAATAGCCGCTACAGATTCACGCCGAGAACACCCGAGGAGCGTGAATGTGATCGCTTTCTCGCCGTCTCGAACGAGACCGAATCGGAGAACAGGTGAGCGAGAACTCGCGCTCACCTGTTCTCCGATTGGTGTCGAGAATAGTCTCGGCAAGACTTCTCGGCGAGACTTCTCGCGTGAGTCTGTAGCGGGTAAAAGATACTCTTAATCTCCACTTATAATAAATCTCTAAATTAAAAAAAGAATCAGCCAGTATCATTTCAGACATTGTTCTGTCACGAATGATCTCAGATTCCCATGAACGGAAAAACATGAAACATTTTTTATAGGTACATTATTATTCTGGCTTCCGCTTAGGATAGTTTTTATGCGACTGCGACAATTAATTAATTTTCCGAAATGTTTGACCTCTTTAAATTTTTAATTTCTTTTTCTTATATTTAAATCGCTGCCACATCTGTAAGCTGTCAGTGACGTCAAAATGGCAGAATCGCTTTGTCTTTTACCTATTTAATAATTTAGTTCCGAATTACGATAGACATTCACGAAACGCATACCAAAATAATAAGCATAAAAAATAAATATGTTCTAATATTAGAACTTATATGCGCAAATTTCGTATTCAGGCGTAATTTCAATAAATGTATCAACAAATTTGAACAATATACGTAACAGCGTAACACGAATTTGTTTTTTTTAATGGCATGACGCTCGACGCTCTTGGCGCGTTCAGCCAAAGTATGAGGAATGAGATTAAAAGAAAATACGGATAGATCGAAAATGTAGAAGACAAGTGAAAGACCAGGAAAGAGTATGTATAATATATATATAATATATATTATATTAAAGTTTGATATTATTTACAGACTAAAAATTATATAAGGCTTTAAATATTCCTATACAAGGATGAGTCGTACTTTTTTACCTTTTAACCATATGTTTTGACTAAGACAAATTACTACAAACAGCCAAGTGATCACGTTTAAACGCCTAGCAATTTGTCACAACAACTTGCTATAGTTAAACTGGTTAGGAGTGTATGGCTGTCTCTTTCCAATTATTGCAAGTTGGTGTGACAAATTGCGCACGTTTGTAGTGTGCCACACTAGCGCGGCCTGCGGTGGCGGTGGCGGTAAATACTAAATTTGATAGCTAATGACAAGTTTACTATTTGACTGCCGCGGCCGGCCGCGCCAGTCTGTGAGTGGCTTAATGCCTGCAACACACCGGCGCGGCCTGCGGTGGCGGTCAATAGTAGACAGCTAATGACAAGTTTACTATTGACTGCCGAGGCCAGGCCACAGAAACACCAAGTTGGCGGCGGAGTCCATGTATGTAAAAAAAATCGGTTAAGTGCGAGTCTGATTCGCGCACCGAGGGTTCCGTCTTGCCCCAACGAGTAATTTTGGTAAAATCTTAATGACGCATAGTGTAGTTAAGTCATGAGTACCTACAGCGCCATTTATCGGTGAGGAGTTCATGCGGTGTATGTTAAAACTCTTAAATTGTACCCTTGCCTTGACGATCATAGTATTAATTCTTATAATTTGACATTAATGTAGTTTATAATGCAATGTAATATTATGAGATAAATAAATATCAATACGTATCAATATCAATATATCAATATGGAGCTACGATGTAAAAGAGTTCCGCGCGGACGAAGTCGCGGGCAAAAGCTAGTTATATATAGTTAAAATACGAAAGAAAAGAAAGGGAGTAATTAGGCTTGTTTAAAAAAATATACCCAAAAAATTTAGTTAAAGACGGACCTCGCTGATGGCAGCCGAAAACGTTTCGTACTGATTAACATTGAATCGTGACGTCACAGTGTAATATTTGTACTAATCATTGTATTGAAAATCAGGTAAATCGCTGTTTCGGTCGTGAAATACTGCGTTTAAGACCACAGTTGTCATACAATTTTGTTTCTATTTTGCGTCTATTGGTAGATGATTGGTAGCTTTAAATTTACTTTTGGACAATAAAATAAATGCATATTTTTCTAAACTTTCAAGGTCCACATCTTTTTATGATTTTAATTATATTTCGTAATATATACTTAATTACATTAAATTGATGGTTTACTATCCATTTAGCAACACTGGTTTATCAATTTTAACATGTGGAAACTACCCAATTACAAAGTTCTAATTTTACCAGTCATGTTACAAAAAAGCATCGTGTGGCTTGCTCACATTTTTCGTTTTAGCTTATGAGATGATGTAAGTATGTCGACAGTGTGCCGATGCAGTTGTCAGTAGAAGGTAGACAACGTGTCGCGTGCACTAGTGTTTGCGCAACGCAACGCCTGGGCCTGGCGCTGGCGCACCCGCTACTTGAGCAGACTACCTAATTGCGTTCGTACACTGCGAAGCTGGCCCTACAGCGAACTGTGTCATTAAAACCTGCTAAAATATTCTGAGAACATTCCACTCGTCTTTCTTACGTTGGCGCTAACTCCCTAAAGAAAGGGGTCTCTCAATAACGACAGAAAGATCTCTATATTTTTTTCAAAATGTGTTTTCAGCTCGTAGCTTTTAACTTCACAATCCAGGACATTAAACACGCATGTTTTACAACATTAATTAAAAAATGCAGTGCTTATATATGCGCCGTGCTGCGAGGTACAAAATAAATAGTATCTTAATCGGGATATCAAAATGTACAAAAACCGGCCAAGTGTGTGTCGAACCACGCAAACCGAACGGTTCCGTACCAATTAAAAAGGTCGTATCGTCACAGAAATCTTACGGCACTTACGTCCTTTTCTTTAAGGAAGGCAATTTTTCAGCAATATCTCGAAAATCTTTTAACCGATCTTGTTCACAATAATTTTCGGTGAAAGAATTTAATAAGCCCTACTTATTGTCCATGATTTTTGTAATATTTTCAAAATACACGACTTAAAACTTTTTTTTCAACTGTGTTACAATGATGTTACAGAATGAATAATATAAAAGTTTCGAATTCCTTACTTGTTGTTTTTCTTATTTTTTCGCAACTGTATTAAAAAACGTCGTTCGATACACGTGCGGAAATGTCATTCTTCACTCGTTCCGAGTCTTGCCACTCGCCTACGGCTCGTGGCAAGATATCTCGGTAGTCTTGACGTAGGGACAGCACGCTCGTGGCGTCTTTAATTGCGATGCTGCCAAGGCTCGCATCGCAACCCACGACACTCGTGTTTTAAAACCCTTCTTACAACAATTACATAAAATACTATAATGTATTGCATTTCACTGCCAGCATCATATTGTACTTTGTTCATCTTTAATTTCTAGAGCGAATTGTGGGTTTTCCAAATCAAATACAGGAAGCATTTTCATATTTGCTGCAATATATATTTCGCTTTATAAAATCAATGACAAATCAAAATAAGATAAGGCAAATGGATAAAGGAATATTAACAGACTATTTACAATACTCTAACATTTGGTGCGGCTACATCAGCAACTACTGTTGATTACCATTGTTGTAATTACAAACGTTAATGACAGCGTGACAGGAAAAGCAGCGATTGCATCGAAATGACATCGCAGCGCGTTCTCGGAACTGGCAATTGTTCCGCGGGCTTAATTAACACGCCGAGTGGACCTGTCGCGTTCACGCCTGGCTAGCCGCTCATGCCTGGCTCGGGCTCCAGTCACTCGGGGGGCTTGTTGGCGACCTTCTAGCAGCTCCCTAATATAAGTGTAATTCTACGTGGTTGTGACTCTCTCTGGCTTCTTATACATATACCTACTATAAAAAAACGACACGATAAGGTTAATAAAATATGTAGGTACTATGTCACTAGGGTTGCCATACGTCAAGATTTGTCCTGACATGTCAGGATTTTTGACCCTTTGCCAGGATTGCGGCCGGACTTGGCAAGTGTCAGGATTTTTAGAAATTATCTCATTAAACAAATAAAAAATGTTACAAGAAATGCCAGGACTTAGGGTGATGTCAGGATTTTTATCAGGACAATTCATTTTTAGGGTTCCGTAGCCAAATGCCAAAAAACGGAACCCTTATGGATTCGTCATGTCTGTCTGTCTGTCCGCCCCTATGTCACAGGCATTATACTCGAAAACTATAAGGTGTATTAGAATAAAATTTTGAGGATAGGTGTATTTTGTTAGCCGCTACATAGGGGTGCACTCCATACATAAACGTGAAAGTCAATTTTTTTTTCATTGCAAGCCCACTTGTCAATCGATAGGCCTTTCAAAATAAATATACGGTTTCTCAGCAATTCTTTTGATTAAGTGAATAGAGTCGGAGATAATCGCGCCGAAAGTCACTAAAGTTGTGTCCTTCTCCTCTAATTTTTGACGGTTCAAGTGAGTGTATTTTAAAAATATGAAAAAAGTCATGAACTGGCTTATTAAATTCTTTCAGCGAAAATTGTTTTGAACAAGATCGGTTCAAAGGTTTTCGAGATATTTGTAAAAAACTGCGTTCCTTAAAGAAAAGGATGTAAGTGCCATAAGATTTCAGTAACGATACGACCTTTTTAATAGGCACGGAACCCTTCGTTGTGCGTGGTCCGACACGCACTTGGCCGGTTTTTTCCATATGGCAACCCTATATGTGACTTACTTATCAGTTATCTTTAATTAGTATTTTAATTTTATAATTGAATTGTATTTATGTTAGTCTTTAAGGTATTTGAAAATTGAAACTATGGGTCTTAGTAGCCTGAAATTAATGGTTATTATTATTATCACATCACCCAGCTACGATTTAAGTACCATCGTTAAAAAAATAGTACGAAGAAAGGTTTATTTTTTAAATATTCAGTCAACTAATACGCCAAATAATCTTTAGTAGGTTACTTTACTATAGAACCCACAATTATTGTGTAGTCCATTAATGTTGCTAAAATATATGTACAAAACAAACTCTATACTTAAATATATATGATTTTAGTTCGTTTTTTGCTGTTATTGCTCTTATTCTAATAGTCTACTTTTAGTATTGATTTAGTTTATTCTTTACGGTAATAGAAGAGGGTACTCTTTGTTTACATTTGTATGAAAAAAGTATAAGCAGATAAAAAAACCGGACAAGTGCGAGTTCAACTCGCGTGGTGAGGGTTCCGTATATAATCTAAATTTTACAAGTGTTTTTGAATACTCAAACTTCTTATAGGTTTTCCTGTAATCTTAGGCAAGCAACTATTTTCCATATTTTATTCAGAATTTTAATCCCAGTAGTTTCGGAGATAAGGTGGTGGTCAATTTTCGTATTTTTTCCTTCAAATGTGTTTTTGCTAAAATAATAAAAAAATATATATCTGACATGCTTACAACAACCCCTTTCATTTGATATGTCACACAATACAGTTGCCGAAACTTTTTTTTTTAATTTTCCAGTTTACCCCCCAACAGTGGCCCCCTTGTTCAGAATTCATTAATTTACTTTACGTGTCCATCTTTGGGTCACCAATCTACAAATGTGTACCAAATTTCAACTCAATCGGTCCAGCACTTTCGGAGCAAATCGGCTGTGACAGACGGACAGACAGACAACCGAGTGATCCTATAAGGGTTCCGTTTTTTCCTTTTTAGGTATTGGAACCCTAAAAAAGCTACGGTAGCCCAGTGGTTCAGGCATGCGGCTGTCAAACGACGGTCGTGGGTTGGAATCTCGGCTCGTACCAATGAGTTTTTCGGAACTTATGTACACGGAATATCATTTGATATTTACCGTTAGCTTTTCGGTGAAGGAAAAACACCGTGAGGAAACCTGCATGCATCAGAGAAGAAATTCAAAGGTGTATGTGAAGTTTCCAATCCGCACTGGGCCAGCGTGGGGACTACTGCCCGTTCCCTCTCATCCATGAGAGGAGGCCTGTGCCTGTGCCCAACAGTGGGACGTATATAGGTTGATTCATTATTGTTATTATAGGTACCTACCTACCTAATAAGTACAGGTGCAAACATATTACTATAAGAAAATCTGTTTAACAGAGCTTTAGATGACACTCAATGACTTTTCCATATATGTATAGTCACAGAACATTATAATAGTTGACATGGTTATTTATACCTACTCGTAGGAACCTACTCATGAACAAATGGCTGAGGATGTAACCGGGATTAACGCTAAGAAGAGAGAGACAGAGATAGAATTAGTCAAATAGTCATAGAGGGCTATATTTGACGTGGAATATTTTATGTCAATATTACAACACCGGTGGTAGTTTATCGACATTCATAGGTGCATGTAATATGCCTAAATTGAAGAATAAATCACTTTGACTTTTTTGACTTTGACTTTGACTTGTACGTTTTTTAGGGTTCCGTTGCCAAAATGGCAAAAACGAAACCCTTATAGTTTAATAACTGGTATGTTATGTTATGACTTGGTCCACCACCCGTTTTCGGCTTGACGTTAACTTTCGGGACACGGTGTATATTAAAGGTGACCAGGATGTAGTTATTAATGCCAAAAGGCAGGCTGTATATAAGTATGTAAGAGGTATGGAGCTACCTTTGAAACTATACATACCTACATAGAATCACGATAGAATAAACTATGAATGCTTCTGTCAACTCGGTCGAAGGATAATATTTAATGTATGCGCAGAAACATAATCGTTTCTACTTATGAACACGCACGTCTCGCATCTATTCACTGGCCTCATTCCTAGACCGTTTTAATAGTCAAACGTCATCTCGCTAGGGATCCTGACGTACTCTTAGTACTTCCCATGATACTGAATAACACATTCAGTATAGTAATTATTAAGTTCAGTTTTAGTATCACTCAACTCAATACTCTGATGGTAAAGCCAGCTCTCCTAGTACAACTCGAAAAAAGCAAAAAGTCGCCGTGGGCGAGGGCTCTAATAAAATAACCGGCCAAGAGCGTGTCGGGCCACGCTCAGTGTAGGGTTCCGTAGTTTTTCGTCCGTCACAGTAAGTGTCCCCAGTTAAGCGTTAAAAAAAATGGGCTATTTGTTACACGCATTGTGATTTTGTAGAAATTACAGGTACAATAAACACCTGCTTATACGGTTCAATTACAAATTTAGTTCAGAAATTATTTTGTAATTTTTTTTCAAACACTATTCAACCTATCAAGTTCAAAATAATTTTCCTAGAAAGTTTTTATAAAGTTCTACTTTTGAGATTTTTTCGTGATAGTTTTCCTATTCAATTCATTATATGCACGGTTAAGGACTTTAATTGTTGAGCCAGTTAGGTGTCAACTAATTTTGTTTTTTTAGTAGTTTAAGCTATAAAGTGAGCTCTAAATGGCTCAACAATTAAAGTTCGTGACTGTACTAGTGCCAGGATTTTTTTATATACTTACTTACCCTGCTAGTCGATCACGTAACGCATTGTACGCGCGACAGGTAGAAAAGAAATGGTTTTTGAAGCATAAAAAAATACGCTAAGGTCTCGTTATACCTTTCCGATCGTATTTACGTTAATATTAATCATATAAATTAGTTTCAAAATTTTATCTGTGTTAACTTCGGAGATAAGAGGGCAATGGTATTTTTTCCACATTTTCCTTTATAAATCTAAATTTTACCACTATAGAAAAAAAAAGAAAAACTGTTTTAGTATGTGCAATTCTAGCCCTTTCATATGATACCCCACTTGGCCTACTAACTAGACTTTGAATTTTGGCCTCCCCCCTCTTATCCGTCCTTTTTTATAAAAATTAAAAAAAAAACCATGTAGGTCCTGAGACATTTAACTTTGTGACAACAGACAGACAGGCAGACAGACAGTCAGACAGACATACAGACAGACGGACGGAGTCGCACCATAAGGGTTCCGTTTCTACCTTTTTGGTTCGATAATATGCATTTTTAAACAGCAATTTACTTAATTGTCCATACAACGATTAGTACAAAATACAAATAGAAAAGTGTGACGTCATACTTCTACAATCAGCGTCAAAAAAATCGCACATCTCGAAAATTTTGTTATGAGCGAATATAGTTGTTATCATTTATTGTACCCTAACAAGAATAATACCATTTAAAAGCGCAATTAATAACCTTTAAAATGAGCCATTGTTTGTTTTCGGAAAACAATAATCGCCAAAAAAATTGAGTTCCAAATCAAAAGTCCCGAAGTACGCGTTTGGCGGGTCACTATTGGGCGAGTCGCGTAGGGGGTAAAAGTCAATTAAGGGTCATTCGCTATCCAGATCTCACTGATGTCACACCTGAACAGCTACATCAATAAAAAAACCTTGGAAAATGGATACCACGCTAGAAGAAGCAGCTCAAGTGATTGCACTACTGCAATCTGGACTACGACAAGCTGAAGTCGCTCGGCATCTGAATATCAGCCGTTTTCGAGTGCGACGAGTATTCCAGTGGTTCGAGGAGACTGGCGGCCACATCAGGAGGCATGGACCCGGGAGACGACTCTGTTTTTCCGGTACAGACGACCGGTACATTGTGAGACTTCTTTGCGGAATCGTTTTTCCAACGCTGTTGAGCTCCACCAGCAGCTTTGAGCAGCTCGCAGAACGTCGGTGAGCTTCTCCACAATCAGAAGAAGACTACGAGAGAGAAATTGGTTGCCCCGTAGAGCTGCTACCAGCTCCCAATTGAATGCACAGCACCGGATTGCCAGAAGAGGATTTCGCACTCGTCACTAGAATGGGACGTTCGCCCAATGGAGGAACCTGGTTTCCAGTTTATGCACGACAACGCCCGCAGCCATACAGCGTTGATTGTTCGGGACTACCTGCACGCTGCTGGTATCACCGTTATGGAGTGACCAGCAAGGAGTCCTGACCTGAATATCATCGAACACCTTTGGGATCAGCTGAAAAGGCGAGATCCCAGTCCTGCCACTCTCGATGAGCTTCATGATGCAGTCATCGAGGAATGGAACAACATCCCTCAAGAGAGTATCGTGACGCTCATCAGGTCCATGACTGATCGCATGGCAGATCTTCGGAAAGCCAGAAGAGGCAACACTAGGTTTTAAGTTTAGTTTTGAGCTTTATTTTTTTGTTATTGTTGTGTTTTTAATTTTTGTAATATGAAGCTTCATATTTTACTCTCATTGGGCTAAGTAGTTTATTATGTTTTTTCGGTTGGACTTGCAATGTTTTTTTTTGACTTGCAGTTACATTTATTAATATTTTTTCAGTCATTTCATTACAGAAATGTGTACTTTAGCGGCTAACAAAATACACCTATCCTCAAAATTTTATTAAAATACACCTTATAATTTTCGAGTAAAATGCCTCATACGGACAGACGGACATGACGAAACTATTATAGTAGGGCAGTTACAGGTGATAATGTGGACACGCTTCCCACCTGTTTGATCTATTGCCACAAACATTTACTAGGTAACTAAACTTTTAATTAGGGACTTGATATATTAAATAAAAACATTTATTCCCACCACATTCCCATGCAAACGAAGTCGCAGGTACAGCTAGTACATAATATACGGTTTATGATCGCTCGAAGGAAGGACTAGAAGATGTGCCATTTTACAGCCAGGTACAGTCAGCATCAAAAGTAGCTACGCAAACTAAGGCGTCAAAAGTCTTTATTAAAAGGGAATAAGAACTTTTGACATCTTCGATTGCGTAGTTACTTTTGATGCCGACTGGTACCTATGAACCGTTTCGGCTGCCGCCGGCGAGGTCCGTCTTTGACAATTTTTTGTGTGTATTTATATCCTTTAATTGTAGAATTGCTTCCATACAAATATTTGAAAAATCATCAAAAAATCTTAGAATTCTTGCTTATTGTTTACACTTCGGTACTAAATTGTTTTAAGACCATAAAACAGACGATTTTTTATTAAGCGCTGACTTTGGCTAAGCAGGCTAAGTAGGCAATCGTCCTATATAGAGGAGGTAGATACTAATATTATCCAGACTCCAAGTACCTACTTATTATTAAATAGTAATAAAATAAAAACATCCAATATTAGTAAAAAAAATCGGCATTTCCGAGTCTTTGCAGGGTTTGCCCCATTCTTGTGAATGGGAAAACAATATGTAAGTATATGTATATTGAAGTAGCGAGGGCGTGTTTCCGCGCGGGTCAAGCGCTGCGCCTCACGAGAGTATTCTTTTTGTCGTGCTGCAGCTTTATTTAAAGTCGCGGCTCTAACGAACCGTGGCGTTCTTGTGACACGGGGTGCGGCCGGCGCGTTGCACTGGCGGCGACTCGAGCACCGCGCCGCGTAGCTACCACCACCCACTACCTACCAACTAAATAATTCCGGTTTGGGTATTATCTTCATTAATAACTTCAAACAATTCACGATCGAAAATGTTGTAATGGTTCTGGTATGGTTAAATTCTTAATGTAAATAAATGTAAAGGGAAGATTAACCTTCCGAATTTGGCGGTGCGGAGTTGGTGTGGTAGTGGCGCGGTGTCAGCAAGCGGTCAATCTATTAGTTAGTATCGATTCTTTATGGCGTGCTTACATTTAAAGGAGTGCTGTCAGCACGGCTATCACAAGACGGCGCGCGAGCTCTCTCGATTTTTCTCGCACTATACCTCTATTTTTAAGTTTTCTAATAAGAGAGAGACGGATAGTGCGAGAAAAATCGTGAGAGCTCGGCGCGGGACGCGCGGAAGCGAGGCGGTATTCGTAGCATGCGTACAACAAATGTCCATTCTGTTCCCGAAAGTAAATTGCACTGGTGGAGCTTTAGGCAAGTTAGTAATTAAACCCATAACATAAAAATATAGTCATTCAATCCGTAGGTATGTGATGTAAATGGAAGAGGCTGACGTTTCGATACCAGCAAAAGGCGAGGCGGGCGCAGCGGTGGACGCATTAAGCCGCAGTATATTACCGTTTATTCTCACGGCCCAAACCCGTTTGTTAGCTGGTCGCCCGCGGTTCGCGCTCTTGTTGCTCCTTTGCAAATCAGCGTGCCTTCGGATAATATTGCTTCGTTGGCTTTTTTGCTTTAAGTTCGATGTTAAATAAAGCGACGCCGCCGAACGTCACATAAGACAAGCCGCTGCCGCCTAATCTCTACACGTGACCTCTCCCGTCCCAGACTCACTCCGCAATCTCTGTACTTCTCCTAAACCATGCTATATCAACCAAATCCAAATAAAATACCACCTATCCTCAATCGGTTGCTTATCCCATTTACTTAAGGTCGGCGCAGTACGTCGGCCAAGAAAGTGGTCTACCAGTTTTGACAAAAGTTTCTGTGAGATCTAATTATCGCTAAGGTTGACTTTTCTAACGGAGTGTAAGAGATGCACAATTATGACGTATTGTCTGGTATCTGACATGCCTAACATTTAAAGCCATGTGTTATGTTATTTTGATCTTTATTATCAATGCAATAGGCTATTATTTTGCAATAATGTTATACAATCTTCCCTTCAATTAAAATCATTTAGACCTTTTTCAAGAAAAAAATTTTGCAACTTAAAAAGAAAGTATCACTGACAAGTGTCAAGTATTTTTACAGTACACATGGTGTTACTTTTCCGCACGAGTGCGAAAATGAGCACTTTCCGTGCATATGTTGAAACTTTAAAGAGCCATATGTACTGTAAAACGTTGTACGATACACGTGCGAATAGGTAATTCGCAGCTCATGTCGATTTAAAACACTCCCTTCGGTCGTGTTTTAATTTATCGCCACTCGTTGCGAATTTCCTATTTTCTGCACTTGTATCGTAAATAACTATTGTCAACGTAAAATTCAATAAAAAATACATATATATATATTTCTTATCTCTGGATTTACTGCTGCTACAATGCTTCGTTATTTATCAAGAGCCGAACGAGCTAATATTATAGCACTTCATAACGAGGGCTTCAATAATAGTGAGATTTCTAGACATCTAAATGTGTCCGTATGTGTTATTAGGTTTTTACGTATACTTATTCTTTTTACTCCTATATTTATTTAAGTCTTAATTTTAGAGGCAACAGTTCGTTTATGAATTACACGTGATGGCGAAGAGGGAAACATAAATGATCGTCATCGAAGCGGTCGTCGTCGTGAAATCTCAGATGATCTAAGAGAATTTATGAGACATGAATATGATAATAATGGTTTCGTGCCGACTCAATATTTTGCAACAATATTTGATGTTACAATCAGAAATCACTTGAATTATGTGGATTTGCATTATAGACAGTCAAGTGGTTTTTTTTTGTTTACATTTAGTTAATTACCTATCGAGATAGGGTATAGAATAGACGGATACTGTTTAAGTTAGGCTGATAGATATGACTAACTCGAAAATTGGCGCTAAAGTCGCGATGATAAATTTCGAATTGGCTGATTTATTGAAATATCAAATAATGCTTAAACACTAGGATGTCAGTTGTTGCTAGCTGCGATACTTGACACATGGCATGGCGTAAATACATATAATAAACTAGCTTTTGCCCGCGACTTCGTCCGCGCGTAACTCGTTTACATCGTAGCTCCATACAAACTTTCGCCCCCCCTTTTCACTCCCTTAGGTAATTAATTTTGGGATAAAAACTATCCTTTGTCCTTCCCCGGAATTCAAAGTATCTCTGCAACAAATTTCATCTCAATCAGGTTATACATAATACAATCAGTATAAAAAAACCTCTATCTAGCGTATTTTTTTTATTCTTAAAAAATCATTTGTTAATTAGGTGTTTAATATTTTTCCTTCACATTCGTATGAAAGTATTCTGAAAGTACCTTCTACCAATACAAAAAGAGTAATCGCACTTGATAAAGATTTATCGCTGAAAACCAACATAGGTACATACCGAGTTCCTTGGTCGCTGAAAATGCACCGATAAGTGGCGCTGTAGGTACTCATGACTTAACTACACTATGCGTCGTAAAGATTTTTCCAAAATGAATGGGTGGGGCAAGACGGAACCCTCGGCGCGCGAATCAGACTCGCACTTGACCGGTTTTTTTACAAACGTAGACTCCGCCGCCAACTTTATGTTTCTGTAGCCTGGCCTCGGCGATCAATAGTAAACTTGTCATTAGCTGTCAAATTTACTATTGACCGCCACCGCAGGCCGCGCCACTGTGGCACACTACAAACGGGCGCAATTTGTCACACCAACTTGCGATAGTTGGAAAGAGACAGCCATACATTCCTAACCAGTCTAACTACCTATAGTAAGTTGTTGTGACAAATTGCTAGGCGTTTAAACATGAGCACTTGGCTGTTTGTAGTAATTTGTCTTAAAAGTCAAAACATATGGTTCAAAGGTAATACAGTATGACTCATCATTGTATAGGAATATTTATTTTAAATAATTTTTAGTTTTTAAATAATATCAAACTTTAATATAATGTACTACTCTTTCCTGTACGTCTAGCACAACTTGCTGCTCAGTCGCTTCGCGCGCGACCAAGCGTCCCCTATCTCACTCGCACTGTACAAATTAGAAAAAGGGGGGTAGAGCTTTCTCTACTCGCGTCGCGGTGCGGCGTCAGTTGCGCTAGCCCCGCTGGTCTTTCGCTTGTCTTCTACATTTCCGATCTATCCGTATTTTCTTTTAATCCCATTTCTCATACTTTGGCTGAACGCGCCAAGAGCGCCCGCCATGCGATAAAAAAAAACAAATTCGTGTTACATAAATTGTTCAAATTTGTTGATACATTTATTGAAATTACGCCTGAATACGAAATTTGCGCATCTAAGTTCTCATATTAGAATATATTTATTTTTTATGTCGATCGTTTGGTATGCGTTTCGTGAATGTCTATTGTAGTCGGGATCTAAATTATTAATAAGTAAAAGACAAAGCAATTCCGCCATTTTGACATAACTGACAGCTTACAGATGTGGCAGCGATGTATATATTAGAAAAAGAAATGAAAAATTTAAAGAGGTCAAATATTTTGGAAAATTAATTATTTGTCGCAGTCGCATAAAAACTATCCTAAGCGGAAGCCAGAATAATAATGTCCCTATAAAAAATATTTCATGTTTTTCCGTTCATGGGAAGCTGAGAACATTCGTGACAGAACAATGTCTGAAATGATACTGGCTGATTCCTTTTTTAATTTAGAGATTTATTATAAGTGGAGATGATAAAGAGAGCAATAGTCACTGTCATAATATTATTGCAAGGGGAAATCGACCTTGTTGTTTCTTGACGTTCAAATGAACCTCGACCGTAGGGTGGTAGACCACATTTTTGGCCGACTGTACCTAAGTCTTTTGTCTTCCACTCTCTGTGACACTCTTTACAGTGGCCCGGTCAATCCTGACACATGTCTCTAGTGATGTAACAAGTTTGAATATTGTGTCGATAAAAGTTGTTTCAAGCGTGAGTTGGCTCAGACCTAACTATATTGAAATATTGTGTATTGTTTTATGGTACACTCGTGTAGTTATTTTATTAATTGAAAAATGTTTTGTGACTACCTACCAGACGTAAATAGAGTCAAGTTTATACGTTTGAACATTGCTATATAAAATCTCATTAATGTGTGTGTACCTAATAAAACAAGAAAACAATAAATTATAAACTAACACATATAACATAGACACAATCGCTGGATATAAGAACTTGTTGTAACATACTCAATATAGTGTCTGTGATATTGTTTGCCTATCACCAAGGACCGGAATTCTTCATTGCAAAAATCAAACTGTCAGAGAGTTTGACCAAAGTGTTTTATCGACTATCGATAAATAAATGTCACTTAATGACACATCGTCAAAGTAATGAAATCAGGCTTTTGGGTATATACAATGTATGACAGCATAATGGTAAGAAATAAAACAGAAAATATTTTTATCAACCATTTTAGTAACACGGCACGGAAATTACTTATGACAATCAAGCGACGTAAATGACATATGTGACGTGGGCATGATTTATTTTAATATGGAGATGCAGGTTGCTTATCAAAGAGGTCAAATGTTACAGAATAATCGTATAAGTCGATATGCGATATTATTCCGTAACATCGATAAGTGGAATTGTCGATAAAACAATTTGGTCCTCTGACAGTCTGATTTTTGCTATGAAGAATTCCGGTCCTTGCCTATCACTATTCTGTTACACGCAACGAAAAAGTATAGGTAGGTAACATTCTTTTCCTATTGTCGAAATTGTCAATATCTAGAAGCTGTATGACTCTGCAGTCTTACAGTAAATATTATAAATAAACGACGGTCAATATTACCTATATACATTTTAGACATAATTACTTTCACAATTAATAAGTTTAATTTTTTTTATAACAAACATGTACATATCATACATGTATACCTAGACAATAATTTGGTTCTACGAACTTTTTAACGTGAATCGATATAATGTCTATGGTATTATTACCACTCTGCACTATTATGTCACACTCAAGTAAATGATTATATAATTTTTAGGGTTCCGTAGTCGACTAGGAACCCTTATAGTTTCGCTTTGTCTGTCCGTCCGTCCGCGGATAATCTCAGTAACCGTTAGCACTAGAATGCTGAAATTTGGTACTAATATGTATATCAATCACGCCGACAAAGTGGTAAAATATTTTTTTTTTATTTATTATTTATTAGGGTACCTCCTACCTACGTAACGTGGGGAGCGTTTTTTTTTTCATTTCAACCCTAACGTGTGATATATTGTTGGATAGGTATTTAAAATTGAATAGGGGTTTGCTAAAATAATTTTTCGATAATGTTAATATTTTCGGAGATAATCGCTCCAGAAGTTAAAAAAAAAAGGGTCCCCCCCTCTAACTTTTGAACCATAAGTTTTAAAAGTATGAAAAAAATCTCAAAAGTAGAACTTTATAAAAACTTTCTAGGAAAATTATTTTGAACTTGATAGGTTGAATAGTTTTGAAAAAAATGACAAAATAATTTCTGAACGAAGTTTGTAATTTAACCGTATAAGCAGGTGTTTATTGTACCTGTAATTTCTACAAAATCACAATGAATGTAACAAATAGCCCATTTTTTAACGCTTAAGTGGGGACACTTACTGTGACGGACGAAAAACTACGGAACCCTACCCTACACTGAGCGTGGCCCGACACGCTCTTGGCCGGTTTTTTTTCCTATGGTTCACATTGTCATTATTCAGAAACTTCATGAAAACTGGATTGACTTCATAGCGGAGGGCCACAATACCATCTTATTCGCTTTTGGCCTTCTTGCTCCACGTCCCCTATTTCACCCTATGTTGTCAAAATGATGTGCTCACATAGGATGTGCTGTACGTAGATAAACAAACAAACCAGGCTCCGTAGCATGGTTGGCCTTGTCACGCGATAGGTGATAGGATAGAGCGTGCGTCACTGGCTGACACCGTTTGATAGAACGAGAAGACGCTCTTATTTTGTCACTTGTCGCGTGATAAGGCCAACCATGCTACGGCTGCAGCCAGGCATGTTGTGTACTTATGTCGAATTAGCTGAGCTATCTACCTTTATACAAGAAGGAAAAGCTTAAATGTACCTTGTCGATAATCAATCGCAGAGAAACGGGTGTAGTAAAGTTAACAAAGTTGAGTTGAGTACGAGTCGCTGGGTGCTAATTACGCCAGCAGAATCACAGAGCGAGCCTTATAATGTGCGAAGTTTCGTGCGCTTGGAACACATGTAGTGTAAAGCGCTGGAAATAATGTAATGTGATGTGAATGTGTCGGCAGGAGGGCCTCGCTGGCGGGCGGCGGGCGGCGGGCGCGGCGCGGCGCGGCTCGCTAATTCCGCATGCAGCTGCGTCGTCAACTTCGCGACTAATTTAGAACTCCGCAGGAATGCCCTCTGCTACTGGGCGCCGCGCGCCGCAGCCTCGCCATCACCACTCCGTCTGCTGATACTACTAACACTAACATCTTTCTAACTAAATTACCTAGCCTAGTGTTATAAGCCGGACAATTAAATAAAAGCCAATACTGCGCTTCATGTAGGGTACCATAGCAAAAGATCGTCATAGGATAGGACTCACGGCACTTACGTCCCTTTGTTTAGGAAAGGCAGCTTTCAGCGATAGTTCAAATACCTGTGGTTCTATCTGAAATAGTTAATCCTGAACTTAGACCTTAGAGCTGAGGATCTCGCAAGTCATGTTTTTAATATTTTTTTTAAATTTCTTTAAACTGTTTCGATAAAAAAATCTGTATAAGTAATTATCGAACCTGCTCACAAAAATTCACGAAAATCGGGCGTTTTTCAAAAAAAGTGTACCGCTCCAACACATTCCTTTCTATAAATGTAACTCGGAAAGGTAATAAGAATTTGAACTTGTATTTTTTTGGCAGTTGTTTGTTGAATCATGATGGATGCATGATGGTGACAGTTACCTATATACAGGATGTGGCATGCAAAAGGAGTAAATTATGTAACGGTAGATTATTAAACCAATCTGTAAGTAATTATTTCAATGTGTTATCTTATCATGTCACACACATAAATCAGTAGGTAGGTTGTAACTATAATTAATGACAAATGATTATTTCTTTGAACGAGCGAGCGAAGCGCGCTAAGTTCTCAGTCTCAGCCTGGGTAAAAAACGTTCGTATGTCCGTATGGCCGGCTGTTCTCCTCACAGGTCGAATTTGGGCGTTTAAAAAAAAAACTATATATGAACTTTTTTTTCAGATTTCGATTTTTTTGGGTTTTTCTTATTCAGAATCGTTGATATTATCGATCCTCATACAAGAAAAAATTGTACCTACCAAACATTCCATTCCAGATTGTCACATTTTTGTATGCAGTCTTTTTTAGGGTTCCGGACCAAAAAGGTAAAAACGGAACCCTTATGGTGCGACTCCGTCCGTCTGTCTGTCTGTCACAAAGTCAAATATCTCAGGAACTACTAATGCTATCGATTTGAAATTTGGAATAGTTGTAAACAAAGCTAATCCTCGTGTATGGAAAATGAAAAATTTTAATATATACTTTTAATTTGTATAAAAAAGGGCAGATAAGAGGGGGGGCAAAAATTCAAAATCTAGTTAGTAGGCCAAGTGGGGTATCATATGAAAGGGCTTGAATTGTAGATTCTAAAACAGTTTTTCTTTTTTTTTCTACAATGGTAAAATTCTGATTTATAAAGAAAAATGTTGAAAAAAATACCATTCTCCCCCCCTTATCTCCGAAGTTAACCAAGCGAAAAATTTGAAAATAATATATATGATTAATATTAACGTGAATATTACCGGAAAAGTATAACGAGACCTCTATCTAGCGTAATTTTTTTTTATTCTTCAAAAATCATATGTTAATTTTGTTTGTAATTTAATACTTCTGTGTTTAATTTTTTTCCTTCAAATTCCTATGGAAGTGTTCTGAAAGTACCTTCTAGCAAATAATAAAAGAATTAACGAAATTAATTCACTTGATAAAGAATTATCGCTGAAAAACCAACATACAACGCATAGTGTTGTTAAGTCATGAGTACCTACAGCGCCATTTATCGGTGTATTTTGTTACTAACTTGCGCGACCAAGGAACTCGGTATGTACAGTAAGGGAAATGTATTAACGTACCACCGTAGAACCCTATCGCAATAAGGTGCCATACCATTCGAGTTTGAGTGACGGCGGCCTGTCAATTGCGACAGCGTTCTACGGTGGTACGTGAATACATTTCCCTTACTGTACATACCGAGTTCCTTGGTCGCGCAAGTTAGTAACAAAATACACCGATAAATGGCGCTGTAGGTACTCATGACTTAACAACACTATGCGTTGTTAAGATTTTTCCAAAATTAATGGGTAGGGCAAGACGGGTGTGTTGTATGATATTTCGTACGGAACCCTCGGTGCGCGAGTCAGACTCGCACTTGACCGGTTTTTATTTATATGGTCGTTACGCACTGGCAGAAAAAAACTTACATAGTAAAATCTGGGACACTTTTTTTCTTGTATGAGGATCGATAGAACAACGATTCTGAGTAAGAAAAACCCAAAAAAGCGCAATCTGAAAAAAAAGTTCATATATAGTTTTTTTTTGAAACGCTCAAATTCGACCTGTGAGGAGAACAGCCGGCCATACGGACATACGAACGTTTTTTACCCAGGCTGAGACTGAGAACTTAGCGCGCTTCGCTCGCTCGTTCAAAGAAATAATCATTTGTCATTAATTATAGTTACAACCTACCTACTGATTTATGTGTGTGACATGATAAGATAACACATTGAAATAATTACTTACAGATTGGTTTAATAATCTACCGTTACATAATTTACTCCTTTTGCATGCCACATCCTGTATATAGGTAACTGTCACCATCATGCATCCATCATGATTCAACAAACAACTGCCAAAAAAATACAAGTTCAAATTCTTATTACCTTTCCGAGTTACATTTATAGAAAGGAATGTGTTGGAGCGGGGGTGATAAAGGAGAGCTAGCGCCAGGGCTGTTACCACTCGTCAGGCCTAACGAAACTAGACCTCTACCTACGCTTTAGTTATCGCGGCGTCAGGATGTTTGTGGGTGAGCGTTGAGATGAGCTTAAAACAAGTTACAGAATAGGGGGGCAGGAGTTTTAATTAAGAAACACTAAAGACAGAAACGTGTGGATAGAAGCAAGGGCCTGCGCACCGAAACCACCAATGCCATTCACAACCCATCGCGATTCGTCTCACCACCCACCCGCGCATCTTGATTCCGAGATTCGTAACAACTTCTACGCGTAATAGCAGGTCTGACTTGTACTAGTTCACCTGAGGCGAGTTTTAAGCCTTGTGAATACCGGCCGCGTGCGGGCCCGTTTTGATATCGCTTACCTTGTTTTTTGCAAAACTGGTTTAGTTATTACACATACAAATGAACTTCAACTATTTATTTGAACGTTGCTGTGTGAAATCAGTCAGAATATCCTACAATAGGTTTTTTATCGTAGTCCTATAATGTTAACGGAAAATGTGACTTAAGGTGTCTGTAATACTTGTTTGGCACCGTCATTCATAGTTTTAAAAACACATTTCCAGAACTCTTGTGTTCGTTTACACGACTTTAGTTAATACTTGTCACTTAGTAGCATTGGATCTTGGGTAAAAGGAGCTATCAATAATAAAGTGAAAGATACATATAGTGTGATTTGGAAAAGCTTAACTTTCGTCCTGGGTATACGGGTAGCTATAGGCAGGTGTAAGGCCACGGTGACGTCACCGCGGCCGCGCCGCTGGTTGTGGCGCGACTCGTGTTACATAAATAATGGCGTAGCTCCGTAGCTCGTAGCGGCGCACTTCTCCCGATCGATGGAGCCACTCAATTACCACCCATCTTTCATCATACACGGGAATCACTCGAAAGGGGTGCGTTCAGTTCAAGTACCTTTAAGAAGTTATTATTTAAGTCGATAGATTAGGTACCTATGTTTATTGAGTTGTGCAACTGTAACATTATGTGAAACTACTTATGCAATTATTATAAACTTAAATCTAAATAACCAAATGAAATCAACTGAAAGAGTGAGATCTGTTTATGTAACGAAGTATATTCTATAACCCTATTCATTTAAATAATCCATCAGGTGCTTTCCACACACGTCATGGCAATAGCACGTTTACAGTCACAAATCACAATAAAGTAGGATATAAATGTACCTATAAAATAGGCACACTTTTTTACCATTCGATGTCTATGTAAATAAGCTTCCAATGCCTATTCTGATTCGGTGTATAAGTATAAAAGGGCACCGGGAATGAAATCGACATTGCCTCAAATATAATATGCGCGGCTGAAAATAATTTTGAAAATGCACTTTTCCTATAACCTTCCTTTCACTATAACCTGATAAAAATAATGAGAAAAACAAATAAACTGTTTGTCAATGATGACGGGCATTGACAGACAGTTTATTTATTTTTCAAAGAACCTTGCCATAAACAATGACAAACACAAATACATACCGTTTTGTTACAATAATATATCAACATTCTTTGTGCGTGGTAGTGGTCGCGGGAACTGGCGCGGGCGCTCTTCCTTCTTCTTTCTCGCATCATGCTTTGTTTACTACAAAACCGCACCGAGCTCATGACTCATACTAGGCACATATATAACGTTGCACGGTTCACGACACGTATTTTAGGTGCCGCGCGTGGGCGGATGGGCTACTGCGACAAATTTATCGATATATTCCGAGATAATTGGCATAATAAAATTATTTTACCACTGTCCGGTTGTTGTCTCCCGTTATATTTTATGATAAAAGATAACCTGCTTTGTAAAGATATATTATTTGTACCTAATAATAGATACAACTTTTAATTCGGTAGGTAGGTATACGAATTAAAAACTACCTAAATGTCGTCAACATTGTTAAAATTGGTTAATTAATACGTTATATGTATGTACCCACTTTTACAATAGAATCTGACCCTAATATCATATTTTTTTCTTATCCAACTCAACGATTTTATTCTCTTTGAAGCTTTTTCTCCCTAATGTTAAACTTCTATAAATTCCGACTAATTTAATGTGATAACACTGTAAGGTTTTCTATAACCCAAGGATATAGGTATAGAGAGGTATAGTATAGGTACAGTTGCATTGTTAATTTTGTTTTCTCCAACATGCTCGGAAATGTCGACCTTAATTTCGTTCGTGATAGGTACTAGTAGGACTGCGAAACAGAGCGTGACGGTCGTCGCATATTTACGGGTCGGTAATGGGTTTTATGAGTATATACTAAATTGCTGACAAACCAGAACATTGCCGGCGTCCCCATGTCCCCAGCAGCTTATTACGTACTACGTATTCTAAGTACCCTACCTACTTACTTACCGGCAGGTTAAAAACCAATGTGGTATTTAGTAGGTAGTAGGTATGCAATGCAGCTACTTGCTAATGATAGCACTGAGAAGTCGATGTTATGATAACGTAGGTACCTATCACTTTCGCTGACAGTACCGTCATTAAGCGTTGTTGAGCCTACACATGGCCTGCCTGTCGACGTACTGTCAGCGAACGAGGTATCTACGCTTGCTCTAGTATTTACGTAAAACCACCGTAAAACGAACGTTCTTTCCCCCCCAGATGATAAAAAAAAGTTGAACTACGTGGTGAACGCGGGTCTTTTTCTAGAGTCCTAAAAAAATATATTTATAGTGGTCAACGCAGGATAATTTATTTGTAAATATTATCAGTAGTTAGTTTATATTACTTTGTGTATATCCATCGATTAGGCAAGTTTTTTGTATAGATTTTCATCATGGATCCCCCTGATGACTCAGGGGAAGGCCACAGGCCACCCTTCGTTTCTCATATGGTCACTATTTATGAAACGACTTTTGAGCGAGTGACATATATTTATTTTCATTATAAACTTCAAATACAAATACAGTACGGAGGTCTTATATTTAACACCCTCTCCTAATTTTATGTTTATAAATGAAATAATATAAAATTACATATAAAACAACTACAAAATATGTAACTTGTCAAGTCTGGTCACGCTATATAATCTTTGTTTTTATTGACAGATTGACAATGCCAAAGTTAGCATTCTGTGGTTGTTCATTCATGGTTTAAAGATAAGAAACGTCATTCCAAATCAAATTACACAGCACAGTTATCAACAATAATAACAAACTGTTAAACAGAGATATAAATATAACACAGCATATTATTTGGTTCCCTTAACCAGAGCAATGAAAGGCTTCTACCCCACCAAAAATCTTTTAACATAAATATATTATGCTACTTTTATGTCAAAAAAACTTGTCTGCGGTTTGATTTTCAGAAGAACAATATTCTATTTTAAAACCATTATTAGCATACACCTCATGGATGTAATGATAGCGCACGTCAAGGGCTTTCATGACTTCATTGAAAGTCAGTAGGACATAATCATCGTATTTTACAGGTTTATTTATAGTTCTTCCACTTCTTGTTGTTATTTCTGGTACATCTGGTTGGACTTCTATATTCTGATTGTCTTCAGAATCAGTTAAAATGCTCTCATAGTTACTTTCTGGTTCGGAATCTATTGTTTCAATATTTTGGTTTTCGTTCATCTCTTGGTCTGCTTGGGTCTCAATAACTCCTTGTTGGTTTTCAGTAATCTGTGCCTCCAAGTTCTCTTGTTCCACATTTTCATTTGCGAAGATATTGATTGATTTCAATAGAATCACCAAAGTTTTTATCATCGTTGTTTGCGACATTACCACTGAATATTACATCGCGCGCCACGATTATATTCCTTCTTGTTTCATCCCACAGCCGATATCCATTGTTAGTATAACCAACCATTGTATATTTACGAGACCTAGAATCTAACTTTTTTATGGGTGTCAGAACCTTTGCATACGCTTCTGTTCAGTTCGTTTACTGTTCGTCTGTCCGTCTGTCCGTATGTCACAGGCATTTTACACGAAAACTATAAGGTGTAGTCGAATAAAAAATTGAGGATAGGTTTATTTTGTTAGCCGCTACATAGTTTTGTAATTAAAATGACTAAAACATGTTTTGTAGGGGTGCACTCCATACATAAAACTAAACGTCAAAAAAACATTGTAAGCCCACGTGTGGCACATCAATCGATAGGCCTTTCAAAATAAATATAAGATTTTTCAGCAATTTTTTTGGTTAAGTGAATAGAGTCGGAGGTAATCGCCCCGTAAGTCAATAAAATGGTGTGTCCCCCCGTCCCCTCTAATTTTCGAACGGTGTATTTTAATAATCATGAAAAAAATCATGGACATATTATTAAATTCTTTCACCGAAAATTATTTTGAACAAGATCGGTTTAAAGGTTTTCGAGATATTGCTGAAAAACTGCCTTCCTTAAAGAAAAGGATATAAGTGCCGTAAGATTTCTGTGACGATACGACCTTCTTAATAGGCACGGAACCCTTCGTTTTGCGTGGTCCGACACGCACTTGGCCGGTTTTCCATACTAAAAGTGATATTTAGACCTGGAGACGTAGCATGGTTGGCCTTATCACGCGACAAGTGACAAGATAGGGGCGTCGTCTCGTTCTATCGAACGGTGTCAGCCAGTGACGCACGCTCTATCCTATCACCTATCGCGTGACAAGGCCAACCATGCTACGGGGCCTGACACGCGTAGGTTACAATGCGTTACGTGATCGAGCTGCAGAGTAACAGCCCTGTGTAACCACCTGACATCCAAAATTGAATTAGCCAAACGACGACGGATAAAAAAGATATTATGTATAACTTTATAACGACGTACACGTATATGAATATATGTAGTTCTTGCCTTTTACATTGAAATAATGTTCTAACTTAAGAGTCCCCGGCAAGCTCGTCCGAATTTCACCTTCCCATACAAACGGAGTTTCGTTCTCATTTTAAAACTATGTGCTGGATTGTAACGAAACTTTGCATATACAATGAAATGAGGTATATCTAGGTCTGTAATTAGTTTATATGGCTCCAGTTTATAAAACAAACAAAATACAGTGTCTTTTTTTTACTATGGTATCTATCTGAAGCTAAATAAACTAATTACAGACCTACCTTACAGATATACCTTATCTTATCCTAAGTACAAAGTTTCAGAGCAAACTTGCTAGTCGTTTTAAAATGAGCACGTAACTACGTTTGTATGGAGAACCGAGCTTACTGCGAACTCTTAAAAGCTTGTGTCGGAGATACAACCGTAAATTATAAAGGTATTTATATTAATTTCTCTACAATAGTTATAATCTTCTCCGTAAACAGTTCACCGTTATTCGAGTAGAACATAAGAAACGGTAGCCTGTCTATTATATCTATCACAAAATGCAAATACCTTTGATAACACATATATCGCGACATCATTTAAAAATCGTATAAAAATTATTAATAGCGGATGCTGTCGATGTTCCATTTTAATTTTATGGCAGTTTAGAGACAAAGATGAGGAATATTCATAAGGCCAGAGGCCGGCGCGGGCCCACGCGCAACGCGGCGTGGGCGCCGGCGCCGGCGCGGGCCCGTGCCTCTCTTGTTGCAATCTTTGGCGGGCTACGATGCCATTCAACGGGTTAAATTCAACATTTTTAAAGTCTCCTTTAATAACAACTGGTAAAGATGTCGCTTAAACATTCTTCAACGTTCTTCATTCAGGTATTTCATTGAATGTCGGTTTAGTATTTGCGAACATCAGCGGCGACAGGAAACTTTAGCACGAGACACAAGTTGTTTTTAGAATAAATTAGTTGGCGTGTACCTATAGTCTAGTTTATAGTAGTAAGTAAGTTGGTATATACCGTTATTTGTCCCATTTATTACACCTGTCTGAAGATGCCCGGATCAATATAGTTTATAAAATTTCTCGTGTCAGCACTTTGAGGTTACACACTGGTCTTTTTCTTCTTGGTGTAGATAAATTGTACATTTATATTATTAAATATTTTTAGTTTCGTTACTTATCTATTATATATTGTTTTTATGATCATGTTCTCTCTTTTCTCGAATGCTGAATGTAGTAAACGTAGTTCAATGTTAAGGCCGTGTCGGACAGCAGGGAACGTGGACCACAAATGGTCTCCCCGGAAGACCAGCGCTGCATGGCCCGCGACTCTCGCGACGCGACGCGCGCGCTAGTTGATATTAAGGAAATTACATCGATTCGTCAAGGATCACATACTTACCGTCCTTCTATTAAAGTCCGTTATAAAGGCATACTTAAACTAATCAAATAATTCTTTCTCGAAATAGCGCACTGAGCGATCCTTGTCTCGACGTATGTAATCAAGGTGTTTAGGTTTAGGATAGCCTCAGCGATTGTCCAATTGACAATTTCATATCGATTTATTTGCAATTTTATCTGAAGTATCTAATGATCGGTGCTCATACACGCTAGTCTACGCGTTAACGCAAGACGTAGCGTATGAACGACGGGATTGGCATATAATTTGAGTACGACAAAACCGCGTTCCGCAGTAGCGAGTCTGCCATGTGTGTGTTAAAGAGATCGCGACGGCGGATGGGGGCGCGCCTCGGACTCGGGCACGGCCCCGGTCCGTCTGTGCCGCGGGCTGGCGGGCAGTGCTCGCTGTAGCCGCTGCCTGTAGCGTACCGTAGGTACCTAATCGTCCCGCCGACCGCCGACCGCAACTTGTTCGCGATCCATATCATAGTCATTCATTAACTTAGCTAATCATATCCGCCGATGTGTGGACATCAACATGAGGTGCATTGATAGAAAAAAAGGTTTTTGTGAATTATTTTATATATTAACATATATGCAACCACTCAAGAGAGCACAGAGACTCGTTCGAGCAAACGCGTCGAAAGACAAGGCCTCAGTTCATTGTTAAAGCGAGACGTGACGCTCCACGTTTAAGCTAGAGTTAAATTTGAAACAAAAATATTGGATTATCCTGTCCCGCTCTGTCCGTTGCGGAGAATGAGTGGAGCGACAGCGACGGCAAGTTTCGAGTTTCGATATTGAGATTGCACGTCCAGTTTGGCACAAGATATTTGTAGTGTTTATTACTGGGTTGTCACACCAATTCCGATGCAGCCTTGAACTCCCGAGGCGTGCCGCCGCGGTCATACGCTGCCGTCTGCCGCTGTCGAGCTCTGCCAAAACTAATATCTAACTGTCTGGTTTGGTTTAGTTGTTTCTCCACTTTTCAGCCAAAATTCGTTTTAGAAATATTTACAATTGACATAAACTTTAAAATGTGAATCAAGGTCAACTAATTCAGCGCGCAACAGTGCTACGCCGTAGCAAGTTAGTTAGTTAGTTAGTTAGTTTTACTGGGCATTTTCCGCAAGTCGACATCCAAATGTGCCTATTTTGCGTGAAACGGCAGGGTGGCGCTACTCTAACCACCCCAGCTCCTCTAAAAAGTTTAAGAGTGCCTTGGTATTACTGACTGCGTTCCGTAGCAAGACGTAGCATGCTAAACTTCGATATTAAAAATATTCTAATAAGTTTCTTTCTCAAAAAATATTACTGGTGCAAGCTTTTATTGCTGACTGTACTTTTTTTACACAGTCATCACCTACTCATTAAGATGGTTCCAATGTGCCCGAAAGCGACCGGTTTACATATCTTGTGGTAGGAATCAGCGTCATCCTGTCCGGTCTCTTTCCGTCGTTTCTGGTGATTCCGACCGGCCCGAGTATCGCCGCCGTCCGCCAGTCTCGTGCCAGCGTGACGTGGGAAGCGGTCTGCACTCCTTTGGCAAGAAAGTCCGTGGTATTTTACACACTTCTTGTTTACGAACAGTGCATGCTAAATAAAATGTTGTACCTAAAAATAGCTTCCTGCTCCTGGTCGAGGCAGTAAAATTGTTTGATAAAATTGCTGTAGGTATGTAATTAGAATTTCCGTACGTAATTTGGCGGTTGAATTCGACGACCCGTAGACGTCCTTATCAACTTGTTTAAATATCCATTCCATTCCATAGAAACTTGTCAAACTTTCCATACATTCAGATTGTAACGAACACCGCTTACGATTACAGACGGTTTGGTGCAACCCGCCCTAAGTTAGTTGCGGCTGGTAAGAGTCGAGTGAGGCGAAACCATAAGGACCGAACTACTCGAAGACAGGCCTATGCTCAGCAATCGGCAATTAAGGGCTAATGTGATGATGAGGTGAAACAATATACTTATTGTTTTCGATTGTTGCAGGCACGGTGTGCGGCGGGCAGTGCTGCGGGCGGGGCCGCGAGGGCCGGCTGCGCGACGCGCTGCGCCGCGCCGCCACCGCGCGCGCTGCCGCTGCCACGCGCCCCATCGCCGCGCTGCTGCTGTCCACGCGCACCACGTTGCAAGGTAAGCTATCGCTCTTCACGGACGTCTACCGCGGTCGACGCGTCTGCTCCTCGACAAACTCGCCAGAAAGAATGGCGGCTGCTACTGAACGATTTTGGAGGCCAGAGTGAGCTTTTAAACGCGTGAGGAGTCTTGAATTTATAGTTGTCTTCACTTAAGGATACTCAACAAATCTCGCTGGAATGCTTGTTCGTCCGATCTGTCTAACCAAACCTGCCATAAGACTGATAGTTTGTTCTGATTGCTCATGCACGCTTATGAAGCTTGTGCTTGTATTTCATTAGAATTTAGTTATTGCATGCATTTGTTATTTAATTATCAGTTATCCATTTATTATGGTGACTCTCACTGCTAAAGCGAATTATAATAGTGCGAATGTGTTTTTCAATTGAGAGAATTATTTCTATAAATACCTACTCTTTGCTACGCGATTTTAACTACAGTCATTGATTAATTCCCGTGATTTATCACACAAAAAATCAACATTATGATATGATTGATGTTAACATATTATGTTAAAATCAATACAAATGTAGCATTAGTTAAGTTGGTCTCTGCTCTATTAATGCATTTATTGCGCTTGCGCACGTAGGTACGCAGTGCATATGCACTTGCACGCGCAGTTGGAAAGGAAGGTTAGTACCAAAAAATCAGTGTCTAAATACTGATTGTGCTCGTATGAGTCGTATGATGAGGTATAAATTTCATTGTTTTTACACAATTTGTGTATGGCAAGTCTTCCTCAACACTTTTCTTCACGTTTTTACGCCAACTCTCCCAAGGAAAATGAATACTACCCCGACTGAAGCCGCCCAAGCAGTGGCTCTGTTCCAAACAGGGCTTAGTCAACGGGAAGTGGCTCAACGACTGAACCTAGCGAGATTTTTGGTCCAGCGAGTGTTCCAGAGGTTCCAAGAAACAGGTGTTTTATCAAGGAGACCCGGTACCGGCAGGACACGCTCTACCTCAGAGACTGATGACCGCTTCATTGCTGTTTTCTCTCTACGGAATCGCCGACAACTCTGTTCAGCTTTAGCAAAAGCTTGGGAAGAACAGGAATGTGTCCAGTAGCTGATGGACGGTTAGGAGACATCTGCTAGAGGTGAACACCATACATGCCTGCAAAGGTCACCACAACTCACCCAACAGTACTTCGTCTGTTTGCTCGGGAATACAAAATTTGGTCCCTTGAGTAATGGAGGCCCGGACTCTTTTCCAACGAGTGAAGGATCTGTCTTTTTGGCCATAATGGCCGAATTAGGGTCTACCGAAGGCCTGGCGAGTACTTTCCTCAATGCAGCATCGAAGATCGGGTCGCACATTGTGGCGGACCACTCATGGTTTAGACCGACAGGTAACTGAAAGAAAAGACAAACATTGTTTTCATCACTGGGCCTCGTACCCGGTCAAATTCTGGAGGCTTGACAGCTCAACGATACATCAAAGACGTGCTGAAACCACTTGTGGTCCTATTTGCTGAAAATATCGGCAAAGGTATGCAGGATAATCTAAGACCGCATACAGCACGGATGACTACGGAGTACCTCGAAGCCGTCGGTATAACCACTACAAGGTGTACAAGAACTTCTTCTACAGATTCTACACCTTACAACTTAATCAATACCAAGCATGTTCGTTCGACATCACTGCCCGAACGAGAATGCCCCTTCGCGCCAAATCCCCTCACTCACGTTAACGACGGTCGTCATGACGTCACCAGAATGGTCAGTTGAGCTACTTTTAAACTATAATTTATTCCCTAAAACAATAAAACCTTACACGGTTTAAGATGGTTCCTCTTCATTTGACTTTCAGTAAAAAAAAAAAAGAAGTAAGTGTGCTGGTAGCTAGATTAGTATCTTGACGATCTGTATTCGATAGGGGTCGCCTTGTATTGTCCACAATTTTTTCATTCATTCAATAGCATTATGACGGGGCCTGCTATACTACTGCCTTTATCTCATCGATAGTTTCTGTAGCAGCAGAAGTATTAGCGGGAGACAAGTGCAACGTTCAATTGTAGACGATTCCGAGTTGATCCTATAAATATTGTGACTATGTCTTTCTCTTAATGAGTAGGTAGGATTCAATTCGTTGGCACTGCAGCACTGCACTTCACAGGATGGCGTAAGCATTATGACAGGATCACAATTACCACATCATGTTATTTCGTAGGTACATGCTCCCTTGCTCCGGTGCTCCCTTGGACTTCATATTATTTATTTATAATATTAGCTTTGCAAAATTAGTAGTTGCGGACGACAACATGTCAAATGTCAGACCTCAGTATGTATATTGTAGTCTTTGGTCAGACCCAAGTCAGACCTACCTAATATGTCAAATGTTACAAGACATATATCACAAATACACACACATACACTTAAGCCGGAATTACATTACGAAATTAGTGGCATGAAATTAATTTCTTGACATTAGTTTTACCAACAGTTTCACGTGTAATTTATTAATTTCGTAATGCATGCATTAATGTCGTGCATGCAAATTAGTTTCGTGCTCTGCGCGATTTTTTGGTGAAATTAGTGTCATGCAACTAGTTTCATAGTGTAAAGCCGGAATTACATTTCGAAATTAGTGTCATGCATGTTGAAATAGCTGATGCTGATGGCGCCATGGCCACTGCGATACTGTTGTTTTCACGACACTAATTATGTTACGAAATTACTTTCGCATATATCGAAACTACTTTCGTGAAACTGATGTCAACATGCATGACACTAATTTCGTAATGTAATTCCCGCTTTATACGCCGTATAAGACAATGTGGCCTGTGAAATAAAAAAAATATTCCACATACTAAAGAAATTAATTCGAACTTTTTACATTAAGAAAGGGCTCGAAGAAGAAAATTATGAAAAATCGGGTTGTGTTGTTGTTATGTTTTTTTTACTTTTATACTAGTGCGTATTGTAAAAATACCATAAAATCTAATTTGAGTGCTTATCCAACCACATCATATCCTATATGTTTTCCCTAAAAACATATTATTATCTGGTTGCTGGTATTAAATTTGCGAATTATACAGTTGTCAAAATGAAAAAAATCGTTACAGACAGACGTCCGTCCAGCCCGAGGCCGCATGAAAAGTACTCTGTGCCGCATGGCCATCTGACTACTAAAATGAGACGCGCGGGTCCGTAAAAAGATCTACTTTACATCATTGCCTATTTTTTGACATTGTTCACTTGAGTCTATTTTGCACCTATTTTATATACGACTCGAAATAAGATCAGAAATTACCCTTTTTCGTGGTATGATATGATCAAGCAAAGTTTAATTGTTTATTATTGAATGCAAAAAAATCAATTTAGTGGTCTTAAATAAGCATTTTCAATGAATTGTTAAATTCAAAGTGTTTTGATTTTTCAAAGGAATCTGCTATTATGGTGTACCCGTAAAATATATATCTGAATTAATTCACTAAAATCTGTATAAGTACAGATAAATCGGTATATATGGCAACATTGACTGAAGTAGCTCATTTGGCTCACGTTACATTGAAAATGGCGGTCATTTCAGCATTATTTTTATGTCCGCCACATAAACTAAATAACATTTTGTGATTAACAACTAATGGCAAATAAAGGAGGATTGACTGACAAACAATTATTTGAAATCAGATTAGGCTTGTCTACAAAAAGTTATTCCGGAAGTCACATGATACATTTTGAGCTGTACCCCTATACAAGAACGCGAGCTAAAGTATCCACTTCAAAAAACGGGTCAAGTGCGAGTCTGACTCGCGTACTGAGGGTTTCGTACAGTTTGTTTTGATTATTTAAAACGTATACTGCTAACATTAGAGCGGATGGTCGCTTTCTCGTGCGATTTATTGTGACTGACTGTACTTGCCCTAGAATTAGAGAGTACGAGGGTCTTATCTTGTATGGGGGTCATTCTTCTTTTTTACCTACAATTGCTTGTCCTCATTTTACCATACGTCATTAGTTAGAGTATTGGTTATTAATGTTTTAGTGTTTGAATGTTCGTCCATACATTTTATTCATCTATTAGTACTAAATAGTCTTTCACTTTCTCTATCCAGTTATATTTTTATAAGTTTGTTTTTCATAGAATCGCGTGACAGTGTGGTAATCCAAAATGTGGTCTCTGCTGAAAACGGCCACTCTGTCACAATATTATCTGAAAAACTACCATAAAGAAAAAAAAAATATTGCCACGGAAATAATCATTAATTAGTCCAAATAAAAGATACATGCAACGTTTATTAAAATCAAACATTAAAACCATGATTATCAATAGTTGAAAAACGCAAAAAAACAGATAAATGACGATATATTGTAGGTAAAAAAGAAGAACGACCCATGGACGTCGATTCTTTAAACTTTAAAGGAAATGTATATTTTTCATTCTGACATGTTTATTTATCCGGTTGCTAAGGCAACAAGACATAAGTCTAAAGCTATAAAATATAGAATAAATCTAAAACCAAAGAGTGACGATGTGTCGTCAACATTGACTGACGTAGCTCATTTGACTCGCGATACATTGAAAATGGCGGTCATTTCAGCATAAAATAAACTAAATAACATTTTGCGATTAACAACTAATGGCAAATAAAGAAGAATTAAAACATGTAACCAACAATTATTTGAAATCAGATTAGGCTTCTCTACAAAAAGTTATTCCGGAAGTTACGTGATACATTTTGAACTGCACCCCTAGTATCCACTTCAAAAACATGCCGGCCGGCCGCCTTTAGGCGGTCTATCAGTGGTTACCGCGCGCTGTTATGGGATGCACGCGTTCGCGCTTTGCATTGCATCGTCATTCGCCTCGTAAAATAAATATGCAGCGCCGTCTATTTATATTGGTTGAAAATATTTTTTCTTTACATTATGTTTATGTATGTAGGTTGCAGAAACAGACAGTTTTCATGTCATAAACTAAAGGCAAATTACACAGCTTTTGTGTAGTTGGGTGATCCTAAGTAAATAAAGAATAATCGTTATATCTTTAGTAAACTACACTATGATACTAACGTACCTACTCGTATAATTTAATAGGTCGAGCTGGCGGTTACCCAGCTATAAGGTACCGCCTCCGAAAGAGCGCGTTGCATGCGACAGAAAGAAATGGCCACATTTAGGCACGTTTGGCGTACCTAAACAGGGAATTTGTTAACATAGAACCTTCTGTACGTAGTATTATTATTTATTATGTGGTGGTAGTTACTAAAACACTCATGTACCTAACTAATATCTTCTGGCAAAAGCGCATATTTAAACTTTCTTCCATATTTGTCTATTCAATACCACTTATTTCTTGTACCAAATTTAATTTAATTATTGTAAAGGTCGCGTGAGTCCGCTGGATGCGGGTGGCGCAGGACCGGTCATTGTGGAACCCTTTGGGGGAGGCCTATGTCCAGCAGTGGACGTCTTTCGACTGATATGATGATCATGATTGTATGGCAAAATTTAGGTATGGTACAAACAAAGCTAAAGTAACGAGGTTGGTAGAAAAGTGATGGATGCAATGTAATGTAACTGGGGACTATCGTCCCTGACGTCCCTGTCCGCGGTGTGACAGATTATATATTGTGTAGGCGTCATTTCGATAACGAGACGGCCGCGAAGTGCACTTAACAAACAAGTCACTTGAATACCGAAACTAATTAGTAGATAATCATATCCGTCGACAAGGACCGTGTCTCGCTTCGGGCTTCCCCTGACTGCGGGCGTTAGGGTAGACAGATCGCTGATATACCTATGGCTTTAGTCCTCATAACATTTTTACAAGCAATTTAGCGGTAGTGTGTAGTGATAGGAGCGATGACCTCTGTCAAAAGCTAACAAGACAATGAAGAGCTCTTCCAACCCCGCCCTGCTCGGAGACGAGAGGGTACGGCGAGTATACTCGTACAATACACTCATGGCGTGCGCGCGAGGCGCTGGCATTGAGGGGCCGCGCCGCCAGCCTGCACAGGAGCCGGCTGAAGTGGTCAACCCTCATTGCCACACCACTAAAACAGTTTTACCTTGTCCCTCGTCATCTGTTAGGCGTTTTAAAATCGTTTTCATGTTAATGCTCTATGTGATATTAATGGGACCTCAAACAATCACCCTCTCTGGTTCGTGCGTGTGATTAGGGTTGTTGGGGCTCATCGGTTCGCATGAATGGAGTACTGAGTGCTTGTCGAGTGCTCCTCGTTCGCGCACCTACAATACAATATAGAGCTGTGCGCAGAGCAATGAACTTCCGTTTCCGTACTGACCCCTTCAACTCTTAGGTTGCCGAGATTATCATCATAAAAGGAAATAGGCCCAGGGGGACCGAGCGCAGCTCGGGTGAAAATACGGAAAAACGAATTTTCCCAGACATGAGACCTAGCTAGATCGATTTCTCGCCCCCCTAACCTAAACCCGTATGTTCCAAATTTCATCGAAATCGTTAGAGCCGATTCCGAAAAAAAAAACCGGAGTAGTGCGAGTCGGACTCGCTCACCGAGGGTTCCGTACAAATATATGTAAATTCCAAATGTATTCGTTTTCAGTTTTTATCCAGTACTTGTAGTATAAGACGATCATAGTTCTAGATCAACAGAAAGTATCCTAGGAAAGTATGCCCTTGAGTGTCGAAGTGAGGTTTTTTGCGGCATAAATGGCCGTTTTTTTTACGTTAACTTTGAAGTTTGGTTTTCTCACAGCTTCAAAGCACTGTAGATCGGAGTATAATGGTTTTAATTTCAACTCGCTCCACGCGTTCCCGAGATAAAGGATCTTGACAGGCAGACAGACAGACATACAGACAGACAGACCTACAACAAAGTGATCCTATAAGGGTTCTGTTTTTTCCTTTTGAGCTATGGAACCCTAAAAATAAAGCATGTCAGTATTTTTAGTGAAATAAGGTGTTTAGGTAATCTGTTTAACATCCAATTAGTTATTTTTAATTTAGTACCTATGTGTTTTTATGAGATGTACTTAATTGAACTGAAGTAAAGCATAAGCTCGCGGTGCCCACCACTCGGCTCCAAAAAATTAAAAAATTATTCATGGGTAATTGTGTAAGGTTTTATAACAAACTTCCAGGAAACGTAACTGAGTTTTCCATTAATAAATTCAAGAACTATGTGAAGCGTATTGTATTGTATGTCTACTCCCTTTATATCTGTGTGTCTTTTGTATAGTGAATAAATGTCTTCTTTCTTTCTTTCTTCTTTCTTTAAGCGTAAACTTATTTCGAAAGCTTATTATATAGCACACAAGACTACATAAATGATAAAACTCCATGGAAATAATTGTGACTGAATTATTAATCTATTATTTTTGCTATATTTTGTTTTTTGACATTAGATGGTTTTTCTAGAAAAATTCTACTAGTATTTTTTATACAATTTTTATTTCATATATTTTTTATTCTTTATGTTTAATAAATTACTCTAAAAAATTAACTGACGATTTGAAAGTGCTTGTTACTAGGCCTACTTGAATAAAGATCATTTTGAGTTTTAGTTCGAGTTAAACATTGATTAAACGATTATTTTAATTAATTTATAATAGGTTTTTTCTTTAACGCAAATAACATTAAAGTTTCATTAAAGTGTCCTATGAAAGGCTTTTCTTTATTAATCATACTGTAATTGTTTTACAAGGTTTTGAAATTAAGGTGGGTTATTAGGCGACGGTACCTTATAGTAGGTCAACTAGTAGTTGGAGTAGAAACAAAAGGAAACACTGGGAACATGGCAGGCTGGCATTCAGCACGCAGTCCATGTGGAATAACAACGACAGCTGCAGAAGTCATATGAGTTATACTTACTTACTCATGCTGAAGCATGAAGTGATCGGCCCGCAACAGAGGTAGTAATTGGTCCCTGGCCTCCCAGCAATAGGGTAGTTTTATTTGTTAAATTGATAACGTTGTAATGGATAATAAACACTTAAATAATTGTAATAAAACTACTAAAGTATAAATTACAAAATATAATTATAACCATAAAAAGATATAGACCTTGAAAGTTTAGAATAAATATGCATTTTTTATAGTCCAAGGGTAGGTACTTAAATTTAAAGCTTCCAGTAGACTCCTTACGCTTTTATAGAAACAAAATTTTATATCAACTATGGACCTAATCGCAGTATTTCGCGACCGAAACATATATTTACTTGATTTTCCATACAACGATTAGTACAAATAATAAACTGTGACGTCATACTTCAATGTCAATTTTATGAAACGTTTCGGCTGCCGCCAGCGAGGTCAACTCAATTTTTTGGATATATATGTTCTTTAATTGTAGTTGCTCCCATATAAAAATGTGCTCCTCTCCAAAAACTGGTTCAAATGGTATCTAAAAACAATTAGGACACAATCGTTATTGCGTCAACATTGCCGACGCGGGCCAGTCTACACGATGTGGTAGAATTACTAAAAAAGCATAATTACTAAGAAATATCCTTTTGATACAAGCCGTACGAAGCGGAACTGTCTACATTAATTAAATAGGCACAAAAGTTCGTGTTGCAAGACTGGCAAGCGGGCGGCGAGCCGAGGAGACTGAGCGGCTCCATCGTAGCGCGGCGCGCGAAAGGGCGTCTGGAGGTCTCTCGCTCCGCGACCCCGGTGCCGCGCGCGCCACCCCCGCCGGGATCACCGTGCCTACATGAAAACACCAATGTCCATTATATTTCAATGTTGATATCATGACGCTGCTTATGTTTACATAACTCTTGCTTTGGCTCTACAGGATATTGAACATGACTGTAGCACAGTTCTTGTTTTCCTAAATATTGAGTTGAGCATTACGGGCGATGCTGCGCATCCACGTAGCAGTATTTTATATTAGTTATTTTCACCTCAGCGACTCGAACATGGCGGTTTTGCTGCTTGAAACAAATTATTTTTAACGTGTTAATAGCAGCTTATCTATCTTTTGATTCACTGATGCCATCGTTAGTAATCGAGCGAATGTTCATTCACGTGGATGCGCCGCGCCGAGTTAGGAATTAAACGGAGTTATTAAAACCGGCCAAGTGCGTGTCGGACCACGCAAAACGAAGGGTTCCGTGCCTATTAAAAAGGTCGTATCGTCACAGAAATCTTACGGCACTGACATCCTTTTCTTTAAGGAAGGCAGTTGTTCAGCAATATCTCGAAAACCTTTGAACTGATATTGTTCAAAATAATTTTCGATGTCCATGATTTTTTAAATATTTTTAAAATACATCGCTCAAAAATTAGAGGGGGGGGGGGGGGGGCAGAATTTTAGTGACTTTAGGGGCGATTATCTCCGACTCTATTCGCTTAATCAAAAAAATTGCTGAGAAACCTTACATTTATCTTGAAAGGCCTATCGATTAATGTGCCACACGTGGTCTTACAATGATTTTTTTTGACACCTATCCTCAAAATTTATTCAAATACTTGCACCTTATAGTTTTCGAGTAAAATGCCTGTGACATACCTACGGACAGCCGGACATGACGAATCTCCGTTTTTGCCATTTTGGCTACGGAACCCTAAAAATACGTAGGTAAGTGGACTATCTTATTTATCTGGATTACTTACTTGTTGAATATTGTTTGTTGGGAATTCAGTAGGTAACTGATGATTAACATTAAAATATGTTCATTAAATCATTATCATCTCTATATATTCAAAGTCAAAGAATAGAATCCGCAACAGGCGTCGTCAGCAATACGTACTAAACTAACAAAAAGGACCGTCCCGGATCGTTGGTGGCCCGAAAGTTCCCATGACACTGGCGGCGATGCCGCGCTGGATGGCCAAGGATATCTGTTTAACCCAGGAACGATCCGGAACGAGGATCGCAGCCCCTATCCCTAAGCCGCCGTCCCAAATCCCGTATGAAGTCTTTGGCCTCCGTACCCCAAGGTCCCGCAGTCTCCACCGCCACTGGCACAACGTCGTACATTGGCTCCAAGGCAGAGTTGATTAAATTGGATATTTGTGACTTTATGACAAATAACAATCAACAAGGTCATTATCCGCAGGTACCTTATGTGGTACCTGCGGATAATGACCTAGTTGATTGCGAGACTTTGACCTAAAACGTCACCCTACTAATATTATAAACGTGAAATTTTGTCTGGATGGATGGATGTACGTTCCACTTAATCTCAAAAACTACTGGACGAATTTATATGAAATTTTATTCTATATCAGAATAGGACATAGGCTATAATTTATGTCAAATTTCATCCCTTTTAGAGACGAAAAAGGGGATGAAACTTTGATTAGTTCCGGATTGGCCGGAACTAATCAAAGTATCGTCTCCAAAAAGCGGGAACGAAACGAAAAACACGTTCCGAAATAAAATAAAATTCGACTCGTGTTAAACTCGTATAAAAATATGAAACCTATATAAAATCTAACATTATTTTAATCATATTAGTATTTCATTATTCTTAAAATACAATGAAGAAATGCGATATTTATCGCGAACATTTATTATTATAAGTCTTTAGTTTTTTTTTATATGGTGAATGAATATAAATTTATATACAGTTTCAGAACGCGCTTTATATTCTTTAAAAAGTTAGCGCGATTGAACTTTATTACGTTTTCTTGGAGATAAAACATAACTTAAACAAACACTAAAAACTGTACTAAATATGAGTGAATCAAGTGACGAAGCCGATGTTTTAACTCCTCATGAGTTGAGAGATACCGTCAAAGAGGGCTGAACTGTGTTTTCTAAGTAAGTTCATCTTGGACATTGGACAAGTATCAGCAAAATGCATAAACAAACGGAAACGGACTTACTTTTTTCTTAATGTCATGTAAAGTTAATGTTATGGGAGAGAGTAATTTTAGTTAATGTTTGTTATTTCATATGTATTCGTTGTTTGTTTTTAGGGTTCCGTACCTCAAAAGGAAAAAACGGAACCCTTATAGGATCGCTTTGTTGTCCGTCCGTCCGTCCGTTCATCCGTCTGTCAAGACTCTTTTTCTCAGGAATGCGTGGAGGTATCAAGCTAAAATGTATATCAAATACTCAGGTCTACTGTCCCTTGGACCTGTGAAAAAATCAAACTTCTAAGCCAACGCAATCAAAAAATACAGCCGTTTATGCCGCAAATTTCATAACTCGCAAGGGAAACAAAACCTACAGGGTACTTCCCGTGAATTCAGAATCTTGAAATTTGGTAAGAAGCAACCGTCTTATATTAGCACAGATAAAGGAAAAATTGCGTTTTATACATATAACATTTTATAAAATGGCACCCGCTAAGTATCTGTTCTGGTCATTCAATTATTTGGTTGGCCGGTTGTCCGTAAAATAAACTACCTAATTAATTATACTATTGATTTTTCGCTGCCCTTAGACTTGAACTTGAGTTGATCAACAAACCTTCTCCCAACAAACCCATTCCCCATTTTTCTTAAGTTAACAATCATTCTCATATAAGTCACACGGGTCACACCCCATAATTACAAACATGTAATTCAATTGGTCAGTAATCAGTAATTAGAAGAATACATTTAGATACTTATAGTCTTATAGTATTAGAATGGTGATGGCACGGCGTGCCGGGTTTATTAGATGAATATATCAGTGACACAGGAATGCGGGCAGGCGTCGATCCCGCGCCGCCGCCGCGCTGGCAGGTGCTCGCCCTCCAGGATTCCACAGCCCGGGGTGTTTGGGGTCAACACATTTTACTAGTACGAGTATTAAGTAGGTAGTTGGTGGTTGATGTTCAGTCTTTCATGTTTCCAATCCAAAGTTTTAAGGCCCATACAGGTATGTAATGTGCCTTTGCGACAAGACCCATAAGTAGGTACATGTGATATCATCTTATGAGAATTCATACTTTACAACGTAGCGGAACGTGCACGTCTACGCTTACGCATCTGGTGTGCCCAGGCCTTACGCTGTAACATACTGTATTGTCCACAGGCAAGAGGCCCAGTTTTTCAACTACTTAACTTACCCACGTATGTGACGACACTATTTGTATCTTACTTAATTCTAGTTTAAATTTCATTCTTGCTGGAGAGGAGAGCTATGGTAACTACAAATATATTAGTAAACTGAAACAAAATTTTGTGGGTAAAGAACAATCCAGTTAAAACACCCGGGTACCTACGTATTAATATCAACTCTACATATCGACTCTACATAGACTCTACATATCGACTCTACATATCGACTCTTCATATCGACTCTACATATCGACTCTACATATCGACTCTACATATCGACTCTACATAGACTCTACATATCGACTCTACATATCGACTCTACATATCGACTCTACATATCGACTACACATATCGACTACATATCGACTCTACAAATCGACTCGACATATCGATTCTACATATTGACTCTACATATCTGGACCCCCATATAAAACTTCACCCCCGCTTAAATGGTTAGGTGCAGTCTTCCAAAAAAAAAATGATGCACGATTTTTTTTGTTAGTCTTAAATAGTCCGCATACCTACCAATTTTTAGCTTTCTACCTTGAAAATTGCGGAATGCTCCATACAAACTTCCACCCCCTATTTTAGGGAAGTGGGGGGTTAGAAAGAAATAAAAAGTAGCCTATGTCACTCTTCATCCCTTCAACTATCTCCACTTAAAAAATCACGTCAATTCGTCGCCCCGTTTTGCCGTGAAAGACGGACAAACAAAAGTAACTAATAACACGTTCGGATTTCAAATATTCTTTGCACACATGTGGATAAAATGCAGTTTTGCTATCTGTTTTTAAAGAATAAAAAAGGTCTTTCCGAGCTAGTGAGGTGAAAAAGTATTTGTTGATTTGGGTTTAGACGCTCAAGTAGGTAGGTATCTAAGTATTATGTTATACTAGAGGACTAAGTACAATCAAAATTAAAGCTGCAACTGTTTTGGTTTGTATGTATATATATCAATAGCTCATTCGGATTATTAGGGTTCCGTAGCCAAAATGGCGGACAGACGGACATGACGGAACCCTTATATAGTTTCGTCATGTCCGTCTGTCCGTGTGTCACAGGCATTTTACTCGAAAACTATGAGGTGTATTAGAATAAAATTTTGAGGATAGGTGTATTTTGTTAGCCGCTACATAGTTTTGTAATTAAAATGACAAAAAAAAAATTTTTAGGGGGTGCACTCCATACATGAAACTAAAAGTCAATTTTTTTTTTCATTGTGACCCCCGTGTGGCAGATCAATCGATAGGCCTTTCAAAATAAATATAAGGTTTCTTAGCATTTATTTTGATTCAGTGAATAGGGTCGGAGATAATCGCCCCGAAAGTCACTAAAATTCTGTCCCCCCCCCCCCCCCCCCCCTCTTTGAACGGTGTATTTTAAAAATATGGAAAAATTCATGGACATAGGGCTTATTAATTTCATTCACCGAAAATTGTTTTGAACAAGATCGGTTCAGAGGTTTTCGAGATATTGCTGAAAAACTGCCTTCCTCAAAGAAAAGGACGTAAGTGCCGTAATATTTCTGTGACGATACGACCTTTTTAATAGGCACGGAACCCTTCGTTTTGCGTGGTCCGACACGCACTTGGCCGGTTTTTTTATTCAATATTCAATGTTGAACTACAGCTTGCTGAGTGTACGTTATCGTAAGAGGCTTATCATTATCACCTTTCCAATACGTAAGTATTATCATATTTACTGACGAGAAGAACTTAAGTCGATGGCAGAGTACGTATAGACTCGAGATGCGGGGTTGCATTTTGAGCATTGAAGTAGGTTTAGCTCATACTTATATTAATTAATCTTATTTCTACTTGATGTTTTTCTACAACGGATGTAGGAAACTACATAATATAACCATATTCTTCGGGATACTTTGCATAGAACTTTGATACTCGTGACATATCTCATGCTAAGTAAAGGAACCCTGCATTAGCTGCTGCGATATGGATTCTTCTTAATGTTTTGTAACTTTTTATCAATTCATTCGTAGCGAGCTAGAATTTAGTGCCTGAAGTTCCTGTGTTCCGGTTTGAATGGTTTTAATGTGCTGAACATATTTCCTTAGCTAATGTATTCTTGTCATTAACGTAGTTTTTTTCTTTTGTACAGAGCACCTAACGGCACTGTCACTACAGTCGCAAAACAAAAGTGCGGTGTTGTTAGCCCAAGTGTACCGCGCGCAGACGTCGCGCGCGGGCATGCCGCTGGCCGCGCTGTACGGCGAGCTGCGCGCCGCGCTGCGCCCTGCCCCGCCCGACCAGCTCGGCGCGCTCGTCTCCGAGCCGCCCAGGGACCTCCAGCAAGCCACCGACAAGTTCTTCAGAGAGCTCTTCCCCTTGGCCTACCACAATATACTGAGACTGGATACTAAACAATTCACGATTCAGCACGAAATGTGTCTAAAAGATGCTTACGATGCCGTACAGCCATTCGGAGACGTACCCCAACAGGTGAGCTTTGATTTTATCCTCACTTACATGAAAATGGTACGATGAATATGTAGTGCCAAATTGAATAGCTACAGTTAAAATGACATTAAACGGGAATCTTTTGTCTGTCAGTTGGGTATGACGCTGTCGAAGGCCATGGAGGGTGCGCGCGCGCTGCTGGCGGCGCTGGGCGCGGGCGCGGGCGCGCTGGCGGCGGCGGAGCAGGTGCTGGCGCGCGCGAGCAGCGCCTGTGCTGAGCGCCTGCTGCGCGCCGCTGGCTGCGCGCGCTGCCGCGGCCTCGACGCGCCGCCCTGCCGACACTACTGCCTCAACGTCGCGCGAGGGTAAGATCTCCGCGCATGACATACGGCTATATCATTTATTACACGCGTGCGCATGGCGAACAGAGCTGCTGCCGTGGCGAATTAGTTGTACAGTCGACGCCAAAAATACGTTTACACTTTTGCACCTTATTCCATTGCAATAAAGCGAATAGTGTAAACGTATTTTTGGCGTCGACCGTACACAAAATGCAAAATTATGCGAGTGTTTGGAGTGGTTTGGGAGAGCAACCACTGATGGCTTAAGAGTTACATTGTGTTTGCAATTTTTGATTTTCCCGCACCTATTGTTTATTCTACCATGGTCAAATTCTTACTAATAATGGCGACAGACTCAGTAACATTACAAATATCTTTTCATCGGTAAATTCACGGTTTTTAGGGTTCCGGACCAAAAAGGTAAAAACGGAACCCTTATGGTGCGACTCCGTCCGTCTGTCTGTCTGTCACAAAGTCAAATATCTCAGGAACTACTAATGCTATCGATTTGAAATTTGGAATAGTTGTAAACAAAGCTAATCCTCGTGTATAGAAAATTTTAATATATACTTTTAATTTGTATAAAAAAGGGTGGATAAGAGGGGGGCAAAAATTCAAAATCTAGTTAGTAAGCCAAGTGGGGTATCATATGAAAGGGCTTGAATTGTACATTCTAAAACAGTTTTTCTTTTTTTCTACAATTAACATTTTTTAACATTAAACTTAACAAACTGACTATTTGAAGCTTTAAAGATCTTAATTTGTGCGCCAAAATAGCAGCAACCATTTCCTTTTTTCAAATTTAATCGTTGATGAATTGTCAACGTTAAGGTTGCTATTTAGATCTTAAGTTCTACTCATTTAAATCCTAGGCCAATTCTCTTATACAAATAAGGTACGCGACGCGAGTAGATTATGGTCTCCGAATATGAATAATACCTAAATATTAACCGCCATCCATTTTAATTTCCAATTGCTATCAAAATCTATATCTGAGGATCCTGTGGGATCTTAAATGTGTGTCAATCTGACAAAAAAGGTCAGTTTTGTTTGTGATGCTGCGATTGCCATCAAAATCGATACTTCTCTGAGGATCCGATGGAACTTAAACAGACAAATCTGACATAAATTGCTGAGGTAAGTTGCATCAACACAGCGCAACCTGGAAGACGTCAAAAAAATGTTCTATTTTGCCAGTCTATACGTAGTATTAGTAAGTCAATGGGCCGGGCGGAGTAATGTTTTATTAATAGAATTTTAATAGAATATAATTATATATTTACACAATTAGGGCTCTTCAAATCGAGAACCATGTTTAGGCCACGAGGCTTGCCAAGTTAAGAGCTAATTGTGTAGCTATTGTATACAATACTTTTTCTAGTCTAGTCAACTGAAATAATTAAACAAACTTGGTATCTATTGAAAATCTAAACCTTGCTGAAACAAAGTGCAAGAAGTGCTGGCTCAACGCCGTTGATGTCTTTTCTCCTGTAGCGAAAGCGAGGTGCTATTGGTCAAATTCATTATAATTCAGTAGGCGCCACGTGATTGGTGAAGTAATTTTTTCAATTGAGTTGGGAACTCCATAGAGTTTTAGTATGTGATTATAGTTTAGTGAACGAAGTCTTTATTCAAACATTAAAGTCGACGAGTATAAAAAATATATTTCAATAGCCAACTGAGTTTGAAACTGTGCTAATTAAGCTCTTGGCTTGAGTTGAGTACTCCCTGCAGAGCCTTACAAAGGCTCCTCGGATGCCTAGAGTAAATATTACGAAAGGCAATTCTCATTAAATGTAAAATAGACATGTACACCTTTTTTTTTTTTTTTTTTTTTATATGGGAGGAAAATCCGTTATGGATACCTCCACGCCACGGGGATAGCGCGGAGGTTATGTCGGACTCGCACCGACTAAAAACCCCCCGATGGTCCTCCTCGACGCATTTCGGACGGCTCTGGGATCTCCTACGGAACGCACCAGTGCCGCCCTAGCGTCATGCCTTAGTGGTATCTACCTTTTTTTTTTTTTTTTTTCCGATTGCAGCCCCCAACTGCAACCGTGTACCACCCCGAGGACCCCTTTTAGTCGCCTTGTACGACAGGCAGGGGATACCGTAGCCGTATTCTAATGCCCGGGCTACAGGGCGCAGACATGTACACCTAAACTTTGTGTTTAGTGTACTCTCATGGAAATGAAAAGTTCGTAACGTTATAGGCGCTTTCGTGAACCGTTTAACAAATAACATAATCAGTGATCCTATGCGTACTTTTAGACTAATGAAAGTAAAGCTGAAAGTACTGAACCTGGAATACTTATACTTGCTTGTATGGTTACTTCTACAAAAAAAAAATTTCCTACTCGTCGATTTTAATTTCGCCGACAAACTGCCCTCAGTTTGGCGAAATAGAAAATGTATTCTTACTGTTAAGTTGTTTTATGAAATATATATATATATTTTTTTATGTTTGTATTAAGACTTTGTAGGTACACCAAACTATAATCACATACTTTTTATATGGAGCTCCCGACTCAACTATTAGAACACATTAAGCAATGCTTTAGACAACTATAATAAATTTAACCAATCACGTGGCGCCTGTACTGAAATATAATGAATTTTACCAATAGAACATCGCCACGGACACAGAACAATAAAGACATCAACGAACGCTGAGCCAGTGGGCTGCGCTTCATTTCAGCAGGGCTTAGATCAAGGGTCTTCAACCCGCGGCTTTCATCGCGGCTAGAATTCTTCTGCGGCCATCCAACAGCTTACGGATCTCCGTGTTTTTTTTTTGTCTAAGGATAGTATGTGGCCCAATTTTTACGTAATAAAAAAAATGGTTATAAATACCTATGATGCGGCCCGCCATGCAAAAACATTCTTGGACCTTGGTTCGGAAAAGGTTGAAGACCCTTGACCATTTTTCAATAGATATCAAGTTGGTTTAATTATTTGTGTTTGTTTCATTATTTCAGTTGACTCGTAGAAAAAATATTCTAAACAATAGTTACACAATTAGCTCTTAAATTATCGTACCTTACTTAGGCCACTAAGCAAGCCTCGTTGCCTCTAAACACGTAACTCGACTTTAAGAGCTCTCATTATGTAACGGTTGTATAAAATACTATTTTAGATTTACTTTGACCTATAGATAAATAGGTATACGAGTACACCGAAAGCACTGAAAGCTAAGCCTGTAAATGATGCTATTTTGTTTGTTGCAGTTGCCTGGGCGCACCTGTGGCGGAGCTGGAGGGCGCGTGGGGCGCGTACGTGGAGGGCGTGGAGGGGCTGGCGCGCGCCGACGCCGACGCCGCGCTACGCGCGCTCGACGAACGCATTTCGCGCGCCGTCATGCACGCGCTCGAGAACAAGCTGCAGCTCGAAAAGAAGGTCAGCACACATTCAAAATAATGTACTACGGTGAGCGACAGTCGGTATTGTTGTTTGCCGCCGTCGCAGTATAAAACAAGTGAAATGTCTGTCACTCCCACGATTAAGAGGAATCCAACGACACCTCATATGTCGAAATCCGTCAAGCGATTTAGGCTGTAGGGCGTACGAGAAGAATAAGACATAGATACATACATATATAGATACATACATACATATTTACGCTCGAAAAACATAACCCTCCTTTCCTCCGGCAGTCGGGTAAATAGCATTACTATCGCTAGTAACACGCAAAATGCATTTATGACGTCGAGTTGTGGAGATCCAGCGCGCGAAACATACGCTCGCTAGTACATCATACATACGCTTAACTCACAAAAACCCAACATTTGAGCCCATTCGTGCATGATTACACTTGATTAGTATCAGAAAAGAATTAACTTAAAACTTGGTAGTTATTCTCTTTATTATTTTATCCATCACGTCAAATTGATTAGATAGTTAATTAAATAGTTACGAATATTCCCTCCTCTATACCCATAGGTGACGATGGGGGACTTTTTTGTATTACGAAAATCAAAAGTATAATCCAGAGGAATATTTATTTATTTATTTATTAAAAACATGTTAACATGACATTACAGTAAAACCAATGAAATAATAAAAACAAAATAAAATAATATCAACTGTAGTATTAAAACTTTCTTGTTTTTTTTTCTGATTGTCATCAGAAATCTCAGAGAGGCATTTGAAATCCTTTGGGCGAGGCAGGTCGTTTTCTTATTTTGTTGGATCCGTAGTAGGCCAGTTTCTTATTTTGTCATATTCTTAGTAGGTCGTTTCTTTTTTGGCGACTTCTTAATATATCATTTCCAAACTTTGCAAGCTTCGGAGTAGCTCACTTTCTTATTTCGTTAAAATCTAAGTAGGTTATTTTCTTATATTTAGCTTTTTCTGAATAGGTCAGATTCTTATTTTGCCAGATTCTTTCTTTTTTTAGATCTCCATTGTTTTTGCGGCGAAGCCCACAGCCAAGCATAATTTTTGTATTGAACTTGGCTCTCCTTTTTTACATTTATGTTTTTGGTGGGATCTAACTGTTATGTAATTTTATCGTATTTTTTTAACGTGACATATAAGTAACATGAGTAATAGTTTTTTTTTTCTGTTGTATTGCAATTTATTCAAAATTAAAGTCCCATGCATATTCCCTATTGCGGACCTTTACTTTAGTAAGTACAATCAATTGAGTATTTTTAATGTGGGCTATGTAATGTATTATACAAAATCAGACAATAATAGAACAATACATCAGTAGGGTACTTAACGCAATAAAGAATGCATCATACATTTCTGTGATGGTCCTTGCAATGATAGCTCAGATTTATGACAATAATGGCAGAGTTAATCGTAATAGTACATTGTGACAAGTGAGCTATGTAATTATCAAAGCTCACGCGTTTCGTACGACATTTTTCAACACATTTGTGAGGAAATAAATAACTACAAAAGACAGAAAAATCTATGTTTCATACAATCGCACCAATCAAAAATTGACGAAATTGACAACTTCACTACCAGATCAGTGCGAGTGGAGCGCGCAGCTTTAATATTTCAACCAATCACAGAGCAGTAGAGTAGTATTCTTGCGGCGCGTGGCCAACTAGATTTTTTTCAACCAATCACAGTACAGAAGTCTTGTGGCGCGCGGTCAACTAGATTAAACCAATCAGATCAGATCACACACAAACTCATAATATTCGGCTATTTAAAAAATGCACCGTGTTTATACATAGGTACCTACGCGTTGTTGCGAGGTACATCTTAATCGGGATAAGCATATATATAACGCAGGAGTGTCGTAATGCTATAAAACACGCGTGTTTAGTATCCTGGATTATGAGCCTAACAGATATGTTATAAGAGCAAGGTACGAGGAAATGTATTGAAAAGTTAAGAATCTACTCGGGCTGAGACCACATGTTATTAAGGTTGCAGTCTAGGCGCCACGGAGCAACTGGGTGACGAGCAGGCGTTCATAGACGGAACTCGATCAAATATATGCTCGCCAGTCGTCCCGCTGCCGCCGCCGCTAGGTGAGCGCAGGGCGGCGGCGTCGGCGTGGGCGCGGCCGGCGCGGCGCCCACTGGCGGCCCTTTGCACCGTTGCGGCAACGCAACCAGCGGTCAAAGATAATGCCCACACTTTTTAAACGTTTAGTGGGGTCAATCGTTCTATTTCATGGCTGTATTTGTAATCAACCGGTATAACTGCAAATTGAAATAAGGTACCGTCGCCTAATAAGACCGACCTTAATTTCAAAGCCTTGTCAAACAATTACAGTATATTAATAAAGAAAAGCTATTTATATGATTGCTTATGATTTATATAACAAACAAAATATAAAAAAGCTTTAATTTGCGTTCTAACAGAAAAAAAAACTATTTAAAAAAATGTTCCTGGCGGTAAATTTATTAATGAATGTTTAAATATTACTACCGACTAGAACTAGTCGTAAAATACACTTTTTAATATAATTGATCTAATAAAATAAGGAACATATCCCAAAATTATAGCCGAAGCCGACCGAAGATTTTCTTAGGAGTATGAAAATGAAAAATTGCTATAAAACGACAATAAGTTTTTAAATTAGGAAAAAAACACACACGTGTGCGATTCTTTATATCAGCCTGTATGAATCGGTTCTTTATTCAATCATTATTTTTTACTTTTAGTTAAGGATACATACAGTGGACCTTATTGGGGCATTTTGGTACCAATTGAGTCAATCAACTTTTTATTGTTGTTATTCTATACCTGTGAGCCAGGAGACAAAACAGTGATAGAGTTTCTTAGAAAAAATACTAAATATTGGATTTCTATCATGCTAAGGAGATGCCCCACCATGGAATGGGTTTACCAATACAACAAAAACACGTGTTTAGTGGATTTAACCCCCATTAAATCATAGTATTAAAGAGTGACCCAGGAGACGTAACCAACGTAAGAAGGAGACGTAAGCAACCAAAAATTGTTGATTGGCCCAATTAACCAATTTTCACTGTAAATAAAAAATAACAGTATTTATCTAAAATTGGATGTTAAACATATTAAAAACCTAATTTAGTTACTGACAAATAATGCGTTATTTTTTAAATTTGGAATGATGAATTATGTGAAAGTTGGAAAATAATAAAACGTGCAATATTTTAACACGACACAGCAAACTGTATTTAAATAAAAGGCAGCGCGCTTGAGTAAAGATTGAAATGCACGTTTGTTTGGGAGCATAAACACATGTGCTCACGAAATTTGAACTAATTTGAAGTAGTTTGGAAAACCTAACTGCTAGTTTTTAAAGGTATCTTAGGGAGTCGGGCGTACCTTGGTGCACCTTATTAGGTATTTTAATGTCTATAGGTCTAAGTAGTTAAACAATAAGGTTTGTTTTTTAATACTTGCCGCTTCATTACTAAATTAGGTATTTGAGATAATTAGGAGACATTGTTTATATCGCTGATATTAACTAATTCATTTAACTAATGAAGCTATAAATGTATAACTTTTGGAGCTAACATCACGTGCCGGGAAAGTGATTAGTTGCTAAGCCAGTAGTTTGAACATTTCAGCGTAGTTCGACGTGGAGGCCACAACAAAGCTTATGGTCTGCATTGTCATAGTTTGCAAGTGCCGACACGCAGGAGTACAATGTACATTTACACACACAAGGGTCCTCTGCTGGCGCCGCGCGCGACCGGAGTGTTGTGTAAAGGAGCCACGGGTTGGCGCACTACTTATTTGCCTACTACTCCTACTTGATGCTGCCTGAAACTGTATTATACGGGGTGGGCCCTGTAACAGGAGCAAATATTTAAAAGGACGTGTCCTTAGAGCATCTGCAGTAACCCCTTGAGTCCAATTTTGTTGTTTTTTTTTAATTGGGAGAAAATTTGATCTAAAGTTATGACCTCCAAGTAATGTATCTTGACACCACGAGATCATAGCAGAGTAGTTATTGGTGATCGCAGATTTTGAGGTAACAAACATTATGTAATGAGTCATAATAGTTTTTGCATTTTTGTTTTCTAACGATATTTTTGTGATTTTTTATTTTTTTTCAGTTTTTTAGTGTTTCTAAAATAAAAAGTTACTTATATCACTCCTGAAGAGTAAAAAAGTACATGTAAACTTATTTTATAGAAAAAAATTAAAAATATATATTTTTCATTTAAAACCACTTCGAAATAATTGATCACAAGATTAATAATATAATAATATTTAATTTTTTTTAAATCGTTTAACTTTTTGCTCCTGTTACAGGGCCCACCGTGTATAGCGGGGCCTGTATTCTCCGCTATACATTAAGTACTTTAAATTACGTGTGGGAGGGAGTGGGTCACATCAAACGAACAGATGAAATACGTATGTAGTTTTGGTCGCGTAATGCGACCGAGTTTTGTGATGTCTCTCGATTTAACTTTTAGTTGGTAGGAATACTAGGAATACAGTAGAGGCAGGGTAGAAGCGACACGTGAGGCAGGCACGCGTTGCAGCTCCGCCCTGCCCTTCCCCGTGCCACATGGCTTGTATGCAAATTACCAGTCAGTTTATGCGAATGGAAAATACTCGTAAACCCTCCAACTTATTTGTATTGCTGTCGTCATCATCGTATTATCATGTAGTCAAGTTAAAACCGTCGTAAAACATGAATACCGAGGCGGGAAGCTTCGGTCCGATTTGGTTGAGTATAATAATAATAATATAAAATAAACTTTATTGTGATCTACGGCCTGGTTATGTATGTATGTGTTTATGTCATAACTATATAACATAAATCGGTGTTTATGCGGTAACCCTCCACCGAAACGAAATGTAGGGCCTAATTAAATCAGTATAAAACCTTCTGCAAACACCACCAGCATATATACATATGTACCTATGTAGTTAGTCTTTGTCATAACTATACAGGGTGGAAAGAAGTTATGGGCCCTGGAGGGGAACTACTTTAAATCCTTTAGTTAGCTCATTATACTGAAAGGAAACATTCCTTTATTTTTAAAAAGAAGCAAAACTGCATTAAAAGTTTTTTTAAATTTTGCTAGTCTCAACCGGGAATCGAACCAACTAAAAATTAAAAATAAACCCTCGCTTGTTTGTTATACGAATCGGTAGGATTATTGTTTAGGATAAAATTTGTCTAAGAAACATTTGGTCTTACATTCATCTGTTGTGCGAGATACCCATGAAATTTAATATTTATTACCTACAAGTTTTTATTAACAATGCCTAGTACTGGTCTCTTGTATAAAGTAATTGATACGTTATAATTTTCTTATCTCTTTAACATCTAAAGACATCGTATGAAATGAAGTACAAGTACCTTGTTGAAGTATTGGATAACAAAATCGGTAAATGGTAATAATAAATCTATGCACAGCACGATTCCTTCTTACACTAGACTAGACGTTCGTTCGGACGAAAAGTTTAATAATGGAACGTACTTTTTTTGCAACGCGGGGAAACAAATTTGAAATTGGAACAATAACATTTTTAAAAACTATAAAAAAGAAGTATTCGTTCGAATTTCAAATTTGGTTTTGTTTTGCATGGTTTGGTTTTAGTTGGTTCGATTCCCGGTTGAGACTAGCAAAATTTTAAAAATCTTTTAATGCAGTTTTGCTTCTTTTTAAAAATAAAGGAATGTTTCCTTTCAGTATAATGAGCTAACTAAAGGATTTAAAGTAGTTCCCCTCCAGGGCCCATAACTTCTTTCCACCCTGTATATGTATATGTAGATAACTAATAAAATGAGTTGTTTGCAGTACCTACATATCGCAACACTGATTTTTATTGCACACCTTTCATTCGGAAAAGTAAGTTTTGCTCCACGACGACAGATCAAAATGCTACTTTTTAAATTTATTCATTGGCATGTAGCATTTACGCAATGTGCCAATTGAATACAGATCTTAATAAAATAATCGATTGTAATTTCATCGTAGTCGATTAAAAACGAACATATTTTAAGTTTTAACTATAACAACGTTGTATGAAAATATATGATATTTTGGTAATGGGTATTTAAAAAAATTGTCACAATAAATTATAAGTTTTACTGAAATCAAAACTATCGATGACTGTTATATTTTTCTCATAGTCGGTGTGAAAAATTGTATGTGTCACTCAGGAGCGTAATTATTTTCGTCATGGGCGTTATCGCTTGAATCCTTCGTTACGCTCAGGATTCTAACTTAGAAATCCTTCGCTTTACTCTGGATTCAATGTACAGCCCTCGCCGTAAATACATCATTTTGCTCCCTTAAGGCTTAACTATTAAGTTTTTGGTAAATTGTCATACCTACTTATAAAGCAAACATAACTGTGACGTGACATCTTATTCGTTCTGCGTATTAAGTTTGAAGTGTGTTAGAAACCTAGCAACAGACAATAAACCAGGATGTGTCCCATTTCCAATAAATAAACCCAAAGCTGCTTGTAAGTCCGCTTCAAAATAGTACATATAAGTACTCGCGTATCGTACGCAAAAAAGGCATCCATTTAAATTTAATAAAAAACTTTATTAAAAAGACATACGGTAAAAGTTTTCGCTGTGGGACTGTTTTTAAACCGCCTTCTAAAGGTGAAAGCTGCAATTGGCGTGGGCGCGATGCGCCGCCGCGGCGCGCGATGCTGGAGCGTTCCGCGCGCAGATCGCATTCACCGAGCAGTTCGGATCGCGTTCCATTCGACATTTGTGTCACTGACCTTTCCGCTTTCATCCGTTGCTTCTATCCTATGTATGTGCCAAGACTTACTTAGAATTACCAAGATTCAATAGATCAAAGTTAGAATCCTGAGCGTAACGAACGATTCAAGCGTTAACGCCCGTGACGAAAATAATTTTGCTCCTGAGTGACACATACAATTTTTCACACCGACTATGAGGAAAATATAACAGTCATCGATAGTTTTGATTTCAGTAAAACGTATAATTTATTGTGACATTTTTTACTTTTTTTTCATGTATTTAAAGTTGTTAAAGTTAAAACTTGAAATATGTTCGTTTTTAATCGAGTACGATGAAGTTACAATACATTATTTTATTAAGATCTGATCAATTGGCAAATTACGGAAATGCTACATGCCAATGAATAAATTAAAAAAGTAGCTTGAACAGAAAAATAGCATTTTGATCCCTCTCGTCGTGGAGCAAAACTTACATTTCCGAATGAAAGGTGTGAAAATGTATTTTCATCATACTTGCTCGTAAATGATGTTATCCCATGCCTGTATACAGAAGGACAATGGCCTAAATTGTTTCCGCTGAAGTTATGACGAGTCTTTATTCCGTAGGGAGTAATGAGCTTGTGTGTGATGTGCATACATCGGGGTTTTCGGAGCGGGAATGATTTGAGAAAGAGTAGAGATAAACAGATATGTTAGTCTAAGAAAATATCTTATTATGCCTAATGAATAACTACCTCTCTGTGAGTTGTATACAATCTGTGACAAAGTTTTATTTTAATTAATTTAACTTTAATTAATTACCTGCTGTAAATTGAATAGTTGACACGATTTTCAGAATAAACTATTAATATTTTTTCTATATTTGGGACAGTTAATCTACGGCGTCTTGCTGTAAATATCCATTTCAAGGAGCTAAATGATCTTTCCACGTCGACAGTTGTAATAGGTGCATATTTAAATTTTTTGTAGGAATCAATTGATGCACGAGAAGTTTGAGATTGAAGTTCTATTTCTTTGCCTTAACTGAAGAGGTTGATAATGAATGACCAATATAAAATATGTACCTATATGTATGATTAATCTTTATTTATTTTTCAATCAATTATTCATTCGGTAGAAACCTACTAGGGTACGATCTGTTTTTAAGTAAATACCTACTCTTTGGCTAATGTCAAACGTTCCCGCTCCGAAAACCCCGATGTATGGGATGTGATTGGCTTAAGCAAATCTAGTTGCTCTGTGATTGGTTGAAAAAAAAACTAATTGACCAAGCGCCGCAAGAATACTTATCTGTGATTGGTTGAAGTATTGAAGCTGCGCGCTCCACTAACACTGATCTGGAAGTGGTCAATTTCGTCAATTTAGTGCGGACAACCGCACCAATCAAAAAAATCTAATCAAAAGATCAAAATTAAAAATAAAAATAAAAATGTGTATAAAATCAAAGTTTTATACAAATGAAACTTAGATTTTTCTGTCTTTTGTAGTTATTTATTTCCTTGCAAATGTGATGAAAAACATTGTGTATAACACGGGTGTTAGAATATTCCAAACTCGAGTCATCAAAAGCCTTCCACCTTCAGCGTCGGGCTTCTGATAGACTTTTGTTCGCAATATTCCACTTACGCCCCTCGTTAAACAATATACTATTATGCCATTAGGCATAATAACATTTAAGTTTTTACCTTTTGTACTAATTACGCATTTACATTACTTACTCAATAAACTAGTAAAATAATACATTGCACTAACTTCATATTCACTCGAAATATACCTAGACATGTATCGTAATGTAGTGTTGTCGAGTGACTTCCTACAAAAATAGGAAATTGGTGAGAATTGTGTAAGTAGGTACGCGCCGCGAGGCCCGTGAGCCGGCGAGCCGGTAAACGCGCGTGGGCGCGCGCTGCCTGCATCCGCCCCACCAATCGGAGGCACCATCATTATTGACAATGACATGTACACCATCAGTCCTCACTTATTTATTAACCGCCTAAGCTAGCTCACCATACGAGAAGCCTGGATCGCCACTACTGGTTTTATAACAATTTATTAGGTACCTATTATTCTATTAACCGTCTACCGTTAAAACCGTACCTACCTGTCTACCTACTGTTGCACCGATTGGCACTTGTTCAGATTCCTATATATCCCATTATATAAGTGCTAGAATAGTCAATATCAATAATGAATTCTCAACCTACTTGTTACATACATGTTTGTGCATGTGATTAATCCAATTGTTATATTATTAGGCCGGATTCGTTCAAACATAACTTTATCCATAGTTGAACGTCAAAATTATACGAGTATGGACTAAGAGGAGCTCAACTCTATTATTGTATGGTCGAATTGACATTTATTATTTTAAACAGTCCCTTCTAAAAAAAATCGCTCAAGATGGTTTTAACGGATAAGTAATTTCGGATATAAATAAATAAATAAATATCGTGGGACAATTCACACCACTTGATCTAGTCCCAAACTAGGCAAAGCCTGTACTATGAGTACTAGTCAACGGATAAACATACTTACATTATATAGATAAATACATACTTCAATAGATATTAAACATCCAAGACTCGAAAACAAACATTCGTACTCATCATACAAATATCTGCCCCGACCGGGGATCGAACCCGGGACCTCAAGCTTCATAGTCAGGTTCTCTAACCACTAGGCTATTCGGTCGTCATTCGGATATCGGTGCAGTAATTGAATAGTTAAGTTACCTACTGATCTGATATTGGTTGCGAAATGAGAATTAGCATTTTCAAAATTTTAATTGAAAAAGATTTTCAGTCTGTGTTAGTTGAATGAAGAGGTACCTACGTAGGCACAAGTAAAGTAGTTGTGGATATTGCCAATTTTCAATGGTCCTAGGAAATGATGAAGGGTGGTGTCGAGTTGTGTTGTTGTTGTACAGTTGTATTGTATTGTATTGTATGTGCGCAGTATGTTGAGTGGAGGGATTGATTGAGCGGGGCTGGAGCGTCGCGGCCGCCGGCGTGGTTTATTTGCGTGCGGCGCGGGCGCGGGCGCGGGCGCGGGCGCGGGCGCGCGTCGGCGCGGACGTTCACACGTGCGGCGGCGCGCTTCTCGCCACTCCAGCTACTTATAGCAAGTGCCCTACGCGGAATGAGCTGATTATTTAGTCCGCGCAAATGTTTCAGGTGTCACTGATATAAATACGATACGATGTAAGGACTCGTGTTCCGTTCTGTCAATGTGGTTTGTTGAAGGATATACTGGGCTGTTATTCGCTACGCGCTCATGCGCCTCATCCCACGCGTCACGCCTAACGAAACTAGACCTCTACCTACCCTTAGTTACTACTAATTGTGGCGTCAAGATATATTTGTGGGTGAGCGTTGAGGTGAGCCTAAAACAAGTTACAGAATAGGGGGCTGGTATCGGTAGTTGTCAGACAAACTAAATTATGCACAACTGTGCAACTGCCCACATCGTTTGCGTTATTTCACGCTAGTGAGTGTAACGAATACTCCATAAGTTTGCATTCGTAACATGTTCGTGACGTCAAATTAATAATCTAGGCGTACACGTATTATATGAAATTAAACCTACACTACAAGGCACAACCTATCATTATTCATTAGCGGCTGTTTTCAAGAAGGTCTACACGAAATTTCAACGCTGAAATTACCGACTTTTAAAAATTTAATGCTAAATTTAAACATTTACATGGTACACCGTAACACTTTTCCTAAACTGCCGAAATTAGTTTGTGGACTTTGTGGTAAACGTCCTCAAGGTTTGGCACCTTAATACCAATTGTTCAACTCTATTTTTATGACTTATGATCATAATAATTAATACCTAATAGCAATTATACTCTAAAGCGATTAACAAGATTCACGCGGACGAAGTTGCGGGCAAAAGCTAGTTTCTTATAAGTATTCCCTTAAGGCCTCTCACAGACTGGCGCGGCCTGGCCCCTATTTCACCAAATCGACAATTTTCGCCTGACAATGACAATTCGACTTACATGGCTGCATCGACAGGATTAGATGGTTAACCATCTGATGGACAGCTTATTGACTCAGCAATGTACGTGGAATTGTCATTGTCAGGTGACAATTGTCAAGATGGTGAAATAGGGCCCTGGCCGCGGCGGACATTAGTAAACTTGTCATTAGTATCAAATTGACTATGGACTATCGATAGATGTGCCAGATTTTGACCAACGTTGAAGAATTTTATTTTTTTACTTTGCCGTTACCTACCCACATGTTTGGAGTGCTCCCCTATTTATTTTTATTTGACTATACTACTACCTATGTAGTGGCTCACAAAATACATTTACAATCTAAAGTTCATTCTATACAATTTATTGTTTTTGAATGAATTAAATGCCTGTGACATACCATACGGACAGATAAATAGACAGCCGGGCATGGCGAACCTACAAGGGCTCTGTTTTTGCCATTTTGGCTACGGAACCCTAGGATTGTCAACATGCGGATTATGAGTGTCGTTCAATTAAACTTTCAAACCTGTTCTGCGATTGCTTATATTTATGAATACTGATTTATATGTATTATCTGTGATTACTCGTAAACGGGATATGTTTACCAAAGACAGAGAAAGGTTTTGAAAGATTGGTGATTTCGTAACGATTAGCTATGTAGTAGTAGTAGTAGTATGTGTGTAGTAACATGCATAATATTGTCCAGGTGCGGTTAGAGTGCGGGCCCCCGGACACGACGGAGCGCGGCGGCGCGGGCGCGGCGGCGGCGGCGCCGGCGCCGGCGGCCCCGGCCGCGCCGCGCCGCGAGCCGCTGCGCGCGCCGCCGCCCGACGCCGAGCTGCTCCAGTTTGCCGCCTCGCTCGCCGCCAGCAAGAGACTCTTCCTCACGCTGCCAGATTACTTGTGCGATGAACCCGACTTCGCCCATGACGACAACGACCACTGCTGGAACGGAAATACCGTTGGAGAGTAAGTCTAAAAGTTAACTAAACCAACCTTTGAAGAGGATAACGTTTGAAAAGTATCATATTAAATATTTAGTATCGGTAAGTGGTAATTTACTTATTTTAACATAATTAAATATATCCAGGTACGACAAACCGCTTGTGACGTCATCTTCGTTGAACGATCAAAAATATAATCCGGAAGTTGAGGGTAGCGTGCCCATGGACCCGAGCGTGGCGGCGATAGGCGACCAGTTGCGACAGGCCAGACAGGTAAAACAGCAATCACATACCATTTTGTAACATACAGTAAATATACAGGACCTTATTTTGCTGGATATTAGGTACAGAAATTCATAAGTAGGTATGTGTAATATCCTGTACTACAGGATGTTACACATACGTACTTATGAATTTACATTTTATGTTATGGTGGCACCACACTTGGCGGTATTTGCCCAATATTCGTGTTGCATTTTTTTCCTTCCTGCGGCAAATGAAAGAGAGGCATTAGAGGCAACGATGCAACGCGAACACGCAACCCCAAGTGTGGTGCGACCATTACAGGTTAGCATCAAATATACTGTTTTGTTGGCAATTACAGAATTGTACGGTATCTATGTGTAATATCCTGTACCTAATATCCAGGAAAATAAAAGCCGGCCACATCAAGTAGTTAAATTAAACGTTTGTTTAATAATCATAAACAGAACTTGTTTGTTAAGGATGCTGCTATGATAATAATGCCATATCCAATTATAAAATGATTTGAAGTGAAGACTATTATTACTCAGACCGATAGCTGCAATTACTTGAAACCGGTATTCAATACTAGAAACCTAGTTGTTTAGTATTTTATTATTATAGCATTTCCCGCTCGCGGGACATGATGTCCAGGACCTTTGGGAGGCTTGCGTGGGGCTAGGTACCTACAAAATACCAACTGAACCAACACGTAGAGGCCCTTTTGACAATTTAGTGGAATGCAAGGAGTGGCGAGCGGATGCTGTCGCTGCCCGTGTCACGGGACGCGCACAGACTATTACTGGTTGATGGAATCTAATAAAACGGGCTATTGGATGAAACATCGGACGCCTGCCTAATAAAACGGTTTCACTTTTTATCTCTGGCAGATGGTGACTCGCCAATCTCGGGCATATAGATGGGGCCCTATTATGGTTATTATTATGTTGGCTGCGTTTATTTTTTTTCGCGTTATATTGTGTAGAATAAAAGAATTTAGGTAACTAGATACTGGAGAAGTTACATAAACTAAAGACTATAATGATTGTTGGAATAGACACATAATTACGCTGAATATCACTTCAAGGCTCTTGAATCAACTTCAACGAGATACGCCCTACTGTTGGTAACTGTAGCTCATTCATTGAACAAAATTATATGTTCTACGATTGCTTTTAAGACCGGTTCGGTTTTTTCTGGTCTAAATATTCCTATATAAGGATGAGTAATTTATGACAGGAGTGAAGAAATAGATACAGGAAAAGTAACTGTACGGATTGTCAGCATAGAGTGTAATATATTTATGGGAACACTAGCTTTTGCCCGGCCGAAACTTACGAAATGATACTTCGGGTCGCGTTCGGCTAACTAAATGTAATAACATTTTGTCTTATAGTACACCTTGTTTTATTTTATACTAGCTTTTCACCGCGGCTTCGCCCACGTACTAAAAGTAATTTTAACAGTCTACAAAAAAGGTGCATCTCAGTTTGACCCGTATGTTCCAATTTAATTGCAATTTGGCACAAATACTTTCAAGAATGTTCATGTCCACAATGTTAACGTCCCAAAAAACCATAAAAACGACACCCATATTGATATTTAGGCACAACCCCATCGCACCCCAACAGGGGAGATGGTATTACACGTTGGATTTTAAAATCGTTGTTGTTGTTTCGTAATCAGCGACCAGCAACCCGATAAACCATAGAAACAATACCCATGTTGATTTTCAGACATTGTTACATTTTCCCCTTTTAGGGGTTGAATTCCCAAAAAACCTGTAACACGTATTTACTCATTCATTGCTATTAGGAATACTCCTGTGAAGTTTAGAATGAAATAATCTTACTTATTTTGTTTCCCCATACAAACTTTGGACCCACATATCACCCGCTTAGGGGGTGAATTTTGAAAAATCCTTTCTTAGTGCACTCTTAGACCTTATAAGGAACCTACGTGCCAAATTTGGAATCTCTAGATCCAGCGGTTTGGGCAGTGCGGTTATGTCAGTCAGCCAGTTTATTCTTTTAGATATTTAGATCGACTCTACATAGACTCTACATATCGAACATAGACTCTACATGTATATCGAATCTACATATCGACTCTACATATCGACTCTACATATTGACTCTACATATCGACTCTACATATCTGGACCCCCATATAAAATTTCATGATTGATGCACGATTTTTTTGTTCGTCACAAATACCTAGTCCGCATACCTACCAATTTTTAGCTTTCTACCTTGAAAATAAGGAAGCTCTTTTCGTTACAAACAATCCATGCTAATATTATAAATGCGAAAGTAAAGGTCTGTCTGTTACCTTTTCACGCTTAAACCGCTTTGGCGTAGAGATACTTTGAATTCCGGGGAAGGACAAAGGATAGTTTTTATCCCAAAATTCATCACCTAAGGAGGTGAAAGGGGGGGGGGTTGTATAGAACTACGATATAAACGAGTTCCGCGCGGGCGAAGTCGCGGGCAAAAGCTACTTTATATATAATGAATATTTTGTTGTTTAATTAGGCCATGCTTTGCCCCGCTCTTTACTGTGTTCGTGAATAAAGGCACGTTGGGTCACATAGTAGAGGCGAATACAACCTATAGTGTGTATCGTGCGCAGCTGCTGACCACCAACACGTGGGGCTCGGCGCCGGCCGCGGAGGCGTTCATGCAGGGTGACGAGGCCGGCGAGGAGGGCTCGGGCTCCGGCCGCAGCTACGCCTACGACGACGCCGCGCTGGACGCCGAGGGCTCCGGCGAGGAGGGCTCCGGACACGTCCCCGCCGGTCAGTACCCCCTTCCCTCTAATAATGTCCGCTCAAGTCCGTACTCCTCCTTGCTTTGTGATTGAAATGTTTGTTGTGTTTAGGGAGCCGACCGGACGCGGGAGAGGAGCCGCGGCTGGCCCCGCCGCAGACGACGGGCGCAGCCGCGCGCGCGCGCGCGGTGGTGCCGTCGCTGGCGCTGGCGGTGCTGCTGAGCGGCGCGCTGCTCCCCTAGGCCGCGGGCGGGCGCCCGCCACACGCCGCGACACTGCCGCCCCTTAAGAGTCTGGACCACGTTTCAGAATTTCCATTTCGTTTGTGTGGAATCAACCACGTTTAGGTACAAACTTAGGTAAAGTTAAAGACTCGTATGTTTTTAGTACCATCTCTTCAGTGAGCCTTTATCGGAATAGTAAAATCTTTATTTCCGAAGGTACCTACTATCTGACAGTAGCTAGCTGCAGAAATCATGACGTAATGAAATGTCTTCTTTCATTGAATTTCTTAAAAAACATCCTGTAGATACAACTCGTCTTACTTTGTATGCGAGTTAATGCATTTAAACATACGCGATAGATTTTAATGACCTGCAATTGTCAAATGCATATCAATATATTATCCATGAACGTTTTTTGTAAATATAATCTATATATTTATTAGATACAAGTACATTTATGAAATGAAACATTTTTCATTTGTTTGCATTTAACGTGTTTAAATGATATTTGCGGTCGTCGCCACGAGCCACCACAATAAATCAAGGTTTTGACTCACTGTTAATGAACTACGTAGCTGACTGGCAATAATAACATTATCTATAAATATATAAAAGAAGAACGTATAACGATTAGAAAAAAGTGATAGAGTTATTAAGGGTTTACTGTACAGAATGTAAATACCTAAAACCCTGTGACGGTCTAGGTGCTTATATAGCTAGTAAAAACATATTTTGTTGCCATATTAAAATTACGGATATTATTATTTATAATATTAATTAAGTCCTAATTTAATGTAATAATATTTTATGTGATACTGATTTAGTTAAGTCGATAAGATTTATTTGCATGCGTTAAGTTATTTATAAATTGTATATTGGCCCTGCCCACGTTATAAGGTATGGTGTAGTGTTCAGCAGCGGAACAGGCCCGAGCGAGCGCACGTTGCCTTCTGCCAATCGTACCGACTCAATCATCTTGGCTCCAGATACTGGATAGCAAACTTGACAATCTATGCCCATCAAAAATGTATTCTGTACAAGCTAGTCCAGCACGGCTAGCACAAGACAGCACGCGAGAAGTCTATCCGTCTCTTTCTAATTAAATCACTTGGAAAAAGACGCGTAGTTTATCTCGCGCGCGATCTTGTGCTAGTTGTGCAGAGGTCAAAATACAGGTAATGGAGCTCGGGGCAGATAAACGCAAACTCTTCCTTCTGGATGTGAGTCTGGGAGGCCGCTCCCATCTGCCCTCGGCTGGCCGTGCCGGGAACTCGGTCACTAATCGTGAGGTTATCCTCGTACGTAGGTAATGTAACTGTTCTACATTTCTAAATGTAAACATCTCTATATAACAACATAGAATGCATTATGAAATGTATGTATGTAGGTATTATGTACATTCAGACACCATGTAATGGTGTACTGGAGTTTTTGTAAATGTGTTGTAGATTATACGGAGGCGTAGAATGGAGAGGACCAGAATTGGAAGTGGAATATATATTGTTACACTGACGTTTGAGACGGCACAGAGGTTCATGTTAAATGCCTTTTAGTACTATACTTATTCAGTGGACGCCGAGCGCTAGCGCCGCGTAGCTAACTTATTATTTCTCTTTACCGACACAATGCATAGGACTCTCTGTCGTGACGTTTCTCAAATTAAATTGTAAATAAATTGTTGGAATGATGGTAGAGTGTAAAAAAAACAACTTGCTGTTAAATCTGAATATATATTGAAATAAATATTGTACCACGCATGATGCTATTTTATTTTACGCCTAACAATGTCAATGTATTCTTATATGTACATAGATATCTCATGCCCGACCAAATCTTTTTAAATACACCTTTAGTCCCTAAGTGCTAACATAAGGCCACTTCCGCATTTGTTGGTGCGCACTCGGTGCGGTATCAGTAGCCAATAGGCAGTACGCTGTCAGTGTTAACTGTCATTCAAGTTAAGTACAGTTTCTATATAACTGCTTCCTGATGGGTCGTTCCCATCTTCCAACCTATCCAACCCAGGTACAATATGCAACCTGGGTTAGATAGGTTGGAAGATGGGAACGACCCTTCCTGATTGGCGCGATACGAATGCAGCACTGGCGATAGGTACATATAATACAACTGCGCAAGTAGAATATTTATTTATTCACATACACAAGTTAACAGTTTATAACCAAAACACTTATGGGGTAGCTACACATTCATCCTACTCATCCTACTAACAGTAAATATAAACGTGAAAGTTTGGATGAATGGATAGATGTACGTTCCACTTAATCTCAAAAACTACTGGACAAATTTATATGAAACTTTCCAGTTATGTACCTTGTATATCAGAATAGGACATAGGCTATAATTTATGTCAAATTTCATCCCTTTTAGGGACGAAAAAGGGGATAAAACTTTGTATGAAGATCAAATATTTTTGCTCGTTGCCTTCATCAGGCGCTGGGTCTCAAAATGTATGGGAAAACTAAAATCCGACTCGCACTTGACCAAAATTCTAATTGAGGCTATAATTTATGTCATCCCTTTTAGGAGTTCTACGCGGACGAAGTCGCGGGCAGAAGCTAGTAGAATATAAAAGTACAACAATTTAGATAGGAACAATTAGATAAGTAGGTCTTTATGAAATATATCACACATGCCAATAAGCAAACATTACAAAAAAGAACCAATCATAAAAATAAAAAAATGACAATATACCGACAAGAAAGGACGACATCGGTAAGCTCTCGGTTAAGGTAAAGTACAAAATACCGCATACAGATTCCGCCCTTCCAAATGCAGAAATAGCCTTACCCTTGCAGGAAATAAATAAGTATTCATTATATTGTTAGGTACCTGGGCATTCTTTTTACTACTTTGTTAATACTTTGTTACCCTACAAATTCGAAACACGTTGAAAACTTGTACTCGTAGCTATTTTAAAATCCTACTAATATTATAAATGCTAAAGTTTGGATGATTAGATGTTTGTTAGGATTATGCGATGGACAACACAAACGCGATTCTTCCTATTCGTGATTCCCATACAATATGGATTCCACACAACCGCAGTTTACTCCATTCGTAATTCTACACAGTCTATATTTTGACGCAATCGGAATTCTTCCTATTCGCGATTCGACACAAAATGAGTTTATCGCAACTGCAGTTTACTCCATTCGTAATTCTACACAGTCGATATTTTAACGCACTCGGGATTCTATCCCACTATAATATTATAAATGTGAAAGTTTGGATGTTTGTATGTTTAGATGTTTGTTACTCAATCACGCTTAAACGGCTCAACCGATTTGGATGAAATATTGCACGAAGATAGTTTATAGCCTGAATTAATATATAGGATAGTTTTTATCCCGGGTCCAAGCCATCATAATAAACTTGGTTTTTTGAAGTGGATACTTCTTAGCTCGCGTTCTTGTACTTATAGGGGTACAGTTCAAAATGTATCACGTGACTTCCGGAATAACTTTTTGTAGAGAAGCCTAATCTGATTTCAAATAATTGTTTGTTACATGTTTTAATCCTTCTTTATTTGCCATTAGTTGTTAATCACAAATAGTAGATTGTACAACAAGTGCATAAAACGCACCATTTTACTCGAGACGTTTATCCATCCGAGCGAGCTTGCGAGCGAGGATAGATATAAAGTCGAGTGTAAAATGGGTTTTATGGACGAGTTGTACACTCTACTTTTCACGTCGATTGCGAGGAAATGAAACAGCAACATGTAAATATAGTAAATGCTAATTTAATTAAAATTGAAAGTTACATTAGAGCAATGAGAAATATTTAAAGTAATCGTTTTTCCTGGCATATTTAATGTTGTATTAGATTGTATTTGTGATGCGATATTTGGCATATTGTCAACTTCAGGTTCTTTTGAAGGAACGGGATTACCATTTAAGCTCTGTTCCAATGGTAAGTTAGCACTAGATGGGCCTGGTTCATTTGGGACTATGTCGATTCCTTCGGTAATCAAGTCGGTAATTTTAGCTTTTTGTTCTATGGATTCCTCAATATAGCCCTCTGCCACTTGGTCAGACTTCCAGCCGCCATGTCGCTTTAATGTTGTGAGATTTGCTCCAGAATCGGCTAACAGCGTAGCTGAAGTTCGTCGAAAGCAATGGCCTGTGTACTTTTCAGGGTTTTCTAATTTGAGAAAGGCTGCTATCTCCTTTGGCATTGCAGCGAATTTATTGCGTCCTATGGGTTGCCGTGTACATTTCCCGTTTTGATAATTAAGGAAAAACCGTTTCGTTGCCACATTTTCTGGACGTAGGGCTTGATACTTTCTAACTATATTTAAGTATTCGCCTTTGACGACGAATGTTCTTTCTTTATTTGTTTTTGTGTCAGGTAAGTTTATAGCCTGCAACTGAGTGTCCGTTTTCACGTCATCCACAGTAATGTTGATAAGTTCTATACCTCGACATGCACCACTGATTCCATATATGAGCGCCACCTACAATTAAAATAGTAATCATTATTACAACGTTGCACACTAATATAAGTACTAGGTAATGAATTATTGTACAATATTAAATTGCTGTTTAACAATGTAGAGTTTTACGTACTTTTGCAGCCAAATATCTTACATCCGGAGCGGTCTTTAAGAATGTTTCGATTTGATTCGCATTGAAAACCCTGGATTTTACACTTTTGTGCCCAGTGGAAAGCCTTTTCAGGTAACATGTGAGCTTCACGTAGGTTTTTATATGCACGTCGTTTTTCATCTGCAGCGTAGTCTTGAGCATAGAATACACACTCCATAGTGTAGACGGCTTAAACTTCTTAGATAATTCGTTGAAATACGTTAAGAAAACACTCTCTGAGAAACTGTTCACTTGTTTTTCCGCCCTCCAATGCATGAAATTTTCATAAGCGGTAAGATAAATTCGCTTAGATTTCGACGGTAATATCTGTTCAACGACGTTTTCCGCGTGCCGCTCCATTAAAGTGTTAGGAGTGAGTGTTATTTCCTCTTCGCTTGACGACATTATTTATCGTTAATCAAAAAACAATTTCAAGTTGTAACACAAATATTACAATGAAAAAATTATTATGGTTCCCGCCAATTAACTTTTTTTTCTTTTTTTTTCTGTAGGGACGTGACACCTGACTTAAGGTCGTTACATACTGCTCAGTTATAAAAACATTTTCTTTTTATAACTATGATAAGTTGTTGTTATGGCTTAAATACTATACTGATCTACTAAATTGAAAAATAAACAAATATAAAAAATAATAAATGAGACGAAATACAAATTATAAGTTTATTTCATGAAGTTTTATTGTGTACTTTGGCTGTTGGTATCTTTGCCTTGGTCTTAGAATACGAACGAAACGAAATAAAATAAAGAGGTTGTTGTATGAAGTTAAAGATGTTCGTGTGGCTGTTGCAGCGATTGCCTTGGTCTTCGACGAAGATTTTACTTTATGCTCTAGAGCATAAAAAGCGACTTTATGTCGCCTACGCACGACATAAAGACGAACTTTTAGAGCATGAGAAGTGAAAATGTTATTTAGTTTATGTGGCGGACATGAAAATAATGCTGAAATGACCGCCATTTTCAATGTATCGTGAGCCAAATGAGCTACTTCAGTCAATGTTGCCATATATACCGATTTATCTGTACTTATACAGATTTTAGTGAATTAATTCAGATATATATTTTACGGGTACACCATAATAGCAGATTCCTTTAAATAATCAAAACACTTTGTATTTAACAATTCATTGGAAATGCTTATTTAAGGCCACGTTATCCGAAAACGACATTTTTTACATTCAATAATAAACAAGGAAATACTGGGTTTTTGGATGTAAAAGTATATATTAATTTTTTTCATTTTCCATACACGAAGATTAGCTTTGTTTACAACTATTTCAAATTTCAAATCGATAGCATTCCTGAGATATTTGACTTTGTGACAGACTGACAGACGGACGGAGTCGCACCATAAGGGTTCCGTTTGTACCTTTTTGGTCCGGAACCCTAAAAACGAGGTGAATTTTTTTTTAATAAATATCATAAATATGTGTACCTACATATTTTCCCTAGGGGCTAAATGTACTGCTTTAGCCCCGCTTGCTAAGCCTAATATGACACACTTTTCGAGCATGATAAGTAATAAACGATATTACGAAAACGGAGTAAGGCTGCGCGGTGTCGGTCGGTGCCATCCTCGAGCACGCCTTCCCGCCGCCGCTCCCCCGGCTCGCAGCAATACGTTGGACGTGATAGATGTGAGAGAGTGATGATAGTGATAGAACATGGTCAAACCTGTAAGTTCTATTTTACAGACAATGTTGGGCCATGTATGTTACTACACTCTAAGAGTCTGGCCAGGGAAAGATGAGCCTAGAAGAGCGGCAAATTAAAAAAAAAACGGTCAAGTGCGAGAAAATGACTCGCGTACCGAGGTTTCTGTACAAAATTTCATACAACATACCCGTCTTGCCCCGCCCATTAATTTTGGAAAAATCTTAACAACGCATAGTGTAGTTAAGTCATGAGTTTTATCGGTGCATTTTGCTACTAACTTGCGCGACCAAGGAATATATATGCTAGTTTTTCAGCGATCATTCTTTATCAAGTGTAATTCTTTAGCAATAAAAAAATGCGCTAGATAGAGGACTCGTTATACTTTTCCGATAATATTTACGTTAATAATAATCATATATATTATTATCAAATTATTTGCTTGGCTAACTTCTGAGATAGGGGGGAATGGTATTTTTTTCAACATTATTCTTTATAAATCAAAATTTTACCACTGTAGAAAAAAGAAACTGTTTTAGAATGTGCAATTCAAGCCTTATTTTCATATGAAACCCCACGTGGCCTACTAACTATCCTCCCTCTTATCCTCTGTCCTTTTTTATAGAAATTAAAAATATAGTGATATCGATATCATTAGTAGTTCCTGAGATATTTGACTTTGTGAAAGACAGACGGACGGAGTCGCAGGGTTCCGTTTTTACCTTTTTGGTCCTGAACCCTAAAAATACGAATAAGTAGCTCTAAAATTTAGAACAAGATGACATTTTTTATCGTTCTTTCGAAAACTAGTATAAGATGTAAGTAGGTAACATTTGTTTTTGGGTAGGTACTTACCTACTTAATTTTGAAGCGGAATTTATTCGTTGAAGGTTAGATAGGACCATTAGCCAGCCTACTTCTTAATGTGAGTTGCATTTTGGTTTTTAACTAAATTGATGCACACGTTCATTTTTGACACCCACGGAGTTCAGCGAGCGCATAGGCCTAAGACAGAGGTTCCTAAACTTTTTATCATTACCGCAAACTTAGCATGAACATAAATTAGTTATAAACGTCAAACACAGGCTGAAAAGAAGATGATGCGTTGCCCTGGGTTTTTCAATACAATTATTACAACCAGCGGAAGCATTCACTGAACTGGGACCAGTACGGGAGGAAGTCAGTGGAGTGTGGACGTGATGCGGCCAAGGAGACTTTGCCATCCTTTGCAAAATGTGGGCTAAGAAAAAGTATACAGGTCCTAGACATTGGTACGAATTCCGTACCTCCTAAGATAGATTGTTAAGACTGTTGCTGTCGGTCACAGGGCTACGTCTTTTCAATCGTAATAAATACATATTTATGGTGACGATAGTCAACTCTCGCTTGGTCGGTTTTTTTTAACAGGCTATTATAACCAGGGATTAGCCCCAGTCTCACCGGACAGTCTTAACCGATACCTTACTTTAAGTATTCGGGAATCCTTTCGCGGGCGTGGCGCAACTTGCACTTGTCCAGTTTATTATTATTTCATTACAGTCTTTGACCACCCTGCGACTACTGCTTCCGAGTGCACTGAGCCCTCAACCACAGGGTCCAGTACCGAGGGTGCTAGGACTAGAATAGGGTGCAGTTTGGGAATCTTTGAGCTAAAGTGACCTCTGCGTCTGCGGGTGAGGTTTAGCACCGGCGCGGCGGCGGGCGGGGCGCCCGCGAGCTGCGGCCCGCGCGAGCTCCGAGCTAACGGCGCCACCCACCACTGATGCGATCTATTGTTTCGCCTCGCTTTATGTTCATTATTTATAATGACTATGGTACTGCGTTCGAAGCACTTTAAACACCTACGTAAATTGTGCCCTTTCTACTTGGTAGGTAGGTACCATACATTATTTAAGTTCTCTTTGCACTTTACATTCTAGATGATACAAAAATTTTACGTCACCTATCTTTATTAGTGAAATAACTCATTTCAATTGGTATATGGAAATCGACACCACGAAAATAAACTGCAGGGTGACTAAGGTAAGGTACCTAACATTTTAGCGGACATCCGTGTGCTTGGGTTGAGTAGACTAAGAACGTACGTGAGTACGGAAAAAGAAACTAGTGTCCTACCGAAAGTTCGGATTCGGTTTCGGTCGGTTTCGGCCAAGAAAATCATGTTTCAGTCGTAGTTTCGGTTACGGCCAAAAAACGGCCAAACCGAAACGTACGAAATGATGCTTCGGGTCGCGCGGCTAACTTATTACATTTTGTCTTAAATAGTAAACCTTGTTTTATTTTATACTAGCTTTTCCCCGCGGCTTCGCCCGCGTACTAAAAGTATTTTTTAACCGTCTACACAAAAGGAGGATCTCAGTTTGACCCGTATGTTCCAATTGAATTGCAATTTGGAATTGCATTTTTTACTTTCAAGAAATTTCATATCATCAATATTAAATTTCATCATCGATGCCATGTTGGATTTTAAAATGTTGTTGTTTTCGTAATCAGCGACCAGCGACCCGATAAACCATAGAAACGATACCCATGTTGATTTTCAGACTATGTCACCACATTCCTCCCGTTTAGGGGTTGAATTCTCTAAAAACGTGAAACACGTGTTTACTCATTTATTGTTAGGAATACTGCTGTCAAGTTTCGAATGAAATAGTCTAACTTTATCTTGTTTCCCCATACAATCTTTGGACCCCCATTTCACCCCCTTAGGAAGTGAATTTTGAAAAATCCTTTCTTAGTGCACCCCTGAACCTTATAAGGAACCTACGTGCCAAATTTGGAATCTCTAGAACCAGCGGTTTGGGCTGTGCGTTGATAGATCAGTCAGTCAGTCAGTTTCTTCTTTTATATTATATATTTAGATTTAGAAGACAAAACCTTCACGAGTTTCAGGTGTTACGTTATTAATATGTGTATAAAAGCGGTTTTATGTAATTTTTAGGGTTCCGTACCCAAAGGGTAAAAACGGGACCCTATTACTAAGATTTCGCTGTCCGTCCGTCTGTCTGTCTGTCCGTCTGTCACCAGGCTGTATCTGTATCTCATGAACCGTGATAGTTAGACAGTTGAAATTTTCACAGATGATGTATTTCTGTTACCGCTATACCTAACAACAAATACAAAAAAAAAACAGAATAAAATATGTATTTAAGGGGCTCCCATACAACAAACGTGATTTTTGGCTCGTTTTTATAGGTAATGGTGCGGAACCCTTTGTGCACGAGTCCGACTCGCACTGGCCGCTTTTATGCAACGATTTTAACAAGTCTACAAAAGTTTCGGTTCGGCCGAAACTAGAGCCAAAGCCGAACCTTCGGTTTCGGTTTCGGCAAAAAAACATGTTTCGGGCGAACACTAAAAGAAACATACCCAGGATTCAGCACTAAAACGAGTATGGAAGCTCAAGGATGAAAGCCAACCGTTTCAGAAAAAAGTATTTTCACGCTTTATCGAAGTGTATATATTATTATGTTAAAAGTACCCATATTTCGTGTCTGAAATGGGTGAGTATGAATATCACCCACTTAACTTTTTAGGGTTCCGTAGTCAACAAGGAACTCTTATAATTTTAGCCATATCCGTCCGTCCGTCCGTCCGTCTGCGGCTTAGCTCAGTGACCCTTACTACTAGAAAGCTGTACCTACCTATTAAAGGGTTTTGACGACGTATCGGACTTTGTGTTTTTTTATTAGTATTAAGTATTATGTATTGCTTAGCAACGCTACAAACAAATACGTCAAGAAGCAAAACACGTAAGTATTGAAAAATAAATTAATTATTGTGCGACATATAACTAAAAACGCAAAACAGTTTTTTTTAAGAAAATTTCCTAAGCTTTTTTGTCTTTGCCATATACAAATTTTTGCTGAAAATAATATATTATATTAATGTTTTATTGTAAGCTACTGTAGCCTAGTACCCAGTTTAAGCATGCGGCGGCTGTTAAACGGCGGTCGTGGGTTCGAATCCCGGCTCGTAACAATAAGTTTTTCGAAATTTACGGAATATCATTTAATATTTACCGTTAGCTTTTCGGTGAAGGAAAACATCGTGAGGGAACCTGCATACATCTGAGAAGAAATTCAAAGATGTATGTGAAGTCCCCAACCCACACTGGGCCATTCCCACTCATTCATGAGAGGAGGCCTCTGCCCAGCAGTGGGACGTATAATGTATATAGGCTGATGATGATGATTGTTTTAGATTTACTTGAGTTTAAAGTTTGTGTTAAATGTGTTAAAATACTTACCTATAATTAAAAGTAGATATGTAAATGAATGCAGTACTTTTATTCTTTTTCATCATCCTACTTCCTACTAATATTATAAATGCGAAAGTTTGGATATTTAGGTGTTTAGATGTTTGGATGTTAGTTATACTCAAGCACGCCTAAACGGCTCCACCGATTTAGATGAAATTTTGCACTAAGATAGTTTATAGCCTGGATTGAAACATGGGATAGTTTTTATCCCGAGTCCAGGCAGACGAAGTCGTGGGCGGAAGCTAGAACATAATAAAATTAACCCTAGTCACTTAATGAGAATACCCCCCTCCCTATATAATGAGTGCTTGCCGACTGCGCGGAATGCACGGAAGCGGGGCAGTCGATGTAGATACCTACCAATAGTCCAGGCAATGAACTGACAACTTGTATGGAAAAATGACATATTTGGAAATAATTTACAATAGCTAATTTTTTTAATGTAACGGATATATTATCAATTAAATTGTTACCTAGAGGCAAAATCCAACAAAAATCAGACATCAAAAAAATCAATATTTAATTAGCTCTTAAAAAGTCCGGATAAATATTAATATATTTTTTTATCTTTATTTAGGTTCATTTACATTTGCTTTACAATATTCAATATAAATAAAATAAAAAAGACAATGAATGTTTAATTTAAATCTATATAATTACTTCCGGGTGGAAAGTTTGGTGGATTCTTGAATAAAGCATCTTAGAATAATGTTTTAAAATGAAATAAACAAAAAAAACGCTATTATAAATTAATGTTTTTCGAAACCGTATTTTGCCTGGGCAATGCAATAGTTACTGCAAGCGGCATCGCCCCGCTCCTGCGATATGTAATACTAGCTTTTGCCCGCGGCTTCGTCCGCGCGTAACTCGTTTACATCGTAGCTCCATACAAACTATCGCCCCCCCTTTTCACTCCCTTAGGTAATTAATTTTGGGATAAAAACTATCCTTTGTCTTTCCCCGGAATTCAAAGTATCTTTGCACCAAATTTTCATCTCAATCAGTATAACAAAACCTCTAAGATCTAGCGTATTTTTTTTATTCTTCAAAAATAATTTGTTAATTAGGTGTTTAATATTTTTCCTTCACATTCGTATGAAAGTACCTTCAAGCAAATACAAAAACAATAATCGCACTTGATAGAGATTTATCGCTGAAATGAAAACCAACATACATACCGAGACCGAGTTCCTTGGTCGCGCAAGTTAGTAACAAAATGTACCTACCGATAAGTGGCGCTGTAGGTACTCATGACTTGACTACACTATGCGTCGTTAAGATTTTTCCAAAATTAATGGGTGGGGCAAGAAGGAACCCTCGGCGCGCGAATCAGACTCGCACTTGACCGGTTTTTTTACAAACGTAGACTCCGCCGCCAATTTGGTGTTTCTGTGGCCTGGCCTCGGCGGTCAATAGTAAACTTATCATTAGCTGTCAAATTTACTATTGACCGCCACCGCAGGCCGCGCCAGTGTATAGCAGGTATTAACCTCTCACAGAATGGTGCAGCCTGGCCGTGGCGGTCAATAGTAAACTTGTCATTAGCTGTCAAATTTACAATACTATTGACCGCCACCGCAGGCCGCGCCAGTGTGGCACACTACAAACGGGCGCAATTTGTCACACCAACTTGCGATAACTGGAAAGAGACATCCACACATTCCTAACCAGTAACTATAGTAAGTTGTTGCGATAAATTGCTAGGCGTTTATACGTGAGCACTTGGCTGTTTGTAGTAATTTGTCTTAGTCGAAAACATTATGGTTCAAAGGTAAAAAAGTATGACTCATCCTTGTCCTCCTAAGGCCCAACGAAAAATTCGGTATGTAGTCACTACAGCCCGTAGTCCTACCAGTAGTACTATTGTTTTATACTCATTCAGACCCAAGTATTTAGAAGACTTTTTTAAATGTTATTGTACTCATACAGCACCAATAACTTTTGGGCATATTTATTATTGGTATACGATACCTTTTTGGACAATTTGAATTTAATTGAATAAGTACTACAGGAAGGACCGTGGGCTTTTATAAAGACATGATTTTTATGTTTATTTAAACCTTGGGAAATAAAAAAACTGGTATATTATTATTCAGAAATTTTATTTAAAGAATACAAAAATAAAACTCTTCTCTTGTAGAAAAACTTCTATAAAAATAATCATTCTTACTTAGTAACAATTTCAAAATTAGGTGAAGTTGAATTGAACAAACGTCACTATACTGCGAGAGCGAGATCTTGCTCTTCTAGACGCACCACGACGACGCCCTCTAGAAGCAGCACGGCGTGATGCTAGGTCTCCCTCGGGTAGTTCTTGAAACGAGGTCCGACAGCGGTAAATCATCATCAGAACTAGAATCTTCTCTAGCTGCATTCAAAACAATGGCTGGATCGACGTCAAACAGATCTGTTCCATCGTCCTCCGATTCGATTTCTGATTCGCTTAACGCAAAATCAATTTCTTTATCATTTAAACCTAAAAATAACAAAAACAACTGTATCAATGTTAGCAACCATCAAAATTTTGCATATAAAAATGTCTTGTAGTTAAAGCCCGCGGTCCTACTCGTAGTACCACATACTTTAACACCACGTGTTTTGCGAAATATGACCAAAAATAATAAAATTATTACTTTATATTATCAAATAAGTAATAAAAAAGAAGATTATATACAAATAAATACGGAATCATTCGAGATTACTTAAATAATTATGGATTTACTAACCTCTTCCACGCAGACCCCCCACGTCGCCGGCTGTCACTGACGGTTTGACACTTTGTTTTTTTTTTACGAACTTATTAAAGGGTTTACAGACAAGCCGACATATTTTTTATGCTTGATCGTTTGGTATACTATACGTTACGTGAATGTCTATCGTAGTCCGGATCTAAATTATTAATACGTAAAAGACAAAGCAATTCCGCCATTTTGACATTACTGACAGCTTACAGATGTGGCAGCGATGTTTAAATTAGAAAAAGAAATGAAAAATTTAAAGAGGTCAAATATTTCGGAAAATTAAGTAATTGTCGCAGTCGCATAAAATCTATCCTAAGCGGAAGCCAGAATAATAATGTACTTATAAAAAAATGTTTCATGTTTTTCCGTTCATGGGAAGCTGAGAACATTCGTGACAGAACAATGTCTGAAATAATACTGGCTGATTCTTTTTTAATTTAGAGATTTATTATAAGTGGAGATGGAGATAAGTGGAGATGGAGATTAGGAACTACTGGGCAAATGTAATACTGACAGTGTACCGACAAGTGAGGAAATCTATATGACTTCAGGAAGCTCAAATCAAAGTACTGCCGCGTACCGATTCCGCCCCGCCAAGTCAGGAAATCTCCTTAAGGCCGTAACCTCGGCTCAGCGGACGGCCGCCGGCGGCTAATGAACAAATTGTCATCTCTTCGCTGCAATATTGGTCAAGTCGATCCGGTAAGTTGCTACTGTTTAGGTCGAGTTCTATGGGCGCATCATATTTCACAACTTGAACTATGATAGAGTCAGCTCGGTCTGAAACCGATAGGCATTCATGGAACGCCGTATGTATTGAAATTGAAACAGGGTATCGCGTGGAGCACGAACGCGTTAATTGGTCGTCATTAGCGGGGCGCGATTGATATGGCAGGCGCCAGACAAATGCAGTGCGCGGTGGGCCGCGGGGTGCACTATTTTATAGTATTTATAGTGGACGATAAGGAAACAGTTCTAAAAAAAGTCAAATTTGCCATTGTGCCTATAGGCGCTACATTTACATGATTACTTAGTCGCTAAAACATTGTCATATTTGTATACTTTAACTCTGATATGATTTGACATAAACACATTGTAAAATGTTTAGATTCAGACACAAGCATGATGTAACATAAATACAATGCAAACGTTAGACATTAAATCTAAAGTCCATTTTCACACCTACAGTCCTACAGATTCGAACAATTTGGACATTCTGTCATGTGAACAGCCATCCGAAATAACACACGAATGTATCCCACCTATTACTAAATTTAAGCAAAATAAGTATCCAGTCTGTCACAGCCATTAATAAAAATGATTAAAATGAAGCATAAATGCCGTGTTAAGTTTAAAAAAACCGGTCAAGTGCGAGTCTGACTCGCGCACCGAGGGTTCCGTACGAACTAGTCACCCGCCTTGCCCCACCCATTAATTTTGGAAAAATCTTAACAACGCATAGTGTAATAGTTAAGTCATGAGTCATGAGTACCTACAGCGCCATTTATCGGTGCATTTTGTTACTAACTTGCGCGACCAAGGAACTCGGTATGTACAGTAAGGGAAATGTATTCACGTACCACCGTAGAACCCTGTCGCAATTGACAGGCCGCCGTCACTCAAACTCGAGTGGTATGTCACCTTATTGCGATAGGGTTCTACGGTGGTACGTTAATACATTTCCCTTACTGTATGTTGGTTTTTCAGCGATAATTCTTTATCAAGTGAATTAATTTCGATAATTATTTGTTTATTTGTTAGAAGGTACTTTCAGAACACTTTCATATGAATTTGAAGGAAAAAAATTAAGAACAGAAGTATTAAATTACAAACAAAATTAACACATGATTTTTGGAGAATAAAAAAAAATTACGCTAGATAGAGGTCTCGTTATACTTTTCCGGTAATATTCACGTTAATATTAATCATATATATTATTTTCAAATTTTTCGCTTTCTTCGGAGATAAGGGGGGGAATGGTATTTTTTTCAACATTTTTCTTTATAAATCAAAATTTTACCATTGTAGAAAAAAAAAACAAAAACTGTTTTAGAATGTACAATTCAAGCCCTTTCATATGATACCCCACTTGGCCTACTAACTAGACTTTGAGGTTTTGCCCCCCCCCCCCCCCCCTCTTATCCGCCCTTTTTTATACAAATTAAAAGTATATATTAATTTTTTTCATTTTCCATACACGAGGATTAGCTTTGTTTACAACTATTCCAAATTTCAAATCGATAGCATTAGTAGTTCCTGAGATATTTGACTTTGTGACAGACAGACAGACGGACGGAGTCGCACCATAAGGGTTCCGTTTTTACCTTTTTGGTCCGGAACCGTAAAAGTATGGCAATCTACTTGTTTAGATAGAACTTGACTACTTGCGAGATGACTGTGACAAACTGATGAATAGATGCTACAACAAATATATTGAATCTATTGAAGAAGCTAATGCTAATAGCTAAAAATCTAATTTTATTTTGAACGTTCATTAAGAAAAAGCTCAAAAACAGCTCAAATTATCCACCTGCTATAACATTATATAATGTTGAAAGTAATGATACCAAAGAAATCAGTAATTTATTCGCTACTTATTTTGCACCCGATCTTCGAAAGGCATATTGAAAGTCAGTATGTTTTAAGTTTCTCTAGGAGAAGATAGTTCACCTGCGCCTCAAGGTATTCAAAATATTCAAGAGCTTAGATTTTTCGTCTTTGAAATTTTATTTATATGTTTTGTGAGTAAATCGCCATTCTTATTGACGGAAATGTTACTTCGTGGAATGATCTCCTCTCATAAAAAAACTTGACCCTCATAGTTAAACATCTTTGAAGTTAACATGGGTGGACACGAACAAGTGCAAAACACGAAATATGATATTTGATATTCACCCGCCTAAGATATTGGAAGCAAAATAATCTAACCACATTTTTTTAATAATTTTCGGGACTAAAAAAACACAAAGTTGTACTATTAGCAAAAATATGATTCGTTAAAATCTCTTTTTCGCTGTAACTCACTTTTAAACAAAAATGAAGTCTGGGGATGATTTTTCCCCCTTCAACAATTTCGGTATGTAAATATGTAATACGCTCCTACCGTCACACCATAAACGTATTGGAAAAAACCGGTCAAGTGCGAGTCTGACTCGCGCACCGAGGGTTCCGTACAAAATTTCATTCAATATACCCGTCCTGCCCATTAATTTTGGAAAAATCTTAACAACGAATAGTGTAGTAAAGTCATGAGTACCCACAGCGGCATTTTGATACTAACTTGCGTGACCGTGACTCGGTAATCTCGGTATGTATGTTGGTTTTTTAACGATAATTATTTATCAAGTGAATTAACTTCGATAATTCTTTTTTTTATTTGCTAGAAGGTACTTTCAGAATACTTTCATTCTAAATTTGAAAGAAAAAAATTAAACATAGAAGTAAGTAAAACCGGTCAAGTGCGAGTCTGATTCGCGCACCGAGGGTTCCGTACAAAATTTCATTCAACATACCAGTCTTGTACCGCCCATTAATTTTGGAAAAATCTTAACAACGCATAATGTAGTTAAGTCATGAGTACCTACAGCGCCATTTATCGGTGCATTTTGTTACTAACTTGCGCGAACAAGGAACTCAGTATGTATGTTGGTTTTTCAGCGATAACTCTTTATCAAGTGAACGAATTTCGATAATTAATTTTTTATTTGCTAGAAGGTACTTTCAGGATACTTTCATACGAATTTGAAAGAAAAAATAAATAAACACTGAAGTATTAAATTACAAACTTAATTAACAAATTTTTAATATTTTTCAGTTTTTTTCAGTTTAAGTTAATATTATTCATATATATTATTTTCAAATGTTTCGCTTGGTTAACTTCGGAGATAAGGGGGGAGGAATAATATTTTTTTCAACATTTTCTTTTATAAATCAATATTTTACCACTGTATAGAAAAAAACAAGTATTGTTTTATGATACCTCACTTGGCCTACTAACTAGACTGAATTTTGCCCCCCCTCCCCCCCTCTCCTCTTGTCCGTCCTTTTATATACACGTGGATTAGCTTTGTTTACAACTATTCCAAATTTCTAATTGATAGCATTAGTGAGATATTTGAGATATACAGACAGACAGATGGACGGAGTCGCACCCATAAGATTCCGTTTTTACCTTTTTGGTTCGGTACCCTAATACTTACATTAGGGAATGTGCTCTAGGTACGCTTTCATGGCCTCAGATAATAATAAATGTCTAATAAATGACCTCTGATATTAATGATAAAGTCTGTGGTAAAGTCACAACATCGGAAAAAAAACCGGTCAAGTGCGAGTCTGACTCGCGCACCGAGGGTTCCGTACGAAATATCATACAATACACCCGTCTTACCCCACCCATTAATTTTGGAAAAATCTTAACAACGCATAGTGTAGTTAAGTCATGAGTACATACCTACAGCACCATTTATCGGTGCATTTTGTTACTAACTTGCGCGACCAAGGAACTCGGTATGTAGGTTGGTTTTTCAGCGATAATTCTTTATCAAGTGAATTAATTTCAATAATTCTTTTTTTATTTGCTAGTAGGCACTTTCAGAACACTTTCATATGAATTTGAAGGGAAAAAAAATACAGAAGTATTAAATTACAAACAAAATTAACAATGATTTTTGAAGAATAAAAAAAAATTACGCTAGATAGAGGTCTCGTTATACTTTTCCGGTAATATTCACGTTAATATTAATCATATATATTATTTTCAAATTTTTCGCTTGGTTAACTTCGGAGATAAGGGAGGGGAATGGTATTTTTTTCAAAATTTTTCTTTATAAATCAAAATTTTACCATTGTAGAAAAAAAAAGAAAAATTGTTTTAGAATGTACAATTCAAGCCCTTTCATACGATACCCCATTTGGCCTACTAACTAGACTTTGAATTTTTGCCTCCCCTCTTATCCGCCATTTTTTATACAAATTAAAAATATATATTATCATTTTTCATTTTCCATACACGAGGATTAGCTTTGTTTTCAACTATTCCAAATTTCAAAGCGATATCATTAGTAGTACCTGAGATATTTGGCTTTGTGACAGACAGACAGACAGATGGACGGAGTCGCACCATAAGGGTTCCGTTTTTACCGATTTGGTCCGGAACCCTAAAAATAAAGAAGGCGTTGCGTTGGCTAAACCTACGAATAATGTTCCTGTTATGTTGTTAAGCTAATCAATGGTCAAATGTACATACTGGGTGGGATTACGCTTACTTTCCTTAATTTTATGTTCTATCCGATGTCGTAAGATTACCTTATTGATGAAATCCCAAATCGTAAGATCACCTTATTGAGGACAGTATGCGCGTAACCCTCGGGGTCGGCCATTAGGCGCGTCTGCGGCACAGACAGCTCCAGAAGCTCAGATGTTATCTCGCATCAAATGATCCGAGGAGTCGCTGCCAGCGTCATTCAATGCGGAATTGAAGCCCGGAGCCCGGGTCAACGATCGTCGACTGAACGGCCGCCGAGACGCGCCGCCTCCTCCTGCCACCACCGGCACTGGGCCGCATCGCATCCACTCTCGCGGAATCCCGCTTACTGACGCTAATCTCACATATACTCGTAAGTACAGTAAACTTAATAAATAACGAGCCGCGCTAAATTACTACAATAAAACAATAATGCTTATGAGTTGCAATATATTCAATTTAATTCTTAATATTCGACACAAAAACGTATCCTATGTTTTAATCCTGGTTCTCTCTATGCCAAATTTCATCTAAATCCGTTCAGCCGTTTTTGCGACAAACATCCAAACGTCTAATCACCCAAACGTTTACATTTAAAATATTAGGTACTTATACATAGGATAAGGGTAACTTGAAGGTATAGGTACCTAGAAGTCGTATTTCTGTATGTTATTCACACTATCATATTATATTTTCGTTATATAACACCTACTTAGTTAAGGTGAAAATATAAAGACTTGAATTAGTAGTTTACTCACTTTTCGGGTTCCGTTCCTCAAAAGGAAAAAAACGGAACCCTTATAGGATCTCACGTGCGTCTGTCTATCCGTCTGTCACAGCCGATTTGCTCCGAAACTGCTGGACCGATTGAGTAGATATTTGGTATACATTTGTAAATTGGTAACCCAAAGATGGACGCGTGAAGTAAATTAATGAATTCTGAACAAGGGGGCCACTTTTGGGGGCTAAACTGGAAATTTAAAAAAAAAAGTTTCGCAAACTGTACTGTGTTATAAACTACTAAGCTTAAAATTCTGAAAAAAACATGCAATATAGCTCCTTGCCTAAAGATTATAGGAAAACCCATAAGAAGTTTGAGTATTCAAAGTAACGGGAAAATTCTCAATATTTTACGGAACGAGGGTTCCGTAAAATACCACGCGAGTTGAACTCGCACTCGTCCGGTTTTTTTGTTGATTGAATTTTAACGTGGTGTAGCTGTAAAGATAATACATACTCAGGAAATATTTGCGAGAGGGTGTATTTTATTATTATTTGATATTTAAATAAAAGAGAGGGTGTAATCACAAGTCGGTAGTGGAAGTGTCCGCGGTCCTCGCGAGCAGCGCAGCGCAGCGAGCCGATTCACTTCGAAAACGCAAAAACAGCCAGCCGAGAGTCGAACCGAAATTGAGTATTTGAGAATTCCGAAATGATGTCCCAACTAACATTTGGGTGTCAGCTAAGGGTATTATTATAACCTTAACCTTTATAAGTGATTTATAATGTTCTCAGTTGGAACTAATAGTGTTATAAAGGAGTTAAGAAAAATAATTAACTCCTAAAGTGTTATAAGAGTGTTACTCAAAGCAATTACACTTAAGATGTTAAAGCTTTAACCTGTGTTTAACACTTAAACACTTACAAGAGTGCTAGCTGACGCTCGTTAACTCTTACGGTGTTATATCTACTATAAGGTACAGGCAGAGACTTTATAACAGAATTAACTCTCTTGTAAGTATTGAAACTTTTTCTAACGCTTAAGGTGTTAGGCAGATACACTTTAAAGACACTGTAAGAGTAATGGTGTTTGACTAAAGGTGTTGTAACTCAATAAGCGTTATAGGTAGTTGAGTTAACTGACGCCTAAAGCTTTATGGTAAGTTCGCCATAGTTTTGGTTAACTCTAACCTACAAATTAGGTTATTCAATATTTGACATCAAAATACTTCATTATTTATGTTACTCTTGCCATTCTATGGATGCCACTTAATTTAACATGCCACTGGCCAAGAAACAAGAATAGAAAATGATAAAAACTTTAGATGTCTTTTTTATTCTTCATAAGTTTTGTTAGAAATCTTTAATAAATCCTGGGCGCGTTAAAATTGAGATGGGAAACATGGTATACACTTACCGTAAAATCGCAAGGGCAGGTTGTTTTCACTTAATGTCACACACACTTCCAATTAAATTCACTTTCAATTAGTACGACTCCATAACCGTCAAATATTAATACCTATACTAACTATCTGCGCCATTTTGTCGGTAGACTATATTTGTCTCATAATTTTATGGTAAAGAAAAGAGTAAGATGCTCACTTGAAACTGGGTGAGAGCTAGAGCGTTATAAGACTCTCAGCTAACACCTTAACCTGTAATTCGTAGGCCTCTTTCGTGGTTATAAGGGTGTTAGAGCACGCTATAACACCTTTTTTACAGGCATTCTTAGCACCTTAACACTTGGCTGGAACCGATATAAGAATGATATAAGGGTTATTTTAACGCTAGTGTGCTAGTTGGGGTACCTACCTTTGTACTTAATATTGTGTGACATGTAAGTACATATTTTAAGAACCTGTTATTGTGAACAATAAATACCTACATAGATAGATATTTAATATGTATTTAATTCATAAGGTTATTATTATTGCATTATTACACCTAAATTCACCTAATAGTATTTAAAGAGTTTGTAAGTTTGTGTAGGGGGTGTCTGTATACCCGCAGAGGGGTGATCACGTAACATTTCGAACGCACGTTGGGACGACTCTACTGTAATTTTTTCATAAATTGAGGTCTACCTAACGCGCGTACAATGCGTCACGTGATCTACCCGCAGAGCTACTCCTGCAATTTCAAAAAGTGCATTTAGGTCTACCTGACGCGCGTACAATGCGTTACGTGATCTACCCGCAGAGCTATTCCTGCAATTTCAAAAAGTGCATTTAGGTCTACCTGACGCGCGTACAATGCGTTACGTGATCGACCCGCAGAGCTACTTCTCCAATTTCAAAAAGTGCATTTAGGTCTACCTGACGCGCGTACATTGCGTTACGTGATCGGCCCGCAGAGCTACTCCTCCAATTTCAAAAAGTGCATTTAGGTCTACCTGACGCGCGTACAATGCGTCACGTGATCTACCCGCAGAGCTACTCCTCCAATTTCAAAAAGTGCATTTAGGTCTACCTGACGCGCGTACAATGCGTCACGTGATCTACCCGCAGAGCTACTCCTCCAATTTCAAAAAGTGCATTTAGGTCTACCTGACGCGCGTACAATGCGTTACGTGATCGACCCGCAGAGCTACTCATCCAATTTCAAAAATCTTTCACCTGTAAGGTTCACATACAATAGGCCTTCGGGATGGCAATTGATTATATTTTATCCCGCGGCTCCACCTGCGTTCTTTGTAATACGCGGGCGGAACCTCGCGAGCGGTTAGTATTTTATACTCGTTAGTAAATAGCATCACACATGGTTACACACAGAACACACATACTAAACAGTAAAAAGCTCCACGGCTGGTTAAATGTTTAATTAGAGTGACTATACACTGTACCCGACGACAGTGAACCAGATAAAAACTGCCTACACGGACAGCTAGTAAAAAAACCACTAGACAGGTAAGTACTTCCGTTCTAATTTTTATCAGAAAAATTACCGAAGTCATTTCTTATGTGTATATTTTTATTTTTTTAAACCCATCAAAAACATAAATGTGAAAGGCTGCCAAGTTCGATACTATAGGAATGCTTCGCCTATAAAAGAAGTGAGATCTGAATAAGTACCAAGTTCCATAAAAATACCGCAAATCATAAATAGTTATAGGAATGCACACTTGATTTCCAGCAGTTTTTAAGGTACATTTTGAATAAGTATCACGTTACATATAAATACCTAAAATTATAATAGTCAGAGAAACGCACACCGGTTTTTTTAGCAGTTTCCTGATAACATTTATTATTTTCAGTACTTTTTAATGATGTTACTTGGCAAGTTTTCACACACCACACACCTTTTCAATGCAATGAATCGACACCTTTGGACTGCAATGTGTCAAGTATATAATTTTCTATTAAAACTTGCCAAGTTACATCATTAAAAAGTACTGAAAATAATAAATGTTATCAGGAAACTGCTAAAAAAACCAGTGTTTCTCTGACTATTATAACCCGAGTACATCGACTCTAAAGCCGTCGTTTTTGGTCAATAAACAATTTTAATTTTATTTTATTTTATACCCGAAGATTCTAATCTCTCTTTTCAAATATTACACTTTTCTCATAGGTCGGTAATGTCGGTATGTTTTCAGCTCCTATTGTGCGGATGTAACTATATGTAGGTATTGTATTATAAACTGCAATCTATCTGCGTACAATATTCGTACGCGTGCAACGGACACCCCATCGTTGAGTGAGTCGCACGCAGGGCTGTCAGCTGACACACTGTGAGAATTTCATCAGCGTCCGAGTTACATTTACGTCTGCTAATATAATATGTACATAGATTCGTGAGTTGTGGAACGCCGGCCGTATATTGACTCATAACTACCTACCTACTTGATTAGTGTAATGAGCCGGATGACTCAATTTCGCGTCCGTTTGTGGCGGGCGAGCAGGAATATAGCTACCTATTATATCAACATATTCCATTGTGTCGCGAATTAAGACACGGACGCGTTTGGACGTTTATTCAGGAACACTAGCCTTGCTAAATTATTCGTCAAGGTCACTGAGTCGTCGACTTGTCAATTCAATGGTTGGCTTTTTATAGTTATGCATCCTCACTTTGAATAAGGTACTCTGATACAAATAAGTAGCTGCGTAACGCATGCCGCATGCCTGTCAGCATTGTGTAGTTCACACTGAATTTTAATTGATTTATGGTAGAACAACAATTTATTTGTGGAATTGGCTGATGCATGATTGAGCTTTAATAAAAGATGACAATCTGAAGGCAAATATCTGCATTTTTCCACTAAAATAGCAGCAACAATTTGAAACTGCTTTCTTTCCTTTTTAGGAAACGGCGACGTTTAACTGCTGTCAGCTCCCAAGTTCTCCTCATTTCATTCCTGGACGAATTCTTCAAAGAACTTTATTCTTGTGTATACTGCGTATAGTTTAACCGTTCTATACACCTATCAAATTGTCACAACAACCGCATTGAAACTGAATGCACTGAATGATTACTGTCGTTGGCACAATTTTAGTGACTTTCGGGGCGATTATTTCCGACTCTATTCACTTAACCACAAAAAATGCAGAGAAATCTTATATTTATTTTGAAAGGCCTATCGATTGATGTGCCACACACACGCCACACGTGGGCTTGCAGTAATATATTTTATTGACTTTCAGATTTATGTCTGGAGTGCACTCCTAAAAAAAATTTTTTTACTTTTACAAAACTATGTAGCGGATAACAAAATACACCTATCCTCAAAATTTTATTCAAATACACTTTATAGTTTTCGAGTAAAATGCCTGTGACATAAGGACGGATAGACAGAAGACATGACGAATCCATATAAGAGTTCCGTTTTTTGCCATTTGGCTACGGAACCCTAAAAAACCACTTAAGTATTGTGAGTAGTACTGTTGGGAGCCTAGTAACCGTCATCTACGACAGTGCAACGACAACGTCTTTCAGCTTTTATACAGCCAGTAAGTATACAGATAGTTTTCATGCAGGTTCTAACAAGACAGACGGACAGACGGACAGAGCATAAGAGTTCGTTTTTACCCTTTTTGGTACGGAACCCTAAAAATGAAAATAATATCAATTATCAAGAAAGAGACAAAGTAGGCGTGTTTTAAGATACGACGTTTGAGTAGGAAGGTATATGAGCGATCGTGCATGACTGTATTGCGTAGTCAGCTTGAAACATTTAATTGCTACAAAGCTCTTATGGATTAATATAAGTATGACTTAATAATATAATTGCACGAAAGTAGAATTTTAATGAAAGCTACCACTCTCTATCAGTGAAGCGTTGACTAATTATTATCACGCTGATAAACCACTGAGTGGTCTATAATGTCAGTAATAGTATTTTTTCTACTCCTGTACTTTTATCTGTCATTTACATAGTCACGAACACTAATATAAAGACATACAAAATAAGTTTGCAGAAAAGTCTATACCTACTCTATTCCCCATAACAGTACGGCACAACCGTGCTGTTATGTCGCCAAAACGATACGCTTAGCAGCCATACGCTTCTAAACCTATACATTAGGTACTACCAACTTAACAAACCACTGAATGTTTTTACTTTTTAGAAATTTTTGAACTAAAGGCATTGCTGCTAACTTAGGAAAAACCTTTATTCTTAATATGGCAGTACTGGCAAGTTGACATCAATTAAAAACAAAGTTAACCATAGACACCCATTTGTCTCATTTTCATGTTTCCCGAATTCCCGGTTATTTTATAAATTGTTGTTTGAGTTTGCGGCCGTTGTGTGTTTGCTACAAAATAGTTGGTGTTTCTCAAAAGTAATAAAAATGGATGACGATGAAAATATTGCTTCTACACCAGAAGAAATACACCGGCAGCCCACAAGCAGTGACCGAAAATTTGTTGCCTACTAAATCTCGGCACCTATACGACAAAGTTTAAGAAAAATTTATTCTTTGTTTAATTTTGCATTTTATTCCATAGTAGCTAGTCGTAGAAAAAGTATTGTATGCAACGTTGTATAACTAAGTCAAAAAACGCTCGTGGCGTCTTTCTTTACAATGTTCGCCTTCGGCTCACATTGTAACCCACGCCACTCGCCTTTTTTGACCTCTCTTATACAACTGTTGCATAAAATACTATTATGCAACAGTTGTATAAGAGAGGTCAAAAAAGGCGAGTGGCGTGGGTTACAATGTGAGCCGAAGGCGAACATTGTAAAGAAAGACGCCACGAGCGTTTTTTGACTTAGTTATACAACGTTGCATACAATACTTTTTCTACGACTAGCTACTATGGAATAAAATGCAAAATTAAAGAAAGAATAAATGTTTCTTAAACTTTGTCGTATCACCTATACGAGATTTAGTAGGCAACAAATTTTCGGTCACTGCTTGCGGGCTGCCGGTGTATTTCTTCTGGTGTAGGAGCAATATTTTCATCGTCATCCATTTTTATTACTCTTGAGAAACACTTAGTTCAAAAATTTCTAAAAAGTAAAAACATTCAGTGGTTTGTTAAGTTGGTAGTACCTAATGTATAGGTTTAGAAGCGTATGGCTGCTAAGCGTGTCGTTTTGGCGACATAACAGCACGGTTGTGCCGTACTGTTATGGGGAATAGAGTATAGACTTTTCTGCAAACTTATTTTGTATGTCTTTATATTAGTGTTCGTGACTATGTAAATGACAGATAAAAGTACAGGAGTAGAAAAAGTTCATTTACATTAAATGAATATAATGTACTCAACGAAGCAGTCATTATGAGATAATATAATTTGATTAACTTAGGTATCGTTTTTAAAGCCAGTAAAACTACTGGGAATGTGTTTGTGTTTATTAAAACTGAAATAAATGTGACGGTTTTTGGGAAAACGGCTCAGTTCGTCGATATGGAGTTAAGAGTAGTTCCTAATTTATTTATTTATTTATTTATTTATTATTTATTTATTTATTAAGGATCACCAACAGACAATACATCATACAATTCAATAAGTAGCTCAGGTAATATTCTAGGTTGATGTTCATCTAATTATAGGTAACCACAGCTTATTTTGGTGTGGTAACAAATAAAAAAGATCAAGAAGAAATGTTTTGTGAGAAACATGCTAATTAGGTTTTCGCTAATACTACAGATCATACGCTATCTTTTGGTGAAAGATTCATGTCTCTACTCTCTAGGTGCTATAGTTATTTTTTTTAAATTCTGCAAAGTTGCAGAAGTGAAAAAGCGACAATTGAGAAAACGTTGGTTAAAGTTTGCGATGGCAGAAAACACACTTCTACTTTGAAGTTATGGAGTGGTTGGTATTAAATGAATGGGCATACTTTATGAATTTCAAATTAGTTAAAATCATTTATGTAACCAACCTTAGTATTTTGAATGTTATGGAGGCTTGAACATAAAAACAGGACGAAAATATGTAAATCCTGAATATGGGTTTATTTCTATATTCTATTATACGGCACGCAGATTTATCATTAAAGTTGTATTTATAAATGGTTTCCCATGCTAAAAAAGACAGAAATAATTCTGTGGATCCTTTTATTTAGTTATTATGTCAAAAAGTTAATAACAAATGATTTGAAGAGTGCCATGCATAAAAATTAAAATACATGTGTCTCTTAATATATAACATGAGATTACTTAAAAAACATACTTATCAAGCACAGAAAGTATGTAAAATATCAAATCAGCAACGCAGCCAACCATTATCATCTTCTCCAAGCTGGACTGGTCTTGGCCGGCCACGTGCCCAAATAATGTCATCATTCTCTGGAAGCATGCAGTTGAAAGTCGGATGTTTATACAAAAATCTTTGAGTATCGACACATAAGTGCGCCGTTATATACATGAGATGACCAACATTCTGCGCAGGCGCCACATTTCAAATGTATCTATTTTTTCTCTCAAGCGTAGCTTCCAAGGCCATGTTTCAGAGGCATAAAGAAAAATGGAGAAGATAAGGGTGCGCATAAGTATGACTTTGGTGTTGCGGTAGATGTTCCTGTTCCTCCATATATTTTCCAAGCGCTTTACTGCTGTTTAAGCAATTTTAGATCTTCTGATGACCTCTTTCTTACAGTCTCCGTCGTTGGAGATCTGTGAGCCTAAAGTAGACACAGTTTTCTACTAAATTCAGGTCATGTAGTTCTCGTGCCCTCTGAATCAACCCAGCTATGAACATAAGCTTCTTTTTTTCCTGATTACGTGGAGTCCGTACTGTACACTGATCAATTCGACTTTCTTTAGAAGTGTAGCTAGTTCAGTCTCATATGCAACTATGTTGTACTAGGGTCATAATATGTCATCAGTGATTTGCAAATTGTTATTCACGAACTCGGATGCCGCCCTGCCAGCTCTCAAGCACTCTGCGCATTATGTGTTTGCTGACCAAGACGAATAGTTGCCGCGAACTATGCAACCCTGTCTCGATTGGTCTTAAAGTATTTTGACTCCATTTCTTCCAGACAGACACGAGATTTGCCGCAGCCCAGCTAGCACGATACGTTTTACGTGACGTCTCAGTACATTTTTGCCGTAAAACGTGACGATAAAACCTATCGTACTAGGGCCTCAGTAGTACTTATAATTATTACAAGATTGTTTTTTTATGGATTTATTTTTTAAGGTACTTGTTCTTATTTGCTACTTTTTTCATGACGTAGACGTCCTAAATGACATGTTGTATTGTACATTTCAAATGATATAAAAGCTTGTCGCGAGATTTAGGTACTCGTATATACTCGGGTAAATCTCGCGACAAGCTTTTATATCATTTGAAATGTGTTATGATTATGACGTTTTAAGTTGATAGTAAAAGTTTTAAAGGAAAAGTTAATTTTATTATTTTTAGCGCATTTAAATAAAAGCTTGTTTTTAAAAAAGTTTTTATTACTTTTTTTTTATCGCTCAAAATCTTGCGCTCACAAGTCATTTTTACCGGTTAGCATGGAAAACGATTATGAAATCCGAACGTGGCGTTCTATGGTGGGGTCGAACTTTTCTCTATAAATTAAATGGGAGGTCATTAACATACGATCAGGAACGCACCTACGATTTTAATTGATAATAATTTTTTTACACACGGATTTGTATTTTTTTCTATTGAAATATTGGTTCAAGATTCATATAAAGCACTCATGTTAATGTTATTTAACTTTAGGGATCGGATTCTGATTAGCAAGCATAGAATAAAAGACGTTGCCATGTCTTGTTAGTCTTAATTAGCAGTTAATTTTAGCGCTATGTAAGGTACATAGCGCTAAAATTAACTGCTAATAGATACCTAGTTCATATACAGAGATATGTGCAATGTCGATGCCGAGATCCGCGGCAGTTAACATCCTTTGCAAGTACCTAATCTCAAAACAGGTTTGCAAACCAAAAAGTGGTCGGTCACACACAACACAAGCCGTCATTCCCCATTCATTCAACCCGTTTCGAATATTTGTGCATAGTCGTTTTTGAAGACCAGCGGCCCATTGCATAACAATTTACAACTTATAATACAAGCGGAAGTCTCTTTCTAATGCGAGGAGTTGAAAAGAGGTTTCCGCTTGTAATATAAGTTGTAAATTGTTATGCAATGGGCCCCCGATGTCATTTTTAACAAGCTTTTATTAGGTCGACCTGGGGCCTATTGCATAACTACTTGTAACTTATTATATAATATATAATATATAATATAATATAAGTTATATTACAAGCGGAAACCTCTTTTCAACTCCTTGCATTAGAAAGAGACTTCCGCTTGTATTATAAGTTGTAAATTGTTATGCAATGGGCCCCTCTATGTAATTCTAACTATGTAATGAAATCTTGGAGGTTAAATTTGACCAACTTCCTGGAGTCCAATCAAGTTGAAATTTTGTACAATTATGCAAGTCGGATGACAATGCAATAATATGGTACCATAAACCTGGTCTGATGATGGAGACGGAAGGTGGCCGTAGGAACTCCTTAATTACACAGGATAAACCTGTCGTGTTTGGGCTCGTTACAATCCTCTCAATGAGCAGTTGATGAGTGTGCCAAGAAAGTACAGTCGACAAAAATATTCAACATGGCGGAACACCCAAGATAGCGGGCTAGTTATTTTTAATGCACTCCTACCAGGGATCGGAACCGGTTTTTTCAAAAGTCCCCGAAGTAGTCTAATATTTTGAATTATTATAGGCTCTTAATGTAGGACTCTATCATGTATTTAGGTAACATTTTCGTATTATTAGACCGCCTGATCGAGATAGAACGAAATAAAAACCGGTATTTTTGTATGGTGAAAATACCGGTATCCGATCCCTGACTCCTACAATATGGGTATAATATCAAATGAAAGGGCTTGCTGAGAATAACTCAAAAAATAAAGTGACGTCACTCTAAATCCAATATAGCGGCCAATATACTGACAAGCCTGTCCAGCGATGAAAAAATAAATTTACCTGAGTATATACGAGTACCTAAATCTCGCGACAAGCTTTAATATCATCTAAAATGTGTTATGACGTTATAAGTTGATAGGTAGTAGAAGTTTTAAAGGAAAAGTTTATTTTATTCTTTTTAGCGCATTGCTTGTTTTTTTAATAAGTTTTTTACTTTTAATTATTAAACGCGCCGTCGACCTGCTTTTTTGTCTATATAAGTAGGTATTGTGATTTGACACAAACGCGCGTAGACAGCGCGTTTAAGGCCTATCACACTGGTCTCACAGATTGGCGCGGTATGGCCTCGGCGGTCAATAGTAAAACTTGTCATTAGCTGTCAAATTTACTATTGACCGCCACCGCAGGCCCCGCCAGTGTGGTTTAGGCCTTAACGCTCGCTGCCAGCAAAGCCCCCTATGTGTGTGTTGCCGGCAGTGAACGCGTTAACCTTTCGGATGCTTTGACACTGACATATCTGAAGGATTATAAATTTTTCGTTTGTGTCACAGAGTCAATAGCACTGATCAGTGCTAAAGAGTAAAGACATACGAAGAGTTAAAAAACGCGGTGTTTGTAAGCCCTTATTCTTGAGTACTAATTACTATTTTACATACTAACTTTTGCCCGCGGCTTCGTCCGCGCGGAACTCGTTTACATCGTAGCTCCATACAAACTTTCGCCCCCTCTTTTCACTCCCTTAGGTAATTAATTTTGGGACAAAAACTATCCTTTGGAATTCAAAGTATCTATGCACCAAATTTAATTTCAATCTGTTCAGCGGTTTACCTAAGCGTGAAAAGGTAACAGACAGACAGTCAGAGTTACTTTCGCATTTATAATATTAGTATGGATTGTTTGAAGGGCTTCCTTATGGCTGAGTTACATGATTTTAGAGATAGCTTACTCCAAACGCCTTTTGAGGGTTCCGGACCAAAAAGGTAAAAACGGAACCCTTATCAGAACTATTATATAATCTGTGCCTTATCCACAGATAACCTCCAATAGATAGAGCCTATGAGTGGTTTAGTTCGATTCAAAGGTCACCACAGCTGCGGGTTGCGGGGAGGACGGACAATATGGCGCGGGGTTGGGGGGGGGTTATTAGTGCTACAAGACTTATGCGTGGTGACCGCACGCCGCCCTATAGGCTCTATCTATTGGAGGTTATCTGTGGCCTTATCGCACCGACTCCGACCGTCTGTCTGTCTGTCACAAAATTAAATATCTCAGGAACAACTCATGCTATCAATTTTAAATTTGAAGTAGTTGTAAACAAAGCTAATCCACGTGTATGTCTGTCCGTCTGTCACAGCCGATTTGCTCCGAAACTACTGGACCGATTGAGTTGGGTAAACATATCGACTACCGTAGGTTCAAAGGGCGTAAGGGACAATTTGGCGAAAATGAGTTATGAATGCAGTTTTATTCAGTTTTTTTCTCTATCGATTGGTGTATATAACGTCTCGATAGCTTTAAAAAAGTGTCCCTTACGACAAAAAAAAACCCGTTTTTGAATACCCTTGTCCCTTACTTCACAATGTTTCCGTTTAACTAATATGTCAGAAGGTCGTATCGTACCAAAATTGAATACACTTGTCCTTTGTAATTAAGAACCTTGTGCTAAATCCATTTACATGATCTAAAAGAGCTTAAAAAACAGTAAATAAGTCACTAACAAGCATGTTAATGTGTAAAGGAACAAAAAAGTTACGATTTTTTTTCTCGAATCGAAACAGTTTTTTGGCTCTCCTGAAAAATGACGATTTGTCCCTTACGCCCTTTGAACCTACGGTAGTCGATATGTAAATTGGTGACCCAAAGATGGACGCGTAATAGTTATTTGGGCAACAAGAGAGCAAAATTTGTTTTTGCTGCGAGTGCTGATTTTGAGTCCCGAGGAAGCGAAAGATTCTAAAATTGAATCACGAGCATAGCACGTGATTCAAGGTTAGAATCTTGAGTGCAGCGAGGGACTCAAAAGCACGAGACGCAAATACTTTGCTCTCGAGTAACACATACAACTTTTCACCTCAGCAGTGAGAACATATTCACAATAAAAACTATAAGTACCCATAGGCTTTTACGTACCTATTCGTCTTGATTATTCAGGAAGAAAATTTGATTCGGCATTCGTTACTGCTTGTTTTAAGCCCTTAAGCTCTCAGCGCCCTCAGCGCAGCTAGTAGGTAGGTACCTACTAGAAGCTCGCGAGAGCGCGGGGAGAGACATGGCGCGACAGACCAAAGCACATTCTAATACATAATTTATACGAGTCTCGCTTGGCACTAACACAACATTAAAGAAAAAAAAAAGAAAAGAAAAGAAGACATTTATTCACTACACAAAAGACACACAGAGACAAAGGAGTAGACATACAATACAATTGACACATATTGTGTGTCTTCGCGGCAGTGAAACGGTCGCTGTCTCAGCATTGTGCCGAGGTGTCAGACAGACACCTGCAGCGCTGGTTTTCAGACAGCACCGCAAGTGGCCCACGGAACGCAACGCAACACAGCATTAGATAAAAAGTAAGTAGACACATAATAAATAAATAATTAATGCAAAATATTGAAAAAAATATATATAATAATATATACTTATATATAGAACAGTAGCACGAAGGGATGAAAAACACAAAGCATAAAACGCGACACGGTTGGGGTGTTAAAAGTGCTGGATGGGTTAGGGTTGGGATTTTTGGAGCGTCAACAAATAGCCTTTAAGCTGGCGCTTAAAGGTATGGTATACTTGCTAGACGCTCCTTGGATAGGTGGAGGGAGATCATTCCAACACTTGGACGCCGCGAACCTAAAACTTCCTCGAAACGCCGCGGTCCGAAGCTAACCGTCACTCATATTCTCATATTTTCGAACTATTTAGAAATATAATATTCAATAACGTATGTTGCGCTTATTACGCGTGTCTGGCGTGCACAACAAAAACTAACCGTATTATTATTTTAATACTGCCTTCTTCACTAATTTCACTATTACATATTTCCTAGTTAGATAGACAATTAATTTATATCGCTTTATATTTAAAACCAATATCAATAGCGCAAGAATGAAGAATAATATACCTAATAAATTAATAATTATCTAAAACAATTTAACATCGCGCGATATTTTTTAAAGGTGCGGGGCGCCGGGCGTGAGTTTGGAAACTGCATATGTGGTATATGTTCTTAAAAATTAAGATTATTAAAACTAGAATCATTAATTGGTCAACGTATGAAAATTCATGTTTACCTGTTTAAGCAAAACGGACTTTAAGATGTTTCATGTTTTTTTTTCTTCAATTTCAAACATTCCTTCTTATCTATTTTTTGGTAATTTAAACATATAAAGTGTGTTTTCGAACGTGGTACTTGCTTCGCGCTGTTTTGTGGGTCTCCTTTGAAATTCGAATGTGGAAGTTTGAATCGACCTATTCCTGTCCCTTTCAACCTGTTCCTATTTCGTAATGAAATGAAAGGGGGACAGAGCTCATCAAGTTCAAGTATTCTGAATCTGTAATAGACCCACACTATGAAATGTCAATGCTTGACATGAAAATTAAAAAGCTACTTTGACTCACGGAGTGAACAAAATCGGATTTTGCTCACTGTTTTCACGCAGCAAAATATGCTTGTTCGAGCTGCTGAGGTGAAAAGTAAATTATTGAATTATGAACAAGGGGGCCACTGTTGGGGGGTAAACTGGATAATTTAAAAAAAAGTTTCGCAAACTGTATTGTGTCACATATCAAATAAAAGTTCAACTCGCGTGGTGCGGGTTCCGTATAATATTGAGAATTTTCCCGTTACTTTGAATACTCAAACTTCTTATAGGTTTTCCTGTTATCTGTAGGCAAGGATCTATTTTCCATATATGTATTATTCAGAATTTTAAGCCTAGTAGTTTCGGAGATAAGGGGGGGGTGGTCAATTTTGGTCTTTTTTCCTAAATTACTTCTAATCTGTTTATGCTAAAATTAATAAAAAAATATCTGAGATGATTACAACAACTCCTTTCATTTGATATGTCACACAATACAATTTGCGAAACTTTTTTTTTTAAGATTACCCTCCAAAAGCGGCCCCCTTGTTCAGAATTCAATAATTTACTTTACGCGTCCATCTTTGGGTCACCAATTTACATATGTTTACCAAATTTCAACTCAATCGGTCTAGTAGTTTCGGAGCAAATCGGCTGTGACAGATCGAACAGACAGACGCACAAGTGATCCTATAAGGGTTCCGTTATTTTCCTTTTGAGGTACGGAACCCTAAAATTTAAAGGAAACAACGTTTTACGAATACTGCCATGAATTCGTTATTGGATGCCTGTATCCTGTATCTTATTAGGTAAGAATAAAAAACCTTTTTTTTTAGACATAGACATAGACATAGACATAGACATAGAAAATCTTTATTTAACATCACATGTTAGACATATAGTATACAAATTAGACTTAAGATTAGACTTAAAACCTATACAGTACCGTAAATACGAGGCATAGCAATGTGTGATGTTAAAAAGGGGCTAGACTCAGCATAATGTTGCAGTGAGTAGGTATAGGTATACCTACACCGCAACGCTGGTTTTCAGTTAGACCCTTTCATATAGCTTTAATCATAGTATTATTATATCGGAACGTAGTAAAAATGTATTTTATGTTTGAGTAATGTTGTGTGTAAACTGTGTACTTATTTAAAAAAATATTATACTTTGATCGTGGTTTGGTTTTACTTATGGGCAAATATATATGTTAGGTGACAAATATATATAATTGTTATAAATAATAATAGAATGAAATACAAAAATATAAAAATAAAATGACATAATGTATATAGTATTTATTGTAGGCTTCAAAGATACGAGGGCAAGACTCGGCCACCCGGAGGTAGATCTTTTTGTAAATGGAGGAGGTACTGTTTTAATCGTAATTTGAAAGTATTCAGGCTATTTATAATTTTGAGAGGTGGAGGTATGTTATTCCAGCATTTAGTTGCTGTATACTTAAAACTACCTCGAAAAGCGGTGGTGTGATAATGAGGAATTATTAAATCTTGGCCGGTCGACCTGAGGCCATACGCTGTGGTTCTATTAGTACGCCAGGTGAGCCTTTTATACAAATACTCGGGTACCGAAGTTTTTATGATACCGAACAACAAAAAAGACAAGTGGAGTTCTCTCCGAAATGTCATTTTCAGGATTTTTGCCGTATTTAAGTAGGAGGTCACGTGCGTTCGAGGAGGTATTCCGAAACAGTAGCGCGCGCATGCGTTTTGCACTCGCTGCACAATACGATCCGTGCGAGCTAATAGTCGCGGACCGTATACCACATCGGCATAATTGAATCTTGAGAGAACCAAGGAATCGCATAGCTTGATGCGTAAACTAAATTTTAAACAAGCTTTTATTTATATGCGCTAAAAAGAATTGAAATAAACTTTTCCTTTAAAACTTTTACTATCAACTTATAACGTCATAACACATTTTAGATGATATAAAAGCTTGTCGCGGGATTTACCTGTGTATAATATAAGAGTACCTAAATCTCGCGACAAGCTTTTATATCATCTAAAATGCGTTATTACGTAAGTTGATAGTAAAAAATTTAAAGGAAAAGTTTATTTTATTATTTTTAGCGTATTTAAATAAAAGCTTGTTTTTAAAAAAGTTTATAGGTACTTTTCATTTAGTTTTTACTTTTTAGTCATTGCTGGACGGGTTTCTCAGTATAGTGGATTTAGAGTGACCTTGCTTAATTTTTCGAGTTATTATCAGCAAGCCCTTCCATTTGATAGCCATATTGTAGGAGGGCATTAAAAATAACTAGCCCGCCATCTTGGGTGTTCCGCCATGTTGGATTTTTTTGCCGACTGTACTTTTTTTTTCAACACACCTGCTCGTAAAGTAGGTCTTATTACAGCGTATTTACACTGATAATGCAGAATATTACCCATGCCGTGCCTTTTACATTACATTATCGCACTAGTGCCTTTTCATTACATATATTTTTAAATATTAGCAAGAAGTATTAATGTTTCGAAAACAGCTAAGTAGTTATTTGCGTAAATATAAAATTCAATTCAAAATGTGATAAATAATTAAAGAATTTCATGAAACTGCTTGTTAGCTTGTTGGTATTTATATTTTGACGGTGTATTTTTACCTATAAATACCCAATTTCAAAATTTATAAATATGTGGCTGATTAGCTACTTTGCCGGTGCCCTTATCTCAGACTTGCACGCGCATGCAGCGCTGAGCGCGCGAAAAAATAAAATTACGGCCGCCAGCTTTTAAATGGGTTTCTGTTTGTTAAGTTTATTCACAGTATTGCATTTCGTTAGTGTTGTTTTGTAAAATGTCGAATTTAGATAACGAAGAATTACTTATCGAGTGTACGCCGCCAGATATCATAGTTGAAGCGCAAAATGCGAGTGATAGTCTTTTGCCCTCAAAATCAAAAGATAAATACATGCAAGCCTACGCAAATTTCATTCAATGGAAAAATAGCAAAAATGCAAGCTCTTTCTCAGAGAACGTGTTCATGGCTTACTTTAGTGAACTAGCGAAGAGGTATAAACCTAGTTCGCTTTGGTGTATATATTCTATGTTGAAGAGTACCGTGCAGAATACAAATGCAATTGACATCAAAGCGTACACCAATCTAACTGCATTCTTGAAAAGAGGTTCAGGCGGCTTTTACAGTCGAAAATCCAAGGTTTTAACACCTAATGAAGTGGAGAAGTTCATTAAAGAAGCACCGGATAATCAATATCTAGAGACAAAGGTCAGTTCCACTATTTAGTTTTGTATTCATTATTATAATATTTGTAGGCGGTATTGTGAGTGTTGATATAATGGAACTAAGTACGATTATTATAACTTAATTATGATTTTATTAATTTTCAGGTCGCATTAATATTCGGAATTACTGGTGCCTGTAGGCGTCAGGAATTAAACAACATTACGACAAAAGATATAGAGAATCACGGAGAGATGCTACTTGTCAAAATTCCGAACACTAAAAATAAAATTCCTCGGTCATTTACTATTCACGGACCATTTTATGAAATAGTGAAAAAATATGAAAGTTTACGTTCAACAAAAGGAAAATCTGACCGGTTCTTCCAAAATTTTCAAAACGGCAAATGCACGAGTCAGCCTATCGGAGTGAACAAATTTGGATCGATGCCTAGAGAAATTGCCAAGTTTTTAGGCTTGTACCACAGGCTGACGCTTACACCGGACACAGTTTTAGGCGGACTTCAGCTACATTGCTGGCTAATTCAGGAGCCGATATATTGACTTTAAAACGCCATGGGGGATGGCGATCTAATAATGTCACCGAGTCATATATTGAGGACTCCATCCAAAATAAAGCCGACATAAGTGCCAAAATAACACAAGCAATCCATTTGGAGCCACAATCCAAGAAGTTCTGCCCTGAACCGCGTCCTTCCACCTCATATGCCAATGATGATTTGGGATTTCATACGTTTGCTAATGATGAAACGCAATGTTCTTCTACCTCCTTTCAGAATGTTGCATTATCACCGACATTTACAGTTACCCAAGAACAAAGCAATGAAATAATTAATAATACAATTAAACATACAGTACAAATGCCTCATAAGGCGGTAGCATATCATTTCAATAATTGTACTTTTAATAACTGTTTCAATAATTAAAGTTTTTAAATAAATGTGAATTTTATTTACTTTTCCTCGCAAGGTAACGCTGGTAACGCTGCAAGTGTGATTAAACGTAGTGGTTATATTCTCTTTGGTGTGATGGGCACCTTTGCGCCCGGAGCAACTCGCGGGGGCCTTTTTGACTAAGCTTAGGTTGTATAAGTATCTTATAAGTATTTAATTGTTAATTTTTAATTGTGTTGTTGGTTTTTAATTTTTATAAATTTTAATTGTATATTGTAATGACTGAATTTAAAATATTGAATTAAAGAATATGTTTTAATTTATATTGTGGTGTATTAAAAACTATATATATATATATATATATATATATATATATATTATGTTATCTAAATTTGTCATATATCAAAATAAGTAAGGCCTCTCACAGACTGACGCAGCCTGAGGGCCTACCGCGAAACGATATTGTGTATCTGGAGGGTAGGCCCTCTGTCACTCGAACTAGCAAGTGCGACAGACACGGAGATACACGAGCGAAAACGAAATTCGTTTCGCGGTAGGCCCCCTAGCTTCACCGGTAAATAATCGTGATTATTTAAATTTAACGATAGATATTTAAAAAAGGAGGCCACTGTACACTGTATTTTGTATTTAAGTACCGTGTGGCCGTTTTAACTTTGGACGCATAGATTAACGAACCCAGCAACATAAAAACTAGTTAAATGTATTCACATATACAAAATAGTGTTTAGTGACCTCCTTTTTTAAATATATATCGTAAAATTTAAATAATCACAATTATACTAGTGCCGCTAGTGACCAGGTTAACGGCATGGTTAACGCCCTCTTAAACAATTTTTGCCAGTCAGCTAGCTTGTCTATGATCAAAGAAGGAAAGAATTAAAAAAATTAAGTGTTTTGGTCTATGGTATGCTGAACTGTCGAACAGTGTTTTTACGCCTACTGTTATTTGTAAATTTTTACGTATTTTTAATTAGTTGGTTAAGGTATTGTATTAGTACCAACAAGGTTACTTGTTATAGTTTTATGAGATTTTTATTACTTCTAATAAGGTTCGTATTCCAGATAAAATATACGGTCGCTAAAGTTAAAGCCCTTCGTAGTGCAAACTTTGTCAAAATGAAGAAAAAGGTACGTCTTATTGTTAAGTTTAACGGGATTTCATATTTCGACTCGTATTATTATCATCTTAATTGTTTAAATTCTAATTAATGATGACCTTCATGTAAAATTTAAGGTACTGTTAATGGGTAAAAGTGGTTCAGGGAAGACCAGTATGAGGTCCATAATTTTTGCCAATTACATCGCGAGGGACACACGACGCCTGGGCGCCACAAGTGAGTAGCGCGGCCATTGTTGTGTCGAGTTTGTTGGAAGGGTTTGACTGGGTGAGTTGGCTGGTGATGATGAATGTTGGTTGCAGTCGACGTGGAGCACTCTCACGTGCGCTTCCTGGGCAACCTGGTGCTCAACCTGTGGGACTGCGGCGGCCAGGAGGCCTTCATGGAGAATTATTTCGCTTCACAAAGGGACAATATCTTCCGAAATGTTGAAGTGCTCATTTATGTGTTTGATGTGGAAAGTAGAGAAATGGAAAAAGACATGCACTACTACCAGTCCTGCTTGGAAGCTATTCTTCAGGTGAGTACATTTTATCATCTGAATTAGCCCAGAAGTCATCAGTGACTAGTTTTAGTATTATATTGATTTCTCCATGTATTTGACTGCAGTGCGCAATAATAAATATTCTCTTATTGTTAAATCATCTCTAGCATCTCATGTTATATTCATCGATATTTCAGAATTCACCAGAAGCCAGGATATTCTGTCTGGTGCACAAAATGGACTTGATAACGGAAGACTCGCGTGAGGAAATCTTCAAGGAACGAGAAGAGGATCTTAAGCGACTCTCTAAACCCTTGGAATGTACTTGTTTTCGGACCAGTATATGGGATGAAACATTATACAAGTAATGTTACTATTACCAATTATTACACAGTGGACCCTGACTATTACATGTTTAACCCTTTAACGGACCAGGTTAAAACGAATCCATAAATCAAGTCTATTGCTGTTGCATAGACCTAAAAATAATGCACCATAAATAAATACAAAAATATGACCTCAACTGGTGGTAATTTTTGCCATAAAAATTTGATTGTGCCCTATAAAGGCTTAAAGCACTCACACCCATATATCATGGCTGTGCATAGTGTACATTCTGATCATGTTGCTAACTGTAATTTGCATCCATAGTTATGTTTTTGTTTGAATGGTTGGGTCTGAAAAGGTCTCTTTCTATGCATGTTCTAAACATGTAATTTATTTTTGTTTCAGGGCTTGGTCGAGCATAGTGTATAAACTAATCCCTAATGTTAAAGCTTTAGAATCATCATTGAAACAATTTGCATCAATAGTGGACGCTGACGAAGTAAGCATACTTAAAATATGTAGCCATTCCAAGTCATGGCTAAGCCTGGTTTGTAGCAAAATGGACACTGTAGTATTTTGGATCTTTATTAAAAGACTTTTTTGTATACCAGAACTTGTACTGTTTTCATAGAAGCTTGGTGTAATCATCTGATAACAATTTATAATTTAAAACTAAGTAGACATTGAGTTGACAAGTACTACGTGCACCAAGCTTAATTGAAAATAGTGAACTGGAATCATACATTTACAATTTGATAGATTGTGCTACAAATATTTTGTTCAATTACCTATATTTCATTATAGTTGCAATATTTCTGTAGCCTCCGAGATCGAATGCCAGAAGAATAATGGTTCAGATTAAAGAAAGAGAATCTTATTCTCAGGCCGTATGCCTTCATTTTGAGTTATAATTGTAGAGCATCATATTAACATGATTGTTAATATTCATGTAGTCTTTAGTAGTGTGCATGATAAATCAAAATGTTTGATTTATCAAAATATTTGTGGCATAACTTTCAAGCTGATGGAGTTTTATATAGACAAGATTCTTATTTATACTAGCTGCTCGCGCGACTCCAGCCCCTACACCGATCACTATAAAGGATGCAGACGGTGCCGCGGGAAGAACAATAGTCTTTAAAATATATATTGACAACCTCTGTAGCCTAGTTGGTATTGGTAGTGACCCTGCCTACGAAACCGGAGGTCCCGGGTTCGAACCCCAGTAAAGGCATTTATTTGTATGATGAGCATGAATATTAGTTTCTAAGTTATGGACGTTTTCTATGTATGTAAGTATTTATTTATTTATACATATAAGTATGTATATCGTCGTCTAATACCCATATTACAAGCTTTGCTTAGTTTGCCGTTTGGAACTAGGTTGATTTGTGTAAGATTGTCCCCAAATATTTATTTATTGGGTAAAATTACCTAATTACCCATAACATGCAAATATACAAAGTCACAAACAGCTGTAGCTAGTATAGAATATACCGCCATATGTAAGTAATTGATGATAAGCTTTGGTTCTAGAACACTTCAAAAGATTCAAAAGCATTTGATATTTATTACACCACACTATACAAACGGATACTTACTTTGTCTGGTTGATTATCTCATGGTGACCATGAACATAATACACTTTATATAATAAGGAGGGCTCCTAATCTCACACATGCAAATATAGATATACTAGCTCCTGCCCGCGACTCCGTCCGCATGGAACTCTTTTACTCAGGGGGTTATTTCCGGGATAAAGACTATCCTATGTCCTTCCCCAGGACACAAACTATTTCTATACCAAATTTCATCCAAATCGGTTCAGCAGTTTAAGCGTGAAAGGTAACAGACAGACACACTTTCGCTCTTATAATATTAGTATGGATTTTATGTTCATGTATACAGAGTGTTTTTTTTAAATGGGACAGTATGGGGAAATCCGAATCTAAAGGAGATAGAGGAAAAGTGTCCAAGGAGACATTAGGTGTTTTTTTATGTAAACAAATTTGCCTCATTAAAATTTTTGGTCAAGCGTGAGTTGCTCTTAAAAAATGATAAAGTTGGTCATTTTTTTTGGCGCGGGTCGACTCTGTTTCATGTAAGGATTATTTCATTGTATGGAAAGAAAAAAATCTGAACAGCAGAAGTTGGTCAAATTTAATGAAAACTAATCTTCATACAATTGCAGTATTCGCCTTTTAATATTGCTACAAGTGCCTAGGCGTGTAAAAAAATATTTAAAATTATTCCATTTTTGCGATGATGGATGCAGGTGGCGCAGGACCGGTCATTGTGGCACTCTTTGGGGGAGGCCTATGTTCAGCAGTGGACGTCTTTGGGCTGATATGATGATGATGATGATGATTCCATTTTTAAATTTCGATAATCCATAAGAGCTCCAGATGATTCAAGAGAAGAACATTTTTTTAAATCTTCGTAACCATCATGGCACGCGATAGTCTTGAAATTATAAAAAAAAGAATTCAAATTTGGAACGAGTGGCCCCCACGATCGCCCGACTTAACGCCATTAGATTTTTTCTTATGGGGTTACCTTAAGGGTCGAATTTATGAATCCCGATACAACTCCGTACAAGAATTAAAAGATGCTGTTTACAACACTTTACACACAATTCACCATAAGTCTCTCTTAAATGCAACTAGAAGTGTCTTGAAGCGTGCTCGTACCTGCATAAGACAAGACGGCGGCCACATCGAACATTTACTCAAGTAATAAACCAACTGTATGAAGATTAGTTTTCATTAAATTTGACCAACTTCTGCTGTTCAGATTTTTTTCTTTCCATACAATGAAATAATCCTTACATGAAACAGAGTCGACCCGCGTCAAAAAAAAAATTGACCAACTTTATCATTTTTTAAGAACAACTCACGCTTGACCAAAAATTTTAATGAGCCAAATTTGTTTACATAAAAAAACACCTAATCTCTCCTTGGACACTTTTCCTCTATCTCCTTTAGATTCGGATTTCCCCATACTGTCCCATTTAAAAAAAACACTCTGTATATGTATAGTGATGGTGTACAGTAAGGGAAATGTATTCATGTACCACCGTAGATCCTATCGCAATAAGGTGAAAAATGACTCTAGTTTGGGTGACGGCGGCCTGTCAATTGCGATAGGGTTCTACTACGGTGGTACGTGAATACATTTCCCTTACTGTAAAAAGCGTAGAAAATGATTACGGTTCGGCCACGACTGAGCAAGGGCGGCAGCGAGCGGAGCGTCATGTGCGACAGTGCGAGTGCCGGAGGGTAGGCTCCCGCTGCAATGTGGTGCCCCGCCCGCGCCGGAGTCGAGCCCTAACATTGGTTGTGTTGCGAGGTGCTGCTGTTCGAGCGCGCCACGTTCCTGGTGGTGTCGCACTGCCAGCGCCGGCCGCACCGCGACGCGCACCGCTTCGAGAAGGTCTCCAACATCGTCAAGCAGTTCAAGCTCTCCTGCTCCAAGCTCGCCGCGCAGTTCCAAAGCATGGAGGTACCCACAACCACACATAATAGTTGCATACCTACAAAACTACTCCAATACCTACCACAAAATCGAGTAATGGGAGAGAGAGTGAAACGTTGCATATTAAGAAAAAAATTGTTTACATATTTATGTTGAATTTGACAGCTGGAACTCTAATTATCATCTGTATTAAATGCGTAACTATTTATTTTATTCTGATTAAATTAAATTAATTGAGAAAAAAATGTATGGGATGTTTTCTGTTAGTTTGTAGTAAAAAGAGCTATACATAAGTTTATAAGGAAGGAAGGAAAAAGTGTGTAATAGGTACAACTTTTAGATTAACTTAAACATTGCACATAAAACATTCTGTACGTAAAAACACGTATGTTTAACATAAACACAACGGAAAAAGACAGGTATTCAAGAAAAAAAATATTTTTATATGGGGTTCAACATTCTATATATATCCCTTTTGCGAAGAATAGGTACTCCACCTAATTCCGATCACTGATGATGATGAACATACTGTAAGCAGTCTTGACATACAATAATCAGTAAAATAGCCCTGCACGGCTATCACAAGACGACGCGTGATAGCCGTGCAGTAATCTAATAGGGGTTTGTGTTGGAAGGCTACATACTATTTTTTCCTGATAAGGTGATACTGTTAAGCAAAACGTTTCAAGATGTACTAAATTACAAAGTGGGCATAATCGCTTGGTTTTACAATGGTATCTTGCTTAGAAAAACAACTTAGTTCCACACGTGTTGTACTTAGTATACCTAAGCGCAACAGAGTTATGCTAAAAATTATTTGAGTTGACCGAGTTGTATCATAATAATCCGTTGAAAAAGCGACGCTACCATCCAGACTATTAAACTACATTTACATTCAGCCCCTGCCGCTGCCCCTCGCGCTGCCGTTAATAATTCCCTAAATACTGCTGCAGCAGGATCGAGAGGTGTATCGTGTTTACACACTCGGCCTGCCCACTTCCCTGCTCACTTCGGCTGAATGTAAATGAGACATTGAAGCATCCAAAGTCAGTTTTATAAAATGTCGGTGAGTGTGTCAGTAAGAAGATAGTTGTTGTTTGTGGCCAGGTGCGCAACAGCGTGTTCGCGGCGTTCATCGACGGGTTCACGAGCAACACGTACGTGATGGTGGAGATGTCGGACCCGCGCACACCGTCCGAGGCCACGCTCATCAACATACGCAACGCGCGCAAGCACTTCGAGAAACTCGAGAAGGTCTCCTCCAGCGCGCCCGGACACTACCAATGAGCACACCTAGCAAGACACTCCACACGCGTTAAGGTGCAAGTTGAAACCCGACCGCAGACAGCAGCAGACGACGTGTCGCTGCGACACGACCGGTTTCTATGTATATCTATGAAATACCATTCGCAGTGAGCGACATGTCGTCGAGCGGCAGACGGCACGTCGCCCGACCGCAGATTCGTAGTGCCGCCGGCGCTGAAGCGACGACACATTTATTTAAACGACAATACTCTGAATTCTTTCTGGTGGCTTTTCAAAAGTTGTTTGATTAGTATTGAATAACTTCCCTCACTTCCTCTGAATTTCAGCATAGGACGCGTGACTTTTCGTTTTTTTTTTGTAGAATACAATCCAGTCATCATCGTCTTCTTCCTCTTCTAACAAAAGATACACGAGTAAATCGCGATCACAATTTTTAGACACGTCAGACATCGTGTGTCACGGCACACTGAAACAGCTGGATAGGTACGGCGCTGTCGTCTGCAGTCGGGTTCGAAATCATACCTACATAGCGACATGAAAAACGTCTGCGGTCGGGTTTCAACTTGCACCTTATGGATAGCCGAGTCGCTCACCTTTTGTTCGCTCCTATTGCTGGGAAATCTTGCCCTACACGCCAACGACGGCATCACCGGGCTGTACGACTATAGTGTATACATGTATTTGACGTGCGATGGGTCAGTGTCCAAATAGTAACGTTTACAACGAGGCTTCCAAAGGGTTAAAGTTTTAGTTAAGGTACAAGCTGCCTCCTGCCAGGAGGGGCGCGTTCTCCACATTTGTTGATAAGGATATTTTGAAGCATCTGTACTCAATATCCTACAATTATTTTATTTTGACATATTCTTATTTAATATATAATTATTGACTTTATTTTAGACTATCTGAAATACGCGATTTTTATTTTATTATATTTCAGTAATAGAAATATTACCCCTTAGATATACACCGATACTGACCGCCCGTCTTGTAAATGTTTCACGGAATGAAACGCTGCGCCGTCGGCTGATCATATAGCATAATTCGTTAGATGGTGCGTGCATGCGTTTAATGGCCGTATTATGGTAAATATAAAATGATACTAGGTCTCAAAAACGCCTTGTACGCCTGTAACGGCACCAGCAACCAAATGAACCACACAGAAGGTATGCTAGCTGGACTATTGTGGAGTCAAAACGAACGTGCCGGCCGGGCCATAAATCTCCGGGCCGGCCACGTGCCTTTTCTATAGCTCGTTTTATTGCCCGGCCGGCACGTTGGTTTTGACTCCACCATAGCAGTAGCAGCCAACGCGCCACGCTACGAGCAAATACCCAAAGCCGAACCTCTGCCCAACATTAACTATTCATTATTTAGTAAAACCATGTGGGAACATTTCTGGCTCTTCTATCTAGTATTAACTTGGTGGCTACAGAAAATGGAAAAGAAAGCCATATTATAACAAACTTATTTGTTATTTTCTAATGTAATGTTAGCCAACCAACCAATAAATTACATATGCAGATAAAAGTAGCGAGAGCATCTAGCAAAATGCAAACTACACATTTTCAAACTTCTGGAAACCGTTCCTTTGTATAGGCCACAATCAATAGCCAATGTTGCCTCCTTTCTTCATTCATTTGGAAATCTGATATAATGTAATGAATTATTATTAATAATACTTATACAAATTCAAACTTCATTATTACAGACTATGATTAAAATGATCACGATATAAAAATTGACAAAATTATACATTTTGCTTCTTTTAATACAAATAAATACCACGCACGAGAACGGGATGGTCACTCAAATTATGAGTTTACACATTTTTATTGTGTAATGTATGTTAATGTTTACTTCCAAAATTATATACACACTTCGGTACAAATGGTCGAAATAAACCTATTTGGGGGTTTTTCGCATAGAAAGAAACTAACAATTTTCACTCTGATATTAGTCCAAAATTGATTGCTAGTAGAACCGCCGATATTTTCGTAAAATGGCCACGTACCTGTAAGATTTAATAGCTGATTTGGTAATAGTAAAATAAACTTTCGATATGGTAAAAAAAATGATGTTTGTCGGAATGAAACGTCTGCTACACTTATAAAAAAGCGGCCAAGTGCGTGTCGGGCCACGCGCAGGGTAGGGTTCCGTAGTTGGCCGTCTGTCACACACAGAATGCGGACTTAAAAGGGGCTTTTGGGGTTTTTATTATAGCTTACCCTCGTTTGCGCGCTCGCCGCGGGCAAGAAGCACCGTGTCGTGAAAAAGCAACTACCGTCTACGTTAAAAGGTTCAAATTCCAATGACAGTGAATATGCACCCGAAATTAATTGCATTTCTTACCAGTTAACTAGTTATGTCTACTACTCGTTAACTAGTTACGTCTACTTATCTGTGATAGTTTTCCTTTTAAATTCATTATATGTACTACTGCCACGAATTTTTTCACGTCCCCAGTAGTAGCCATTTAGCCGGCAGGGGGGGGACACATGACTCAAACAAAAATTGGGTCTTTAAATCCCATCATCTCGCTAACGCATAACCAAGTTGAAAAATAGTTTTAGTAAACCCATAATATTTTTGAACAAGCTATCCAACGATACACCACACTATAGGTTTAACGAGAAACAAAAAAAAACATCACCAATTTACATGTTGAGAAGGTACCCTAAAAAATTTTTTTTTCAGGATTTTATTCTACTATTTTGGGGTATTTATTTCAATTAGCGTAAATTGGGTGGTTTGGTAAAAAAAAGAAAAAAATATCGTTTTTAATAGCAAATTAAATCTTAACTAAAAGTTTGTAATATAAGAATTATAAAAAAAAATGAGGCCCTCCTAGGGGACCAATTACTGAAGATATGGGTAATCGGTAATCACATTTTGCATGCTTGGTAATGACTATAGGACATGGTAATGACAAATGTTTCTATTTCCAAATGGAAAAAAACTGTTCAATGGAATAGATTGAACAGTTTTTGCAGCATCTGAAGAGTACTGTGTTGTGATGTTTACAGTTTATATCTAAAATAAAGATTATTACTATTAAAAAGATGAATAAAATACCATAATTATGATTTATAATCATTGATTAATTCCACAAAATTATAGGGTAATGTGTTGGTTACAGTAAGTGTGTTGGCTTCGCAAAAGAAATTTTAAAAAATCAGTACTCATAAAAACTATAACAACTAGCTGGACTGCACGGGCCTATAGTAGACTTTATCTTCATAATAGTTGACTGATGCGCCTAAGCAATTATTTGCTTTGTTGTTTCATATCTAACAAACTCTTCTTGTAGCGAGATTAATTTTTGGCCATTTCATACCAACATTTACGAGCATCAGAAAACTTGCCTTTTGCTGACCTTTTAGGGGAGGGACAATGAGATGGACTACTAGACGGGCCAGGAAATTCATCTGATGGGTTGCGTTTAGATGATGTTGAAAGCCTTTTAGGAAAATGATCACGAGATGGCCCGGGAAGTTCATCTAGAGGATTAAGGATTGGGCACAGGTTATTATATCAGATGCAGCGTATCTTTTTGCATCAGTTTTTTTTTATCCGTAATGTTCTTGCTCTTAAATTATGTTGATTGATCTTCGATTTTTTACTTTGCAATCTCTGGAGTTTTGGTGTTAACTCATTTATTATTAGAAGTTTTTTGCCTATTTTCTTTGAGCATACTTGCTTTTTCTTTTTCTGGGTATTCTTTATACAGCTTAGGGTTCGATTTAATTCTTTCACGCCGTTTTTTACAGCTATGCATTTTCATAGCATCATCTCTACTTTATAAACTGAAACAAGCAATATAATGAAGAAAAAAAATAGGTATATGATTAGTATACGAGCAAACATTAATATTCGGACTCTCATAAATATTTACATTTAATATTTTATATGTACTAATATTTCTATCCACGGTAATGACAAGGACTCCACGGTAAGGACTAACTGCAGATAGTCCTTACCGTGGAATCACTTTCATTACCGTGAATTGAAAAGTCCACGGTAATCCATGGTAATGACTACCTTGGTAATGAGAAAATCCAGAAATGTCCAGTTGGGTATGCGATATATTAAATGTTCCAGACTGATCTACCGATTACGTCACATTAAATCAGTTAGGTTATAAGATAAAATGGGATTAATACAAACAGTGAGTGTACTTACCGATGAATAAGACCCACGAGCGAGAATGACAACTTATTTTGACAAAAGCCACGGTACGACACTGTGAAAACCAAAATAAACACCTGTTTTTACGTGAGCGACGTGCGTTCACTCTGCTATCTGTATAACGATAGGAGGCGTGCGGGGACAGCAGCGGGGTATATGCGAAACTATTTAGTGAGGAGCTGCACGTCACGTCACATAGTGACACGGTGATGACGAAGGGACCAAAATGTATGATAACGCTGTTAGGTTTTATAGAATACTATTTAATTTGTGCAATCAATAATGTATGTCATAACTATTAAACTTTTAAGGTAAATAACAATTTCAGTCGTAGACATGCATTTAATAGGTCTTTGTTGGTATTACCGAAAATTGGAAAGTGGACACCCCTTGGTAATGACAATTTGGCCCTTTTGACGAAAATAACTTTCTTATACTTTTATATAAAATACATTTTAATAAAGCACCAGTTAGGGATTATTCTGTATAACAAGTTATCTTATGACACGGTAAGGATCCTACTTCATTTAGAGGGTGATTTTATCGCGGACATCCGATTTGCACCAAATGAAATAATTACCCTTTGTCGGCGTGATTGGTTTATATATACCCACGCCGAATTGCAGTTTTCTAGTTGTAAGGGTTACTGAGCTAAGCCGAAGACGGACAGACAGACAGACGGACGGACATGGCGAAACTATAAGGGTTCCTTGTGGACTACGGAACCCTAAAAACGACTCCGCCCGCCTATTTATTACAGAGAACCCAGGCGGAGCAGCAGGAAATAATTGTGGTGGTACCTTTAGAGTGGACATAGGCGATGCGTGATCTAGACACGCGGCAGCAATTCAAGCCAAGTTCAAGCAAAGGAACTGGCTAGCCAGCGCCGAGTGTAATATTACACGAACCACTTGGTGCCACTTTTGACCCTTCTATAACTCAAAACCTATTTAACGTAAACACATAAAACTACGTTGTGTTTAATTATATCCATAAGGACATCTAGGAGCCCAAAGTTCATGAAGCTAGCTCAAACGTTTATAAAGATATGAAGGTCAAAACGTCGTAAATTTTAGTACTGAGTTCTGACTGACATATAGTACCTAAACCTAACCTACTTCCAGATGACCTAGAAGGATGAAATTTGGAATCCAGCTCGGTAATTGTGTGTAAGCGTAGGAAAAAATCTAAAAATAAAAAAAAAGTTAAAAAATAGGCGGTCCCCATACAATTTTTTTTTTTATTGTAGCGTTGGAACCGTTACAAGCAGATATTTGAAACTATCCCAATATATGTATTATTATATTTGCTATATAACAGAAATATAAAAATAAAGTTAAGTCAAAAAATAAGTGGTGTCCCCATACAAAAAACTTGTAATACGCGCTAAACAACCGACCAACGGTATGTCTTTCGGCGGCACCAGTTTTTATCAGAATTATATATATATATATATATATATGTTGAATAACTTTATAAAATAACTGATGTAATGAAAACTGGTCAAGTCAAATCTAACCTACTTTAAGATCTCACATTTTTAAATAACAGCAATTGTTATTATAGGTATCCAATAAAGCAAAGAAATAGAGAATAGAATCAAAATTTCAGTTGAGAGGAAATGACTGGAAAAATATATTTTTTTACATGTTCGTGTGACCAGCTGACGGACTTTCCACCACTGTACAGTCAGCTGATGATTGTTTTTCGTCATAATATTGGATTAAATATCATTTGATGATGAAATAAATCGAGAGGAACAGGCAATTTTTTTTACATGTTTGGGAGGCGGCTGCTGGTCAACCCACCAACGGAGCCGCAGCTGACGCCCACGGGGCTTCATGATACAACATTCTTAACCTTCTCACAAGTTATGGCAGGGGAGAAAGTAACTGACAAAAAATTGTGCCTAGTAGGTACGCGGGCTACTGCGTTACAAACTTCAGGGCATCAGCTGACGAGTTTTCCACGGCGATAGAACCAACTGACGCGTTGATATATTTATAATAGGTAGCATATAAACTGTCATCTAACAAAATTTCAGTTGGGAGGAAATGACTGTTTTTTTTTTTCTTTACACGTTCGTGTGACCAGCTGACGGACTTTCACCACTGTACAGTCAGCTGACGATTCTTTTTCGTCATAATATTGGATTAACTATCATTTGATGATAAAATGAATCGGGAGGCACAGGCAATTTATTTATATTTTTTTACATGTTTGGGAGGCTGCTGCTGGTCAACCCACCAACAGAGCCGCAGCTGACGCCCACGGGGCTTCATGATACAACATTCTTAACCTTCTCACAAGTTATGGCACGGGAGAAAGTGACTGCCAAAAAAATGCCCCTAGCTCGCGGTCAAGAATAAAATAAACTCTTCCTTTAAAACTTTTACTATCAACTTATAACGTCATACATAACATAACACATTTTAGATGATATAAAAGCTTCTCGCGAGATTTAGGTACTCGTATATACTCAGGTAAATCTCGCGACAAGCTTTTATAGCGCATTTAAATAAAAACTATACCTAAGCGATGGCGTAAGATTTTTGGGCATATCTACGGAAAAATACTTACAGTGATTCAGATATTACACAAGTAAGTAAAGTTTACGTCGTAATTATCTGAACACTTGATAAATATTGACATAGATAGTAATAGGACCTATTAGGCAAGTCCTACGCCGCCGGAAGTTTTATTGCAATACATTGCACAAAGATACATGTATATTATGAATACATAGGTATAATAGGAGTTCGAAGAATTATTATGAAGGTTACGTTTTGTTGCCCGGTGAATACCCAGTTGCAGCTGGCAGTGGCAGTTTCCTCAATGGGCTACGTAACAGTTCGCATACGTCATCGGCTAATCGCGTCGCGGTGCCCCCGGCCCGCTCCGACCACGCACCGCCCCCGCCCCGCCCCGCCCCGCGCGGTACGACGCGACACGACGGACGAGCCGAGCAGTCAGTCACCGTACTCACTCTCACTACTCACAGAGTCAGTCAGTCGCATTGTTAAGTTAACCCCGGAACGTACGCCTGACAGTGAACATTTCATTGTACAACATTATAAGTATTTGTCATCAGTTTGATTGATCTAAATTCCTCAGGTAGGTTAGTTTTAATTCCTTATATGAAAGTATATAACTGAAATATCGACACTCGTAGCGTCTGGGTGTAATCATATTTCACCATATTTCGTGAGAAATCATTTTAATGTGTTGTTTACTTTCAGATTACAAAAATGGCTCAAGACAGACCCGTGTTTGACTACAACGAAGAGTCGCAAAGTGAAAAATTGGCCCGTAAATCTAAGGAGTCTCCGTTTATGATTATTGGTAAGTACATGTTATCTACTCACCTAGCATAACCTTAACCTTAGACAGCTGAGCCTATCGATCGATAATAGGATTACATTATTTACATCATATGGGTACGTACCGACTACTGTACAGCAGGTATTGGTCTCTTTTTTCGATTCCGGTCAAAAAAAAATACCCAAGAGGCAACTGGATGGATCGCGGTATACCTATAAACACCCAAACTGAGCCAACTTGGACTGAGGCGGAAAAAGTAGAGGGTGTTTTTGTTTATCGCCGTGCAGCCGATTGAAACAGCATAAATTTTCCTTATATAAACAGTGTAAACACTTTCAGGTAGCCGCTGTTCGAAAAGGCTGCTTTGCGAAAAAAATATAGATAGAAGTACTTTTACATAGGTAATGTCAATAAATGTACAGAGTTAGGTAGGTACAGTCAGCATCAGAAGTAGGTAGTTAAGCAAAATGACCTACACAGATCCTTATTCCCTTGACATTAGAGTTCGTGTGTACATTTTGAGCACAGCTTAGCAACTTCTGCTGCTGACTATACTACTACATTTTGATCTGACATTTGGCCTAACACCTTTTCAAAACTGAGCCTTTAAATATTGTTTATTATTGACTTGTGATAAATGTGTGGTATTATAAGCCGGTTTAACATATACGCACAGTCAGCAGTTAGTAAAGGATTATACCAGTATGTTTCTCAAAACGTTCTCTACCCGATTTTATCGCCAGTCTTTACTTTGGTAATAAAATCGGGTAAAGATATTGGGCCTCTGTAGATATTTATGAGCTGCTTGCTTATCCGCGGATTTATAACCGGTGATGAGTGAAGGTACCTCTCCGCTTTTTAGAGGGGCCTAGCTCCAAGTAGGTATTGTAGTTAAGAATAGAGAGTGAATGTCGATTGTTTGTGCGCGCAGGTCTAGGCGGGCTGGCGGCAGCAGTGGGCGTGGGCGCGTACCAGTACAAGCGGCGCGGCGCCATGAGCACCAGCGTGTTCCTGATGCAGTTCCGCGTGATCGCGCAGGGCGCCGCCGTGGGCGCGCTCACCGCCGGCATGGCCTACACCCTCTTCAAGAACCACTTCTACAAGCCCGACAAACCTATCGAACATTAATGCTCATGTTCACTACAGCTAATCTGGTTTGATTACGTGACGCTGCCGCAGGGTAATTGCTTTAACCGTTCATTATACGTTCCAAGCATTAGTTCTTTCAAAACTACATCGAATGACAGTTGAGTGCACGGATGTCCGCTTTAAAAGTTACGCAATTAACCCTGCCGAGAGTGCCGAATCGCAACCATGCTCAGCACAATTTAGTATGATAAGCGTTTTCTCGCCACGCATCGCCTGCCTACTACTACACCATTCATTGTATCTGCATTAAACGTTTGTGATGGTGGGACTGTGTAGTGAGGAAGCAAATGATTGTGATACTTTTTTAGTATAGGGATCTAACTACCAACTATTGTGATTTCTGTTTCAAGGACAAAAAGCACAAAGGCTGGCGCCAGCTGCCACGGCGAAATCAATATAAGTATGTCTGCCCTCTATCCTAAATCACGTGTTATGTAACACTTAGATACATACAATTTTGATTTCATTTGAATAGGAAAGATATTTGCCTTTGACGCCTTGTGTCTTTTCTTAAGTATGTACCATGACGCACAGTATGGTCTGGCTCTGGCTATAGTTATTGTCATAACTGCCTGTACATTATAGTATTTCTTTTTCCTCTACATTATAATTACTATGCTTATGTAAGTTTGATCATGTCTGCATCCAAGTGCCGACTGAGAAATATTTATTGGGGTGGAGTGTGTCACCTAGTGCACATAGGCTTCTCCTAATCATTTGCGCTGTGGCTATTAAATAAGATAAGTAAGCATTTGGAATCGAATTCGAACCAAATTAATCTGAATGATTGTTTTGTTAAGTATTACGATTTAAATTATTGGAATAGTCTACTTAGTCAACTGCAAAAATGACTGACAATAGGCTCTTAATTGTCTTTAAAATAAGTAGATTTGAAAGTTTTAGTGGCGAAGACATTTTTACAGCTGACTAAGTATCTGACGTAGTTACTACATACATTTTAAAAATAAAAATTGTCGCGGTGAATTATTAATACACTTTTTTGATGTTAATTCCTTTGTTTGATTTATGTTTATTTGTTTATAGTTACCTGGTTTATTCTAATCGAATCATAGAAATAGGCCTACGCGGGGTGCGAAGTTATTCAATAACAAACTGCCCGCGCGGCTCGTGCGTGACGATGTAACGAAAACCATTGTCCTAAACTTATTTTAAACTAGCTTTTGCCCGCCACTTCGTCCGTGTGGAAGTCGTTTAAAATGACAACGCATCTCCATACAAAATTCCGCCCCCTTTTATTTTTTTATAAAAAACCGGCCAAGTGCGTGTCGGACCACGCAAAACGAAGGGTTCCGTGCCTATTAAAAAGGTCGTATCGTCATAGAAATCTTACGGCACTTACGTCCTTTTCTTTGAGGAAGGCAGTTTTTCAGCAATATCTCGGAAACTTTTCATCCGATCTTGTTCAAAACAATTTTCGGTGAATGAACTTAATAAGCGCTATGTCCATGAATTTTTTCATATTTTTAAAATACACCGTTCAAAAATTAGAGGGGGGGACAGAATTTTAGTGACTTTCGGGGCGATTATCTCTGACTGTATTCACTTAATCAAAAAAAATCCCGAGAAACCTTATATTTATTTTGAAAGGCCTATCGATTCATGTGCCACACGTGGGCTCACGATGAAAAAAAATGTTTTGACTTAGTTTTATGTATGGAGTACACCCCTAAAAAAATTTTTTTTAGTAATTTTAATTACAAAACTGTAGCGGCTAACAAAATACACCTATCCTCAAAATTTTATTCAAATACACCTTATAGTTTTCGAGTAAAATGCCTGTGACATACGGACAGACGGACATGACGAAACTATAAGGGTTCCGTTTTTGCCATTTTGGCTACGGAACCCTAAAAAAGACTGATTCAACGCACAGCCGAAACTAGAAACTTGAAATTTACTCACCAGAGGGCCTACCGCGAAACGAAATTCGTTTTCGTTCGTGTATCTTCGTCTCTGTCGCTCGAACTAGCAAGTGCGACAGAGACGGAGATACACGAACGAAAACGAATTTCGTTTCGCGGTAGGCCCCCAGAACTACGAAGTGCGGACCAAGTTTTTGGCGGGAGAAATATGGCGGTTTAAATAAAAAATAAAATGTGTCCTTGTGATTGTCATTTATTCTGCTTGTTCGGGTATAGTTTTGAGGCATGAGATCTATAATACTCAGGACAAGCTATACGCGATGCCACAATGAGGGACGGAAAGGCTATGGCTGATGGTGATGGCTTACCATAAACAACCTACTTAATTTGGGCGGATAGTGGATTTCTTGCCACAACTTCATATTAAATCAGTAGGTAGTGGCAAATAAAAAAAACCGGCCAAGTGCGTGTCGGATCACGCAAAACGAAGGGTTCCGTGCCTATTAAAAAGGTCGTATCGTCACAGAAATTTTACGGCACTTACGTCCTTTTCTTTGAGAAAGGCAGTTTTTCAGCAATATCTCGAAAACCTCTGAACCGATCTTGTTCAAAACAATTTTCGGTGAATGAAATTAATAAGCCCTATGTCCATGAATTTTTCCATATTTTTAAAATACACCGTTCAAAAATTAGAGGGGGGGGGGACAGAATTTTAGTGACTTTCGGGGCGATTATCTCCGACCCTATTCACTTAATCAAAAAAAATGCTAAGAAACCTTATATTTATTTTGAAAGGCCTATCGATTGATGTACCACACGGGGGGTCACAATGAAAAAAAAAATTGACTTTTAGTTTTATGTATGGAGTGCACCCCTAAAATTTTTTTTTTTTGTCATATTAATTACAAAACTATGTAGCGGCTAACAAAATACACCTATCCTCAAAATTTTATTCGAATACACCTTATAGTTTTCGAGTAAAATGCCTGTGACATACGGACAGACGAACATGACGAAACTATAAGGGTTCCGTTTTTGCCATTTTGGCTACGGAACCCTAAAAAGGGGAACTATGACAAGGACAACGAATGATATTCCCCTTTCTTAAACTTATCGAGATTTGTATGCTACCATCTCGCTTGGACATGGTATTCAGGTTTCTGTTGGTTGTGGTTTTGATTTGACGGCGTTTAGAACAGTAGGAACTCTGTAAGTATTGTAATCTGTGGAAAGTATATATATTAGGATTAGGTCAAGGTAACTGCGGATACTCTTTGGAACCATTCTTTAAATTTATTGCTCCTATTACAGGCCACACCCTGTGTATGACTTTTGTTATGCCTGAAAGTTCCAAATTCAAAATGTACATCGTGTGGGTTACTTATCAAGCGTAAAATTTGAAATTTTTACATTTGATTAAAATGCTTATTCTATACAAATATTATAAAGAATATTTTTATCCCGCGGGTTTGCGCCTACGTCCTTTGCAATAAGCGGGCGAATACAGCGATGGGTAGTTTTTTTTTAATTCGTCGAAAATATTTTTAACGAAGTTTGTATATATGAAAATAAATGACGGAAACTGAAAAATTTCGCGGATCACTGGCAGTTTTATTCATCCTCTTAAAACCCGACACCGAAAAAGATGCAGCACGAATATTTGGGCAAATGCCGCCAAGTGTGTTGCCACCATTAAGAGATAATAAGATATTGGATGCACAAATGTAAATAATAACTTACACTAAGATATTGGCCATTTTTTGGACAAGTTACGTTGATAGCGGGTCATTTTGGAACTTCATATAATATGAATCATATTATATGTTACCTACTTAACGTACGGTCGAATGTAAGAAATGGTTATAAACTGGTTAATAATTATAAATTTTGTTTAATGTTTTTCATAATCGGTATGTACAGTCGACGCCAAAAAGACGTTTACACTTTTGCACCTTTATTCCATTGCAATAAGGCGAAATAGTATAAACGTATTTTTGGCGTCGCCCGTACTACTTATTACATTGCATTATATTAATTTCCATGTACCTACTTATTTATCTTATGATCACGTATATATCTCATGAAATAAAACTATATCGATACGATGTATCGACATATTTAAAAACTGATCCATGCCAAAATGCAGTGGGTGCATGGGTAAAAAGGAATTCCCCGTGCACCCACTGGTGGGTGGACCCGGTGGTTGCACGGGTCGTGAGGGCATTTCCCGATTACAAATTATCGGTGTTCACAATTTTACGTTGACATAGGTAGGTACCTATACCTACTTAAGGGACAAATGAAGAGCAGCGCAAGTATATGAGCCGGAAACATTAATTAAGAAACTTCGACAGAGTTAGAATGGAAAACCCACTATCTCTGGTATTAATTATACTTATCATTGTACAGTACCTATAATGTAGACACAGGTCCCTACAAGTACCGCAATATACAACTGTCTCTCGCTTGCACCACTAGGATATGCGCCGTAGGTATGCACGAGTGCAGCGGCAGCTGCGTCGCGTCGTCGGTCCAACGCTCCCGCCTCACTCACACAAACATAATCAGTTTATTATAGAGGATTTTCCTGTTACCGTTACACGATGTTTCAGTTTCACTGAATTGCTTGCCAATGACGTGCAGAGAATTCATAAAATTATCTACCCAATGGCAGATGCCCTTCGCAGACAAAAATAGAGGAGAATTAGAGGAACGTATATCGGTATCAAATCTCAGGCAAGCACCTCAGCGGCGCGCCTCTAGCGGACATACCTAGATTAAAAACTAACGAAAAAAATTCCGCGCGCCCCTTTGGAACCCCGCGCCTAGTTTGCCTATATGGATAGTCCGCCTCTGCAAGCTTTTGCCCCCGACTTCGTCTGCGTGGACCCGGAATAAATACTATCCTATCTTATATATTTTCATCCAGGCTATAGGTAAGATATATTCGTGCAAAATTTCATCCAAATCGGTAAAGCCGTTTAAGCGTGACTGAGTAACAAACATCCAAACTTTCGCATTTAATATTAGTAAGTAGTATAGGATAGGATAAGAATTGCAAAAGAATGCCAAAATAAGTTATTTATTGAGCCATTATTTCGTACCATATCGCATACGTGACTGTAGGTTAGTGCTTCCAAATCCCGCCTTTTCTAGGACGTTTTTCAATACCGGTATTTACAACTACATTACCGGGATCCCGGTATTCTTATAAAGTAGCGAAGTATGCTAAATAACCTTTTCATCACACTTGCTCGAAAATGGTGTTATTATACGCAAGCGTACTGAGCTGTAATGGGCTATATTACGCCCATGGGCGTTATGGTTTTTTTTTTAAATAATAGAACCCTCTGATTGGCTTAAGCAAATCTGGTTGCTGTGTGATTGGTTGAATAAAAAAATCTAGTTGGTCACGACGCCCCGCCCCGCAAGAATACTGCTCTGTGATTGGTTGAAATATTGAACTGCGCGCTCTACTAGCACTGATCTGGAAGTGAAGTTGTCAATTTTTGATTGGTGCTGCTGTATGAAACATACATTTTTCTGTCTTTTGTTGTTATTTATTTCCTCGCAAATGTGATGAAAAACATTGTGTATAACACGGGCGTAAGAATATTGCAAACTCGAGTCATCAAAAGCCCTCCGCCTTCGGCGTCGGGCTTCTGATACACTCTCGTTAGCAATATTCCACTTACGGCCCTCGTTAAACAATGTACTATAACGCCCTCTTAAAAACTTGCCAGTTTCTGTGTTGATGGTCTGGGCATACTCGGTTACTTGAAGGTATGTAAAAATTATGGTTGTACAGCAAATTGACCTACAATAATTATGGTTTATTGCTACAGCCATTAAAAATGCAGTCAGTACCTACTTATAAAGGGAGCTCGTGTGAGAAGAGGTCGAAAATTCAATCGCGAGATGCCGTAACTTCGCCTATGTTTATCAATTTCCAATCTAATTGATAATGTCAAGAATTTTTTGACAAAATGGGTGGATTTTCTTTTGCAAAGTTTAGGGTTAAGAGCCTTACTCTAATCTATGCTTTAACTTTTTTCCATAGTGTAACGCCAATTACCCATACGTTTTATACGGGTAACTTTCGTTACACAATGGAAAAAAGTTAAAGCGTGATTAGATTAAGGCCCTTAACTATGTAAAATTTTTTTGCAATCCAACCAACTGATTGACATAAAATAAGACAATTTCGCCACGTGCACCAAAGAGATTACTCTCTGCCAATAGGTTTCGTTCTACAGTAGACCCTTCGAAATATATATTTATCCCATTTTAAAAATCAGTTATTTTATCTCTAACATGACTTGGCATGCATAAACACATTGTAAAATATTACATTCAGACACAAGCATGATGTAACCTAAATACAATGTAAACTTTTGTCATTTTGTCACTGCAATATTTTAGCCATTAATTTTTGTACATTTTGACACACACACATTGGAACAATTTGGACAATCTGTCATGTGAACAGCCATGTCCCGGAAGGAAATAAATTAGGTAGGTACAGTTGAAATGGTATTTGACTTCACAATATTTAATACAGATTTTATTTGATCCATTATAAAAAAAAACATCATTGTAATACAATAGGCATTCAGGTGATAGCATTCACCTGGACAAGTACAAATAAAATTATTTGAATTATTTCATAACATTCAATCACACTTCATTGTAATATCAGACAGAGAAATATAAATCAAATTTTACTAATATCTAATAAATTGATTTTGTGTATTTAAAGTAAAAGTTCTCAACAGGTATTGGCTAATAAAAGCAAAGTAGTCAAGTTATTTTCTGCATGGAATACATATTTCACTCAACACTTACACAGTTTCAGCAACATCGTTTAATGGTTAAGGGGGAATCGGCGTATGGGGAGCAGGGACCCAAACATGATATGCTGCACTACAGGGAACTTGCTGAGTACTTCTTTTTTATACATTTTAATTAGACCTTGATTGATCTTTGCCCATGAACTCACAGAACTAATACTCCAGAGCTGATTAGAATGCTCTGCAAATGGGCCTTTCTTTACTTCCTTAATGTACTTTATGCAGGACAGGAACATGTATTCATCTGCATATTTATCAATGATGTCATCCTCCAGAAACTTTACAGGAGGATATATCTTTGGCTGATCAATGAGCTGAGCACTTCCCCAAATAAACGGCACAAACTGATAATCATCCAGGCTCCAGACACCATGGCTCCCCGCAGGCTCCATCCTGTATGTTTTCTGCAGCTTTCTTACTATATTTAGGTACTTATTAAATATCAGAAATACAGTTGGGACATTGTCTTCTGTTTGAAGGAACCCTATTTTATATAAACAACAGAGAAACATAACAAATGCCATTTCGTGGCCTGTGCCATAATCAATCCTGGTAGCATTGCCAAAACTCTCCTCCAGGTAAGCTTTTATTTCTGAAATGGCCAGGTGGAGTGAGTCATCCATTATTTTTTGTAGAAATATTGTTGACTTGGATTTCACTTTGTCAAGCCAATCTCTGAAAGCTACGTTGCCAAATCTTTGTGGCTGCTCGACAGGTGGAAACTCATTTATCATTTTATCTATCTGTTCTAAGACTTCCAATAGCTTTGTGACATTGTCATTCACCTTGCAGTCAACAGACAGAGGTTTGCCTTTAATAGATTCATTGATAGTAGCAATAAATCCGGTATATTCCATGTATGCTTCAGATTTCTCCCAAACTGCCATGTCGGTGATAGTTTTAACAGCCTTCTCTGGCTCACAGAAGCGATGGTTTGGGGGCACAGATGAAACTGTGGTACTTCCTTTCTTTTGTCCATCACCAATTACACAGTCGGCATTCATCTGAAAAATATTAATAAAAAATGTGGGTGATATTTAAATACTAGTCTCAATGACAATGCACATAATTAAATATTAAAGTCTAACACTAATGGATCCAAGGGCTCAAGCCCTCTTGTCAGAGTCCTTACTATACTAAAATCTAATATCCCCTCTCCCAAACCAAACTACTAGACGCGCCACTGAACTCAAAGGCATACAACTGAATGAAGAGTAAATGGTTGGTTTGCTTAGGCTTGACAAAAATCGTGTACCTACTATGTGTGATACATCACACGTTACCATTAGCTTGGACTTGGCAGTGATAGACAAATATTAGGATACGGTGTGATACTGATAATTAAGATCAATTAATTTGTTCTTTCATTTCATGAGCAGTATAAAATGGCAGCCAAGGACATTAATTATAAAAAAATATATAAATATTATATAAGTAATTAACATTACAGCTAAGTGTGAATGATACAATTGGAGATACAGGCGTTTTCTCGTGCGCTCTACTTAAGTGTAACCTACAATAACGATTTGCCGCCGCGGTCACTCGCTCAGCTTAGCTACGCCGCGATAAGCTAACGAAGGTCGTCTATGTCAATCTGACCCTAGTACAAGTAGTACAACCCGTCCATAACTAAGTTTAATGACTTGCAAACGAAGTCTAAGCAATAGTTTAATGTGTGTTAAAAAATAATTAGTTAAAATGGATAGAATTCTGCGCGGTATCATGCGATATCGTGTATTGGACCGATCTAGCATGGTCAAACAGTTTCAACAAGTCAAAGACAACCCAGTGGTAAGATAAATGATAATAGACTAACCTTGTACAAAAAAATGTAACAGAATTTCCCAGCAAACTTTTTAACTGTGTTACTGCAACTTTGTGAAAGGCTTTTAATTCCGAACAATCCTTTGTAAAATAGCAAAGAATGTTCTCAACTGTATGTAATAGAAATTGCTTGTACATATATTGACAATACAATGCCAAATGCCATTGATTGACATCGGTAGCCGGTTGGCCACAGCTGTATTTTCCTTTTTAAAGGCAACACACCTTACAATTTGTCACTATACAACCCGGCGCTACCACGAACTTCGAAACTCGAAGTTCGTATGTCTGCATCCCTGTCATTCGATAGAGATGGAGATACTCGAATTTCGAAGTTCGTGGTAATAGCTCTGGGGGCCTACCGCCAACGGCATTCGAAGTTTTCCCTCTCTGTTGAACTTACGTACGAACTCGCAAGTCTGACAGAGAGGGAAAACTTCGAATGCCTTTCGCGGTAGGCCCTCAGGGCCTACCGCGAAACGAAATTCGTTTTCGTTCGTGTATCTCCGTCTCTATCGCTCGAACTAGCGAATTTCGTTTCGCGGTAGGCCCCCTGAGGGGCTACCGCGAAAGGCATTCGAAGTTTTCCCTCTCTGTCAGACTTTCGAGTTCGTACGCGTCGGCACGGTTAGCACAAGACGGCCGCGACATATTCTCGAGTTCTCTCGCACTATCCGTCTCTCTCTTATTAGACCACTTACAAAGAGACGGATAGTGCGAGAGAGCTCGAGAATATATCGCGGCCGTCTTGTGCTAACCGTGCTGCACGGCTATCACAAGACGGCGCGCGAGCTCTCGATTTTTCTCGCACTATACCTCTCTTTCTAAGTTAAGCTCTCTGTGCTCCCTACGGATAAACATGAGTGCGGTATTTTTATCGAAGTCTTGCCTGTCTGTTTTAGCTATATTTGATGTGTTTTTATTTATTTATGTAGTTACGTAGTTTATTAAAAAGTTACGATTTATCACAAAACATTATTAATTATATTAGGGATACTTGATTGTCAGTTGTTGGAGCGTGATCATACATCTTATTGTACATTGTACATATATTTTTTTTAGCCAAAGGCAGTATTCTACACATGCATGGACAGTCGAATGATTCCTACTAGATTTACGGAAACCAGTGTAGGCGACATGTTTGTTGGTTCGTAAAAATTTGATTTCATATTCTGGTATATGTGTTACGTATCTGTTTTGTTTTATGAAACTATAATGTATTTTTTGCAGTCAGAAACGCGGGAAATTTGATTCCACACTCTCAACACTTCCTAGATGAGATGACTAGCTGTGAACCAGCTGCTCTGGAACTTGGCTGCATAATTAACGATATAAGGCACATAATTGTGTGCGGCCATAGTGATTGTAAAGCTATGAATCTCTTATATAAATTAAAAAGCAAAGAAGAATCAAGCACGGTTAGTAAATTAGTGATATATAAGGCGCGTCCAGACGTCCAAATCCTTTTCCTTATCTCGGTCTATCTTATGGCGTTTACATGCACGCGTTCAAGGCGACATTCAACGGGTACGGGCGCGGGCGCGACCGTGTAAACAGCCTACTTGTGCACGCGCCCGTGCCCGTGCCCCTGCATACCGCTGATCGGGACGACTGTCGGTTTTTTGACAAAGATCAAAGGATGAATGTGCTCATGCCTGTGTATGTACAGTCGACTACAAAGAGAAAGATACAACCAAAGTTACAAAAATATGTATACACGACTTTATTGCCTTAACATTAAGGTCGTGTATACATATTTTTGTAACTTTGGCTGTACCGATCTCTTTGTAGTCGACTGTACCACGCTTGCGTACAATAGTTAAAATGTCGGATTTGGAGTCTTCAAACGATCAAAAATGGTCAAAGAAATATTTTTTTCTCTTTCAGCACGGCTATCACAACTATCACAAGACAGTACGCGAGCTCTCTCGATTTTTCTCGCACTATACGTCTCTCTTCTATTAGAACACTTAGAAAGAGAGGTATAGTGCGAGAAAAATCGAGAGAGCTCGCGGGCCGTCTTGTGATAGCCGTGCAAGGGAGAAACAACAATTTGAGACCCCCAGAATAAATATTATAAAGAAAAAAACTCTCATGTTTTCATGATAAGCATGCCCACGAGCGTGTCTAGCTTGCTTGGCCCGAAAAAGTGCAGGGGCTGTGTGCCGGGCTGTTTGCCGGGCTGCATGCCAAGCTGCTTGCCAGGCTACACAGAGTGCGTGTAAACGTACCATTAGTGCGCAGTCCGCCGCGTTCGGACGTCTGGAAGCGCCTTAAGATAGGCTTAAATGCTCCTCTACAGAGCGGGCCATCATGGCTGCAGAATAGCAGCAGCAGTTATACATTTGAATGCGATGGAACTATGTCTTTCTCTTCTCCCCCTAACGCATAGTAGCGTCCTATGTGATGGGCCGTGATGACCCATTGTCTAGAGGAGCCTTAAGAAAAGGTGCACGCATCCAGGTGATACTGCAAGGCGGACTGCACGAGCAGTTAAAGAAGCTATTTGTTTTATAATATTTTATGTATTTATCTTATAAGATAGAACGAGATAGAGTCTGGCTAGTAAAAGATGAGCCTGTTATTTATTTTAAACAGAAATACCATTGTCAAATGTGTACGTGAAACGCCTTAAATTAGTATGATGTCTATCTAGATCTTGATACTTGATATGCCAATTAAGAAAGTAACTGTTCCATGATAAATTGGACTGTTTTTGCTCTTTAAGAGAATTGGACTGTTTTTGCTCTTTAAGAGAATTAAACGGTGGCTTAACTGCTAATACTATTCACATTGAACAATATGATAAAAAGTTCAATTATTATGTCTGGTCAAAATTTAAATTGTGGAAAGTGGATTAGTTAGAGTTTTATTTCATACAACTTTACTTCCTTCTTCTTGATCAGTCGCATTTTGTGAATTGATTTTTTTTATTTATTAAAAAAAACAATTTACATTTTGTAGTTTTTATATAAACTCGCCAAACTGTAACGTTTGATGGCGAGAAACGCTCATGTTCTATACTAGAATAACCTATTTAATTACATCTAACATTTTCTATTTATACTTAACATTCTTATATGACATCTATATGGTCTAAATTGTTCAAGTAGCATTATTATTTTATCGCTGTATACACAATATTGCAACACGCTATTTTTTTTTAATTTTCCGCTCTATTCTAGGCTCATCTTTCCCTGAGGGCCTACCGCAAAACGATATTCGTTTTCGTTTGTGTATCTCCCTCTCTGTCTCTCGAGACGGAGATACACGAACCAAAACGAACATCGTTTCGCGGTAGGCCCTCAGACTAATAGCTTCTTGCGGCCGTCTAAATGCATCTGCAGCTTGCTATCCGCGAACTCAGAACCGTTTTGATGCGACTTTATGAACACTAACTACCACCCTCTAAATACTAATCAAATTCAATACCTACTGGAGTACGTCGTCATATATTTATGTCCGGTATCAACCGCAATCATACGCTTTACTTGGTTCCTTCAAAATCGTACTTAGATAGTCTTTTTCTGTAATGTACTTAAGGTGCGTACGAATTAGAGTAAAATAGGCGAGCCGTGCGTGCTTCAGCCTCGGGTTGAAGCACGCACGGCTCGCCTATTTTACTCAAATTCGTACGCGCTCACGTGCTGTGTGTGAGCAGCGCGCGCGGCGAGCCGCCCAGCACGGCTATCACAAGACGGCGCGCGAGCTGTCTCGAATTTTCTGAGCGTGCCGCGGACAGAGCGACAAGATTGTTTGCGCGTTGTTTGTTGTGTACGCGAGGCGTACGAGTTTGAGCCGTACGTTTGTAATCGTTTGTTAGTAAATTTGGAACAATTATTGATACAAATACATGAAAAGCAAACGGTGTTGTGGGAGCCGAAATCAATTAGCTGTCATCGTGTCGACGCTATTTTGAACGACGCGCAATGTCAGCTCGCCGCGAGCGCGCTGCCTCACCCGCGCATGTTTATGCGCTACTATGCAGGTACCGTCAACCGGGGGTATTAGGGATGGTGTGGGGAATAGGGACGAAAACCGAGAATGACAATTACCCGATAATTTCTCAAAAACTACCAATTAGAAGTTTTATCGTGTTATTTAAAATAGTAGTAGAATAGTTGGTTTCAGTAAGGGCAACACTGGAATGGCATGAAGGTGGTTCTAGATTGTCAAACTAACCGTTTGAAGTTGGGTCTCGGTGACAGCAGTTTTTTTGCTCTGCAAAACTTCCTTGTTATTTAATAGTTTTAATGAAAGTAGATACTTTTAATGGTGCAAAAGGTGTTTAGAATTTAATGCAGAACCTGTTTTAAGCACGGCAAGTCAACATTATTTTTGTTTTGTAAGTAAAACTGCAAAAATAGTGATGCATGGAAAATTAAAAAAAAATCCGAGGTTTATAGGGACGCAACGAGGGTTATTAGGGACGAGTGTGAGATGAAAAGGCACGCCGTTGGTAGTTAATAGGGACGTAATAAGTTGAAATCGGGACGGTAAAGGGTGTACAGGGACAGGGCTGCCAAAATGTAGTTTCGTTTTGCTATAAACCTACCTTGGTAGTTTTTACCCGACCGCGAAAGAAAGAGGATTATGTTTTGAAGTTAGAATATGTGTACGTATGTATGTTTATGTATATATGTACAACTCTTTATAAATAAATATTATATATATTATATGTAGTATTTATATGATGTATATATAAATAATATTTATAAAAAAAAATTGTATGTAGGTATATATAAATTTCATTAGGTGAATGGTTTTTTAAATAAATGAATACAGATTAAAAGAAGAATGTTTCTGAATTAGGATATAACTAGTAGGTATAGATGAATTATCGAAAACGTGGAATTTCATTTGTAGTGGTGCTATGCTGATAGTACGAGAAAATAAAAAAATCAAATATAGAATGCCTGTAAACAGTTGGTGTAAACCTATGGCACAGTTGGTGTGTATTTTGTTTATGACTTTGTTTTATAAATGTTTTTTTTCTCTCTTATAACCTAAACCAAAAAATAAATAAAAGTTTTTTAATTCAAATGTAGGTATTTTATTTGAATTTATTCTACGATATTAATTAATTAGGTACATTCAGAGCTAGTAAGTACCTACATAAGCATCACCTATGTTAGGTTACCTACTTATTTGCCAGCATATTATATTTGTGACAGCCCTAGCCATTTTTCCCTACTGGTACCCTTATTAGTCTGTATTGACCCCATATCCAGTATGAATAGGGACGGCCTGTTTTTTAAAAAAAAAGTGGGTTTAAATTATTTTTTTATGTAAAATATTATTATAAGTGGGTTCTCAAACACAAGATAAAAAATTTAAAACCTTAACTTTGTAATCGCTTATAGAAATATTTCGCTATAATCACGTTCAAAGTTCAAAATTGTACCTAATCACCCCGGTTGACGGTATATGCGCGAGCATCCCTCAGGCTGAGCAGCTCGAATTCGTACGCAGCTTATAGTAACAGACAAGTGAACACGTTCGCTCCAAACCGAGACCTTAAGTGCAGTTCCGACCATGTTCGATCGAGTGTTGCGAGTTTTGCAAACCAAGTAGGTATTAATGCTAATAATAATAGTTCGTTGGTCTGTTATTCAATACGGTGGAATAGGGTTTGGTTTGTTTGGTACTTTGATTGGAAGGGCGACTGATCAAATGGGTTTTTCTCCGATTTTTTTATTTGTGGGTGAACTGTGGCAGTGAATATAATTAGAGTACGCTACAAGATAGCTTGTAGCGTACTCGATTAACTCTACTTACTTTCAAATAGTTCAGCTTGTATACTAAATTCTAAACAATCGAAGTAGCCTCATTTTTTCATACAGTAACTCGATTCCACGGTACTCAACTCACACTCACCCTTAAAATGTATTCATATTACTTAAATACATGTGTATGTTCATTCCAGGAACAAAGAAGAATGTCACCCTTACGTTCTTGGTTATGCAACCATGGGCAAACAAGCTTAGACAAATTCATCGCCATGAATGGCGATTTCTCTAAACCAATGTTATTCACAGCTGAAACGCCTCAAACCAAGTTTGTAGCGTATATTGATCCTGAAAATAAATTTAGTACTGAAGACAAATTATCTCAGGTAAAAACTACTCACTCTATATAACTGAACTCTAAAACAGTAAGTCGAACCACTTTAAGTAGTACCTACTGTTACAATAGATTGAATATTTTGATCATTGTCACCTTTAAGTAGTAACAGACGAGCAAACATGTTCGCTCGGAACCGCCACCAAGGTCGCGGTTTAAAGCGATCATGTGCGTTCCTCTGACTATTAGAACTACGTGTATATATCCACCGTGTGGCTCAGATTATTCTGCACAAACAAACTGTGATGAAACTAGTAGAGTTGGGTAGGTACATGCAATTTGATAGAGGCAAAAAAGGTGTATTACTTTATTTTTTATGATTTCAATTAACCCTAACAGATCAAAGCGAATAGGTATTTTGCGTTTTTCTGGAGCACAATATACAGGGTGGAAAGTTGAGATGGGGCAGTAAGGGCAGCTACTAGGTCCCTTGCTGTTACGCGAAAATGCTCTTAGGAGACCTTTTTTACCAACTTTTTAAGTGATGACAATTTGACAATGGACATTCACAGATTTTTGATAAAATGTACAGTTAGCGAAAACATCGACAGATTTGAGTTTTTTTTAATACCAATCGGTCCCATTTCTATCAAGGATTAAAATACCTACTCTATGAGACCAACTAAGGTTAGAGTACTAGAATACCCACAAATCAAAGAAAACTTTTTCCATACAGTTCGTAGGGTAATTGATACTTTCACATGTTATTTTTACGCTTATGATTCCTTTATGCTTAAAGAAAATGAAACAGTATGTAGACAACTAAGGCCACTTGCACAAAAAATATAATACTGGATTATTAAACTTTATGCTAAATTTATGATAAATGATGATTATGATCGCATATGAAATTCTGGCAAAATTAGATCAACCAATAAAATTATTTTTACAATAATACCGATTTTTCTAATTTTTAATATCCTAATTGTAGTTGTGTCCATACAATTTAATGATCTTTAAGCTAAAGAAAATTTCACTTTGTAATTAATTACCATTTATTTTAACATTTATTTATAATAATCAGTAGGTAGTGCATTATAAAAACGTACCTATTAAAATATTTAATAATTATTTACGCCTCATTTCATTACAAAAAGAGTTCTATATCTATCCAGGACTTATTATATACCACTTCCTCACCCTATAAAATTGCTTTTGCGGTTTAAACGTAAGCGTAAGAAAGTAAACAAACAGTATTCCTCATGCATGCATATACAGTATTATTATGGGAAGGTTTAAATTTGGATCAATAAATTTCTGCAAACAATTTCAAACTTCCTTTTGGCCACCACATACATCTTCCTAGCGTTTACATTTCTTGACCGATTGGCATTAAAAATAAAACTCAAATCTGTCGATTATTTCGCTGACTGTACATTTTATCAAAAATCTGTAAATGTCGATTGTCATCACTTAAAAAGGTCTCCTAAGATAATTTTCGCGTAGCAGTAAGGGATCTAGTAGCTGCCCTTACTGACCCATCTCAACTTTCCACCCTGTATATACAAGGTGCTCGGAAGGAATCCAAATAATTATACAGTGTATATTATATTCATGAGGTCGTGAAAGAAAAAATATATAATGATTCTTTCTTTTAGGTTAATACATTACAGCAGCTTCAAAATGTAGCATCGTATGGTATGCTGAAATCAAGACTGCAAAAACATGACTTGCACATTCACGCGTTGTGGTTCGATATCTTTACGGGCGACATCTACTACTTCAGCAGGCGGGCCAAAACGTTTGTGGTCATCGATGAGTCTACCTATGAAACAATTTTAGCTGAAGTAAGAAGATACTACTCGTGAAGTATATTGCTGTCACGCTTTCTGGCCAGGTAAAGAAAAAGATATACATACCACGGAAGGTAATAAAGAAAGTCATATCGCATGGAGGGATACACAATTCAACAACACGGTGGTGAATTCAGAGATTCAGGATTCAGTCTGCCTCATAGGAGCGTCTGGATGAATCTTAAGTGCGCGTACCTTGACCACTCTTGACTTAGGAGACAAAGTAGGCATTGAAATTCTGCTCAGGATTAGTAAATACTAAATATTTGGGCTGGTGTGAAATCATCCGCTCAACTGAGGGCCTACCGCGAAACGAAATTCGTTTTCGTTCGTGTATCTCCGTCTCTGTTACTCGAATTAGCAAGTGCGACAGAGAGGGAGATACACGAACGAAAACGAATATCGTTTCGCGGTAGGCCCTCTGAACGACATTCGAAGTTTTCCCTCTGTTGCACTTACGTACGAACTCGCAAATCTGACAGAGAGGGAAAACTTCGAATGCCTTTCGCGGTAGGCCCTCAGTTATGTCGGGTTAGACGACTGGACGCTTCAGCCCAGCTAGCACAATACGTTTTATCGTAATGGTTTACGTGACGTCATTTTCGCCTTAAAAGTGACAATAAAACGTATCGTGCTAGCTGGGCAGCACGGCTATCACAAAACGGCGCGCGAGCTCTCTCAATTTTTCTCGCACTATTTCTTATTAGAAAATTTAGAAAGAGAGGTATACTGCGAGAAAAATCGAGAGAGCTCGCGCACCGTCTTGTGATAGCCGTGCAGGAGCCGTAGCATGGTTGGCCTTATCACGCGACAAGTGACAAAATAAGAGCGTCGTCTCGTTCTATCGAACGGTGTCAGCCAGTGACGCACGCTCTATCCTATCACATCACCTATCGCGTGACAAGGCCAACCATGCTACGGGGCCAGGAGTCGTTTATGCCTGCAGCCCAGGTAGCACGATAGGTTTTATCGTCACGTTTTTCGGCGAAAATGTATTGAAACGTCACGTAAAACGTGACGATAAAACCTATCGTACTAGGGCCTCAGTGCAGGGGTCCGAACAAGGGATTGTGTTGAAATCACTGGAAATGAGGCCGACTCATCTTTCTGTAAAATGGCAATATTGATTCATTCAGCGATCCGTAAGGTTATTTGTTATATACCAATTACACTGCCTTTTGGGATCCGTTCCTCGAAAGGGAAAAAAGTAACACTTATAGGATCACTTTGGTGTCCGTCTCTCTGTACTTGGATTTTTATTCGCCTTATGGCCAAAGGCGACAAAAGCAAGGGTGATGTTTTTGAGTAGGTATTAGGTACTTATTTATATGTAATGCTATTTCTATCGCATGGATTTTTTGTCTGCCTAACTAAACGACTTGAAATATTGAGTCAAGGTTAGATTCTTATCATATTCCTTTACTTTACAATTAAGAAATCAAAATGAATGTGGGAAGAATGTACACGATTACGTCTAATCGGCAAACAGGGACCAATTTTTCTGCTTCAGTATATAATCGATAGGAACACTTTTCAGTTGTAGTTACCTAAAACCACTTTTTTTTCTAAATAAATTTGATTTCAGTTTGGTTTTTAATTGGAACATTGAAGGTATTAGCAATACTTTATTAATGTTAACTATTTAAACGGCAATTTAATTTCATGATTCATGAGACCCCACTTATTCCATTTTGGCTGGTTATTAACCTTTTCGGTTCCTACCTAGCTAGCATGATCGCGCTTATGTCGGGCATAAGGCCTGCATCACACTGGCATGGCCTGCGTTGGCGGTCAATAGTAAATTTGGCAGCTAATGACAAGTTTACTATTGACCGCCACGTTCAGGCCGCGCCAGTCTGTGAGAGGCTTAAAGCATTCGTCCCAACAATCGCACTTAACATACTTACTAGTAAAGGAGGTGCTACACGACACGTACGAATTCGGCGAACTGCATGCAGGCCGCCGCGTGATTTCGGCCCGGCCCGTTTGGATATGTGCCGGAAGCACGGCGGCCGGCCAAATCAAGATCACTCCGTACTAGATTGTCTGTGACCTAATGACCTTACTTGGCTGTCCGCCAATGGCGGCCAATACACGGTGATATTGACCACCAAATTTCGTAGGTCTCCATAAGGATTAAATGATTTATGTCATACATCCGATTGCCTCTTTGGATTGCCTAGATCTCGGTTGATCACCTATTAAAAAATTCTGTGGTACCTATATATTTTTTAATAAAGCAGTAGCTTTATTTTTTTGTTGGTTTGCCTTTTAAAAATATGTTTAAGTTAATCAACGCTGAAAGATATATTATGCTCTTCTTGAGACAACCTTATAAATAAGTTAGGTAATTCAAGTATAATATTTATCATTATGAATTTTGTACGGGCATTTTTTTAAAAGCTAATTAAGAAATACAATTGAAAACAATACTGCACGGCTATCACAAGACGGCGCGCGAGCTCTCTCGATTTTTCTCGCATTATACCTCTCTTTCTAATTTTTCTAATAAGAAAGAGACGGACAGTGCGAGAAAAATCGATAGAGCTCGCGCGACGTCTTGTGATAGCCGTGCTGCACGGCTATCACAAGACGGCGCGCGAGCTCTCTCGATTTTTCTCGCACTACACCTCTCTTTCTAAGTGTTCTATTCTAATAAGAGAGAGACGGATAGTGCGAGAAAAATCGAGAAAGCTCGCGCGCCGTCTTGTGATAGCCGTGCTGGTGTGAGAAATATTTTGATACTTTTGTATAAGTTTTATAAACAATGTACTTATAGTTTTTTTTTTAAATTGATTGTTAACTCTGTACTGTACTGATTGTCTCAGTAATTCAAATCCTAGTCGTGGGTTTATATATATAAATAAATGGGCGGGTGGCGGAGTAAGATCTGAATCACACTGGTGCGGCCTGCGGGGGCGTTTCATAGTAAGATAGCTAATGACAAGGTCAAGTTTACTATTGCCGCGGCCAGGCCGCGCCTGTGTGAGAGGCCTTAAGCCGGGTCCGCTTTGCCAATGTTTTCGATGTTTTTAAACATCAAACATTTCAATATTGTTAAGAATACATGATTGACGTTTTAAAAACCACGAAAAAATGACACAGAGGACGCGGCTAAAGCCTCCCACAGACTGGCGCGGCCTGGCCGCGGCGGTCAATAGTAAACTTGTCATTAGCTGTCAAATTTACTATTGACCGCATGGACCTATGATTCTCAGGACAAGCTATGGTAATAATAATACCACATCCGAGCGAGATGGTAGCATACGAATTTCGATAAGTGTGACAGAAAGGGAAATATCATGATATTCTTGTAGTTCCACTTTATTTATTTGCCATAACTGATTTAGTATGAAATTGTGGCACAAAAACCACTACCCGCCCAAATAAAGTAGGTTGTTTATGGTAAGCCATCAGCCATTTAAGACCAGTTCATAATTTAGCTGCATAAAAGCCTTTCCGTCCCTCATTGTGGCACCAAGCCAGTGTGATTCAGGGTTAATGGAATCATGAACATTACACACGATGCAATTTATCACAGCAGCTGACAGAGACGCAGCTATAATTAGAACGAGAGATACATCATTTCTCGTTCGAAAAATCTGCATGGCTATCACAAGACGGCGCACGAGCTCTCTCGATTTTTCTCGCACTATCCGTCTCTCTCTTATTAGAAAATTTAGAAAGAGAGATATAGTGCGAGAAAAATCGAAAGAGCTCGCGCGCCGTATTGTGATTGCCGTGCTGAGTCCGTCTCTGTAAGTTGTTACGATAAATGGAGTCGTTTGTAAAGGGCATAACAAACGACCAATGTATGTGATTGGTTGAAATATTGAAGCTGCGCCTCAGAATAATAACTAAAGCATAGAAGCCACGTTAAAGTAAGAGCTTAGCAACAGCTATCTTACTCACTCGCGTAAATCTATAGTCGGGCTGAGAGTGAATGAAACCACAATCCGTATTCTGTTTCACATTTCGTAGGTTGTCACTAAAATGAACTCGGGAAATGTCAAATGGACCTCTTTTGGATACACTTGAACCCAGCTAAATTAAATATGTCATATTTGTTTGGTAGTAAGTGTCATAACGTCACAACGTAACTTGGTCGCATTATAGTACCTTTCATATTTGGTGTAAGCATACGGCCCCTCTCGGAGAAAATTAATTATTTTTTGTATTATTCCACCGTGAATGATTTAAATACATTTAAATTTATGTTTTTGATAGTTCATTGTTGTAAATAAGCAAATGCCTTGTGCCATTGAAGGTTGCACGTCCGATACAGGACGAAAAGAAAATGTCCAGGAACCCTGAGGGCCTACCGCGAAACGAATTTCGTTTTCGTTCGTGTATCTCCGTCTCTGAGGGGCTACCGCGAAACAAAATTCGTTTTCGTTCGTGTATCTCCGTCTCTGTCTCTCGAACATGCAAGTGCGACAAAGAGGGAGATACACGAACGAAAACGAATATCGTTTCGCGGTAGGCCCTCTGTACATACACGAACGAAAACGAATTCGACTCGTCAAATATAATTATAATGATAATAGTTTGGTATGATTTCCAGACGTATGCTACTTAAAATCATGCATTTTGTTTTTACGACGACTGAAAGGCACCCTTTTTTCACACAGTGTATTATTTATTAAACTATAAATAAATAAGTACAATATGGATTGGTTTGATTGTATAATTTATCGATAAAAAACTCGACACAATACATCCCTAGCATAGAAATAAACTTGTGACAACCTACACAATTGAGTAATAACAAATGCATATACATCTCTTTCTGTCGCGTTAGTACGTCGTAAGAAAGTTAAGGACAGGTATACGTCTCTGCTACCTATTTTAACGTGGCTTCTATGCTTTAGTTATTGTTCTGTGTTCCGTTCGCTCGGTGTATGCACGAAAAAGTAAAAATAGAGGGGTTACCGCGAAATGATATTCGTTTTCGTTCGTGTATCTCCGTCTCTGTCGCACTTGCTAGTTCGAGCGACAAAGAGGGAGATACACGAACGAAAACGAATATCGTTTCGCGGTAGGCCCATAGGTAATGAGACTTTTTTTTTGAGCGCGCATCGTCCGTCTGTCATTGTCAAAGACGTCAACGTCACCCAAACCATAAAAAACCATCTCATCTTTACTCAAGAAGTAAAATAACCTTGACCATAGTGTAGTGATGCAATGTGAGGAAAAAAATATATTATATATATTATATAAACTCTGATTCTCTAAAACTTTATAATTAGGTAAGTTTGCTTTCATGTTATTCACTGGTATTGATTCTTAGTATGTACTCTGGTCCATAATGTACTTTTAATACAATATAAAAGAATAATTTACATTAACGCCTTATTTACAGAATCATGGCCAACTCACGCCCGGTATTCAATTATGCTGATGAATCTCAGGGGGCGAAACTGGCCAGGAAATCTAAGGATTCTCCTTTCATGATTATAGGTAAACATATCTGAAAGAAAAGCCATATTTACTTTTACCAATTGTGTATATATGTACCTACTTATTTCTTTTGGCTTTTTCCTACTCGGGTAACAAGAAATATATTTTTCCGAACTGATGCTAAGTAATCATCTGATAGTCATGAAATTCATTCAGAGTATTTACTGAATAAATGGTTGGCTATGTTGCATAATATTTCTTAAAGGGAGTAATACTTTCCTAGATTCATTTCTATTAATGATTAGTCTTCATTATCATAACTACTTGTTCCTGGTCGTACAAATGCACTATTAGGGCATAAATGCCGGTTTTGGCCAGACAATTCTCACTACCACCTATGATTTTTCACCATTCTACATTTATGTTAATGGGTGAAAAAAATATTTTTAAACTTGTATGAACATGAATTGCCAAATCTTGGGATTGAAGCCAAAGTGGACCCTGGGCTCCTTTAGGGCACAACCGGGAGAACACTATGAGGATGACAATGATTCAAATCTGTAATATTTACACTTATAAAAGTATTTTTGTTTCCCTACCCAACCCAGCATCCAGCTGTTATTTACTTGTTGTGTGACTGATTTCTAGGGGTAATTTGTGGATTGCATATCTGTATCTTTATTTTTGTGTTATTAGGTATTTTAGGGCTGATTGGAGTATGCGGAGTGGGAGCTTACCAATTTAAAAATCGAGGGAAAATGAGCATAAGCGTGTTCCTAATGCAGCTGCGAGTGGCTGCCCAGGGGACCGTGGTGTCTTGTCTGACAATAGGGGTGGCTTACACTTTGGCTAAGCAACATCTATTCAAGGATGCTAAAAAAGAGGAATAAGCATGTCAAGTCAGCCTGGCCATTGTAGAGTAAAGTACTTGAAGGCTTGTTGATGAAAATAAGCAAAATCAGTTTCACAGAATCCACAAAGAATCAGAGAGCTACCTGTAAATTAATATATATAGTTTGTATAAGACAACACAATACTTATCATAATCAATTCTTCAATGATCACTATGCTGTATGCTCAATGTAGCAAATGTATTAATGAATTTTTAGTAATCCATACTAAAATAGCTGAAACCTGGCATTGATAAATGTATAGATCTGAACAAATAGAACACATGAAACCGATAAAATGATAAAGTATTAATTATTGCTAAAATTGAAGCTAAACCTAGGTTTAAAGGTGCGTACAAATTAGAGCAGCCTCGGGTTGAGGCACGCACGGCTCGCCTATTTTGCTCAAATTCGTACGCACTCACGCGCTGTGCGCGAGCAGCGCGCGGCGAGCCGGCCAGTGGCGGTCTTTTGACCGTGCTCAAAGGCGCCTCAGTGTGCGTGCCTCACGTAATTTGGCCGTGTATCCGAGCGTGCCGCAAGCAGAATGACAAGTTCTAACTTGTTTGTGGGCGCCGCGCGTACAATTTTGATCAAGTTGCTGAGCCGTGCGTGTTTGTTGGTAAATAATAAAACATTAAGTCATTAAAATGTGGGACAATGAGAAGTGTATATTATTAATAGACATATATGAAAAAGAAAAGGTGTTGTGGTACCGAAACACGTTAATTCACTTTTTCATGAGCGCTATTTTCAAATGCAATTTGGTGAAGTAAATGTGCACCACATGAATTACGATTTTTGTACAACTGCTTCATTCACCACCGTGGCGATTTCTTCTTATTTTTGTTAATAATTCGGTGAATTATCACACTAATATTATAAATGTGAATGATATGATAAACGCAGCCGCGGCTGTCATCGTGTCCGACGCCATTTTGAACGACGTACAAATAAATGTCGGCTCGCCGCGAGCACGCTGCCTCACCCGCGCACGTTTATGTGGAACTATTTGGCGCGTGAGCAGCTCGCCGCGCGGGGCGAGCATGCCTCAGACCAGGCTGAGCCGCTCAAATTCGTACGCAGCTTAATATAATAAACCTATAAATCTGAACTGAAGGAAGAGTCAAGGAACACATTACATACTAAAACCTAACTGTAAATTACCTTCGAAACTTTTTTGCATTTGTAGTTGTGACCTCTGTAGTCAGCCTCACACACACATACGCGTGTCTGTGTACGTGGACGTGTGTCCCTGAAAATATACAAAAATACTACTACAAATGCAAAAACGTCTCGAAAGTCACCTGTACTGTACTTAGTTACAAAAATGAATACCAAAGTAGTACCTACTTATGGGGGTGAAGATTATGAGTTAGTTGCCACTTTGAATCAGTAAGCTGTAAACACGTTTGAGAAGTATTGTAATGAGAGCTCATTAGGGCTTCCGATTCTGGGATTTATTACTACTGCAATACCGCAGATCCCGGTATTGTAGTAGTCACACTTCTATTTCTTGTCAGTAACATGCATATGCCTCATTTCTTATTCTATTCCTGCTGGCTGATAAACTTTTTTCATTTTACAAAATTTGTTTAGATAGTAATTACCAGTAGCTTCCTTCAATTCAGTGTCATGAACTCGGGAATTACTAAGTAGTTATTTAATTTGTATGTAAGGATAAATTCTACATTTGTAATTGCTGGTTTACACGATTTCATTCCAATCCTTTCGGTCTCGTAGGTCCAGTTCCTGTTATGCCCAGTAAACTCTTAAAGTCTATTGCTCTGAACATCCATTCCGTGAATGTCTAGCTTCTGGAATGTCCATTCAGTGAATGTCTGTTTGGCTCAATGGTCGATTCTTATTCTACTCTAAGGCATAGGTACGACGATGAGCGAAGCGAGGAGCAGTGTTAGGAAGAACTGCGACCCTACAGCGCGCAAGCCGAGCGTGCCGCGGCAGCGGCCGTCGAAGCGCCAGAACCGACTATACGAAAAAAAAAATCCGTAAAGGCGGTTTTGGCGCTGTAGGATCGCAGTTCTTCCTAACACTCCTCCTCGCTTCGCTCGTCATCGTACCTACACCGACCTGCCTTAGAGTAGAATACCTAGGCATGTAATCCGATGTTCAGAGGTAAAAGGTAAATTGTCATATTAACCATTTTCGGGTTCTGTATACCTCAAAAGGAATAAAAACGGAACCCTTACAGGACCACTGTTTGTCTTCTTATCAGGTTTCTCCCTATAAAGTGGACGTGGACAGAAATGGACATTCGCAGAAATGGTGTATTGCATAAATTGACTTTCGCAGAAATAGTCGTACCAAACACACTACATGTACCTAGGAGCTGAATCTAAGAGACCGAAAGGATTCCAATTATCAAGTTTAGCAGTACACTAATAAACTGAAAAAAAACTCACGCATTTGTTAGGGCGTGTGAACATCTTTACTACTTAGGTACTTACTTTCCGACTACTTCAAAAAAGCGATACCACAGCGATACTGACGTGACGACGATTCGATATTGACGACCACTTTAGTTTAATTTTAATAGTAACTGTACTTTATTTAATACCTAATTTTTGGTGGCAATTGTACGTATTGCCTGAATGTGCCAGTAGGTAGATGTATAAATCTCAACATCATGTACACATACAGTGAGATCATAAAGACCATTATGCACTTTAAAACTCGTTAGAGCCCATCCAAATGTTATAACAATATGTTTATCTATTCTATATTTACGACTTCAAGTGTATTGTAATTAATTTATGAATGAGAAAGAAAGATCTCAAAAATATATTAGGTAGCTACTTAAATACGTGATCATATTCTACACTTACTATATTATTACATTATTAGATGAAAAATTATAGAAAAAATGTTACAAATGTGTAGATAAACTGTGATGATCTAGATTTTAGTGATCTGTTTTCCAAGTTAATAGGAAATGGTGGTTTAATTTGGAGAAATGGGTCTGTGTGATAACATACTAGTCTTTTAGTATACATATATTAAATGGTTATATAATTTATCACTGGTCTCTACCGTGATTAGTGGTTTTGCTGGTTCACTTGCGAGCACACAGCTGGCACTAGTGTCCAACAAAAAAAAAGTGTAACCTGAAGCCCTAAAAATGAATCACTTGTATTTCTGCACACGTACGAGAGGGGTCTCGATGCTCGTGCCAAGGGCTGTTATTGGCTACGCGCTCATGCACCTCACCCTACGCGTCACACCTAACGAAACTAGACCTCTACCTACTCTTAGTTACTACGAATCGCGGCGTCAAGGCAATGATGTAATATAAAAAAGAGGTAGATATGTTGTCTATACGAAATTCCGTGTTTAAAAATGGCCACCTAATTTGACAGCTAACGTTTCCATTGACGACGCAGAACTGAGGCAAGTTGTGTGAAATGACACAATTTTAGTGTGCCATTTTTGGAGCGCTTATAACCTATCCACCTCTTTTGCGTCAAGGTATATATTTTGTGGGTGAGCGTTGAGGTCAGCTTAAAACAAGTTACAGTATGGGGGGGCAGCTGTGGAATATTATAAAACAGTAGGTATTTGTTCGAAGACTACATTTGAATGTGAATCTCATTGCTGCTCCGCTTTTTAGTGAGTGGTAAATTATAACTTAAGTACCTACCTATTACCTACTTCAAAATAGTTACCAACAGAATAAGGAATTACTATATAGATTTAAAATCATTAACAGTTTATAAGTGTTATAATTATAACTTTTACCAAATATACACTGCTGAATTTATGTATATATGTTATGTTGTGTTTTATTTTATTTCATAACATCGGTAATCAATTACTAGTATTAGGGTGAGTACCTATCCACCGATTCCCACTGATAATCACCCATTCCCTCTGATAAGTTATAATGTGTATGGAAAATTGTGAAGTAAATCTGGGGGGGTTCAACATGGAGAAGAAAATGCCACGATCGACATCTTTGGAATGATTTGAGGGAGGCCTATGCGAAAGCAAAACAATCTTCATCGTAACGATGTCTGAAGAATATAAATAAATAAACTGCAACTAAACTATTATAAGTATCGTACATGTATAAACTCAGAAATAACATATTATATACAGAGTGTTTTTTTTAAATGGGACAGTATGGGGAAATCCGAATCTAAAGGAGATAGAGGAAAAGTGTCCAAGGAGACATTAGGTGTTTTTTTATGTAAACAAATTTGGCTCATTAAATTTTTTGGTCAAGCGTGAGTTGTTCTTAAAAAATTATAAAGTTGGTCATTTTTTTTTGACGCGGGTCGACTCTGTTTCATGTAAGGATTATTTCATTGTATGGAAAGAAAAAAATCTGAACAGCAGAAGTTGGTCAAATTTAATGAAAACTAATCTTCATACAATTGCAGTATTCGCCTTTTAATATTGCTACAAGTGCCTAGGCGTGTAAAAAAATATTTAAAATTATTCCATTTTTAAATTTCGATAATCCATAAGAGCTCCAGATGATTCAAGAGAAGAACATTTTTTTAATCTTCGTAAACATCATGGCACGCGATAGTCTTGAAATTATAAAAAAGGAATTCAAATTTGGAACGAGTGGCCCCCACGATCGCCCGACTTAACGCCATTAGATTTTTTCTTATGGGGTTACCTTAAGGGTCGAATTTATGAATCCCGATACAACTCCGTACAAGAATTAAAAGATGCTGTTTACAACACTTTAAACACAATTCACCATAAGTCTCTGTTAAATGCAACTAGAAGTGTCTTGAAGCGTGCTCGTACCTGCATAAGACAAGACGGCGGCCACATCGAACATTTACTCAAGTAATAAACCAACTGTATGAAGATTAGTTTTCATTAAATTTGACCAACTTCTGCTGTTCAGATTTTTTTCTTTTAATACAATGAAATAATCCTTACATGAAACAGAGTCGACCCGCGTCAAAAAAAAAATTGACCAACTTTATCATTTTTTAAGAACAACTCACGCTTGACCAAAAATTTTAATGAGCCAAATTTGTTTACATAAAAAAACACCTAATGTCTCCTTGGACACTTTTCCTCTATCTCCTTTAGATTCGGATTTTCCCATACTGTCCCATTTAAAAAAAACACTCTGTATATATTAATGTAAAAAAAAATTGTATTAAGATTGTTAATAAAGGCTTAAATAAATAAATAAATGGAAAATTTGGCAAAAATACTGTAGTTCTGAAACCTAGTAGGATGTGTAGGGAGGGACAGAGTGTTAAATTGTATCAAACAAACAGACTCCGCCGCCAACTTGGTGTTTCTGTGGCCCACTTCACGCACTATTTAAACTCTTGTAAACCGCGTTTGGGGACACTTGGGGGTGATGGGGGGTAAAGCTCCCAGGGGGATGCGGAGAGTAGATAACATTTTATAGTCTGTCCTAACCAACACATCCCATCAAAGTTTGAAAATAGCTTAGCAACGTGACATGAAGGAATACTTACTTAAATTATAGCTCAATTTAAAGAGGAAATTCTATATATTCTTTACATGTCTTACATGTCTTGGCGGTAAATAGTTTTTTTGTTGTTGAGAAAACTACACTTACAAAAAAACCGGCCAAGTGCGAGTTGGACTCGCGCACGAAGGGTTCCATACCATTATCTATAAAAACGGCAAAAAAATCATGTCTGTTGTATGGGAGCCCCAGCTCGACTCGCACTTGGCAGGTTTTTTAGTATTTGATGTTATAGCGGCAACAGAAATACATAATCTGTGAAAATTTCAACTCTCTAGCTATCACGGTTCTCGAGATACAGCCTGGTGACAGACGGACGGACGGACAGCCAAGTCTTAGTAATAGGGTCCCGTTTTCACCCTTTGGGTACGGAACCCTAAAAATTGACTTCGTGGCAGAATGCGCGACAGTCATTTAAGTGATATTAGGTACCTACTTTGCTATGTATAAGTTGATAGTACATTTATCAAGGATTATTTAGTTCCAACACATTTTCGTGTATCGTTTACGTTTGGGGACACTTTCGGGGCTGAGAGGTGGTGAAGCTCCCCCGGGGATGCGGAGAGTAGATTTTTTAAATAGGTACTCTGTCCAACCCTACACATATCAATAGGTTTTATACTACAGTACTTATTTTAATACTTCTAAAACCTATTGATATGTGTAGGGTTGGACAGAGTACCTATTTAAAAAATCTACTCTCCGCATGGCTAAAGCCAAGTTGAGCTAAGCTGCTTGAAATAAAGATCTACACACGAGAAGCGTTGCTTCCCCCTAGCACCGTCTCCCCATATTCGTCAAATTCCATGCCTCGTAGAAATACTATACAGACACCAAATAAGTTAACCAATAATGACAAATTATCTCGAAAAAGGATTAGGTAAACATATTGTGAAATGCAGAAAAAAGTAAAGTAGGGCATTAAATAATCTCAAAGTTATAATATAGGTACTTAAGTGTCCAAAGTTTTAAGAGGGTATAATCTGTCCCTTTTCCGTGAAACGCACCTTCACATAAAACGATTGTCTTTTACTACGACATACATTTTAAGTCTACACCCCTATTGATTGGGAATATGCATGGAATATGTCACTATTTCAAAAACAGCCACAATGGCGACGCATGTTTTATTGAACCGGAAGGGTCTCACCAATGAGGCCACAAGGAAACTTGTCTCTCATAGACCCACTCCTTTCTGTGGCAAAAACTGCCTTTTACTTGTGTTCCACTTCGTCACTCAAGAAAGCCGAGCGCCGAGCTCTCTTTTTCTAGGCGTTTTGCCGTTCGGTTGCGTTTGCCTTAACCTACCTAGTGTTTAACGTAATAATACCTACATATCAGTACGACCACGTGGGTCAAATCAGTACGACCACGAGAAAACGGCTCTATTTAGCCAGTATTTGGGGTAAAGATACGTAAAAGTATAGTTAGCAGCAGAAGTAACTACGTGGGCCTAGTGCTCTAAATTCTACACATGAACTCTAATATCAAGGGAATAAGGATCTGAATGAGCGTTATTCTGCTTAGCTAAGTCTGCTGCTGACTGTACACATGCCACCGGTTTTTTTTAGAAAAACAATTATACTTTTTTACTTAAAACATTTAATTTTTATCTAAAAGTGCAATAAGCATACTTAACCTTTTATAAAAGCTTCTATAAAAAATTTAATACGCATAATAATGTCATAAATATAATACAAGAAATTGGTCAGCATGAATCGCTTTTACTACAATCTGATAGGGTTTTACGCATTTTTAAGCTGCAGTTAGGTATAGTTAGTTCGTCCTTTTCCGACGCGGACTGGTATCGTATGGACGCCGATGTCAGCTTCACTGAAGACAAGTCGTCCGCGTTACTAAACAGCCCGTTGGATATATTGGAGCTGGAACTTGAGTGATACGTCATAGATTTAAAAAGTTTGACGGGTGTAGACGTTCGCGCTCTGTTGTTGACGCTTGGTGCACTATCGCCTGAATTATTATCCAGCATGGTTTGTGACGAGTTTTTAAAGCCTTCTGGTAATTTGGTTTCAATCAATGATACAAACTCCTGATTAGTATCGTTCCTGTTAGACTTATCTGTGAAAGTTATTTTCTTAGCCAGTTCTTTAGTTAAAAATTCTTTAACCGTCATGTTATTGGAAAATGAAGTTTGTTGCTCTACATTTCTAGATTCATCTAACCGCCGCTTTAAAACAGATTTCTTGGAAAGGCTGGACACAGACCAACCTGCGTCTGCGGCCGGCTCATCTTGTTTAGAATTCTTGAACTTGATCTGTGACAAGCTGGAACTGGACGTGTTAGATGAGGAAGACAAAGCTAACCGCTCCTTGGTCTTTTTTAAGGTAGAGGAAGCCCAACCCAACCCGAGCTTTTTAAACGCATTTTCCAAATCAGGATTCGATGATATGCTTAACGAGTCTGACGTTTCCGCAACGTTTTCTTTGTTGGCGGATAATTTTGATCTACTATCTTTCTGGATTTTTGACAAAGCTAAGACAGATAACGTAGATTCGGAAGATATAGTTGTAGAGTTCACATTCGATGCGGTATCAAATCGGAAAGGTTCTGTGATAAGTTTCCTTTTAAGTAATTCTGCTACCACATCAGGCAAGCTACCATCTGAGTGAAGAGAGCTAATGTCTTCTGTTAATCCGATATCTTTAGACACATTTTCGCCTTTCGTATTCAAATTCCCCTCACAGTAAAGATCCCGAGCATACTCCTGAAGACTAACAAACGGCCTCAACATGATCTCATTAAATTTATTTATATCCATCATTTGTAACTTAGAGTTTTGTGATGAATCACTGGAAGTCAATTTCATCTTATGTTTACTTGATTTATCAACAATGCTTTGGACCAATTCTGGATTAAACTGATGCTCTTCGTTACATGTTTTATCCTTCTTTGGATCAGCAATATTACTCACAGATTGGTTTGCATTTACAGAAGAGGACTGCTGTTTGAATTTCACGCTCGAAGGAGAGTCTACCTCAATGACGGTAGAAAGTTCATGTGGTACAACGTCATCTTGAGGTCGTTTTAAGTGAATGCGCAGTAAAGCGGGAGGGGGTTTATTCCGACACCTTGCGGTGCTGGTGACGCGGCAGTCATCATTCGTAGAAACAGACGAGATCGACTTGCTTATACACTCTGTATGACAGTTTTCAGAAGGATCTATTTCTGGGAATATGACATTATCGGGATTTGGAACACCTGGCACTAAGTATTCATAGTCTGTGGAATCTACATTATATTCAACTTGACTACTCTTCACGCTAGCAGTCGAAGGTATTTTTAAATCCGCATTTTTAGCCGTAGCACCTTTGTCAGACTTTTGATCTGAATCAGACGTAGAATCTGCTGTTGACACTTGACTATAAGCTAATGATTTATTTTTCCTAACCTCTTCCAACACCTTAGCCAAGTTTGACAACCGTTTCGTACATTTTTCCGTAAGATCTGCTATCTTTTCCATGTTTTGGAGTTTATCTTCGGCCAACTTAATAAAATTAATTTCACCATCAGGCGTACGGCTTGTCTGTGTTGAGGTATTGATAGCCTGCGAAGGAATTTCGCCATTACTAATAAGAAAATTGTTTTCCGAAGATGTTGCCGCTTTTAGGTGTCCTGAAAAAGAATCGTCACCAACATATTGATTTACATTACGTCTGTGTAACTCTTTGGTAGTTCTACGAGTTTTTAAGACATTGCCTTTGCCTCCCGATTCTCCATAGCTTTTAATATGATCTGACAGAGGCGACCCTTGTTTTCCTGTATTACTGGCCAAGTTTTTTCTTGGGCAGCTGTCGTCTCCTGCCTGTCTGTTGATTGAGGGTTCACTCGGCTTTATGACAATTTTCTTCGATATATTCAAAGACTTTACTTTGTGCAATCTTTTATTTTTCGAATTCCTCTTCCGCGATTTTATGGTCTTTGAGACCATGTTATGAATTTTAGTTGTGTTTTCTGGATGACTACGCTTTAGATGTGTTGCATCATAGTGTAAAAATATATGCTCCTTGAGAACTCTCTTGAATTGCTCTAAAGAAACGTCATGGTCATGAATATCTAAGTTACGATGTCGGTCATTTTTGATTCCAAGATTCGTAGGTACATTAATGATAGAACTTGCAGGAGTATTTACCGAGCTACAATCCTGGTTTATTATTTGAATAGCTTTAATGCCCTCCTGATTCAAAGAAAGTAATTTGTGAATATACTCCTTAATCATGGGGCTTAGATATGACTTGCTAGATAATTTACCAGAATGTGCGTTCGTTTTATTCCTTTTGCTGTGCATAATAGCACTTTTAGTGTTCCACGCAGACATATTTGGTTTGTCTGTGTTTAGATGACGTTTAATTTTTTGTAAATGTTGTTTGCAGCATAGGTCGAAACCGCCTCTGGTACTACATCTAGAACATCTGTAATTCCTCACGTGCGACACGGGACTCGATAGTGTGGACTCTTTTTTCTCTCTATGTCTCTCAGCATGAAAATTTAACTTTTCGACTTTTGGTTCAGTTAATTTTTCTAATATTTTACAGCTGGCGTATCTCTTGCAATGATGTTCTTGGCAAATAAAATTTCTTTCTTCATGTTTATCATTGTGACGAGAAGGCCGGCGTGACTTTCTACACGGCTTCTCACCACGCCTAAAGAAATTAGGTAATACTACTTCTGGAGGACTCATGTAAGCGGTAGACGTCGAAGAACTCATGTGGATGTACACAGGCTTCGGGTGGGGTGGGCTGGGCGTCGTCTGGGTGCAAATAGACGTTGCTGGTCTCGGTATAGGATCACTTTTTGAAGCGGGCTCCGTTAACGGATATGTATCTTTAAAAGACGTGGAAACGCTCCTATCGTGCATTGTTTTCGTAGGTTGTACGTCGTCACTTGTAGTGCTACTTATACACTGTTCTTTGTTGTCTTCTGTTAAAGTCGCCGCAGGAACGTCGGTGGAAATAACAGAAACCAGATCCGTACCAGATTTTGGTGGAGCAGTTGCTACTGAGTGATTAATATCATCAGTTATTTTTTGTACTACATCTTCCTTGGCTTCCAAAGATTGAGATTCTTCTATTTTAGTATTAGCCGTGTTTTCATTTCCAGTATCTAATGTTTTTTGCTCAGTTGCTACGTCTTCCTTTTTCGCCATTTCCTTCAGTGTGTCGTTTTTCCTCAGCTGAATGATAACTTCATAAGCATCGTGTTTGAGAAATCCTGTAGCTCCGATATAAAAATTGCCTTCTCGTTGTTCGCCTTCTTCTATCAGCTTGAGGAAGGCGGCCGGCTGCGGGCCGCCGGCGAGCGCCGCGGCGCCGGCCTTCTCCGTGTTGCTCGGGGACGCTTCTGATGCAGACGGAACCTTCGAGCTATGATTTTTGCATTTTGCGGATGAGCATTTTTTTCTGAAATGGATGAAATGTACAATTATTGTACATGGATCTTCTTTATGTATTCTGACATACTAACAAGTGAAACGTGGAACTGAAAAATACCTCAGCTGAAGTCCGTCCCCCGCGTCGGCTCTCCGGGAACAGGGACCTGTACAGAACGACACAGAGGTATACAGAGTGATCAGCATAGAGAAGTCTGAAACTTTTTTATTGTATGAAAAGTTTATTGTATTTAAAGACTCCTCTTACATAACCGACGAAATTAATTTGAACACTTTCGCAACCGGACTAAAAATGGAACAATATACCAGAAACCGACAGAACTCGCTAGGCATTCCATAACTTGCAACGCAATGCTGGACGCCGCGTGCCCGGTAGGCGGGCACACTCGTCCCACAAGTGGAATAGATTAAATATTTGGGCTTTCACATAGTCCCCTCACATAGATTCCCTATGCGACAGGAAACCTCTAGATCACCCAGCCAGGGATATAATTAAAAAGCACGGAATATTGACACTCCCCTCGGTTTATATACTGACAGCGCACAGTGTGCTTTTCGACCCAAAAAAATGACGATCTATTTTTATTAGACAAATCTATTGCTTGTATCATTCATTACAAATGCGAAACGAGATGTCCCCTGTGCCGATTTTCAATATTTTTTCAAATATAATTTTTAAAGTTTGGGTGACCTTTTCACGAATGGAAAAGGAAAATTCATTCCTATTAAAAAAACTATAACCAGTTCATCGTTTGACGTAGCATAATTTTATGTGGCAAGTAAATGCGCATATTGATCCGATTTCGCTTGCTCTTAAATGTGAATAGACACGTCGCAAACAAAGAATTTCTCCTTTTTGGTTTTTTATTCCAATTTTAGGTCGAAGTAGAATCTCTGTATGAGTGGGATAGATTCCTTAGCATTGGTTGTATAGCGTCTATTTTTATTACATCCTACATACGCGGATGTTTATCCATGCTAGCAAATGACCAAAAACGCAAAAGGCCAATACATACATCTTAGGCGAATCGCGTTATTAAACTTGTCTATTCGTGAATGATCATGTCAGTAAATTATCAAATACGCAAAAGGCCAATGTTTACCCATCTCAATTATTGATAGCTGTAAAACCTACAATAAATAGGTTAAATTTAATTAATAACATATTGTAAATAATACATTTAATGAATGATGTTATACAAATAACACGCCTAATAATATGAATAAATATTCTACTTAATATTGACTATATTTCTCCCTGTGAGACCAGCTTTCGCGGGCTCCTATTTCTATGCAGTTTGCCCTTCGGACATCTGAATCTTTGGTACCGTTTGGTAGGTAGGTAACCAAGTTTTGTAACGAGCTACAAAATGGGAATCCGAAATTACAACACGAGATTTTTCCCGTTTCGAAGCTGGTTACGAACTTTTAGCATCTGAAGAACCCTAACGAATCTAACCTACCATTTTCTAAATGTTTTAACATCGGTCAATATTCCTCCAAGGAGTTGTCGAAGTCATTTTGGTCATCTGCGTATTTAGGGTTTGGACATCTGCGTTTATGGCACATTGCTTATTAAGATAAGGATATCTGCGATTTTGGTATTACGCGTAAAAACATTTTGGTAAATCACGTATTTGGTCATTTGCGTTTTTGGAAATATGCGAATTTGGTCTTTTGCATTTATTGGCCTTTTGCGTTCTTGGTTATATGCGTCGGAAGGAGTCGCACAGTAGCATTGGCCCCAAAATTTATAATATGGTTCCGAGCCACATAATAATCATCAGAAAGTGACATAATATTTACAAAAAAACTCAAATCAATTCTTATAGATGCAGCATGTTACAGTGTGGTTGAGTTTTTACGGGGAGAAAATTAACTGATTGACCATCATCTTAAATCTTAATATTAATTGCACATTGTACCTAGGTATTGCTCCTGCATATTTTATGTATCCAATCTATCCAATCCAATCTGTCCAATTTATAATTGCATACTTTAGTTTAGATATATTATTAATAAGACATTCTGTTGCAAATCTATTATGACCTGTAAAGTGATATTTACCAATAAAGAAACTGAAACTGGAGCTCAGGGCTGTGCCAAATAACTTCCGTATACGTGAATAAAATTAAATCTACTATCTGATCTATTATGCCCCCCGTTTTATCACAATGCATCCAAAAAAACACCGCCCGTGTATATAAAAATAAACTGTACCTACTTTTCGGCCACATAATAATCAGAAGTATTAAAACCTTTTTGTTAGTGTCAACCCTGTGGTGGCGAAGATGTGTGCCCGCCAGGGATCGGATACCGGTATTTTCTTGACTAATTATACCGGTATTATTTCGTTATTTGGTTATTATATCAGTTTTGATCGGGCAATCTAATAATACGAATATGTTACCTAAATACACGATAGAGTCCTACAATAATAATAAGAATAATAATAAGAGCCTAAAATATTAGACTTCTTCGGGGATTTTTTTAAAAACCGGTTACGATCCCTGGTGCTTGCCAGGCGCGCTCTTTGGCGTGGCGTGTAGGTTTATAGCTGCTGCCCACCTAGCGGACTGAGCCGGCATCTGAGCAAACATTACGAGCGGGTTCTAGGTTGCGAACGTGTAGATATAATTTACACATGTTCAAAATGTAAACAATAATAAAACAAATTTACCAATGACAAAACGTGTAAATACCTCGTTTACGTTTATCGCACTTGTTGTCATTACTGTTGGATTGGTTCTTGTCAAGATCTGCGTTGACCATCGATTCTAGATTGCCCCTGTAAGAGAATTATTTACACATATTTTTATTTGTACACTAGCCGCCCGCGTGGCTTCCCAAATAGAGCATACTAGCTTCCTCCCGCGACTTCGTCTGCGTGGACCCGGGATAAAAACTATCCTATATTTCCAGGCAATAAACTATATTCGTGCAAAATTTCACCCAAATCGGTTGAGCCGTATACGTGTGATTGAGTAACAAACATCGAAACTTTCGCATTTATAATATTAGTAGGATGTCAATCCTGAAGGTCCAATATATAAACTGGTGAAATATATTTTGAATTAACAGTAGTATATGTAGTTAGAGCCATGTACATTCAGCCACCTAGTGGCATGCAAAGTCATTATTAAGAATGTATCAAAAAAAAATAGAATATATGATAGCAGTCAATAAAACATATTTTTTGTCCAAGATGTCAAATTGGAGTTTTTCGAAAATAACGAATGTCAGAACTACAGCATACAATGTCAGTTGACGGAACGCTAGAGTCTGACCAGCGAGTCGTGACACAGGAATAAGACGGCAAATTTGAAAAAAAAACGCATGCTGGTAACACGAAATCTTAGAACATACATAACAGGAGTAGCCTTTCAGTAACTTACCCCGTCTGTAAAAAACCTTGCTCGATGTGCAAAAAATCATACAAAGACAATTTCACAATCGATCACAAAATCGCCTCGCAAGAGAACACTGATCTTAAAAATGCCCGCAAGTTACTGTTAGCACTTGATGTTATAAACGTTCAACCAATTCAAGCTTTTAATATATAATTGAGTTTCAATATCTTTTTTACTTATTTAGTGACACAGTATGAAAAATAATCAGAAATTATTATCATATTTAAGCCGTATCGTATCGCCATATCATGCCGATACCGAGAACTTATTGAACGCCCTACGTACAACTACACAGACTTTTTCTCTTTATAGTATTAGTATTGAAGTATGTTTACTGGGTGACTTCGGGGTCATGATCCGGAATTACCAAAATTGAATAAGATGATCATAATGAACAACTTTGACCAACCACAAAATCGCAAAATAATAATGAGCCAATTAAGATACTCTCAATTTAATTGAGCGATTCCTAGCGACTGTAACACTATTCTCTTTTCTGTATTTTTCTATTTTGTATTATACCAGCCCTAATTAAACAGTACACTCTTTTATTTAACACCTACGAACCTGCGAAGATTTTACATGATGATGATTTGTGAGACTCTCAACTAACTTACTGTTAACTAGAAATGGCACGTTTTTTTTGCGATTTTGTGGTTGATCCCATGGGAAAAGTTGTTCAGTATGATCATAATATTCACTTTTGGTCATTCCGGATCATGACCCCGAAGTCACCCAGTATATTAGTTATATGACTGAAAGAAGTTCTTTCGGACGATTGCTGGTGGAAGTATAGATCTGTGATGAATATAGGAATTAAATGAAGATTTATAGGATGGGTTTACACAGAGGCCAAAGTAAATTTCACTTCTGCCTTGCATGGTGCCGAGTGACGGTATAAACGCCGTACGTCTATGCTGGCGTTGAGGTGCGATGCAAGTTTTTACTTCAGATCCCTAACTGAGCCCAGCCTAAGCCAACTCCGTGACTCTACTAACTACTTATCTACAGATGTAGTGAATAATCCGTTCCGATCGTGAAAATTCGGAACACACGATAACTTCCGAATGCTGCCGACGAGTCAATGAATTATTGTATTAATAAGTGACATGTTTTAGGGGTAGGTACTTTATTTATCAATGACTAATGCCAAACCATGAGTTTGGAGTATTTCACACTGAGATGTTAGAACCACCACGATCAAATTATAATTTCTTTATATATAAAGAATAGTAAAAACAAAATCAACTTTTGAGAATATTTCATTAGGGCACAGATTTAGCTAGTAGTATAGTTATTAACCCTATTAGGTACTATACATCCTTTGAGCACTGATAGAGCGACGCCCAAATATAAATAAATGTTGAAAATAATTTCAAAGGCTTGTCGATCTAAACGTTTCTCAGATAATAATACTTACGGCATGACTATTAAAACGAACTGAAAACAAATAGTATATAGTACCCCGTAGTTATTAAATAAATATTAAAAAAAAAACCGGCCTAGAGCATGTCGGACCACGCACAACGACGGGTTCCGTGCCTATTAAAAAGGTTTTTTTTCTATAGGGAAGGCAGTTTTTCAGCAATATCTCGAAAACCTTTGAACCAATATGGTAAAAAAAAAAACATATTTTTAAATACACCGTTCAAAAATTTCAGGAAATTTAATAAGCACTTGTTTTATTTTTAATACACCATTCGAAATTTAGAGGGGGGGGGACAACATTTTTGTGAGTTTTGTGATACTCGGGGCGATTATCTCCAACTCTATTCACTAAATCAAAAAAAATGCTGAGAAACCTTATATTTATTTTAAAAGGATTATCGATTGATGTGCCACACGTGGATTTACAATTTTTTTTTGACTTGCTGGTGTGTGGAGTGCACCCCTAAAAAAATATTTTTCATTTCACTTCAGAACTATGTAGCGGCTAACAAAATACACCTATCCTCAAAATTTTATTCAAGTACACCTGATAGTTTTCGACATGACGAAACTATAAGGGTTCCGTTTTTGCCATTTTGGCTACGCAACCCTGCAGGACTGGCCTCGCCTAGTGCAGGAGCCACAGCAATATACATCCGGAAAGTACTGTTGTAATAATTGTAATCCGCGGTATTGTTTGTAATTTTATTATCTTTACTTGTGTGGAAATTAACTTTTACCTTACTTTACTTAAAATAATAAAAATCTTACCTTGGGTACTAACCACTCTATATCGATTATTAATCTCGCAATGCGACCCTCACCTACGCTGTCTTGATAAGTACTGAGGCTGACTGAAGTAGCATGACAAATACGACCGATTCCGAGAAAATACGATGGGAACGGATTCTTCACTATATCTTGTACAGTGTATACTATGTTACTATTATATTTTCACAAAATGCTAAATAGATTCCCTCTTACGTAGAATCATGCTATGTTAAATTCAAAACTACATTAATTACCACCAACGTCTATAATGGGATATTGATTGTAAAGGATCCACATTTGCAGAGTAGCAGTTCAATATGTTGCAAGAGAACCTGGCGAAGGAACGTAATGACTGAGTATTGAATAAAGTGATTATAACAATTTAAATGCTACAGTTAGATAGTTTAAATACTTACTGCTTGTTGCCAGCAACTCCATATACTCCTGAAACAAAAGTTGCTGTCCATTATTACACCCTCTAATACCGAAGGAAACGACAAAGTGACGTCACACAGTTATATTGTATTTATATGCCAGTCTCTAAGTACAGTCGAGTTCATAAATATATGTACGTTCTCAAAGGTTCAAAAATATCAGAACTTCACATAATATGTTTGATCACTTTGTCCGTGCACATATTTTCGAACTCGAATTAGTTCTCTTTGGTTTATTACCACATTAGTTCAGCTAGTAGCTACTGATAAAGTGAGAAAAGTTTTTCCCTGTCAGTCTTTCTGACATTACATAAGAAACAAGCAGATACTTTTATGTATGATCCATGTACCTACGACATGTACTAGTCGACATCAAAGATATGTATACGTTTGTGGCCTTAATACAAAGGTACAAAAGTGTAAACAAATCTTTGACGTCGACTGTATAATATATCATGTAAGTATACAGTAAAGTTAATGTAGGAGAAAATAGCTTTCGTAAATTAATAATTATTTCTACTATAGGAATGTAAATTGTTTTTCACAAAAATAACATAACTGCCAATAACTTTACAAAAACAGCATGTGTGACGAAGTTATTTTTCATATGTTTAAAGAGATAACCGATTATTAACGGAATCCAATATAACGTAAGCGTAACTCTAGCCTGCATAGTAAATGGAAGGTATTGTTTATAAAGAAATATTCTATAAGAAATTAAGGTTTTATTCGCTTCCTGTAAAATCGACACCAAAGTAGTTATGTTGTTTTTGTAAACATGTCTTCAATTATTTAACGCACTTTTAATTACTCACCTTCGGTAATATTGTCAGTACTGAGTGGGTCGTTACTGTTCACTGCAACATGTTCATTATGTTCAACATTTTCGCTGACTGCTCCATTACTGGATGTTTTTGTTATATTTTCATTGTCAGTCTCTTTTGATCCTTCATTACTTTGAGCGACGTTATCAGTGCTACTTATTTGGCAAGTCTTGTTCTTTTTTCTGTGTTTATGGTTCAAAATTTTGTAAATAATTCTTTCAGTGTCCGTCAGTTCTCTCTGTGGGCTATCGCCAACATCGTTATCTGGTTGAGGGGCCGAGTCCCGGCTGTCAGTGGAGCTGCTATCGTCGGCGGAGGCGCTGCCGTCGTCGCGGCAGGCGGGCGGCCCGTCGCGCGTGGGCGGCGTGTGCTTGTGGCGCGACCGGTACTCGTGGTAGGTGTCGGTGCGGAACTGCACGCTGGCCCGCGCGCCCGCGCCCGTGGGGATGGTGTGCACGGCGAGCTTGCTGTCGCTCTCGGGAACCGGCATCCACGAGTACCGGAAATCCCTTTCATTTAAATTATCTCCGTTTAAATCTGGCGGTGATTTTGATTGCTTGTCGGGTAATCTGGATTTTATTTTGCAGCTCTGAAAAAATAATATTGAATAAAAGATAGACGCAGATAACATTTTTTTTTTCAAAAGGCATTACGTAAGTTGCCGTCTTTTAAAACACAAATTAATAAACCAAATATGGGTAACAAAATAATCCTAAATTGCTACCTACTTTTTTGTGGTAGACCTCAGAAAACTATAATTTGATACATACTCACAAACGAATTAGTTCCAATCAAATGAGAAGTGTTTGTAAATTATGGATATGTCATCCTGTGTATGTAACAGAGAATGCAAATGATTAAAGCATTCACAGATAAATGTGACATTAATCAGACTGCATTAAATGCACAATTTATGTTCCAAACGTAAAATAATTATCTACATGTTCGAACCAGCTTCTATCGCTACCGGCTCTCATTCTCTAATCTGAAAGTGTTGTTCATAATTCTTTTGTTGAAAGAGCAGTGAAAGAACGAAGTTCTACGTTTCAGCTTGGGCCAAAATTCTACTGTATGTCCGGATGTCCAGATGTACGGCTGTTCTCCTCTACAAGGGGCCTACCGCGAAACGAAATTTCGTTCGTGTATCTCTGTCTCTGTCGCACTTGTTAGTTCGAGCGACAGAGACGGAGATACACGAACGAAAACGAATTTCGTTTTGCGGTAGGCCCTCCGGTCGCATTTCTCAATCGGAAATTTTATAAGCAGCTTCAGCTTCAATAACTATATAGATTATTTTTTCCGATTCAGTTCTTAGAAATTAAAAAAAAAGACTAGCTTGCAAGTTACTACAGCTCACAGAGCCACTACCACTAGTAATAATGTGTGTGTCAACTGCAAATTTTCTGTTATATCATGTGATACCTGTGACTCTTGCCTTCTGCTTTCTTCCTCTATATTTTTAAATTGTTGTTGCAATATTCTTTGACGATTTTCTTTTTGTGCTTGAAGGCGATGATCATCTTTGAAAGCATTATTCTGAAAATTATACGAAAAGTATCAGTAAGCTAAAGCGGGAAAGCCAAATAAATATAGAGATTCGCATGTGTTACCTACAATTGGTCTGGTATTTTTATTTTTTGGAAGGCAGTTTAGGAACGCCATTGTATCCTTATATTCCTTCTCGACGTTTTGTCTCGAGACAGCGATCTTATTGACCGCATCCTGCGTCCTCTTCTGTTTGTCGTGGTTGGTCGCCGACGCGGCCTCGCTCAGAGCCCGCGAGTACGCGTCCTCGCCGCCGCGGTCGCGTTGCACTATTCGCTCGTCTGCGTAAGGGACGTCCCTGCTATCTCTAGTACAGTGATTATACATTGTTATTGACTTTTTCTTGGTTAACATGTGATCGGAACCCTTTCCCCTTAGCGATCCGTCTTTACTGCCATGACCTGAAAATATTAAAACCATCAGATAAGCCTCGTTGCCGGTTGCAAGAGACTTTTTTACAAGCTTTTTATTAACTTGCAATGTATGTAACTATGTTTTTCCGGGTGGAATCTTGGAACTTAATTTTGAAGCAGATATCTTCAACCTATTGAGCTGAAATTTTGAGTAAAGGTATAGTTTGGATGAAAATTCAATATTATGGTACCATCAAGCTGATCTGATGATGGAGACAGAAGATGTCAATGGGAATTCAGTACTTAACCGAAGTAACCCCATTGAGTTTGCGCTCGTTAGAATCGTCTCAATGAGTAGTTGATGATACAGAAAAGTACAGACGGCAATAAAAGCTTGTACCAAAAAATATTTTTTTGACTGAAAGTTATTATATATCACATCAAGGCACGTAATTCTAATTACGACGATAAAGCGGAGAGCTGAGGTATGAACTTGTATGCAGCCACTTTATGAACGCCCAAGACAACGCCGCCTCGATGATGAGGCCTTTTCATAAACGTCCCCTAAACTTATTTTAGCTAAAACTTTACAAACCTCTGTCAACTAAAATTTGTTTAGTCCTTTTCCCACAAATACAAATGTCAAAGTGATAGTTGTGAAAGATGATAGGTTCGATGAACATTTATGAACATGGGCAAAAAAGTTTAACTAACATACAATATTGTATTGGGTACTAGATAGGTACAGGCATAGCATAAGCACTTGATACTTGATATGTTTGTATGTTTATTACGTATACCTACAAGTATGTTTACTACGATAAAACTGATATATGAAACGACAAAAGCATGAGGTCATGAGTGTCTATGATTGGTATGGATGATTCGTTAAAGCCAAATTATAATGTTAAACGGCCGAATACCGGATATAGAGAGACTCCGGTTCTACAACGGATACTCTACTTGAAATTCGGAATCGCGACGTAAATTGTTCCTAAATAAGCTCATGTAGCGCCCGGGTGCAATCATTACCCTAGCGCCCTCTAGCACTCCCGACGAAAAAAGCTCTAGGTACATCATTAGTAAATTCAGTTAATTTGAAAAGATATAAAATGTTTTAATCACGTTTTATGATAATTTTGACATGTGTGAGGCGAACAGAATGAAGGGTTAAAATTAGGCGACGCTTGGCATGGTAGATGGCAATCCAACACAAGAACAGTGTAATTATATCGAATCGAAAAGACCACTGACAAACTATTTTTATCAGTTTGATTTTCTTCCTTGACATAATGTTCTTGAAGTCTTTACTACCAAGCATTATAGTCTTGGGGAGCGTATTTGTAACTTTACTTGTGGCTTTACTATATTATTGCTATTAAAGAAAATCAAAGGTTTTAATAACATCAGTCAGTGTTCACGAAATAATTGCACTTTCAGGTACTACGGCAAGCCTAAGAGGTGACATCAAACAGCAAACAGGACTCGTCACCTGATGGTTTATTATGTCCCCAATGTTTGTGCAGTATGAAGGGTCTGGTCTTTTCTGAAACAGGACTAGATACCAAGTTATGTTTCACGGGACCAACCATACTATACACCGTATTTGAATGAGTTACGTTGGGAAACTGTTTTCTCTCTGGAGATTGTTTGTAATGATGTGTACTCCTAGGGGACTGACTTTGACAACCAGTTTCGGGATGCCATGTTGGCACTGGAAACTCTTGTCCTTCTACTACATGGCAAATGTTGCTAAAAGCACTACCTCCGGGTCTTAATGGTCTGCTTCGTATTATAGTCTGCCTTAAGTTCTTCAAGTCTTCTGTATGTTGTTTACTTGGGGTGACTTCTGGTTCTCTAAGTCGAAGCACCCTGTTTTGGATGTACTCTGAGACTAATGTGGAAGACCTCTTTGAAGGTGCAGTATCACAAGGTTTAGCAATGCTTCCGCGTAAGCTTGATGGCATTTCATCACTGAGCGCAAACAAATTAGTTTTCTTTTGCTTATCAGCACTGTTGTCTCTGTCAGCTACAGACTGTTTGGTATCATCATCTGGTGGGATAGCAAGTGCAGGTATATTGGGCTCCCATTCAGAGGGTAGTAAATCAATGTCCCACTGGGTACCCATGTCTATCCTCAAGATTTCTTCGGGGAAATCCTTATCATTTAAGTCTTGGTCTCCGGTGACATTCTCCGAGGTTATCTTGGTTGCCTCATTAACAATGTTTTTTTTACTGGGATGTTTTGTAAACAACTTATTTGCTGCAGATGCTGACTTTTCACGGCTCAATACATTTGCAGCTTCCCTAAAAATTACCAGACAAACCTTTAAAAGATCAATCAACCTTTTACTGAAAATAGTTCACATACAGCCATGGCCAAAAGTATTGAGCACCCCACGTTTTACTTTGTAACTTATGGATAAAGTATTATTTTTCAATTTCATAAATACACGAAGACGTAAAATATAATAAGTGTTTGAACATGTGCAAGTCATTAATATAGGTATATCATTTTGAAATTGCTATTTGCGTGTAAAAACTGAAGCTAGAAAAAGTCGGGTTTTACAATAAAGGTTTAATTGCATATTTTTTTCACAGATTGTCCCCTAATGTCAATAAATATGACGATTTTTTCCGATAGATACACAACTTTATATTATAAAATATATAAATGCACCATGCAAAGTTTGACTTTTGTATGAAAAAAGCATGGGTGCTTAACACTTTTAACCAAGGCTTTACATTTAAATGAATTCACTACAGCTTTAAATGAATTCGCTACACATTGAAAGAATGCAACTCATGTGTGAAGTGAAGTGAAATTTACCGCTGTGCTGCAATGCCACTAACATTATAACAAATCGCTTCAGGCCAAAAAAAATATCTCAAAAATGTTATATACTTTTAAATGTACAATATGACACAACACTTTCCATACTACTTGATGAATAATAATAGAGAAGCATAGAATATTTAGAATTCATTAAATATTCAGCTGCCTTTGCATAATCTTGTTGGTTATAATATGTATACAAACAGGCAGCCAAATTATTTGGTTCAATTGATAAAAATATAATTTAACATATAAGCAATGTAAAATTATAATTATAAACGAATTATTTTTATCCTTTAATTCACATAATAGTGTGTATAAACTTTAGGTATTAAAGTGAACCAAATAATTTGCATGAATATTTTGTTTTGCAAGAGCTAGTCCGAATGTTTAGTGTTCTTGTCCGCACTACTGTCTTCAGGTGAAGACAGTTGTGTAGAGCATGCAGAGATTGTTTACCTTGCCTGTACTTTTCTGTCCAATGACTTCTTTAATTGATCTAACTTTTGTTGCTTCTGCCTTTTTACTTCAGCCGCAGCTTCCCTTCCACGCAGATGGGACAAGTCGGTTTTTTCCAGAGGATTCACTAAAATTTTAAAAAAAATGTGAGTAGTAGGTATTTTCATAAGGAATGTGAGAGTAAGCAAGTTAACTATGTATATGTGTACAACAATTTATCATGATATAGGGCAATTAAGTATTCTTTTTTCTGGAAATCATGTAGCTCATTTTTGAAACTCACAACATTAAATATCTGCCAGGATGTATGTAGTCAAAAAACTGAATGACTTGATGATTATTATACACATCAAAAGTAAAAGCTTACAGTGCTGTAGCTCTAGAAATTATTTAGATTCCGATGGGTTTTAACCATTTGCTTGAACCCACCTGGTTGTGTCAGTCCGCGCGCTTGCTTGTGGCTGCTCCCAACATTATCGAATCCCTTGGAATACAACTCTTCTAGTTTTTTAACGAATTTTGCTTGGCTCTGTTTATAATCCCTCTCTTTCTTTTCGTCTAGTTCAACGACTTGACGTAGCTTCTCAACTTTGGCGCGTTGGCGTAAGTTCTTCGCAACGTCTTTGGACTGTTCCCTAACCTAAAATGTGTAGCACTTCTTTATAAGTAATTTGCACTTGCTAGACACCAATTTATTTATGAAGTGTATATATTGCAATGTGTATAACAAAGATTCAAACCTGCTGAAGCCGTAACTGGCGACGACGGAGGAATTCACTTGTTTCCTGTGCTTCACCTTTCGAAGTCATTATGACATTAATGCTAAGCAAAAAGTTTGGTTCTTATGAGGTGAAATCTTAAATACGTACAATTGACAATTCAGGTTACAATTACTTCGAACTGAATACGACATGCGACACACATTATGAACATCATATCATATGTCAACATTTAACGAACTTTTGATTTTGATTTGAGTTGTTTGTGTGTTGAGTTGACGTGACGGGAACCACAGACAGACCAACATTCCTTGCGTCCGAAACTTAGTCCCAAGTCCGAAATATATGGCGCCATCTATCAAGTTTCGCGCGAACTACTGTTGTTGTGGAGTTGGAGTGCAGTACTTATATTTTTTATTTGTTAACCAAGGGTTGAAAAATTGAAAGCCACCCATTTCAGTCGAGAGCGCCAATAGTTCGAGACTGAAATGGATGGTTTTCTTCCGAGTTAAACTCTCTACTTTTCATTTCTTACTAGAAAATTTCTTTTTAGATAACGTTACCGTTAATTAGTACTGGTTAATAACTAACAATAAACATCAAAAAAACAATTCAGATTAACGAAGGGTAGCTGTTTAGGCTTCTGCCATTGATCATTGTTTTTTTATTACTTTTCAAACCAAGGAGCGACATGCCTCATTTTCAACCCGCTGTTCAGATAAACAATGACGTACTTTCAGAGTATGAGGGATGAAAAATATGTTTTACAAATGAATTTAAAATACCTACTTATGTTACGTATGGTCCGCGACCTAGCAACAGATTTTCGTGACCAATCAACTCCTGTGCCATAACTTGTGAGAAGGTTAAGAATGTTGTATCATGAAGCCCCGTGGACGTCAGCTGCGGCTCCGTTGGTGGGTTGACCAGCAGCAGCCTCCCAGTTGTAATTTTTTTTTTCTGTCATTTCCTCCCGATTCATTTTATCATCAAACGATAGTTAATCCAATATTATGACGAAAAACAATCGTCAGCTGACTGTACAGTGGTGGAAAGTCCGTCAGCTGGTCATACGAACATGTAAAAAAAAATTTTTTTTTCAGTCATTTCCTCCCAACTGAAATTTTGTCAGATGACAGTTTATATACTATTATAAATATATCAACGCGTCAGCTGGTTCTATCGCGGTGGAAAACTCGTCAGCTGATGCCCTGAAGTTTGTAACGCAGTAGCCCGCGTACTAGGCACAATTCTTTGTCAGTCCCTTACTCCCGTGCCATAACTTGTGAGAAGGTTAAGAATGTTGTATCATGAAGCCCCGTGTACGTCAGCTGCGGCTCCGTTGGTGGGTTGACCAGCAGCAACCACCCGAACAGGTTTTTTTTTTCAGTCATTTCCTCCCGATTCATTTTATCATCAAATGATAGTTAATCCAATATTATGACGAAAAACAATCGTCAGCTGACTGTACAGTGGTGGAAAGTCCGTCAGCTGGTCATACGAACATGTAAAAAATAAAAAATCAGTCATTTCCTCCCAACTGAAATTTTGTCAGATGTCAGTTTATATGCTATTATAAATATATTAACGCGTCAGCTGGTTCTATCGCGGTGGAAAACTCGTCATATACTTATTTGTCACCCGCTCTGGGAACACTGACAAACAGCCAATATACACTAATTGCAACTAAGTACGGTCAAGGACTTTAATTGTTGAGCCATTTAGGTGTCAACGAATTTTGATTTTTTAATAGTTAAGCTATGAAGTGTCCAGTATAAAGAGAGCTCTAAATGGCTCAACAATTAAAGTCCGAGACTGTACTTATTACCTACTATGTGGAGATTAATTGCAAAATGTTCCTTAATTGTAAAGACGATTTACTTAGAGTAGTTGACGAAATATTTAACATGAGATGCATTATAAACGTTTTAATGTAGGTAGGTACACGGAACGGAACTCCTCATTGCGCGGGGTCCGAAACGCACTTGGCCGGTGAGATTATACTGAAAGTACCTTCTATGAAATCCAAAAATATATCGAAATCGGTTCCATTATAAAGAATTATCGCTGAAAAACATAGGTATGTACCTACTGGGTTGCACGTTATTGAACAAGCGAGCGAAGCGAACCAAGTTTTCCGTTTCAGCTTGGGTAAAAATGCTTTCGTTTGTCCGGCTGTAATACTTCTCTACAAGTCGCATGTCTCAACCGACTCTCGTGAAATTTTGTGAGCAGGCTCGATAAATACATATATAGTTTTTTTGGCGATTCAGTACCTATTTGGATTAGGTAAGTCATTTTTTTTCAAAGAAAAATGTACCGATAAATTGCGCTGTACTACCGTAACTTCTACAAAGCGCTGTTAATTAAGAATTAATGGAATCGTGACGGGTATGATGGTGTACGAATCTTTTCACAGAACCCTTGGTGCGCCCACGTCAGATTCGCACTTGACCAGTTTTATGATCTCCTATCATAAAGGACTCCTATCAACTGGGTGAACCAGTAACCAATGAGGTTTGGTTGTGCATTATTGGCTTAAAACACCATCGACCTTAAATATTTATCGTTGAGTGTCCATGGCCAATTAGATTTAGTACCTATCAATAGCACAAATAATTATGGACACAGGTCCAAAACAAAGACGCCAAGTAAATCCGCGATATACAGCGAACTATATTTCTATCCTTACATTTGGGTAAGCAAACCAACTACCCAGCAGATTATAATTCCGGTACCAGTAAGTAAATGTAAAGCTGGTGTAGGTTTCTTAGGTACAGAATCCATAGATATGCTAATTAACACTAAGAAGCTGCTTGACTGTTTCTTATTTAGGCAGTCATCTTTATACCATGTCGAACGCCGAGCGTCTGGATCGAGATCTCATTAAGTCATATCTGGTCTATTTATTTACACTAAAATATTCTAATGTGCTTTTATCCTCCTCTGATGTTCCATTTTTTTCTATAGGTGGACATTGGAGACTTTCAAGCTAGGATATAATCGAGATATTGGCAGCAGCGATCTATATGCACCTCTACCAGAACACCGCTCGGATATCTTGGGTTGGACGTAATTCTATTAACATACTACTAAAGGCACAATAGGCTTGTGACCTAAGATTTTTGTACGATGCCATTCGAACCAGTTTTTGGAGAGGAACCAATGTTTGTATGGGAGACACTACAATTAAAGAACATAAATACCCAAAAAAAATAGTTAAAGACGGACCTAGCTGGCGGCAGCCGAAACGCTTCATACTGATTTACTCAAAAGTATGATGTCACACTTTGCTACTTGAACTAATCTTGTAGGTAAAAACATGTAAATTGCTGTTTCGGTCTCGAAATACTCCGTTTAGGTCTATAGTTGTCGTACAATTTTGTTTCTATAAAAGCGTAAGGATTCTATCGGTAGCTTTAAATTGACTCTTGGACGATAAAAAAATGTTATGTAATAATATTTTTTCTCAACTTTCAAAGTCCATATCTTTTTTTGATTTTCATTATATTTTCTCATTTATACTTTATTACAATTATTTGATGGTTTACTATTCATTAGTAATTAGTAATTACATAATATAATTAGGTTACCTAATTGATGTATGCACTAGAGTAGGTAAATAAACTAGTTTTTAAGAACTATTGCTATACCCTACCAGGGTCCATGAGTTAGATTTTTATTTTGTAACATCTTTGTAAAAAACCATGATTTGCAACAAAAAAAAACCCACTGAAGGAATAGCTTGTTGTAGGTAATGCCTTACAGAGGGCCTGGGAAAATGAGGTGCACAAGAGCACAGCAGCGGAGTCAAAACCTAGCTTATGGCGAGTCCTGATTAAAGTATTCGGAGCTGAATACATGCTCTATGGACTGATCCTGGCTGCCATGGAGTTTATTATAAGGTTTGTGTTACATAGGTACTGTAAAGATTACAGTCAGGGAAATTTGGATAAGAGATAATTTACTTTGAAAACAAAGTTTTAACCGACTTCAATTCAGTACTTCGCCAAGATTCGCATACATGAACATTTCCTTTCCACTTAACCACATTGAACTGCTTCCCGAGAGCAAATGCGTTGATTATTACAGAAAAAACCCAAGTCGCTTTACCTGTCTGAGCTGATAATATTTGAGGAGTTCCCTTGATTCTTCAAGGATCTCGTCAGAATAACCTTGATGTGCACGACGGCGACGCTCACGAGCCCAGAGCAGGGGCGTGTCGCAATCATCCAACTGAATTTTTTGTAAAAATTGAACCAATCTGGAATCACTTCTCTGGAATCACCCTGCCTGGTACTACTTTCGAAAAATAATTGTACGAATCGGTTCAATAAGAAAGTGACGGAGTTCTGAGGTAAGAAACATAAAAAACCGGCCAAGTGCGAGTCGGACTCGCGCTCCGAGGGTTCCGAACAAACCTATAGGTATGTAAGTATTAAAAATATTTTTTATTATATGATGTAACCAAAACTTTTCGGTTTTCGCAATTTTTCTTTTTAAATCTGTGCTAGGTATAAGACGGTGCTTCGTACCAAATTTCAAAATTCTGTGTTCACGGGAAGTAGGTACCTACCCTTTTGATTAGCTTGCGAGTTTCGAAAACTAAAATAAACGGCTTTATCTTTTGATTGCGTTGGCTTAGAAGTTTGATTTTTTCACAGCTCCAAGACACACTAGACCTGAGTATTAGTTTTAATTTTAGCTTCATACCTCCACGCGTTCCTGAGAAAATGGGTCTTGACAGACGGACGGAGTACAAAGTGATCCTATAAGGGTTCCGTTTTTTCCTTTCGAGGTACGGAACCCTAAAAATACTATCTAGGTGCCGAATTCAGAACCTCCTCCTTTTTTTGAAGTCGGTTAAAACGAGTAAAGTGATACATACTAGATTTTTACATAATATGTGCTATTATTTTTTCTGTGTTTAAAGAAGTCCACTTTCAATAATTTGTTTGGTAACAGGCTGCAGCAACCATTGTTTCTGGGCCTTGTACTCCGTTACTACAATCCGATCCAAGATTCCCAAAACAGCACGTGAGTTAAATAAAAACTGTCGTACCTAAAGTAGTATTTCCATTGTTAATGGTCTGTATCATTCATATTAGATTCACCGCCCGCGCCTTACCACTTACAGTTATTTTATTAGATATTTACCTGGGGCGATGTGATGTGTTGTAGGGGGCGATATTTCTCCCGGCTGTTCCACTACTACAATTCGGAGGGCGGGGTGAGCTGGGGCGAGGCGGTGTTCTTCTCGTTCGCCGTGGTGCTGGTGAGCGTGGCCAACGTGCTGGTGCAGCACCCCTTCATGATGGGGGTCATGCACATCGGGATGAAAATGAGAGTTGGTGTTTGCAGCCTTATTTATAGAAAGGTTTTAATACCAGTTATTATTCGTAAGTAATATTATAGTAAGTATACGTAGTATAAAGCCTTACCTTACCATGGTAGGGATCCCCCGGTATGCGCCGAAGTGCGCCGGGCCTACGAATCACCGATCATGGGATGCCGCGGCAATGTGGAGGTGCTTGCGGTATCAAAATTCGTTTTCTCCCCCGTCATCCGCCGAGTTACGCCGAGCCTTCCCCTCCCGCAGCCCCGCTACCCCGGCGCACTCGGGAGGCCACGGCGCATAGCGGGGGATGCCGCGGGATGCCGCCGCGATATCCTCTAACATGCTCCTCGATGCCGCCAGTAGAAATCCCCCGTGATGCTCCGAGGTCGGTTTCAAGCATTCAAATTTATACCTTAATGTAATTAAAATAGAAAAGAATATACATTGATGAATTTAAAGTGATCTGCGCTGCGCTCCGCCGGTTTGCGCAGGCCTTAACTGTTGCTAGTTTAACAGTATAGGATAAATAATGAAAGCAGGTAGTTATGCTTATGACATGTTTGGTTTTAGGCTATGAGAGTGAGTCTGCAAACGATGACTGACAACGGCGCGGGGCTGGTGGTGAACCTGATGGCTAACGATGTCAACAGGTTTGACACGGGACCGCTGTTCGCGCACTATCTCTGGATCGGGCCCCTGGAAACATTGGTACCTATGACTATATCATATAGCAAAAGTTTTGCTGCGAGAGTTCAAAGACACCCGAGTCGGTGACCAGTGCTCCTGCCCCGCTATCCTGTCAAGTTACAGAATAAGTACCGAGGCTCCGGCTGGTCGTGGGATCGCAGGCTCCGCCCTAGCGCCACCAATGCATATAGTTGAACACCTAAGTACCTTGTCGTTTTCACTCGTTTGATATCTTCATATGGCAGTCATGACTTGACATTTAATGCGACACGGTAAAAAGGTGTTAAGCCCCTTGTGTGGCCGACCGTACCTACTTCAATTATTTTCGTCAACTCTAGCAAAACATTCGCTATGAAATTCATAACAAGTACTTCTCGTACATAACCGACTCTATATATGTATATCCTCTAAAATAATAAGAGCTCTATCGGTCCTTCCGTCATAGCTTATTATTTTTGGAGAAATTTTATTTTAGCTTATCCCGACAGTTTATTAACAGTTGTTTATCAGTTAGAAAGGTGATTTATCTTACAGCAAGATAACTAAGTGGTACATTTGTTTTGCTATTACAGCTCGTGACGGTATACCTGTATCGAGAGCTGGGCATTGCAGCCGTCTACGGAGTGTTTGCTATTGTAGCAATAATCCCGTTTCAAAGTATGCACCTACACTACCTACCTCCTACGAATAAGTACTTAAAAAACTTACAAAAATATTTATTAGAACGATCCGATCAGATGATAGTGTGTGAGTACTTAGATGGGCACGTGACATTGTCAGATCATTTTGTATGGCGACTGTGAACGTGTTAAGCGTAGGTTTTAAGATCCCCGGTGGTTGTAGTTTTCCTCGGCACACGGACGGCGTACTACAGGCGAAAAACTGCGCTAAAATCAGATGAGCGCGTCCGGCGCACGAAGGAGATCGTGATGGGGATGGAAGTAATCAAGATGTACACATGGGAGGAACCCTTTCGGAGGCTCATAGATGATGTTAGAAGGTAACGCAAAATAGTCCTGCATATAAACGGTGTTTTTAAATCCGATTGAACTGAACTTTGCCATAGGTAATACTTATTTACCTATGTAAGTTCGGTGGCAATGCAATAATATGGCACCACCGAGCTGATCTGATGATGAAAACAGACTAGTCCACCGGAACTCTCTTAACGTGTTGTTGATGACTGTGAAAAAAAGTAGGCCAGTATACAAAAAAGTAAGTAGGCAGTGGGGCAGTAGAGTATATACCTAGTCGTTACAGAATAGTACATTTCGATGCTAGTGCGGAAAGTATGTCATTACGTCACGAGTACCGAGATATCGAGAGACTCGGGACGAGTGAAGAATGACATTTCCGCACGTGTATCGATCGAACGACGTTTTTTAATACAGTTGCGAAAAAATAAGAAAAACAACAAGTAAGGAATTCGAAACTTTTATATTATTCATTCTGTAACATCATTGCAATACAGTTGGAAAATAATTAAGTTTAATACAGTTTAAATACAGTTTAATACAGTTTTATCTTATTTATTTTATATTAACATAATAATTAATTGTACAATTTGTACAAGGAAAAGTAAAAAGCACTAGTGCGCGAAAACCAACTTTCCGCACGCTAAACAGCTAGGTAAAGTAGCACTTTTTGAGCAACTTTATTAAAAACTTATTTTAACATACACGCGTATATTTAGTTCTACCTAACTATTATTGCTTAGATATCTGGTAATTTTAACCTTAATTCACTATCCGTTCAGTCCGAGGGCTAGGGGCACGGAAGGCCACTATGAACTTGGCCTGTGACATACCTATATACAAAATAAAAGAATGATGACAGGCAAGAAATATACAACATCAAGATGACATCGTACATCCGCGGGGTGATAATGTCGTTCATAATGTTCACGTCGCGGTTCTGCATCTTCCTGACGGTGCTCGTCTTTGCGGGCTCGGCGCCGCGCGTGCCCGTCGAGACCGTGTTCTTCCTGACATGCTACTACAACATCATCAAGCAGACCATGACGCTATACTTCCCGCAGGGCGTTGGACAAGTAACTAGCTTTTATTTGTATTACAACTTCGATGGCCGCATTATTAACGAGTACCGATGGTTTGCAACAGGAAAGAGAACAATCGCAAATAAACGAAAAATGCCTTCATCAACAATATGCGACCAGCGAAGTCAGGGGAAGGTTCCGTTCCACTTCCACTTCCGTTCAATTCAGTGATCTGTTTTTATCTCACTGTGGATGACGACAGTTATTTGTTACCTATACTAATCCCTTTTTATCATTTTGTATGCGTGACTTGCTCAGAGTCAAACGATTCACCAGAAACTCGAGCAACTTCAAACATCAGGGCATCAGTTGCCAACTTTTTTTTTAATAGCATATAAACTGTTATCTGACAAAATTTCAGTTGAGAAGAAATGAGTGACAGTGAGTGAAGACATGATATTGTTTATATTAACTATCATTTGATGGTAAAATTAATCGAGAGGAAATGTCATTTTTTTTACGTGTTTGGGAGGCTGTATCTGGTCAACCACTGACGGAGCCGCAGCTGACGCCCACGGGGCTTCATGATACAACATTCTGAACCTTCTCACAGTTATCGCACGGGAGTCGATTGGTCACGAAAATCTGTTGCTAGCTCGCGGGCTATACTTAAGTATTATTATTACCTAAAGCATAGCGATATTTTTGATTTAAAGATAGCAGAACTGAATGTAGCGGTACAGAGAATACGAGACTATTTGATGAGTGAAGAATGCAATTTTCCGCCTAAGAAGTTTGCACAGACTACAGGACCTCCTGAACCAAGTAAAAAACGAGTGACCATCGTTGGTAAAAACCTTTTATAATAAAGTATTTATATAATTTAAAATAAATCAAGGAAAACTTATATTATTGTTAGTATGTGACGACCGGTTAGGCTAGTGGGTAGTGACGCTGCCTACGAAGCTGAAGATCCTGGGATCGAATCCCGGTAAGGGCAAGGGTATATGTTTCGGAGCCTGGGATGTTTTCTATGTAGTTAAGAATATAAGCCTTATTGAGCTTATTATGAGGCTAGTTCGATTTGTGTAAGATTTTCCCCTAATATTTATTTATTATTATTTATTTATTTTGTAAATTTGCAGTGGACCCGAAAATTGCACGACGCGTGCCTACGCCGCCAACTAACACCGATCCAAGCACCTCAAATACTCAAACTATCAATAACGGAAAAGGTTTAATTAACACTTTTTCTTTTTTTTTTACTTACCTAGTCTTTATAAAAAAATATATAGCCCTGAAGGTGAAGATCAGATAAACAAACCTACGGACGGTGAAGCCTAAGTGGTAAATGGAGCCTGCATACACAGCGACACAATATAAATATAAAACTAAAATACCTAGCTAAACTTAAATAAAAATATGACAATAATTGAATCATGTCATGTTGTAGATGTCCCTAAAGACACAGTGATGGTGACGTTCGAAGGTGCGTCTAGCAGCTGGATTAAGTCGAACGAACAGCATGACGCCGAAAACATTAATCTTCAGGTAAACTGTTTAATGAAGAATAATTAATGTAAAATGCATTATTGTCTTTTAATAAATTAAAAACATAAATTAAGTAGTAGGTAAATATTTTACGCTGATACCTAAGTAAAATCATCGATAAATCAGCGGTGTTCGAAATATTTGTTTGTGTAAATCACATTCACGATATTATCACCCCCCACCGTGACTGACTGCGTTCACAATAATTTACTTAAAAAACAAAGTTTTAACCGACTGCTTTCCACTTTACCACAAGAACTGCTTTCTGAGAGTAAATACGTTGATTATTACCTACAGACGATAATTTACTTTAAAACAAAGTTTTAACCGACTTCAATTTACATTTCCTTTCCACTTTACCACATGGACTGCTTTCCGAGAGTAAAGATTATTACAGGCGAAAACCATATCACTGTATGTGGGCCGATAATATTTGAGGAGTTCCCTCAATTTGGCACACTTGACATTAAGGACTTGATTAGTTGCTATTTAAACGGAATTATATCAGAATCAGTAACGTACTTTTACTGTTTTAAGTACGAGTTCCATAAGTCATCTGTGGTCTGCATCATCAGTTCCACTTCACCAAATTTGCGATTTCCGGGTGTAAATACACGTGTCATAATAGAAAATACCGAAATTACTTACTACATGCGTGCCTTCTATATTTGAGGAATTCCCTCAATTCCTCATGGTTCCCATCATCCAACTAAAGTTTTGATAACAATTGGACCAACCTGGAAGCATATACTTTCAAATAAAAAAAGAATTGTACTAATCAGTTCATAAATGACGGAGTTCAGGGGTAACAAATATTTAAAAAAAAACAACCGAAATGAGAACCTCCTCCTTTTTTTGAAGTCTGTTAAAAACCATATCACTGTATGTGGGCCGATAATATTTGAGGAGTTCCGTCGATTTGGTACACTTGACATTTAGCACTTCATTCGTTGCTATTTCAAAGGAATCATTAAGAATCTGTAACGTACTTTAACAGTTTTAAGTATACGAGTTCCATAAGTCATCTGTGATCTTCATCATCAGTTCCACTACACCAAGTGTAAATACACTAGTGCCCTCAATTCCTCATGGTTCCCATCATCCAACTGAAGTTTTGATAATAATGAGACCAACCTGGAAGCATATTATACTTTCAAATTTCAAGTAAAAAAAGAATTGTACCAATCGATTCATAAATCATAAATGACGGAGTTCGTAACACATATTAAAAATCATTTTTATTATTAAAAAAAAACAGTCAAGTGCGAGTTTGACTCGAGCACCGAAGGTTCCGTACAAACTTTCATACACTCTATACCCGTCATGCCTCGACCCTATTCATTCTTGAACAATCTTAACAGCTCATAGTAGAAGTTACCATTGTACAACGCCGTCTTCATTTTGTTTATCACCGCAATTTTTTTTTTATTTTTTATTATGGGATAGAAAAACTTATCTATTACATTTCCCTGCAAAACTGTTTTAACAGTTTGTCTGCAGGTAGGAGTCTCATTATAGTACATAAACTATTTTGTAAACATGTATTATATTATACTTATTGCGTAATATTATTTCGTAAGTACGCACATAAAGCGTCGTGCTAAAACTTGGATGACATTTGCTTGTAGGCAATTGTCACTCAAGTGTTTGGAGTAAATACTTTTTCAAACCTTTTTAGGGTTCCGTAGCCAAAATGGCAAAAACGGAACCCTTATAGTTTCGTCATGTCCGTCTGTCCGTCTGTCCGTCTGTCCGTCTGTCCGTCTGTCCGTCTGTCCGTCTGTCCGTATGTCACAGGCATTTTACTCGAAAACTATAAGGTGTATTTGAATAAAATTTTGAGGATAGGTGTATTTTGTTGGCCGCTACAAAGTTTTGTAATTAAAATTACTAAAAAAAAATTTTTTAGGGGTGTACTCCATACATAAAACCAAAAGTCAAAAAAATTTTTTTCATCGTGAGCCCACGTGTGGCACATGAATCGATAGGCCTTTCAAAATAAATATAAGGTTTCTCGGGATTTTTTTTGATTAAGTGAATACAGTCAGAGATAATCGCCCCGAAAGTCACTAAAATTCTGTCCCCCCCCCTCTAATTTTTGAACGGTGTATTTAAAAAATATGAAAAAATTCATGGACACAGCGCTTATTAAGTTCATTCACCGAAAATTGTTTTGAACAAGATCGGATGAAAGGTTTCCGAGATATTGCTGAAAAACTGCCTTCCTCAAAGAAAAGGACGTAAGTGCCGTAGGATTTCTATGACGATACGACCTTTTTAATAGGCACGGAACCCTTCGTTTTGCGTGGTCCGACACGCACTTGGCCGGTTTTTAAATATATTTTTATTTGGCTCGTGTCGAATGTCTTCGGGCAAGGTATTTAGCAGGTACGGAAGTCGTTTAGCTAACGTTCTATCTCCAAAGTAGTTACTTACGCGAGGTAGGTACTTCATACTTACCCGCAGACACCGACCTAGTGCCATGCTTGTGATCTATCGGTATTGGACTGTGCACTTGACTGCCATGGTTGTTTACTGCTTGTAGATATTTATGTTTTAAAGTAATTGGAAGGATTTTACAAATTTTTAATAATCTTGAATAATCTCCCTTGCAACTATTTTTTGTTTTCCTATTTACTAGTAGTTTTAAAAATCTAATTTGTAATGCCTCCAGTTTATCTATGTAAGATTTAAATGTGAGTCCGTAACAGTCAAGGGCATAGCTCAGTACAGAATCTACTATTGCAAAGTAAAGACATTTCAGTATGTTACTAGGAACTTTATTTATCAAGTATTACCTTCGAAATAGTACGAATTAGGGTACGGATTATGTCTTACTTCGCTTTATCTCAGGAATGCGTCCTCGAAAGGACCGGAACAAAAAAAAAACACGGTGTATATTTTGCCTGAAGAACGCCGACAAAAATATCTGACACGTCCTTACGTCCCTATACCCTAGGAATAGAGTAGTATCAGATTTATGTGCGCTTTGTTGTAGCCGATATTAATGCTGGTGAATGATATACTTGTCGCAGATCAAGTCTTGTTCGTTAACCATGGTAATCGGAGCGGTAGGTTCGGGCAAGTCGACGCTGCTGCACATGATCCTGGGGGAGCTGCCGTGCTCCACCGGCTCGATGCGCGTCGAGGGCTCCGTCAGCTACGCCAGCCAGGAGCCCTGGATGTTCGTCGGTAACACACAGCCATCCATTACCTTCTACAACTACTTGTCGCAGATCCAGTCTTGTCCGTTGACCATGGTAATGGGAGCGGTGGGCTAGGGCAAGTCGACGCTGCTGCACATGATACTGGGAAAGCTGCTGTGCTCCACCGGCTCGGTGCGCATCGAGGGCTCCGTCAGCTACGCCAGCTAGTAGTCCTGGATTTTCGTCGGTAACACAGCCGACTGTCCATTACCTACTACAACCCCAACCCATAACATACGAGTATGCATAGCCAAACGCGATTCACAATAAGTATTTCAGGCCTGGCAAACCAGATGCGTGCATGCGGCGTGGCTCGGCCTCACGTTTAATTTCCTATTACTTGACCCCGAGGTTGGTAACTCATTCTCAACATCAGACGGATACTTTATCGCTTGAGGCGAGTGGTTGGTAAGTGTTGTGAATTCTGCGCAGGCTGAAGGAATGCATCAATCTCCTCAGAAGATGCCATTTTGTACACGGTGTAACATCCGAGGTGTTTATTAATTCTGATACAATTTCACTAAATATTCCACCAAATTAAAAGAAGGGCAGATTCGTCTGAAGGTTGATCGCTTAAATTGTATTAATATGCATGGCTTGTGTGTTCCGCAGGATCTGTGCGCCAAAATATTTTATTTGGTCAACCGTTTGTGAAATCGCGATACATGGAAGTGTGCAAGGTGTGTGCACTCGAGAGGGACATCTCGCTGTTTCCCCACGGAGACAAGACCATTGTGGGTGAGCGCGGCGTGTCTCTGAGCGGCGGTCAGCGGGCCAGGATCAACTTGGCCAGAGCCATATACAAACACGTGAGCTGCTTTCTTTCAATACTGTACTCATGTTAACTGCTAAACTGCCAATGATGATAATTAATAACATTTCATTCAATTTTTAAGGCTGATATATATTTACTGGATGATCCACTTTCCGCGGTGGATACTCAAGTTGCAAAACATATATTTGAAAAATGCATTAAGAGGTATGTTTTTATAATTTAAAAATCTGGTTAAGATCTTAGACTTAATACCTCATACGTTACTCGAATCAAACGATTTAGAAGTTCTGGGTAAAAATAAATGCAAGTTATGTGGAGTTATGGTTGGGTTATCTTACTTATATTATAGAGTCTGACCAGCGAGTCGTGACACAAGAACAAGGCGGCAAATTTGAAAAAAACGCATGCTGGTAACACGAAATGTATGGCGGTGTCATAGGTACTTATAACTGACAGCTTATTTCATAGGTAAAATTGTTGCCATATAAAGAACTCGAAAAAAATGCTTTTGTCACGACTCGCTGGTCAGACTCTAACCCAACCGATTTAGGCGCTGTGTACACACTCGGCCTACTTTTAGATTAACAATTGTGCTGAAGTTTTAAAAAAGGCTTCAGGTGCAACAAAGGTAGTAGGTATGGGAAACTAGTAGTGGCAAAATCGAGTAGCGAGTAAATACATACCTATCTACAGCGAATAGGTATTTATTTATTCGCAACGATGTTTACTCTCGTAATTGTAATAATACCTCATAGGTACTTGGCAAACAAAACCGTCGTGTTAGTAACTCATCAAATTCAATTTATCAAGTCTGTGGAGAAAATAGTTATAATGGACAAAGGCCGGGTACTCGTCGAAGGAGCTCTCGCAGATATGAACGTAACGTATTGAACTGTACCTACATTTATGTATTTTACGAAGATAGTTCAATCCTCGAAGTTACGCCCCACTAGTATTATAGTTTCGCCATGTCCGTCTGTCCGTCCCATCCGTCTGTGGCTTATCTCAGTAACCCTTATGTACTACACAGATGTAATTTTCAGCATTGGTATATAAATCAATCACGCCGACAAAATGGTAGAAAACAATCTTGGTTTTTAGGGTTCCGTACCAAAAAGGTAAAAAAGAACCCCTATGTATGGTGCGTCTCCGTCTGTCTGTCACAAAGTTAAATATCTCAGGAACTACATATGCTATCAATTTGAAATTTGGAACAATTGTATAGAAAGCTAACACAGGTGTATGACAAAACGAATTTTTTTTCATTTCTCATACTCTGAAAGTGGGTCCTTGTTCATCTAAGTGGCGTGCTGAAAGTGTCATATTTCTGCTCTAGAGCAGAAAAGTATAAAAAAAAAAATGTACGGTTAATCGAAGTAATATTGGGCAACGTAACCTTAACCTATACAGGCATAGTACGATTCATTTTTAATTTATTACATTTTTATAGACGAGAATATTTGATAATTGTTTTTGATATTTAATACAAATAATGTTTAATAATTATTTATGACTCGCTTTCAAGTGTAAGAGTTATGTAAATAATGGCTTAATAAAATTTGGCTTCTAAGAAGTTCTTTGAGCTATTAGTGTATTATTTGCCAATACGAATAAGACGTATGTAATCTGATCGACCATCCGTGTCAATGGAGGGCGGCTGAGATACTAATTCTATCTCTTTCTTACGATAGTTTTATTGTTAAACATATATATGAGTTTGTACTTTCAGCTTTTCTACTACTGACATGGTTGGTGGACGACTATGCACGTTATGAATTCACACAAAATTAAACTGTAAAAATAAATGGGTAGATTCTTATAAAGTTATTAACATAAAATAGATTAATTATTCAGCAATGTATACAATATGTCTAAAACATGATTATTTTAGAATTGTACAAAATCTTTCAATAATTATTATGACTTGGCGCCAATTCTGACGTAAAAATTTAAAAAAGTTAGACTGAAGCTAGCTTTAGCGAGAAATTGTATTGCAAGGCGTTTGGAGAGTTATTAAAAACCTTTATAGTATCAAAAGAAGTGTTTAATTACAGATTTCTATACAAGACAAAAGGAAAAGCTTTGATAAAAAAGTAAAAATGTTGTTCAAGACACATATTAAACTACCCGGATTTCGAGAAAAAAAAATAGCTGACACTATGGTGCGTTGGGTGTAAATAACTAAACTGGCGGGAAACCTAAAATAAAAAAGTGCAAATCTTTCGTTGGAAGTTTTATTAGCTGTGTTATATTTAGAAATTAATTTTAATAAGATGAGTTCTAGTTCTGAAATGGATTTAACACCCGATTATATAAAAGAAGAGGCTCAAGCGGTCGTGGAGAACCTTTTACCGACTCATAAAGTGGCGGGGCGAAAAGCGAGTGAAATCCTTATCGGAAAATGTGTTCCTTACTTATTTCAACGAATTATCAAAGAAACTTCAGTATTTTGTTTTATTTCCTCATATTCGAAATGAAAAGTAGAGTGTTTAACTCGGGTGAAAGCACCCATTTCTGCCTCGAACTATTGGCGCTCTCACTTCGTTCGAGCGCCAAAATATCTCGTCAGGAATGGGTGCCTTTCAGCCCTCGGTGAACAATCTACTATTAATATACATATTTATTTTCTGTGAAAATGATGAATATGTGGGAGGTTAAAAACTCAAAGTCCAGTTAATAGAGTAAGTACCTATGTTGGGTATCATATGAAAGGGCTTGAGTTGCACTTACTAAAACCGATTTTTTTACTGTGGTTAATTTAGAACCCTTATGGTGGTGCGTCTGTATGTCTGTCTGTCTGTATATCACAACTGTGGGAACTGTTAATGCTATCAATTTGAGAGGAGGTTGGGCAAATTGGCCTATATGACCAATAAGGACAAGCGATATGTCACTGGATAGCTTATTCTAAGTTCTAAAACTTTTACTATGGCAGGTAATCCCAAATCTTTGTGTGGAAAAGTTATCGCTGAATAAATGTAGTTTGAGTTTTTTTTTTATTTATTTTGATTTTTTTTTTTTTTTGAGTTGAAACGTTAAGCACTCGTAGGTTTTTTTCAATACTAAGTTCCTGTATCTCTTTACAGACTATGACGGTTTTGTAACTGTCGATGATTTTGTGTCATGTTTTTTATTATTATGCGTTTTCGTATGTTTTTAGAGTTACAGTAGGAACACTCGTGCGTCTGTCTGTCCGTCTGTCACAGCCTGTTTGCTCCGAAACTACTGGACCGATTGAGTTGAAATTTGGTTAACATATGTAAATTGGTGACCCAAAGATGGACGCGTAAACTAATGAATTCCGAACAAGGAGGCCACTTTTGGGGGTGGGTCGTTCTTCTTTTTTACCGACAATGAATCGAGGTTTTTCTGTTTTTTTGGTTTTTGAACTATCGAAAATTGTGGTTTTGAAGTGCGATTTTTAAAAAAATGCATAGGTTTCTTCATTAGAACTAATTAAAGTTTCCTTTCTGGCCAATATAAATATTTATTTATATTGGTTTCTAAAAAAAAACATGTGACAAAGTGGACTCTTTCAGTGGGGACAACATTTTATTTTACCACTCTGTCACGGCATTCTACGAAAAAAAAAACATAAAAAAAAAATGCTAGATAGAGAAAATGAAATATTAAATATCACTAATTAATAAAATAATATGGAGGTTCATTCGAACATTATAAAACCGTAAACATCATTACTCAAATGAGAGGCCGTAATAAGACGAAGGACAGGCTATTGTCGGTCGAAAAGAAGAACGACCCGGGTAAGCTGGAAAATTTAAATAAAAGTTTCGCAAACTGTATCTCATATATTTTTTAAAATAATTTTAGCAAAAACAGATTTTAAATAATTTCGGAAAAAAGACGAAAATTGAATTTCCTCCCCCCCCCCCCCCTTAACTCCGAAACTACTAGGCTTAAAATTCTGAAAAAAATATGTAAAATAGTTCCTTGCCTAAAGATTACAGGAAAACCTATAAGAAATTAGAGTATTCAAAGTAACGGGAAAATTCTCAATATTTTTGTGTATTTTGTATGAAGCGCCTGATGCTTAGAGCATAGCAATTTTACGGAACCCTCACCACGCGATTTGAACTCGCACTTATCCGGTTTTTTCTGTTATTTTTTACACAGCGATTCAAGATTTTCCGCCATACAAAAAGTTGTAGTATGTGAAAAAAAACCTTTCCAATGTACCTATACGGCTTTTAATTTCTATAAAAAAAGGACGGATAATAGGCAAAAATTCAAAGTCTATTAAGTAGGCCAAGTGGGGTATCATATGAATAAGCTTGAATTGCACATTCTAAAACAGTTTTTTTTTCTACAGTGGTAAAATTTTGATTTATAAAGGAAAATGTTGAAAAAATACCATTCATCAGCCCCCCTTATCACCGAAGTCAATCAAGCGAAAAAATTAAAAATATACATATATGATTAATATTAAAGTAAATATTACCGGAAGAGTATAACGAGACCTCTATCTAGGGTATTTTTACTATTTTTTTTATTCTTCAAAAATCATTTGTTAATTAAGTTTGTAATTTAATACTTCCGTGTTTATTTTTTTTCTTCAAATTCGTATGAAAGTATTCTAAAAGTACCTAGCAAATAAAAAAAAGAATTCTCGAAATGAATGCACTTGATAAAGAATTATCGCTGGAAAACCAACATAAGGTACATACCGAGTTCCTTGGTGCTGTAGGTACTCATGACTAAACTACACATGCGTTGTTAAGATTTTTCCAAAATTAATGGGCGGGGCAAGACGGGAATGCTGTATGAAATGTTGTATGGTACCCTCGGTGCGCGAGTCAGACTCGCACTTTTTTTTAAAGACAGCGTACCAGTTCTACAGTTCACATAGCCTCTAGTTGTTAATATGGACGAAACGCAATAAGGAAGGAGAGGGGCGCGCTTCCTCGTGGATTGAACAACGAGTAATAGGGCAGAAATTTGCAGGTTTGATATGTTGTAGAAGGAAGAACGAAACCTGATCCGGCTGATGACGGACAAGGTGCGAGAGGTGCACGAGGAAGAGGCGGGGCCGGGCGCCGGCGCCGCCGGCTCCTTCGGGCAGCCCAGCGTCGCCGCCGCCAGCGTCCTCCGCGGACACTGGTCCATGCTGCTCGACGACAGGCACGCGGTAATGCCCTTTGCATCCCTGGATATCCACACCTCACTACAATACGCTTGTGACCTCATGTTAAAATTGATAAAGTAGTGTTGCTAAATGGACAGGAAACCATCAAGTTATTGTAATAAAGAATAAATTACGAAATATACTAAAATCATAAAAAGATATGGATACCGTGAAAGTTTAGAAAAATATGTATTTTTTATTGTCCAAGAGTAAATTGAAAGCTACCAATAGAATCGTTACATTTTTATGGAAACAAAATTGTACAACAGCTATGGACCTAAACGCAGTACCTACTTATTTCGCGACCAAAACAGCAATTTACTTGATTTTCCATACAACGATTAAGTATAAAGTGTGACGTCATACTTTTATGTCAATTAGTATGAAGCGTTTCGGCTGGTGGCAATTTTTTGGGTATTTATGTTCTTTAATTGTAGTTGCTCCCATACAATTATTTCTTCTTCTCCAATAACTGGTTCGAATGGTATTGTAAAAAAATCTTAGGTCACAAGCCTACGCGCCACATAAGTTTGCGTCTCTGAAGTTAGCCACAAGTTTTCACTACAGTACTTAGTTAACATCAGAGACGCAAACTCGGCAAATTTACGTGGCGCGTGCTGAAACTGGATATAGCCTCATATAATGTAACTGGCGTTTGCCCAATCACCGGCTTCGTTATGGAACAATGGTCGTTGTGTTGGCGCTGGCGCGTTCGGGAGAATGGCATTGAAGGATGCATTGTAGGTACCTAAGTATAGCTAACAAAGTTAAAAAGACTCTATTCGGATAAATTATTTCGTTACTTGGTAAGTAGGTTATCAAGTTATCATTATCAACGCATAGAAGCAAGGAAGACACGATGCATTTGAACAAAGAACAAAGTAAAGCATACCAAGACGCTTATTATAGTCACCTGAGTGGGAATAAATGTCATTTCAAAATGTTGTCAATCTAAGTGATTTCTAAAGCACTCTACTGATGTCGGGTATGCATTGGGTTATTGTCTGTGCTCCATGCAAGAATGTATGATTAGGCGTACTTACGCCTGCACTAAATGGTTTAAGTATTATACATGTCTGCACAACATACAGGATCAGCAACCGGAAGTCGAAATGCAATCAAAAGGGAGAGTGAAGAGCTCGGTGTACAGGGAGTATTTCCTGGTGGGGGCGGCCTGCCCGTACGTAGTGGGCGTCGCTCTCATGTTCGTGCTCGCGCAGCTGTGCGCCAGCGCCAGCGACTACTGGCTCAGCAGATGGTACTCGTAACTCCGCATTGTTATTACGACACCGGTTTAGCTACCTTAGGCCCGGTTTTATAATTATGCGTTAGACCGAATGTCACATCAAATTTTAGTAACTGGGTATTTTTTTTGACATTACTTACCGTTCACCGACATAAGGTGTAACCTTAGAGCATACATAACTGGAGTAGCCTTATGTCGTATTTGCGTACAAAAAAGTCTGCCGAATTTTGCGGGGGCGGGGAGGAGAATCTTGATAGAATATTGAAAATCAATTATATATTAAAAGCTTGGGTTGAACGTTAATAATATCAAGTACTTACAGCAACATGCGGGCATTTTTATGATCAGTGTTCTCTTGCGAGGCGATTTTGTGATCGATCGTGAAATTGTCTTTGTATGATTTTTGCACAGTGCAAGGTTTTTTACAGAGGGGTAAGTTACTGAAAGGCTACTCCAGTTATGTATGCTCTAAGGGTCTAACGGATTTTTATTAAACCGGGGGTAAGTAGACCAAGTGACCTTGCCAGCGAAGCGGACGGTCCTGGGTTGAAATCAGTAGGCAAATTGTCTGATGACATTGATTATTTGTTTTTGATGTGTTCTATGTTGTAAGTATTAAGTATTTATGGCTATTACTCAATGTATCTATCGTTGTCTATATAGTGGGTACCTATAACACAAGCCTTATCGACATCACTATAGGTGTTCAGTATGTGTAAGATTGTCCTCTAATACCTAGGTACAGTCAGCATCATAAACATGTATACATTCTATGACCTTATTACTTAGACATAAGGTCGAAAAATGTATACATGTTTATGATGCTGACTGTACCTACTTAAAACACATATATATGGTATCAGGTCCTTACCGACTCGGTAAATATATGTATTATGCGTTTTCTAATTCGTAGTAAAACCTGCCAATGAAGAGAGAACCCGATTAGCGGGTCGCATCAGACAGTGAAAGTAACGTGTTGTTCGCAGGAGTACCGCTGAGGACCGGCTGACTGGCAACGCCCTTGTTGACAGTATTATTTGGCAGCAGAGCGGTTTGGCTCGCCAATATTTCCTGTTAATATTTGGAATAATCACATTGGCTACTGTGATTGTCGCTCTACTGAGAGCGTGTATGTTCTTTTCGTTGTGCATGATGTCATCGATCAGGTAGCTATACCAAAGCCGTGTCAATAAGCGCTCATTATCGCTCTATTCAGACAATTAATACTTATCACTAGACCCCGGACTTTAGTCGCAACGCAATGACGTCACAATAGGCTAGTTTAGGGATTAAATGGAGCGGTGTTAATTAATACGAAAAAGTAACGGTTTTTAACTGAATAAATTTGAATAATTCACGATAAAAATTACCTAGTAAATTGAAAATAAATTGATCAATATTATTTCTGGTATATTACTACAAACCATACACTTGTATGGTAAACTGGCTTTTGACGAATAAAGAGTGAGTACCCTATTGTGACGTTATTGCGACACAAGTCCGGATCTACTTATCACCAGAGGGGCTACCGCGAAACGAAATTCGTTTTCGTTCGTGTATCTCCGTCTCTGTCGCTCGAACTAGCAAGTGCGACAGAGACACACGAACGAAGTTCGTTTTCGTTTCGCGGTAGACCCTCAGAGATCGGAATTTTTACGGAGACAGAGGGCCTACCGCGAAATGAAATTCGTTTTCGTTCGTGTATCTCCGTCTCTGTCGCACTTGCTAGTTCGAGCGACAAAGAGGGAGATACACGAACGAAAACGAATATCGTTTCGCGGTAGCGCCCCAGAGGGCCTACCGCGAAAGGCATTCGAAGTTTTCCCTCTCTATCGGACTTGCGAGTTCGTACGTAAGTGCAACAGAGAGGGAAAACTTCGGATGCCGTTGGCGGTAGGCCCCCAGGATTGTCGCAATCTAGCTAGGGTTAGATTTTTTTATCGATGTCGATAATTATTACTTGCATGACTAAAAACCGGTCAAGGGCGAGTCAGACTCGCGCACCGAGGGTTCCGTACAAACTTACATAAACCATACCCATCACGACCAAATGTATTCTTGAACAATCGTAACAACTCATAGTAGAAGATGAAAATTCAGGGTTCTAGCTTTAGCCAGCACAAAATTACAGGCTGTTGAAAATAGCCTGAATGGCTTCGAGAAAAGGATGGTACGGCCGTGTCTCTTTGTTTTGCACGACCAGATACCACCTAATCGGAGGGGCACGGCAGTGCCCCCGCCAAGTCGAGCGCGATAGTTATTTACTCCTATCACAAAACGGATTATATTTCAAGTGATGTGTGTACTGATTTGAACTTCGAAGAAGAAACTGAATCTGTCTCTATACAGGTTAAGTGTACCCATTCGATTATTCTGTAAATAAGTATAACATATATCAGAAAACTATAAACTGAATCGAAAGTACGTTACCCAATGAGTAAAAACTCATCAACATATTTTTAAAAATAAAACTAGTGCTATCCAAAGTATTAAGTTTAAACGCTCCTTTACATTTAGTACGTTCGTTGAGAGGCTGTAATTTCCCTACTGTAAAATATACAAATATTTAAAATTCTACACGATATAATATCATCATCCTTGCACGTAAAGGGCTTCATAACGCGCAGGCATACAGAGCTACAATTGCTTTTATTACGCCCATGGGCGTAATGGTTATTTTCTTAATATGTATCTGTCACTCATGCGTCAGTTGTAAAGCAAAGAAGTTTTGACTCATAGGTAACGTATTTATAAATAAACCCAAACGTAAATACACGAATAAAACATGTTTACCTAAATTATTTTAAGATTTAAAAGTTAAAATGTAGTAAAGTAGTGTCTATGTAATACCTAGTACATTGTGTTACAAGTACGGTAAGATGTGAATTACGAACGAGAGCGTATTAGAAGCCCGACGCCGAAGGCGGAGGGCTTTGATGACTCGAGTTTGTAACAATCGTACCGTACGTGTCGCATACAATGTTTTTCATCACATTTGCGAGGAAACCAACACGAGCGTTTTTTATAAATAGTGTACATCAACGTTTTTTTTTCAGAATTCAATTTTTTTTGGTTTTTCTTACTCAGTATCGTTGATACTATCGATCCTCATATAAGAAAAAAAGGGTCCCAAATATTCCATTCCAGATCGTCATATTTTTGTATGCAGTGATTATTTATTACATATGGTCGTGAGGCACTGGATGAAAAAACTGACATAGTAAAATCTGGGACATTTTTTTTCTGGTATCAGGATCGATAGTATCAACAATTTTGAGTAAGAAAAGCCCAAAAAAACCGAATTCTGAAAAAAAGGTTCATGTTCACTTTTTTTGAAAAACGCCCATACATTTTTAGGGTTCCGTACTTCGAAAGAAAAAAAACCGGTCAAGTGCGAGTCTGACTCGCGCACCGAGGGTTCCGTACGAAATATCATACAACACACCCGTCTTGCCCCACCCATTAATTTTGGAAAAATCTAAACAACGCGTAGTATAGTAAAGTCATGAGCATGACATGAGTACCTACAGCGCCATTTATCGGTGCATTTTGTTACTAAATTGCGCAACCAAGGAACTCGGTATGTACAGTAAGGGAAATGTATTCACGTACCACTGTAGAACCCTGTCGCAATTGACAGGCCGCCGTCACTCAAACTCGAGCGGTATGTTACCTTATTGCGATAGGGTTCTACGGTGGTACGTTAATACATTTCCCTTACTGTATGTTGGTTTTTCAGCGATAATTCTTTATCAAGTGAATTAATTTCGATAATTCTTTTTTTTATTTGCTAGAAGGTACTTTCAGAACACTTTCATACGAATTTGAAGGCAAAAAATTAAACACAGAAGTATTAAATTACAAACAAAATTAACATATGATTTTTTAAGAATAAAAAAAAACTACGCTAGATAGAGGTATCGTTATACTTTTCCGGTAATATTCACGTTAATATTAATAATATATATTATTTTCAAATTTTTCGCTTGGTTAACTTCGGAGATAAGGGGGGGGAATGGTATTTTTTTCAACATTTTTCTTTATAAATCAAAATTTTACCATTGTAGAAAAAAAAAGAAAAACTATTTTAGAATGTACAATTCAAGCCCTTTCATATGATACCCCACTTGGCCTACTAACTAGACTTTGAATTTTTGCCCCCCCTCTTATCCGCCCTTTTTTGTACAAATTAAAAGTAAATATTAAAATTTTTCATTTTCCATACACGAGGATTAACTTTATTTACAACTATTCCAAATTTCAAATCGATAGCATTAGTAGTTCCTGAGATATTTGACTTTGTGACAGACAGACAGACGGACGGAGTCGCACCATAAGGGTTCCGTTTTTACCTTTTTGGTCCGGAACCCTAAAAACGGAACCCTTATAGGATCACTTTGTTGTCCGTCCGTCCGTCTGTCAAGACTCTTTTTCTCAGGAACGCGTGGAGGTATCAAGCTAAAATTTATATCAAATACTCAGGTCTACTGTCCCTTGGAGCTGTGAAAAAAATCTAACTTCTAAGCCAACGCAATCAAAAGATACAGATGTTTATGCCGCAAATTTTCAAAACTCGCAAGGGAATCAAAGCCTACGGGGCACCTCCCGTGAACTCAGAATCTTGAAATTTGGTACGAAGAAACGTCTTATAGCACAGAAAAGGGAAAAAATTGCGAAAACCGTAAATTTTTAGTTACATCATATAATAAAAATATTTTTAATAACCATGACTCGATTGTGGGTGAACTTTTACTTATATATATATACCTACAGGTTTGTACGAAACCCTCGGTGCGCGAGTCCAAATCGCACTTGGCCGGTTTTTAACTAAATTGTTACTAATCGTAATAAAAACTACTAAATGTCAGTCCTCCATTTTGTTGAATTTGACGTGAGGCGCTTAGAGCAAAGACCTTTATTTAAAATCAGTTAAAAATATGTTACACGGACACTAAATTGCTACATTTAAGTTTTTTGCACGTAGAACCGATGGCCGTTGGGGCGGAAAGGTTCTCGAGTGGCGACCACGTACCAGAAGGCGCGGCGTGGGTAGGCCCCAAGGTGGACTGATGACCTGGTAAAGGTCGCGGGAGTCCGCTGGATGCGGCTGGCGCAGGACCGGTCAATTTGGCACTCTTTAGGGGAGGCCTATGTCCAGCAGTGGACAACTTTCGGCTGATATGATGATGATGAAGTATTTTAAATCTTTAAATCATTCTGTTAAATCATATTTTATTCGTGTTTTTACGTTTAAATTTATTTATAAATACGTTTTCAAACATCGTGTTTGAGTCCTTGCTTTATAACTGACGTAAGAGTGACAGATACAATTTAAGAAAAAAACCATTACGCTCATGGGCGTAATAAAGGGTATTGCAGCTCTGTATGCCTGCGCGTTTTGAAATGAAGCCCTTTACGAGCAAGTGTGATGAAAAATATTTTTCACATTGATTTTAAATCATGGCTGTATGGCGAAGGGTCTTTGCCTTACGCGCCTCACGGCAAATTCAACATTTTGTACTTTTACTTACTGTGTTTTTTTTTTCAAATTTATTTGTTTCCTCGCAAATGTGATGAAAAACATTGTGTGCGACACGGATAGTAATTTTTTACACACTGGCTTCTGATAGACTTCTCGTTCTCGTGCTCGTGGCACAATTTACTATTCTAACCGTAGCTAGATTGCGACAGTCCTTTGTTTTTACACACTCTGGCTTCTGATACCTAGACTTCTCGCTCTCGTGCTCGTGGCACAATTTACTATTCTAACCGTAATAGCTAGATTTCGACAGTCCTTTGTTTTTACACACTCTGGCTTCTGATACCTAGACTTCTCGCTCTCGTGCTCGTGGCACAATTTACTATTCTAACCGTAGCTAGATTGCGACAGTCCTTTGTTTTTACACACTCTGGCTTCTGATACCTAGACTTCTCGCTCTCGTGCTCGTGGCACAATTTACTATTCTAACCGTAATAGCTAGATTTTGACAGTCCTTTGTTTTTACACACTCTGGCTTCTGATAGACTTCTCGTTCTCGTGCTCGTGCAGCTCGTGGCACTATTCTAACCGTAGCTAGATTGCGACAGTCCTTTGTTCTGCCGTGGAAATTCCGATCTCTCTTTATCACAGAAAGTCTCGGTTTCCAGGTTGCACGATAAAATGTTTGAATGCATTTCTCGGTCACCTATGAGCTTTTTCCATGCAAATCCGTCAGGCAGAATTCTTAACAGATTCAGCAAAGATTTGGGTGCTGTTGACGAGTTACTACCGCAAGCTATGATCGATTGTTTCCAGGTAACATGGATCACATCGTAGCGTGCTGTACTATGTAATAAAGCGCAGGCAGGCAGGGCCACTACAAACTGGTCGTCATTTGTTTCAGATAATCTTAAACATGTTAGGCGTCGTCGTCATCATCCTAGTGACTGACATTACTCTCTTAATACCAATAACAGCGGCAATGATTATATTTTACATATTAAGGGTTATTTATATCAGAACGAGCGGGGCAGTAAAGCGGCTTGAAGGCATCAGTATGTATCCTTATCAAAACCGTCTCTTTTAGTAGATAGGTAGTTAGCACTTGCACAACGTGTAATTTGGAATTTAGAAGCAGCTTTATAATGCACTGCCTTTGCAATTTCTAAACAACTTGCTCTGCTTCAGTATATGCACTAAAATTGTGGCGCAACGCAACAGACGCGTCAGTGCATGTGCGTACATTAACGTGGCTTCATTTATTTTGACTTAGGCACAGACGGCACAGTAGATAATGTAGATATACAGACTGTCCCAAAAGTCAATGTCAAGCCGCAAACGGGTGATAGTCATAACAGTTATAAAAAATTCAGTAAAAATTCCACGTCAATATTAAAAAAAAAACTGGCTCGATGCTAATATTGAACTTTGAATTTCCTATGCCGTATTGCACTATTAACGACATGCATCTCACACACCTTTAAAAAACACATTCGGACTAAATCGGCAATCTTATGAAGCTACTTTCCAAATTAGCATAGTGCATTTTTATTTCAGTTACCAGTCTGTTAAAGTTAGTTGGCCTAACGAATTTAAGTATATGTTAGGGGGAAAAAATTAAATTTTATTTAAAACGGAGGCACTCCCTAACTAGTGTTTTAACTTTAGTATATGATTTACCTACAGAAGGGTTATTCACGGTTACATACCAATAAAAATATTGAAGAAAAGTAAAGATTTGTAACCGTAGTTCCTAAAAAACCATTGCAGGTTGTCCATTTTTGTTTAATGCCTGTAATCCTATACTATTAAACGAGCAATATTTGTATGTATATAAATATATGTATACATATATTACATATGTATATATATACATACATATATATATATATATATAGTTATATTAGCAATCACGTTCTCGGAAACAGCTCTAACGATTTCGATGAAATTTGGAATATAGGGGTTTACGGGGGCGAGAAATCGATCTAGCTAGGTCTCATGTCTGGGAAAATTCGTTTTCTCCGTACCTTCACCTGAGCTGAGCTAGTTCGCCCAGGGATTTTTTTTAATAAGTGACTGGGATTTATTTTTTTGATAACTTTTATGACTTGGCCCATTTTCGGCAGTTGACATTTGGGACACGTTGTATAGCAGTAAAACAAATCCGTACAAACGTGTCGTTACAATAAACTTAATAGCTAATCGCAAGCGCCGTGCCGCGTAGAACTGGTTTTCAATGGAGCGCAGGTCTTGAAGAGTCTAAGGTACTGCCTTAGCTAATAATATTTACTGTGACACAGTTTGCAGCGTGTTAATGTTAAAGTGATTGTGTCGCAGCGCGCAGCCCGGTGTTCGGGCACTTGACGGCGACGGTGCAGGGGCTGTGCACGGTGCGCGCGTTCGGCGCCGAAGCCCTGCTGGCCGCCGAGTTCGACCGCCACCAAGACCTGCACAGCGCCGCCTGGTATCTCTTCATCACCTGCAGCCGCGCCTTCGGATATTTCCTCGACCTCATATGCCTGCTCTTCATCGTTTGCGTCACTTTTAGTTGTATAATGAAAGCTGGTAAGCGCCTTCCAGATGTTGACGTCTTGATTACATATTCTAATACAAAATGCTCGTACGACTATATAACGTAATTTGCTCCGGATGACGTGACGATCGTCCGAAGGCCGGCTGACGACACGCTGAAGGTGGATCGGACTCTACCATGTATACTTCTGGTGCAGATCAGCTTATGCTATGTTTCGGGCCTAGATCTTATCATACAATTCAGTCTTAAGCCATATCTAGGTACACGGTCGGTATAACGATAACAGTCTTTTCTCAAACATGCAATGAAATGTCGTCCTTACGTGCGTTATAACAGGCTTCAAAGTATCACGTTTCGGGCGGAACAACTCGAGAGAACTGTAAAGGAATTTCATACAAAATTGAAGGCCTAGGCCGGGAAGTAATTTTTTTTTAATTTTAATGTTAACATGGCGTCTGTGTTCATCAACAGGCTAAACATCTGAATTCTATTTTTTATTTTTTTCTAGTGGCTGAATGGTTATCGGACCAAAAATATCCGCGTTAATGTCTCTTACACACGAACCTTTATTAAGAAAACAAATCTGTATGATTCAGTGTGTTTGATGAATAAATTAAAAACATTATCTATACGTATACGTAAGTCACCAGAGGCCATAGACAATATTTAAAATCCTCTGCATTTATTTTATTCATTATATAAATTAAGACTCTTATTATCAGGTCATGTATAATGGCCCTAATAGGGTCTATTCGAACGCTACACACGCGAAATACGGACGACTTTCGTAAAAAAAACATTAAGTATGGAGGGATTGGAGGGAAAATTAATGTACTATTTTGAGTGGTGCATTGTTTTATTTCATTGCATATGTTTGAGAAAAGCACTATACATGCCTCGCCGTTAAAAGGCTTGCCGGCTTCGTATCACTATCCGGCCTCCCTACGGTCGGCCGTCTATACCTACTTACCCGGCAAGTCCTTCTTTCCCGGCGTCTGCAGTAATGTACTATTAACACTTTAACTGCCATAGTCTGATTTTTATATCCAGCTCATTTCGCCGCAGTCTGATATTGATATGTAAGACAAAATTTTGATTTGCTTTTTTCATATATCTTAATAGCGACACGCATATGCATTATATGCAATCCCTCTCTGGGTACAGCCACGGACTTAAACTGTTGAGCCATTAAGAGCTCATTTTATACTGGACACTTCATAGCTTAACCATTATAATAATTATTAAAAGCGCACTGCGTACTGAAATCTCGATCATGTCAGTCGAGATCTCGACCGAGATTTCAATACACGAAATATGCTGCCACCGAGATTGAATCTCGAAAATTCACTCGAGATCTTGTTAATTCGAGATTGCATTCCCTACTCGAACCTCCTACCAGTCGATGAAAACAACATGCAGTTCGTGCGTCTACGTGTAAAAGTAGTAGGTGGCTACGTCACGCCCTTAGGTGTGTTACAATTGAGATTTTTTAACTTGTGATTTGTTTTAAATAATTAATATCTCTTAAATTATGGGTTTTTGGACTATATGTTATACAACTTTATATACTTTGATTAGGCTCTAAAATCGTTGGTTTAAATCTTTCGGGTTGTTAACGCCCACGGTGTATAACACACCCATATTTAGTGCAAATAAATTTATCATTTAATAGTATCTAATATTTGGGATGTTGAACATTATGACACTTGAGTATTATGGCACTCAAAATTATGGAATGTGATATTAGGGCAAATTAGGGTTATAGCCAGTGACCATTATGGCAAATTAAATTAGTACAAATGAAATTACGGGAAATGCAGTGATACCTGCGTTGCTATACTACAAACAAGTATCACACAGCTTCTTGACTAGTATGGAACGAGCGCAGCCATAGGATAGTACTTAGGCTATGTTGGTTTTGTTTAGATATAGACGCAAGCACCGTGGGGCTGGCGATTACGCAGTCGATATCGCTGACGGGGATCTTCCAGTGGGGCATGCGCCAGTCCGCCGAGATGGAGAACCAGATGACAAGCGTGGAACGGGTGCTCGAGTACACCAACCTTACACAAGAACCTGCTTTGAGAGCCGTAAACATACACTCTTTTTTAGTATAAGTAGGTACGAGTAGTGGGTTTAGGTATTAGAGTGTGTTTAGGATCTCGTATAATCAGTTAGTATTTTTTGAGGTGTCGTCTAAACTTGAACAAAGATACGTTAGAATTGGCAAAATTGCTAATTTGCTATTGGCATTTTATTGTAGTGTTTCTCTCTGTAAATGCTTTGGTTGTGTGAGGTGTGCAATAATAGTACATTGTTTAACGAGGGGCGCAAGTGAAATATTGCTAACGAGAGTCTATCAGAAGCCCGACGCCGAAGGCGGAAGGCTTTTGATGACTCGAGTTTGCAATATTCTTACGCCCGTGTTATACACAATGTTTTTCATCACATTTGCGAGGAAATAAATAACTACAAAAGACAGAAAAATCTAAGTTTCAAACAGCCGCACCAATTAAAAATTGACAACTTCACTTCCAGATCAGTGCTAGTGGAGCGCCAAGCTTCAATATTTCAACCAATCACAGAGCAGTATTCTTGCGGGGCGGGGCCGGCTTGGCTAACTAGATTTTTTTTTCAACCAATCACAGAGCAACCAGATTTGCTTAAGCCAATCAGAGGGTTCTATATTTTAAAACTAAACTTAACAGCCCGTGGGAGGTAAAACGGCTATAACTGCTCTGTACGCTCGCAAGTAATAACGCCATTGACGAGCAAGTGTAATGAAAAGAGTATTTGTATTGTATTGCTAGTTCTGAAACTCCTGCTGATCAGTTCACATCATCATCATATTCCTCATCACTGTCCTTCAACATCTATGATTGAGTTGAGGCAGCGTCCATCAAAGTGCGGCACTTACGTGTGTGCCAAGCAAGCTGTTCACTGATCACCGTTTTAAATCTTATCTTGGGAAATGCGATAAATTTGCGTTGTTGGAACATATGAACATTTGTTCCTAACTAAGTAGACAGCCATGCCGTTGTATTCACAGAAACAAAAAGATAAACCGCCGCCCGAGTGGCCCTCAGACGGCGCCATTGACTTCGAGCAGCTCAGCCTCAAGTATGCTCCGGAAGGTCATTACGTACTGCATAAACTGCAGTTCAACGTGCTGCGCCACGAAAAAGTACGTTTATCTTCACAGTACGCACCACTTTGTGTATTATCATCATGTAGGACCTTCGCGTCATGATTAATCTTCCGGTTTTTTAAGTGTTGCTTATAGAGATGAAATGAAAGCCTTATCTTGTCTTTGCATCAAGCGATCATCATATTATATTATTAATCGATCTAAATACGAATTGTCTGCGCTAGGTAGGTATCGTGGGCAGGACAGGTGCCGGGAAATCATCCATAATTCAGGCCCTGTTCAGACTTGCTTACTTGGAAGGCGCAATCCTTATCGACGGAGTGGACATTTCAAAAATCGGCTTGCACGATTTGAGAGAAAAAATATCGATCATTCCACAAGTAAATCACATCTCAAGCAACATTATTTATCTCTCCCTAAGTACTTTTAATTTGTAGTTCAAATCGTTTGTTTGGTCCGCTTTCCTTTTAATTTTAAGGCAGATACTATTGATTCTTAATATATTGTATGACATTATATCTTTTATTGTATGTATACATTTTAGACGCATAATCAGCTGAAAAAAAATGGCCGTACAAAAGAACCGCCCGATCGATTCGGGCGGCTCTTTTGCGTTTAAGTCTGATTTCGACCGTGAGACTTGACGGTTGTCAAAAATTACTAAAATGTTGTAAATGACTAGAGTAAATTCAAACGAACCAATGGGAAAAGCTTCACTTATTTCACTTCAGTAGTTTTTAGACAAAGGTCGTGGTAATTATTCATTCATTCATTCATTTATTGATTGGTAAGTCATGTACATTTTATAATTAAGGTGTTATATACAATTTATATTTAATTATATTTTTAATTAATTTTAGTTAAGGTTTAATGTATAATTACCAGTATATCTAACGTTTACAATTTTAGGAGCCAGTCTTGTTCAGCGGCACTATGCGAAAAAACTTGGATCCGTTTAACGAATACGGTGACGACGTTTTGCTAAACGCTTTGAGTAAAGTAGAACTTGTATCCGAAGAAAGGGACCCCGGTGCGTTTCATAAAACAGTTGTTTATATATTGTGCATTAATCACCTTTATTAGTATATTGGTATATGTAGATTAGATATCGTACTTTCTCCGTTTTATACCTACAATAAGCCATTGGCATTAGTGGACTTAATGCCATTCGCCATTTGTACATTATTTTGGTTTTGTGCAATAAAGTTTAAATAAATAAGTAAGCTAGTTTGTAGATTTGCTAAGTGTCAGTACAACTTTAGATATTTAGGTACAAATGTGTAAGAGCGGTAAGAATGGTGTCGACACTAACATGCTGGTACACGGTAGATGCACTGAGCAAGTTGGTGGCGGAAGGGGGCTGCAACTTCAGCGTGGGCACGCGTCAGCTGGTGTGCCTGGCGCGCGCCATAGTGCGCGCCAACCGCGTGCTGCTGCTCGACGAGGCCACGGCGAACGTGGACGCGCGCACCGACGCGCTCGTCCAGGCCGCCCTCCGGACGCACTTCCGCGCCTGCACCGTGCTCACCGTCGCGCACCGACTCAACACTGTCATCGACTCCGACAAGGTCTTCCACCCACATTGCCCACCTGTATCAAACATTCTTCGGCACCCCATCTATACATTTTGTATTCAGCTTTCCAGTAGAATATAGCGATGCCGGCGACCTGGTCTCACTTTCTATCCATTGTATGCCCAGGATGAGGTGAGGTATCCGGATTTGTCGAACTCGCGGCGCAATGAACGACCATAGGTATATCACGGCGTACTTACTTGCGCCCTTTGGCTTGTCTTGGCCGTGACCGTGCCCCCAGATATTCACTCTCTTGTAGAAAGTTAGCGACGGCTATAGGATACAAATTGTAATGGGGTAATGTCGTTTCTGTGTCAACAGATACTAGTGCTGGACGCCGGGCGGCTCGTGGAGTACGCGCACCCCCACGAGCTGCTGCGGAACGCGAAGGGAGCGTTCAGCAAGATGGTCGGACAGACGGGCGCGACGATGGCCGCGGCGTTGCACAAGATGGCCAAGGAGGTACGCCACTCCCAACTCAAATATAAGGGTCTCTTATATGAAGGGTACACGGAACGAACATGTCTGTATAGTCACATCTTCATGATAATTAGATTTTAATGTCACGTAATACTTCATAACGAGCTCAGCGTTATGAGATTAAAATCTCATTTTCAAATAATTTACTTTAAAACCTAAGTTCTAACCGACTTCAATTTAGTACTCCGCGAAGCCAGATGAACATTTCCACATTTCCTTTCCACGTTACCACATGGACTGCTTTCCGAGGGTAAATACGTTGATTATTATAGACGGAAACCATATCACTGTATGTGGGCCCTTAAAGTTTGAGGAGTTCCGTCGATTTCGCACACTTGACATTTAGGACTTCATTAGTTGCTATTTCAACGGAATCATATCAAAATCAGTAACGTACTTTTACAGTTGTAAGTACGAGTTACATAAGTCATCTGTGGTCTTCATTATCAGTTCCACTTCACCAAATTGGTGTAAATACACTAGTTACAATAGAAAATACCGAAATGACTACATGCGTGACTTCTATTTTTGAGGAGTTCCCTCAATTCCTCATGGTTCCCATCATCCAACTGAAGTTTTGATAACAATGGGACCAACCTGGAAGCATATACTTTCAAATAAAAAAAAAATAATACGTATCGGTTCATAAATGACGGAGTTCTGAGGTAACAAAAATAAAAACAATACAACCGAATTGAGAACCTCCTCCTTTTTTTTGAAGTCGGTAAAAAAATGTGACTAGACATGTTTACGTCACTCTTTTAGCATAATATGACGTCATTCACGCGAAACTTTAACGGGCTATATCTTCATAATTTTTTGTTTAATTGACGCGGCATGGAACCCATAACGCTGGCGCGCTTACCTCTCTGTAGAATTATATTTTTTACCCAGGAAAGTACCCAATTGTACTTCTTATTTTTCAGAGTTACAACAGATATATAAAGGAATGAAACTACATCGTGCATCGTCATTTACGATATATAATAAAAGTATTATTTATAACATTATATGTCATTGTTATATTCTCGATTACTTGTTAATTAAAAATTAAATTATTATTATTCATTTATACTGGTGGTTATGATTATACTTATAAATAATATAGTACCGATTTAAGGCTTGAAATGTATCTACATAATCAGTTCCTATATGCGTAAAGTGCGTACCGGTTATGCTACACCGTCTCCACGTTACAGCTCAGGCACGTCAGTTGAAGTTCCATTCTGTTCTTGAAGTCTGCTACCACTCTGTCTAGACGTCTGGAACAAAATATAACGCGTTTCAATATCATCAAGAAATTGGCAGCGTGCCCGCAGCCACCGGTCCGGCCTCCAGGTGTTCACAAAAAATATCTAAGACTTGCAGGTCCTCATTCAATCAGGACCTGCAAGTCAAATTCAATTGCGCGACTGCAAAATAAGCGAACAATATCAAGACACTTACTGTTTATCTTCTTCAGACTCCAAAGGCGGAATTCCAGCTAGGGCTTCCATCAGGTAATTCCTGGATTGAAAGAGTGAACATTATTAATATTATTATATGCCACCGGCCAGCAGTGCTTCCATTGAAAATATAACTTCTTTTGTCTCAATGTCCCTCGTCATTCTATCCCTACCACACTCGCTCTTGCATCGGGCAGTATGGTTGTTGCCCAAAACGATGGTTGAAATGAAATGAAATGCGGTATATTGAATTCTAAGTTAAGCGGCAGATTCTACTCGTAAAATAGCCCAAATCGAAAATAATGTTGCTACCGTGCTACCGAATGGTGCATACTGCTTTTCACGACTTCTTTGAGGAAAATTTAAGAAAAGTACAACTTTGATCCCTTTTGATTTGATGGCGACAATGACTTTTTTCTGAATTGCAGGTGCGACAATGAAATTTCTGTAAGTATAACACAATATTCCTGAACAAAAGATGGTCAGAATTCAGGCTTCAAAACTGGGGTTAGTTGGACGTCGCACGAACAGCCAACTATGAAGTCAAACTGTCCAACAATGTATTTGTAGTCCAGTTGGAACAGCGATTCGACCAATGACAGTCCCGGCGCGCCGCCCGTCGACCGCAGCCACACTTTTTCGTTAAATATTATGATTTATGAATATTATAAGTAATCTTTAATTAGGTAGTTCATTTTGATTTATCGGACGAGCGAGCGAAACGAACGAAGCGAATCTATGCTTCAGCTTGGGCCGAAAATCGTTCGTATGTCCGGTGTATGTCACGCTGTCCGGCTGCTCTCCACAATAGATCGCATTACTCAACCGATTCCCGTGAAATGTTGTAAGCAGGTTCGTTAATCATATAGTTTTTTTTCCGAGCCACATTTTTAATAAAAAAAAAATGAAAAAAGATTGGTTGGCGAGATCTACAGCTCTCAGAGCCATTAGTAATTATAATATTATGACTAGTTATTATTTGCAATTTCCTCGGAGTAACCGTGAAAAGCACTATGTAATGTATCGGCCAAAAGTGCAATAGATGGACTCGTCTCCGAGGGCCTCATATTCGGCTCGGACCCACTCGTCCATCCATTACCTACTTTCTAGCCTCTACTCTACAATAATGTACTAATTACGCCGCTAGCCGTTTTGTGTTATCAGTGTACGTTTTTAGGGTTCCGGACCAAAAAGGTAAAAACGGAACCCTTATGGTGCGACTCCGTCCGTCTGTCTGTCTGTCACAAAGTCAAATATCTCAGAAACTACTTATGCTATCGATTTGAAATTTGGAAAAGTTGTAAACAAAACTAATCCTCGTGTATGGAAAATTTAATATATACTTTTAATTTGTATAAAAAAGGGTGGATGGAATGGAGGGGGGCAAAAATTCAAAGTCTAGTTAGTAGGCCAAGTGGGGTATCATATGAAAGGGCTTGAATTTTACATTCTAAAACAGTTTTTCTTTTTTTTTCTACAATGGTAAAATTTTGATTTATAAAGAAAAATGTTGAAAAAAATACCATTCCCCCCCCTTATCTCGGAAGTTAACCAAGCAAAAAATTTGAAAATAATATATATGCTTAATATTAACGTGAATATTACCGGAAAAGTATAACGAGACCTCTATCCAGCGTATTTATTTTTATTCTTCAAAAATCATATGTTAATTTTGTTTGTAATTTAATACTTCTGTGTTTAATTTTTTGCCTTCAAATTCGTATGAAAGTGTTCTGAAAGTACCTTTTAGCAAATAAAAAAAAGAGTTATCGAAATGAATTCACTTGATAAAGAATTATCGCTGAAAAGCCAACATACAGAAAGGGAAATGTATAACGTACCACCGTAGAACCCTATCGCAATAAGGTGACATACCACACGAGTTTGAGTGACGGCGGCCTGTCAATTGCGACAGGGTTCTACGGTGGTACGTGAATACATTTCCCTTACTGCACATACCGAGTTCCTTGGTCGCGCAAGTTAGTAACAAAATGCACCGATATATGGCGCTGTAGGTACTCATGACTTAACTACACTATGCGTTGTTAAGATTTTTCCAAAATTAATGGGTGGGGCATATCTCGTACGGAACCCTCGGTGCGCGAGTCAGACTCGCACTTGACCGGTTTTTATTTCATACTAGCCACATTATTTGAGAGGACTCGGGCAGACTTAACATGCGCACTCACTCAGCCTTCCTGGTGAGGTAGTGGTGGCAGGCGAGCCGCAGCAGCGTGTACTCGAGCCTGGTCTGGAAGGCGGCGGCGCGCGCGGCGGCGGGCGCGGCGGCGGGCGCGCACGCCGCCAGCCGCGCCAGCTCCTCGCACACCGTCTCGCAGATGTCGCGCACGTACCGCGCCGACGCCGCGCCGCACACGCTGTCCACCTGCGTGTATAAACAAACTCTCCTTACTCCCAAATACCGCCCACCGTTACAAGAAAAAAAAATTATTCCTTCTAATTCTATTGATGGAACTAGTTGGATTTTTTCTTCCAAGTAGTTACATTCGACGACGGGTTTTTCGTAATGGAACTGCCTGGACTGTTTTTTTCCAAGTAGTTACATCGAAAATCAGGCTTTAAAATAATGAAACTAAACGGTCTATTTTCCGGTTAAAACGATGAAACGCTTGTTTTTAGAAAGAAGAGATACGTGAGCACCTAGCAATGCAAAGGTGGTTTTTCTCTGGTAAATAGTCAGCCGCGGGATTGCCGCGGGCCAACGATCTAGCTTTGAACCAAGTATGTTCCGACTGATCCCAGGACACCGCTCGTGTTTAAAATGGCAAAAACGAAACTTGAATACTTGCATAATTGTACAAAATTTCAACTTGATTTCACTTCGGGTAGTTGGTCAAATTTGACTAGCAAGATTTGACCCGCACATACTAAGGAAAGAACTAACAAGACAAGTTATAAAGCTTGTAAAAATCGACTGCCTAAGCACAAAAAATGTTGTACTCATACGAGTATAAATTAGTGTACAGTCAGCATCATAAACATGTATACATTCTATGACCTTATTACTTAAACATAAAGGTCGAAAAGTGTATATATGTAAGTGTTCGTATGTAAGTACGAGTATATAAGAAGTAAGTTATCCGTCGAAATCTGCAATCCATTTTTCAGTCACGTGCCGTTATCCGATTGAGCTGCGATTTTGGGTATTCGTATAGTTTGGATGACAATTCAATATTATAGTACCTTCGAGCTGATTTGACGATGGAGACAGAAGATGGCCATGGGAATTCAGTACTTAACCGACGTAACCCCGTTGAGTTTGGGCTCGCTAGAATCGTCTCAATGAGTAGTTGATGACGGTATACAGAAAAGTATAGTCGGCAATAAAAGCTTGTACCAAAAATATAAATTTTAACAGAAACATGTTTTATAATAATGTTGTCTGACCTCTGCGTGCACAGCGATGAGGTTATTGATAATCTCGTAGACGTAAGGTCTTGCGTCGTCAGCGAGCGCGCCGGCGGATCGGTGGCGGCCGAGGAACATGCTGGGCTCGATGGTGCCCACTAGTGGGTCGCCCTTGTGCTCCAGATATGTCTCGGCGATGTTGCTCTCGAGACTTGTCAGGGCGTCCTTGCAGTCCTGCAGCGCTTCCGTCGGTTCGGGCAGCCCGTAGCTGAAATTAAATATGTAGCACTAACTATGGCTAATATCAGTGTGGCTAAGTAGGTCAATAGGAGTTTTATCTCGCATGCTCGTTATATAAGTTTATTCGGGTTCATGAAAGATTAACACTTTCAGTGCGGGAACCCGCTAGGTGGCGCTTACCTCGTAGGGGCTTCCCTCTGCAAATGGTTTTTCGCGTCTAATCGGCTAGGAGCGTAGCGCTATGGAATCATTGGCACTGAATGCGATAATACACGCGATAAAAGCACAGCGGAAAAAGAACTTGTATACAGTTTTATGTTACGGTTTCTCGATTGGAGTGCATTGCAGCGGAATATTTTTGAGCACGGAGAGGTTGCACCAAACCGTCTTTAATCGTAAGCGGTGTTCGTTAAAATCTGAATGTATGGAAAGTTTGACTGGTTTGTATGGGATGACAGCTGCCGGCGCCATATTGAACGTTGATCGTTCTGTAATCGTAAGTTGGTGCCGCTCGCCCTTGTTGCAGACACAAGACGCGTCGCATAGCCAACGCCAAGTGTACCTGTGGAAGGCTTGCGCGATGTTGTCGAGCGTGACGCGGCGCGTGTACTGCGCGTTGGCGCCCGCCATCAGCAGGCGCTGTTGCCAGCTCGGCGCGCTGCCGCGCGGTTCCTCCAGCCGCGCCTCCAGCGCCACCGACAGACTCGTGTTGTTCAACTCCTGCACACGATCAACATTCGAATGAGCCTATCACATTTAACTGTCATGTCAACGACGGTTTCGCTCGCCAATGTATCATCGCCCGTTTAAAAGAACAGCCAGACATGTTGGCGGCTCACCTGGTCAGCGTGCTTGAGGGCCAGGTCGCGCAGCACGGCCACGAAGGCGAGCAGGATCTGGCGCGCCAGCCGCCGCAGCGCGCCCGCCGGCTCGCCCGCCAGCAGCGCGCCCTCGCGCCGCCCCGCCACCAACACGCACTTGTCGATCGAGCTCAGCGCCTCCTTCACGACGCTCTCCAAGAGCGAGGGCTGCCAATACAAGTATACAACACGTTTACAATTCGAATGTACGCGTAACGCTTTACACGTACAGACGCGCTTGGGATTGTTGACCCACTTGACACTGTATCGTATTTAGACGTGTAATGCGGATCGATCCGTATTCTATATACGAGTATACTCGATTAAGCCCTCAGCGCGCAATAAGAATCCCGCTTTGCGACTGTACATCAGGTAGATTTCAATGTCATTTTTCGATTAGGATTTTTTTCTGAAAGTTACGTTCTCAATCACCCCTCTGCTCCCTAAAGTTAAGGATATTTAATTTCAGGTTGTTAAGTTTATTATATCATCATAAACCGCTCCCCAACCCACTAGATAGCTACCAGAGCAAAGGCAGGCCAAAGATATGGTTCAACGATCTGGACAACATGGAATTGATTGAATAACTAACATAATGTTATAATTGTAGTATTGTACCTAATCTGTAAGTTATATTTTTTATTTTTATTTTATTCACATTGACATGTTGTTTTATTGGTCTATTTCATTTATTATTATTATTGTTAGTAATTTAATTTAAAAAAATATTTTGCGTGTTGAACTTTATGTCGTATTTATGTAGCGTATTCCAGCAAATAAATATTTCAATTATATTATAAATAAAAAAATTTAAGGCACTTACGTCCTTTTCTTTGAGGAAGGCAGTTTTACAGCAATATCTCGAAAACCTCTGAGCCGATCTTGTTCAAAACAATTTTCGGTGAATGAAATTAATAAGCCCTATGTCCATGAATTTTTCCATATTTTTAAAATACACCGTTCAAAAATTAGAGGGGGGGGGGACAGAATTTTAGTGACTTTCGGGGCGATTATCTCCGACTCTATTCACTTAATCAAAAAAAATGCTAAGAAACCTTATATTGATTTTGAAAGACCTATCGATTGATGTGCCACACGGGGGGTCACAATGAAAAAAAAAATTTTGACTTTTAGTTTTATGTATGGAGTCCACCCCTAAAAAAATTTTTTTTTGTCATTTTAATTACAAAACTATGTTGCGGCTAACAAAATACACCTTTCCTCAAAATTTTATTCAAATACACCTTATAGGTTTCGAGTAAAATGTCTGTGACATACGGACAGACGGACAGACGGACATGACGAAACTATAAGGGTTCCGTTTTTGCCATTTTGGCTACGGAACCCTAAAAAAGAGGGATAGCCGGCAAGCCATAGTGCAGTCGAACATATCCCACAGACTAATTGAACGAGGGAGCGTCGCGAACGAAGTTTTCTGCTACAGCTTGGGCCAAAACCCTCTGCCGGTCGCATTTTTCTAGCGATTCTAGTGAAATTTTGTGAGGTTCAATAATTATATAAATTATTCTAGTCGATTAAAATTCCTGAAAATTAAAAAAGTTTTAAAAATATTAACGATGGGCTCTCGAGTGCTGCAGCTGACAGAGCCGATAGTAAAATCGAGTTACCAGGTTAGTGACAGCGCCGTATTCGGAGAAGTGGTCGACGCGCCAGGCCTCCTGGTCCCCGAGCGCCTTGACGCGACGCAGCGCGCGCTGCAGGAACACGCTCATGCCGTGCGCGCGGTACTCGAAGATCACCTTCTCTACTATGCTGAGCGGCTGCCGACAAATAAATCTTCGTTTCGCATGATTGAGCCAACACGCTTGTATGTAGGTAATGTTTGGATGGGTGAAGTTCAAACAGGCTGGTTTCACTTGGTGCCTCAATACACCTTGGCTGTAGATAATATGTCAATTCACCTGCAGCCCTTTTGTACCGCGTTGCGCCACTGAATAACACTCTTCCTAGTGTCGGGCAGACTTGATAACTGTTCAGAACGCATCCAAACTGACGTCATCGACGGCCGTTTGGGACGAACAATCCATTTTGTTTAATTTAATTTATTTGGAAATAATCCGTTTTTGTAATGTGAAATAACATTCTTCATTGAAGATTCACCTACACTATTCCCGAAATACCTGAAAAGAAACCTAGGTTCTAAACAATAACCCTAGCCAGTGGAAATAGATTTGGTCATGTGAAAGAGAGGAACTGCGTTATTTGAGTTATTTTCCTGCCACATCGGGTTCGTTAAACAGTCAACCGTCAGCATGTTAGTAGTACGAGTATTCGGAGACACTCTTACACAAATTGACCTAGCCGCATAGTATTAAGCTCAATGAGGCTCGTGTACTATACGATGATAAATTACTATACATAAATACGCAAATATCATAGATAATTTACATTAATAACAAAGTTTTAACCGACCTCGATTCAGTACTCTAAGCCAAATACATGAACATCCACATTTCCTTTCCACTTTACCACATGAACTGCTTTCCGAGGGCAAATGTGTTCATTATTACTTACAGAAAAAACCCAAATCGCTGTATGTGGGTCGATAATATTTGAGGTGTTCCGTCGTTTCCTCAAGGATCTCAAAATCACCTTTGGCACTTCATTAGTTGATTTTAAGTGCATCATTGATGAGTTCCACTTCAGTTCCTTCATCAGTACCACTTCATCAAATTTGTGATTTCCGGGTGTAACGTACACAAGTTATAATAGAAAATACCGAAATTATTACACCCTGCTTATTATATTTGAGGACTTCCCTCAATTCCTCATGCTTCCTATAATTTAACTGGAGTTTTTTTATAACAATGGGACCACTCTGGAAGCACAGGCATACATCCAAATAAAAAAAAATTACCTTTCGGTTCATAAGACGAAGTTCTGAGGTAACTGGAATAAAAAGAATACAACCGAATTGAGAACGTCTCTTTTTTTGAAGTCGGTTAAAACCATTTATGACAGAAAAAAAAACATGCTCATCACACAAATATTTGCCTTTACCAGTGGCTCGTTTCGAGAAGCTACGAGTTTTAGGTGTTATTGGTCGAATGCGCCGGCCCCGGCTTCGAGTCCGGAGCCGTCAGCTTCGTAGACAGGGTCACTAGTCTCTACCCACACAGGCTAAACCGGTGGTCGATTCTGAAAGGAAACGGGTGTAAAGTGTCGTTGAGGAGGCACACCTGCGAGGGCAGGTCGAGCTTGAGCAGCGAGTCGTGCGCGTCGCGCAGACTGCGCAGGTTGGCGAGCAGGCGCGCGCGCATCGCGTCCGCCGGCGCCGCGCCGCCGCCCGCCAGCAAGCATGCGCGCATGTGCTCCGCGAACACCTCCACGCCCGCTATTATCATCTCCTGCGATACATGTACAGTCAGCAACACAAACAAGTATCACATTCTAGGTGGTTCCAAGACCGTATTGCTTACAGATAACGGAGAAAAGTGTATATTTCGCAGTGGAACAGTATAATCCGCCGTTTTACAAACCAGCTAGCTGTTTCACAAAATTGCGCTATTTTTAATACGGCGGGTTGACGACCAGGCGGATTGAATACCGCTGAATGCAAATGTGTTCGGCGCTAAACGTTCTTCAATACGACTAGCGGTAATGTAATACAGCCAGTCATCAGCCGCCGCTTTGGAGATTTATAGTTCCCATTTTTAATACTCGCGGCGCTGTCTGACATAACAACAATAGCGTCGAATACAGCTAGATGTTTTACAAAACAGAGCCGTTTTTTGTATTGCGGCGGGTGGACGATTAGCGGGATTGTCAAAGGCCTCCGTTAGGTACGACGACGAGCGAAGCGAGGGTGTTCATGATGCTGACTGTACCATTTTACTATTTGTGTACATTGGAAACGAGGGTCTACTACATAGTTAGCAGAGATCGGGAGCGCAGGTTTCGATTATTTTTATTAATAATATCATTCATATCGACGTATACAAGCTCCGCTAGAAGTTAATATACAGCAATTTGTGTTTTTTATTTCATATCTTAAATATCGAGTATCTAGTCGAATCATATTGCATTAGAATAACTACCAATTTACGTTATTGCATAAAAACACTTGTGTAAAAGTTTCAGATTATGTTTCAATAGTACATACAGTATTGTTTAGACGTCAACGATGGTATTATACTTCTAAAGCTTGTTCCACGCAATGAGCCATCATGAACGCAATTGGGTTGTGTCCTAAAAATTTTTTACGATGCCATTCGAACCAGTTTTTGGAGAGGAACAAATGTTTGTATGGGAGCAACTACAATTAAAAAACATAAATACCCAAAAAATTGAGTTAAAGACGGACCTCGCTGGCGGCAGCCGAAAACGTTTCATACTGATTAACATTGAATCGTGACGTCACAGGGTGATATTTGTACTAATCGTTGTATTGAAAATCAAGTAAATTGGTGTTTCAGTCGTGAAATACTGCGTTTAGGACCATAGTTGTCATACAATTTTGTTTCTATAAAAGCATAAGGATTCTATTGGTAGCTTTAAATTTACTTTTGGAGAACAAAAAAAAAATGTATATTTATTCTAAACTTTCAAGGTCTATATCTTTTTATAATTTTAATTATATTTCTTAATTTATACTTAATTACATTTATTTCATGGTTTACTCTCAATTTAGCAACACTGCGTTATCGATTTTAACATGTGGAAACTACCCAATTATGCTTTGAAGAGAGTAAGTCATATTTTCATCACATTCCACCACATAGCTGCGTCATTTATGATAATGATGGCCCAGCATACAGGACGCAGACTATAAGATGTTGCACACGCTCGGTGTTGAGCACGCTTAAGAATTTGCTTAACATTTAATTGAGCACTGAATGTGTTGTACATATTTTGGTAAACGTATCATCACATGATTACACATCACCTTAAGGTCAGCGTGTCGCTGGGGGTCGGCGGGCTCGCCGGCCAGCTCGCCGGCGAAGTAGCGGCGCGCGAGCGGCCACAGCGCGTGCAGCTCGGCGGCCAGCGCGCCGCACGCCGCCGCGCACCACGCGCCGCGCGTCGCGCTCCACGCGCCCTCGCCCTCCCCGTCGCGCGCCTTGCGCTTGCCTGCACATACAAATCATACAATGCAGACAGGCTCAACAATACACAGCGAATGAAAAAAACCATACAAGTCTAACTAGCGCCAAAAAGTGGCCCCACAAAAAGGATGCACATTGCCATTATTATTATTGGCTGTGTCTAGTGAATGCTTGAGATTCTGTGAGGCGATGGATGATAGGTGCTCAACTGTTCCGATTTAATTTATTTGTTACTTGTATATATTAAATTGGGTTATGTATATTTTAAATTGTTCGTCTAAGTTTCGTGACGCATTGGTGTACACTGTAATGTCATGTGAACGTCTTTAACAATAAATAAAATAGGCCTGATATAGTGCTGACAGATCGATCGAAACGCCAGGCAGTGCTCGTCGACATCACCATCCCCCATGACGAGAACCTCGTAAAGGCCGAGAAGGACAAAGCCAGCAAGTACCTAGACCTGGCTCACGAGGTAACCGCCATGTGGGATGTTGATTCGACGATCATCGTCCCGATAGTCGTTTCGGCGAACGGTTTACTAGCGAAGAGTCTCGACCGTCACCTTAAGAGATCGCTAGATGGCTGGATCAAGGGTCAGATATAGAAGGCGGTACTTCTGGACACGGCGCGGTTTTTATCATGATTTTGTATATATAATTTTATATTTTACTTTTTATATTAATATTGTAAAAACCTAATCTGAGATTTAAAATAAATAAAGAAATAAAATAAAAATATAAAATTACGCGGACGTATGCGGACGTGGGGGCGGGGTGTCAAAAGGATGCCAAGCAGCCGTTTAGTTCGAACATGCGCACACATGCGCACACCGGGTTTTGGGCACGTGTTTGGGTAGAAATTTGTAGGGAGTTCGCCTTCTATGGTTTTTTCGTTCGCTGACTATAAACGGCTTATTTTATTTGCACTTATCTAATATGCCATAATTTTTATATTCCATAAGTATATTATAATCATTTTCCATAATTCTATAAGACATAAACCAAATAGATATATGTTAAAGTTAAAGCAATAACAGGTACATTTTAAATTTATAAGCAATATAATCATGTCATAAAACTCATAAATATTATCTCCTGTATGGATCGTCAAATGTGGAAGCTACCGTAGCCTAGTGGTTCAGGCATGCGGCGGTCGAGGGTTTGAATCCCGGCTCGTAAGTACCAATGAGTTTTTCGGAACTTATGTACGGAATATTTACCGTTAGCTTATCGGTGAAGGAAAACATCGTAAGGCAACACACACTAACCCCAATAAGGTCTAGTTTTCCCTCTGGATTGGAAGGTCAGATGGCAGTCGCTTTCGTAAAAACTAGTGCCTATGCCATATCTTGGAATTAGGATGGTGAGTGGATCGTCAAATGCGAATGTCACAAAGTTTTATTGACTAAGTGTTGAATTGAGGATCAATAATATTTTTCAAAAAGGAACTTATTTTGGCGCTTCCAGCATCACGCTGAGTTGTGACCATTTCGTAGCAAATTTGTATGTGCGTATTGTGTCTACAGTTTGTTTTCATGTATTTTTGTAACGAATAAATGTTTTTTCTTTCTTTCTTTTACAATTTCGTTTACAGATTATCATTTCTGTAAAAGCGCATATCCTCACATCCCCACATCTGCAGAAACCCAATGGTACAGTTGTGCACGTGTTAGTTATTTGAATTTTTGCTTACATAAAATTTATACGAAATTGATTTGTAAAAATAATGTCATAGTGGGAACCTGCATAAGTGGGAATCTGTCAAACTGGGAAATTGTAGAAATCGTAATCTGTAAATACCTATAGAGTTAGTTTCATTCATTTGAAAGGATAAATCATATATGGAATTATTCCACTTACGTCAGCTGCCACTTAGGCCAGATTTTACTTTTTCATACATCAAAATTTATGAAATTCCGTATAGGTCAGAAAATCAAAACGGCTGACGTAAGTGGAATGTTTTATTGCCAATTTGGTCAGGTCCATTTAGGACAGATGTTTTTAATCCACTTAAGTCAGTTTTTATATATGCCACTTCGTACGCGTATAAATTATGAATTACATGATATTCTTATATGTATTTAACCATACCTACTACTGAAAACATAGATTATTACGATTTCATTTCCATAAATTATGCGTGTAACAGTTCAAATTCTCTTCGAATGTAAAAAAACACCCTCATAAAATGTGTCGTCAATAATATTTAATTATATTGATGTACTTAATCGTTATTGCAAACGAAGTACCTAAGTACTTATAGTAGAAGAAGAAGTACTAAAGCCGGAATTTAAATATTAGATTTCATAATTGAAACAAATGGCCCGAGGTAGGTCATGTTTTCCAGGTAGGTCAGTTTTTTTGTCGATATTGGAATCCAATTAGGTCAGAGATGTCCTAAATGGAACAAAAATATTTCTGACCTAAGTGGCAGCCGACGTAAGTGGAATAAATCAATATATGTATAATACAACAACTGTTGGTATGAAGTATCGATGTCACTGACCGGCATTCTCCAGGTCTTCAATCTGTTTGAAGTGATCCTTCACTTTGACCAGCAGGCTGAGCAAGTATTCCTTGCGGCTGGTGACCGCCACCCACGCCGCGTCGCCCTCCCAATTGAGACTTATCAGCAACCTTAACGACAACAGAAAACCGTTCACTTCCAATCCAAGCCCTATATGTAATATTCAAAGAGCAACATTTGTATAATATTTATTTATTTGTTTGTTTGTAAATGAGGTCTCGAAAACGGCTCTAAAAGATTTACGATCTGTTCGTCTAGGTCTCACTCCCAGAAAACCTCGTTTTCTCTTTGTATTCCTAGAAAATCTATAGGTGTCTAATTTTCTAGCAGCAAAAGTTGCTGAAAAACTGGTTTTGTATAAATATGAAATCGTACAGTCGCCGTCACATAAGCACGAGTAACAACAACGTATGAGCACGCTATTTAGCTAGTTGACTTTCATCTGCGCGCGTATGAATATTCATCGTTTAGTGTCTGTCTTACAGTGAACAAAGCGAACAAACACATATTAGATATAACTCGCTTTGCTCCTTTAAACGACAACTACGTGTCATATAATCGTATAATGACTACTTATTTTCCCTGGTTAAACAGTGTAAATCATAGGTACTTACTTAATATACTTTGTTTGCTCTTGAACATTCACAGGCATCGTTTTCATTCGATTATACAAGTTTTCCTTTAAATCTCCTATTTTCTTATCAATCTCAGAGAGAATTTTCTGAAAAAGCTGTAATGAAACGGAGTTTTAGCAATAACTGAATAGTCTAAAAACAGTTAGTAAGTATTAATTGTGTACAACAACTAGAACGCAATGAGAGGGAGCGGACACGTTATCTACGAATGGACGGTCTTATACATGTGCAGAGTGGTATAATGCACCTTGAAATAGGTGCTATACTCGTAAATATAGATACTAGGCTTTATACATTTGTTTGTACATATATACATTTATACTCCACCTTGACATCGGTGTTGCCGAACAAGTTGTTGACGCGCGTGTAGTCGTTGACGACGAGGTCGTACTCCTTCCGGCGGATGTTGTTGTCGATGGAAGCGGGCAGCTGGAACAGGAACTTGTGTCGAGTGAGAAGCAGCAGCGCCTCGCGCGTGCGGTCCGCGTTCTCCTTGCGCGCCAATATCTCCGCGAACAGAGAGTCCGCCAGAACTATCGACTCTGTACAAACCGCAAACATTTATTACTTAACCAGGTGATGCGTTGGCCGCAAATGGCATGGTCTGAAATAAATAATTACAATTAGAATAGAAAAGAAATACATATCCATACCTTCTATTGCCGCCTGCAAGCTTGGTAGCGGCTCCTTCCCACTCTTTCTTTGATCCTCTTCATACATGTTCTTCAGGAGTACCAAACGATCTAACTGGTCCATGACTGCTCCAGTGTTTGCCTTTAGAAAGCTTAACTGGCCCTCTTTTTGACTTTCAACCTGGAGATAAAACCAGATTTGGGGTTCAAGAAAAACGTTAATTTGGGCAGATTGGTTATATTACTGGAAGATTTCAGGATAGCTTTCAAATAAAACATAGAAGTAGCTTATAGCGTGTACTGGTCGGTTTTTTTTACCTTTCTTTGTAAAAACACCATGCCAGCTCTAAGATCTTCAAAGGAAGTATTGCTATGGTGTTCCAATAGATACCAACCAGGCTGAAAGTTTTCATCAGAGAGCTTTCCAGACCTGAAATAATACAGATGAAATCGGATTAGTACCATAATTAGAGTGCATCCTGTATTACAACTTACAGTCAAGTAATCATACAAAGTGAATATTTAAAAATGTAGGTTCATTATATTTCAGGATGTTCCAGTTTCCAGTAGGAGTTATTTATGAATATAATACCCGTCGGGGAATAATTCGAGCAGTTGTTCCTCAGGGAACTTGCAGTCGTCTCCCTCAGTGGAGAGGCCCAGAGGGTCGGGCGGCGAGTAGGCGGCGGGCGACATGGGCCGCCGGCCCCACGGCAGCGAGGGCGGCGCAGCCTCCTCCACCCACACCGCGCTCTCCTTCACCGGCCCTATTGATTCGTGGTACCCTACAAACAGGTATTAACAAAATTGTAGCACTATACTATTTCTTCACGCTGGACAAAGAACCAAACTGTAACTAGTTAATATAACTAGTCAATTCTAACTTAGAATTGTCAATTCTAGCTTAATTGCATTTTGGGGTCTAGTTTATTTTGCTATCAATTTGGGTTTATGACTCTCAAACACCGGGAAGTGGACCACATTGAATCTCCACAGAAAAACACCTTGACTATTGAGACTAAATAAAACCTTAAAAAGGGCCTTAAAAATAGAATAACCTAAATATTTTTTGTAACTTAGATTCTTTTATGTGTATGTATTATTATACAAATACATACATATGTTTGACAGGAACAGTTTGTTACAGATTGATCCATTGTGAGTTTGAGTACCTTCTGTGATAAGCAATGACCATTTTCAATGTATTATCACAGCTATTGCATCTGAGTGTGTAAAATTGAATACACAACCTCTAAATTGTACAGTGGAGGTCCCTTCTCCACCTGACCTTGTGGTGACGATGATGTCTCCGCGCCCCTTACAAGCTCCGGAACGCGCCACTATTTTGTTCTTACTCTTCCACTCGGCAGATAGGAGACAATCACACCCGCATATTATTAAACCTGAAATTTTGAGCTGTTCTTTATAATGCAGTTGAATCCATTTAATATTGTAAACAATCATAAGGTATTTGTATGAATATACCACAAGTGTTTTTGAAAAACGTCTTAACTAATAGCTCTCATTCTTAGAAGGACTTCTTTTCACAGTGTCAGAAACTCCCAAGATTATTCCATGAATAATAATTTCACTGTATCATACCAAAGTAGGTCAGTATATAGTATCATATCAACATATTTTACCCTCAGAATTTATTGAACATGGAGGTAAGCTCCGTTATCGTTACTCAATTTTATACATATTCGCTTGCATTTATTTTAAGTCCAAGAGATTGCTATGTAGTGTGAGCATTTGGTGAAAAACCTTATTTTTTTTGATAAAAGTATGAAACTTGGCACAATTATTCCTTGTGCCAAAACAGGCCGATTAAGATCGGTAGCCCTCGGTAGCGCCCCCCCCCCCCCCTCTGGGGCCGGGGAGGGGGGGTTAAAGTCCCGCTCCACCCGGCTTCATTCTAAAAATTCTAACCGTCCATGGCTAGCTAATATGTTGTGTTTGGTATCAATTTCAGATAAATAAATAACGTAGAATTCATTTCTGGTATAAAAAATGTTATTTGTCTTGAAATTAAAAAAGAAAACATAAAAATAAAGATTTTCAACTCAATTTATTTTTATTTTGAGCATTCGTAAATATTAAATGGCCAGCTATTTATGTATACAAAAAATATGTAAATAAAGCCAATTTACTGTAGATTAGAAAATATATAACTTTTAAGTACCTTTGCTAACAATAAATAGTGTAAAAAAAAAGATTAAGTAGCGCGCGGTAGAAAATACCGCTCCGCCGGCTTCATCCTAAAAATTCTAACCGCCCATGACTAGCTAATAGGTAGTGCTTGGTATCAATTTCGGATAAATCAATAACGTAGAATTAATTTTTAGGATAAAAAAAATGAAATTTGTTGAGCCATTAATATATAATATATAAAAATCGAATTATACAACTCCAATTTTATTTTTGAGCCTTTGTAAATATTAAACGGCCAGCTATTTCTGTATATAAGAAATATATGAATAAAGAAAATTTAAAAAAATATAACTTTAATACCATTGCCAACTATAAATATTGTAAAAAAAAATTGTAGCGTGCTTTAGAAAATACCGCTCCGCCCGACTTCATTTAAAAATTCTAACTGTCCAGTGTCCATGGTTAGCTAATAGGTGGTATTTAATATCAATTTCGGATAAATCAATAACGTAAAAATCATTTCTGGTTTAAAAAACGTAATTTAAGTAACAAGCAATAAAAAATATTTTTAGAACATATTTTTATTATGAGCCTTCGTAAATGTTAAACGACTGGTTAGTTCCGTGTGCAAAAAATACTTAAACAAAGCCAGTTTAATGTAGATTTGAACAATTTAACTTAACTACCTTTGCTAATGATAAATAGTGTATTTTTTTAAGTCGCGTGCCGGTGCTCAATTTTTACCGTCTGTTCAACCTAAGTGCACATTCTGGAGACCGACTGTGCTGTGCTATATTCGTTCTTGTGATCATAATAATGATGAAAGATTAACAAATATTTGTAATACAATTTTAATTTGCACAGTAGTGGCGTTCCCTAAGAGAAGGGACCTTAGAAGTGTCGCGAGGCCTGTTGTTTGTATTAGGTGAGAGCGTCATTGTTAGCGCCAATGTCACTAAGATCCCTTTTTCAAAGTCATATTGTACGAGTATAAGCGGAAAAGGCCCAATATTACGTATAATTAACTACACGTCTCGAGAGTTAACGCAGTTTCCTCCACTGAGACATAACTGGGTACATTTCAAATCCCTCTTCAGTTGCATTCCGTTTTGCAACCAGGAGCCGTAGCATGGTTGGCCTTATCACGCGACAAGTGACAAGATACGAGCGTCGTCTCGTTCTACCGAACGGTGTCAGCCAGTGACGCACGCTCTATCCTATCACCTATCGCGTGACAAGGCCGACCATGCTACGGCTCCAGCTTTGCATTTACATCTTGTTTAGTTTAAACAGATGCTGACCACACCAGGGTTGTCAGACCAGTGTGGAATCCATTGGCCAGCATATTGCTTCCATGTCCAAGCAGAGGGACTGGGTTAGCTTTGATGACGATCTAACACATAGCCAAAGATGTACCTACCCCTTCGTAAACTGCCCGTTATGTGTGCTGGTATAGGGCAGTTTCCGGCTGAGGCATGTCCTCCAATTGCCGGTTCTTTCTAGTAAACACATATTTTTGAAGCTGAAGGTCCTGGGATCGAATTCCGGTAAGGGAAAATATTTGTGTGATGAGCATGAATATTTGTTTCTGAGTCTTGGATGTTTTTTATGTATATAAGTATTTATATCTATTATACATATCGTCGTCTTGTACCTATAACACAAGCCTTATTAAACTTACTATAGGGCTAATTCGATTTGTGTAAGAATGTCCCCTAATATTTATTATTATTGTTATATTTTTAGTACTTAAATCATTTTTAGTACATAAAACATTTAGATATAACTTGTACCACAGAATAAGTAATAGTACTACGTTTTGTACTAGAGGTTGATGAAAATAAAGTAGATTTTAGCCGGCAGATTAGCGATGCGCGTAAGTTTTGATGACGAACAAACGTCTAGTCCCAAACATGTAGGTACCTACCCCTTGGTAAGCTGCCCGTTATGTGTGCTGGTATAGAGCAGTTTCCGTCTGAGGCATCCTCCAATTGCCGGTTGTTTATCGGGTTATCGTACTCTTCGCATCGCTAATCTGCCCGCTAAAATCTACTTTATTTTCATTAACCTCTAGTACAAGACGTAGTACTATTACTTATTCTGTGGTACAAGTTATATCCAAATGTTGAGATTTAAGTACTAAATTTCTTTGCTTTATTGAATACCTATAACAATTGATGTTATTTAAAAATGTGAGATCTTAAAGTAGGTTAGATTTGACTTGGCCAGTTTTTATCAGAATTAATATATATATGTTGAATAACTTTATAAAATGACTGATGTAATGAAAACTGGTCAAGTAAAATCTAACCTACTTTAAGATCTCACATTTTTAAATAACAGCAATTGTTATAGGTATCCAATAAAGCAAAGAAATAGAGTTTAATACTTGTTCATAATGTTATTTTGTTCCTATAAATACATATTTGGATTTTTCATAACTTGGCACGCATTTAGATCTCCATTCTTATTGCGGCGAAGCCCACAGCCAAGCAAAATTTTTGTATTGAACTTGGCTCTCCTTTTTTACATTTATGTTTTTGGTGGGATTTATTGTTAGCAATGGTAGTTAAAAGTTTTATATTTTAAAATTTATAATAAATTGGCTTTATTTACATATTTTTTGTATACAGAAATAGCTGGCCGTTTACTATTTACGAATGCTCAAAATAAAAAAACAGAGTTGAAAATCTTTATTTTTATGTTTTCTTTTTATAATTTCAAAACAAATAACTTTTTTTATACCAGAAATGAATTCTATGTTATTGATTTATCCAAAATTGATACCAAACACGACATATTAGCTAGCCATGGACAGTTACGATTTTTAGGATGAGCGGGACTTTAACCCCCCTCCCCGTCCCCAGAGGTGGGGGCTCCCGAGGGCTACCGATCTTAATCGGCTTATTTTGGCACAAGGAATAAGTTTCATACTTTTATCAAAAAAAGTAAGGTTTGGCCATTTTATGTCGCTAAGGATCCTCACTAATGTAAACACAGCTAGTTACAGGGTACAATGGTGGACAAAGAATGTAGTTCACAGTATCTTTTGCTGGCAGGCACACAATAATCAAGTATACTTAAATGTCTAGTAAAATAGAACTAAACACATGATTATGTGATCAATGTAGAAAACCAAAAAAATATCAGTTATTATAAAACTATACAAAAATAAAAATATTCATACATGAATATTGATAAAGTTTGTAAAGGTCAAAACCATGTCAAAGAAAAAACAATTCATTTAAATATTTTTTTGTGTATTTGAAATAGTAAATACAGAATTTACAAATTACTAATTTAGAGAAACTTCATCTCAATTTGCATTTCCTAAAGCTAGGAAAACATGCAATTTTAGCTTGCCATGCAGAATATGCTCTTGCATATCAACCAAGAGCAAAAATACACCAAGACCATGTCTAATGTGTAACAGATTATACCATATCAATGATATGAGACTCAAAGTACAAAATATAACATTAATTGACTTCAACATGTAAAACTGGTAATTTTGTGATAAGTATGCATATGTACTACTGAACTCTGTAATTTCAAAGGTATCGCAAATAAACATAAGGCTGTACTAGCACTTTGTTTTTACAAATCTATGTATTTAATCGAACACCCGCTACGCCCCTAGGTATTTTACGAGTAAAGTTACAAAACTTGGCGATATCATGACTTGCCTGTTAAATCTGTTGCACTTGTTCCAAGAAATTCGCCTCGAATGGTGACTCTGGTGCCAGGGGGTCCTTCTTTAGGAGAAATTCCTGTAACGACGGGTGGAGGACCCATTGCTGTAGTTTTTCTCCTACTTAAAGTGCTTTAAGCGTTTCTTACTGAACATATAACTGCTGCTTAGTTCTGGTCGACAGTACTACCACTCTTAAATTTAGTACTTATATTACAGTCTTATTTATGTTTAGTATCAGAGTGGTATTTATAATATTAATTATTTCAAAGGCAAAACCAACTAGTGATGATATTATTGATACTAGTGAAGTATAGTAGAGTTATAGTGACATGACTGACAAACGTCACATTCATGTCACAATTAAGCCTGCAACACAGTGGCGCGGCCACAGAACAATAACTAATTATTCTGAGGGCGCGGCCTGCGGTGGCGATCCATAGTAAATTTGACAGCTAATGACAAAAAGGGCTGCCAGTAAGTAAATCGCGGCAATACGGTTTAAGTATCTGCAATTATACGAAATTTTATTTCATTATACAAAGCAAGAGGCGAACTCACGTTCCTATGCCATTAGATTATTTATTTATTTATTATTTATTTATTTATTTATTCAATAATTTACATAATAGGCTTACAGTAAGACCAAAGCGCCTATAATGTTAGGACTTAAACATATACAAACACATAAAAAAATTCGCGCCATATTCTTTTGTATCGAATTATACCATAATAAGTCCATGAATTATACAGAATGATTATGGATACAATACACCGTCCGATTATACAAATTTTGTATCCAAATATACGATCTGGCAGCCCTCAAATTTATTGTCCGCCGCAGCCAGGTCGCGCCAGTCTGTGAGAGGCTTTACCTACAAACAAGAAACTAATGGCGGCCAATACACGGTGAGTAAATACTGATGATCCACCATATCTGTTTCATTCTATAACATGCGATAGAGTGAGACAGATATGGTGGATCATCATTATCATAGGAAAAGGATCTTCATCATCCTTTATCTACGACGTAAATAGTTGCAAGCTGCACGGTGTCCAGCAAGACTAGGCACCCTCACACCGTACAGGATCGCAAGGATCCTTTGACGTTCCTCGGCAGTCCGCATTGTACGCCCGTGGGGATGCGCTTATACAATTGTTGGTTTTTGAAAATACTAAAGACAAGGCAGTAAGGCCTTGGCTATAGCCTGTCCGAGATAACAAATGATTTAAAAAAATAAGTTTGTGATTTTTGACAGTTGACAGTATCGACAAGCCTATCCTATTCAGTGTTGCCAGGGCCCTTGAGTCGTAAGTAACGTTTCGTTTCCCTGAAATGTTACATTTTTGCTGCAATAGTTACATTGTTTTTTTTTATTTGAATTTACGTGTTTTTGGGGTCGGAGGCAAATTTATGTCAGCAAAATGGCAGAATATACAGGAATCTATGTCTAATGATGTATTTTAATCTTATGATAAGGCCTCTCACAGACTGGCGCGATGACGTCACACCGTCGAAATTTTTAAGTTCGAGGGGCTACCGCGAAATGAAATTCGTTTTCGTTCGTGTATCTCCGTCTCTGTCGCACTTGCTAGTTCGAGCGACAGAGACGGAGATACACGAACGAAAACGAATTTCGTTTCGCGGTAGGCCCTCTGCGTACCTATTAGCCTCCCACAGACAGGCTCGACCGGCGGTGGCAGTCAATAGTAAATTTGACACTACAGTGGCGGATTTGCCCTAAGGCCCAGTAGGCCCGGGCCTAGGGCGGCCAGATATTAGGGGCGGCAAATCCTGACAAAAAAATCACTAGTCTATAATATGATGGGTGCTGTGCTGAGAAAGGGGCGGCACATGGCCTGGGGCCTAGAGCGGCCAAGACTGCAAATCCGTCACTGACACTAACTGTCAAGTTTACTATGGACCGCTACCGCAGGCCCGCCAGTGTGATTCAGGCCTTAAGGCCTCTCACAGACTTAAGCCTGCAACACACTGGTGCGGCCTACGGTGGCAGTTAATAATAAATTTGACAGCTAAATAACAAGTTTACTATTGACCGCCGCGGCCAGGCCGCGCCAGCCTGTGGGAGGCCTTATGTGATGAATACAATATGTCAGCCATTCTTGATTTTAGAGTTTTTTTGTAAATAAAACATTTTTATTTTTGCGTATTCTTAACGATAGAAACATAAAATATGTGTCATAGTCATAATGATGACCCACCGACGAAAAAAATTTTAAGTCCTGAGGGGCTACCGTGTAACTAAAACGAACTTCGTTCGTGTATCTCCCTCTCTGTCGCTCAAACTAGCAAGTGCAACAGAGACGGCCCTCAGAGGGCCTACCGCGAAACGATTTTCGTTTTCGTTCGTGTATCTCCGTCTCTGTCGCACTTGCTAGTTCGAGCGACAGAGACGGAGATACACGAACGAAAACGAAAATCGTTTCGCGGTAGGCCCTCAGCAATGTTTGTTTATTTTCTTTTTCTAGCTAAGACTTAGCTGAGGGGCTACCGCGAAACGATTTTCGTTTTCGTTCGTGTATCTCCGTCTCTGTCGCACCTGCTAGTTCGAGCGACAAAGAGGGAGATACACGAACGAAAACGAATATCGTTTCGCGGTAGGCCCTCTGCTAAGTAGCTACGAAACGAAATCGCGAACAGCGCGACGCGAACTGGCGAAGTAAAATAGGAAACGTGCTCAAGCAAAATGAAGTTTTAAATCTTTCGAAATACGTTTCATTTTGTCATGGCGCGTTCCATTCAGAGCCATCTCTGAGTGTGACATGGAGTGAAAAACTTTTTAGACGTCACAGAGGCGTCTGTTTTAGGTGCGTTCAATTTGGATGCGTTCGTAAACTGTTTGCAATAAAAATCTGGTATTACAAATCTCATTATTTCTCAAAAGTTACGAAAATTGCCTTAAATATAAAAATTACTTACATGTTACGCGAGGGGGTCAAAAGTTACGAAAAATGTAAGAAATGTAACCTTCTGGCAACGCTGATCCTATTGTCTGAATGTCATGTGGGTTGATGGTTGATGTGCTAATAAAAAGCTTCTAAAAGAAATTAATTTTGGGGGCGTATTAAAAATTTCAGTAAACAAATATTCATCAACATTGTTAGACAATGATAAAGTTGTAGCGAACATCGCCGAAACATGGCAGAGTCTAACTTCAGGTAATTAAGTAAAATATGGGTTTATATTTGCAACCCACAACGACCTACTGACTCAGATACCTGCTATATTTCAGCAAAGTCGACGAATATGGATTTGAGAGGCATGAAGATTTTGATTTCGAGAATTATGAACAGTTTATGTCGGTATACTTACGAGTGCTCGCGACTCGAGCTCAAAAATGGGCCTCGCTACTTGGCGAAGGAAAGTCGGTCAAACGCACTACCACCGTGAAAAGATACGTTCGCAAAGGAATACCAAGTAAATATTTGTGGCCCTTTATATATTAAAAATACTTTCTAATACCTGATCTCTAGCATTCAAAATGTTTAATTTGCAGGTGAACATAGGCCTGCAGTATGGATGGCAATATCTGAAGCAGAAAAAATGAAAGACCAAAGCCCTGACCTTTTTCACAAAATTTTAGATAGACCCTTTGAAAAAGAGTTGGTAGATTTAGTGAAGACAGATTTACCCAGAACATTTCCTGACAATATTTATTTCACAAAGGAAGCCAATCATCAGACCCACCTGTTCCATGTGCTCATAGCTTACGCACACAACAATAGGGCGGTTGGCTATTGCCAGGGCCTCAATTACATTGCAGGTATTTTTACAAAGAGTATTCAGCTTAATTATTTACTGCATATACATGTACTGAACTAATTACAAATACTTGATTTTTAGGATTATTGCTTTTATCAACAAAAAGCGAAGAGATATCATTTTGGCTGCTGAAAGTTCTAGTTGAAAAGATTCTCCCTGACTACTACACCAAGACTATGGATGGACTGATAGTAGATATAGAAGTATTATCAGAACTTGTCAAATCTAAAGTGCCAGATGTTCATCAACATGTGATAAACCTGGGTATGATACTACAGATTTTGTAATAAGTATTATCAGCAATAGATTACATAAACAAGATAATTTTGACTTTTCAATACTTTAATATCTTAGTTGAGTTTGAGTCTTGAGTGCTTATTATTGGACAGTTTTGTGACAGCTGATATTTAATTTTAAATATTTCATTCAGATTGGTAGATCTACTTTTATCAGGTGATAAGCAGGGCCGGATTTGGATTCTGGAAGGCCTGGGGCAACAAAGGAGCAAAGAGAGAGGGGCCCGTCAATAGAGATTTATCTCTATTGCGGACCGGCCCCTGTCTTGCGGAGGCCCCGGGGTAGCAGCCGCGCCTGCCTTACACCAAATCCGGCCCTGGTGATAAAACATCTATTTCACCATAATAATACACCTACCAGTGGCAGAGCGCCCGTACAGTCAGCATCATAAACATGTATACATTCTATGACCTTATTACCTAGACATAAGGTTGAAAAGTGTATACATGTTTATGATGCTGACTGTACAAGCCGATTCCCACCGGCTTGTCTAAACTTTATTTTTAGCCAAGCCTATAGTTATATGCTCCAAACGCTTTAATTTTTTTTTTGTTGCGGGTTGCTCATCATTTTCACGCGCCGCCATTGACACCTACAATACCTATGTGACAATATGCAGTAGCGGGCTTTATATAATGCTATTAATATTGCTTCACACACCCCTCATTTAACGTCAGTCGAAGCTAAAATTCGGCTCGGATTCGGATACGGCTCCAATCTAAAACGTCTCACTGAACAATCACCCTAAATCCATAATGTGTTGTCAAATTGCAGGACTACCCTGGGCTGTCATTACCACCAAATGGTTTGTGTGTCTGTTTGCTGAAGTGCTTCCCATAGAGACTGTGCTTCGGATATGGGACTGTTTATTTTATGAAGGCTCTAAAATTCTATTCAGAGTTTGTCTGACTCTAATAAAATCCAACCGAGCAGCGATAATGGCTTGTAATGACTTTACATCACTAGCAGAATGTTTTAAAGCAATTGTGAAAAACGCTAGCGCTCTTCACTGTCACGAATTTATGCAGGTGAGACCAATCAGGATACCTTCTTATCATTCAACCATTTTTGCTATTTATTTACAATTGGGATATATATCACTTCTTATTTGGATCCCCCAGAATCTAATTAGTTTTTATTTTTAAATTGCAGGCAATATTTAAAGTACCTGGTACTTTATCAAATTCTACTATAACGAAGCTCAGAGCTCGATTCGCGAAGCAGCGGCGGGAACAACTGCAGAAGGAGCAGCGGTAAACTTGTGCAACCTGGTTTCCACAAACTTTGATCTCACCTTTTTTTAACAATTTAACGAAACTTAAGTTATAACAACAAGTGTACTAATAGTTAAGTGACGGATTACATTAGCAACATAAGCAATTGCTTAATTTGCTTATGGGCTAATTCGGCACTGGTTAGAGTTAGCAATCAATGTTAACTGACCTACCGTACGAGCTCATAGTGGCGTCGCTTGTTGCTGCCATTGGTTACTTATCGCGTACTGTATTGAAACACCTAATATTTATTCGCTAACGAGGTCATCCACAGAAACACATTTTAAGATGTGAACTCTTCGTGATAAATGCATATATGTAATTAATTTATTGACATTATAAATTATTTATTCTGTATCTGTTATTATTCACAAGTTACAGCTAAAACTGTAGTCGGGGTACATTAACATCAACAAAACTCTTACTGTCTGTAATGTAAGTTTACACAATAATCGGAAATATTAGTCTTAATACGCTGCGCCGTATCCATGTGCCTACATGTGAGCAATAAAAATGGGTTAATACTTGGGTAAATGAGAGAATATACTAATATTACAAATGTGTTCTATTATCTGTTTATTCCCGTTATTTATCCTCTGTGACTCGTTGTAGCGTACGATTTTGTGATCTTAATTTTAATGACTTAAAAATAGATCAATTCGTCGACATCTTAGCCGTTTATTCGAAAGAATTTTCCAAAAACATTTTTGGACGTATACGGACCTTGGAAATTCATCAGGATCGGATAAAGTCGGTTCCGATTGTTGTTATTAATTTGTTGAATTGTTAATACTTAACTGTATTTGGGTTGTGTAAAATAGTTTCAATCTATTTAAGCATATTTAATCTATCTAATTGCTCATTTTACTTGAATGCCTCGCAATAACAGTGAAACGATTAGTAAAATAATCATAAGGCGAGAGCAATTTTTTTTAGGTCATGAGCAGGGCCCGTACTTTTCGAGCCGATGACGACGTCAAACCACACATACGATGATTTCAAATAGTCTGAGGGCCTACCGCGAAATGCATTCGAAGTTTTCCCTCTCTGTCAGACTTGCGAGTTCGTCCGTAAGTGCAACAGAGAGGGAAAACTTCGAATGCCTTTCGCGGTAGGCCCTCTGTTTGTAAATAGTTACGACTTATCAACCTCTTTAATTAAACGATATTGACACTTAAAATGGTCTTTGACTAACATTGTCATCCAGATGAACAAAGAGTTGACGTTGTAATTGTATTTTCACAATTATATGTAGAATTTATTTTTACAACTGTATGTAAAGTAAGCACTAAGCAAATGCTGTTCCTGCTAGAAAAATATCTAGGTATAATTATAATACTTATGTAAACAAAATAAGCTTATAGCCTAGTGGTTCAAGCATGCTGCTGGAAAACGGCGGTCGTAAGTTCGAATCCCGGCGAGAGCTGGTGCGGCCGACTATTCTTGCACCTTGATCTGCACGATCCTTGCCGGAGCCGTCAGTAGAGCGCTTGGGAATGTCACATTAGGGAAACGACGGATTCTGACAACGTTTAGTAATGGCTATTACACACCTAGAATTAGTCACAACACGTGCTGTTTTGTCACAACTATTTCATTCCAACTATAGCAAGTTATTGTGACAAATTGCATGGTTTGTAGCAAATATGTATAAAATGGTTCACCCTAGCTAGTCCACAGGGATAGTTATCATGTTTTTATTCGTTTCCGTTAACGTCGGTACATGGGTGTGTGTACAATCATAGGAAATAATCATTAATTCAATGGCACAGTTAAGAGACCCCAGCTTTTCATACTAAACTTATTTTATCTCTATTTTATTTAGATTCCGACTTAGATATGGCGAATCCCTTTAATACAAACTTTCATGTTATTCCAGCACGCCATTAAAATGGGAGCCAAACTACGTTTGTATGGGGAGCGAACTAATGTCAAATCCCCTGCAATAATACAATAATTAGGTGCTCAGATATATCTGACACGACTCTACTTCTAGAGCTGTTATGCAGGGCAGGGCAGATGGCACAGCTTTCAACAATGGCATTATTAATCGAAGAATCAGTTTTGAAGATACAACACATATTTATAGTTTTAACCTTCCGGATCGGAACGTGGCCACGCGACTAATGAAACTATTAGAAATAAAATGTCGCGGCATACGAGTGCTAATTCAACTGTACACGTAAAGCTGCGCCTTTGGGCCCATGTCTACAGATTCCCAATTCTACAGATTCTCATGTCTACAGATTCTCAATTCTATAGATTCTCATGTCTACAGATTCCCAATTCTACAGATTCTCATGTCTACAGATTCTCAATTCTATAGATTCTCATGTCTACAGATTCCCAATTCTACAGATTCTCATGTCTACAAATTCCCAATTCTACAGATTCTCATGTCTACAGATTCCCAATTCTACAGATTCTCATGTCTACAGATTCCCAATTCTACAGATTATCATGCCTACAGATACTACCAACCAGTAATTATTAATCTAGACTCTAGAGATAAAACCTATTTCTCTAGATTCTAGATAAATATAGGTTTTATCTTTTCGGAAAAAAGGTACAAGCTCCGATTTTTATAAATGTTCTAATTCTAATCACATGATCACACTTGTATGTGTCTATATTTTGCGATAGTTAGACTAGAATTGGGAGTCTGTAGAATCAGAAATATGTAGAACTAGAAATCTGTAGAACTGGAAATCTGTAGAATTCGGAATCCCTAGAATTGGGAATCTTTAGAATTGGGAATCTGTAGAATTGGGAATCCGTAGAATTGAGACCCTGTAGAATTGGGAATCTGTGGAATTAGGAATCTGTACGATTGGAAATCTGTAGAATTGGGAACAAACCGTTCCACATAAAAATGCGCGGGTGAGGCAGTGTGCTCGCGCGAGCCGACATTCAAAATGGCGTCGAGACGATGACGGCTTATTGATTTCGGAACCTACAACACCTTTTGCGTTTCATGTATTTGTATCAATAATTGTTCCAAATTTACTAACAAAGGATTACACACGCACGGCTCAGGCACTTGCTCAAATTCGTACGCGCCTAGCGCACAAACAAGTTAGATCTTGTCGTTCTGTCCGCGGCATGCTCAGATACACGTCCAAGTTACGCGAGGCATATACACTGAGGCGCCTTTGAGCACGGACAAAAGACCGCCGCTGGGCGGCTCGCCGCGCGCTGCTCGCGCACAGAATTATAGCAAAATAAGCGAGCCGTGCGTGCCTCAACCCGAGGCTGCTCTAATTCGTACGCACCTTAAAGTCATTGCCTAAAAATTAAAAACAGACCTGTGAACAGAAAAAAGACAGTTTTTTTATAACAGCTTATCTAATTTTAAGAAAATAAATTGGTTTTATACAGAAAACTCCCGTGAGAATCAGACATATTTTAATATAAGTACAGTCGAGTTCATAAATATATGAGCATTCCCAAGGCTTCAAAAATAAATGTACATGGAAAGGTACATATACATCTGAACAGACATTTCAATCAAAAATATGTACACATGTCACCTGTCATATTAATCTGAGCAAGCCTCTCAATAATATGTAAGTAACTGAAAACTAATAAATATCTGTACTAATATTTTTCAAAATTATTTAACCAATTGACCGTACATAAATATCTACACAAGGGTTTTTTTCAAATATTTATAAACATGTAGTGGCACAAAAATATCTGTACTAACGTATTTCAATTTTATGTGAACAAGAAGAAGTTCATAAATATCTGAATAATAAAACTAAATAAATAAATAAATCATCTGATTCTCACAGCCTACTTATCAAAATATACGGATGAAGTGCAAATAATGTCAAGCTCTGAATCCGTGTAGACAATTTGGTGCCTTACTTTTGAAATTTTTATCAGTGAATCATTGAAATAATGAGTCAAAAACGTCAGAATGCATGGAAGAAGTAACCTGCGTTAATAAAACCAAAAACATATTTTTAGATTTAATATAATATTCAGGATTTACATCAAAACGAATGTCTTCGTGGTGTTTACATACATCTTCTAACTAAAGTAACAAAAAATACCTATATATTTGTGGATTACACTTAATATTATGTAGGTAGGTAACTATATTAAGTATATTTTTATTGTATTCGTTATTTGTATTTGTATTGAACTCAATACTTCGTATTAACCACCATCCGCGTTTATTACCACCTGCAATCGGTCTTTCATCGAACGTATCATATTTTAACAGGCTTCGGTCGCTCAGTATGTCTCCCAAATTTCTTTGACGTGTGCTCGTAAACTATTGAGAGTTCGAGGCTTTGTAGAATTCCAATCTTGCACTCTCGATGGGGTTCAAATCTTAGCTTTTCGGTGGCATTCTAATTAATTTCAATTCTGTACACTTTGATACAGGTATAAAATTTATCAATTCAATGCAACGCATACGTATTACGATTTGTATGTGATTGACAATTGAACATGACTTAACTTCAAGAATAACTTATCATTTAAAAATTGGTAAGTGGCCAGTCATAAATGTTAATAACAACCTCTTTTAAGTCGATTGTAAATCGAAAGTAGCAAAAATGGGTAACAAGCCACAATCAAACATTAATGACACTTCTATGACGTCACACACTAAGTAAAAGAGACAAATGTATCATTTTGACAGTACGGTACTCTTTTCGGTGATTGTCATTTTTCAAAATTCGAAGTGTTATGTTTGTTCAGATATTTATGAACTTCTACTTGTTCACATAAAATTGGAATACGTTAGTACAGATATTTTTGTGCCACTACATGTTTATAAATATTTGAAAAAAAAACCCTTGTTTAGATATTTATGAACTTTCAGTTGGTTAAATAATTTTGAAAAATATTAGTTCAGATATTTATTAGTTTTCAGTTACTTACATATTATTGAGAAGCTTGCTCAGATTAATATGACATGTGACATGTGTACATATTTTTGATTGAAATGTCTGTTCAGATGTATATGTACCTTTCCATGTACATTTATTTTTGAAGCCTTGGGAATGCTCATATATTTATGAACTCGACTGTACGTAGTAAGTGTTGTGTGTAACCCGACCTTGAACAATGCTGAAGAAAACGAGGGTAGATTCTCGCCTTCTGCGCTGAACTCGCCTGCGCCTGCGCAAACCATCCAGCGAGCAGGATGCGGGCCCGCAGTGCTAAACGCGCCGGCAACGCGTGTGCTCATGACTAAGAACCGCGAATCGGTTCGAAACTTGTCCAGCTATATTCGACATTAAATACGTGAGTGACCCACTTTCGTTATATTTTAATAAATAATTTGGTTATTGTTATTCTCAGCAGGATCATGAGAAATGAATGAAAAGATTTGTCAGTTTTTGGAAAACCTGACTAAGTAAGATTTTTATATTGGTGAGACTCTAAATGAAACTATTTCTAAGCCACAAATAATGTATGCAAGGTATATAATATAATAAAGTATATTAAATGTTGAAATTGGGTTTATTTTGCACACCAGGTTTTATAATTCTTAAAAATAGGACAATATGATACCCTAGGGAAATGGCAAACAGCAACAATTAGTGACATGGACATTTAATGACAAAGAGGATCACATATTTTACGAATAATCTGTTGTCTTTTGTTAGATTATATATTACAGGATGTGCTACAATACAAGATATTCTAAAAACAGTATTATTTTATCATCTCTTTCTGACAAGTACACCAAATACATGGAAGCCATTAGCTGTGCTGGATGCATGCCTCGGCCGAGCACGCCTCGCCCGAGCGTGCGCGCTCAGTGTAGACATGCGAGGCATGCGGCCGAGCATGCGTCGGTGTAGGCACGGCTATTAGGGTGACACTGCCCACAAATATCTGTAAACCAATACTGTGGGAGTTAGTGTCAGCTATATTTTGGTTGTTGGCAGATCCAGTATTTCGTACATAAAGAGATTGGGTTGCTTACATTAAATTATCCCATGACAAAAGTAACTAAGTGGATTATTTTCTACAAAGTCTAATTCTTAGAGATACAATAGCACTAATTTTTCAAGTCACGACTTGCCACTCTCTAGAACATCTTTGGCTTCATTAATCTTGGCAGCAATAAGTGGGGATCCTCCACGGTCTGGATGGTTCAGCAACATAATTTTTCGATGAGCATCTCTTATCTGAACAGATATAAAATGTACATGCCTCTAGGTCTTGCTAAGATATAAGTAGTCATCTATAGCATAAATATTGTTATTTTTTCTCTATGTCTACAGTTACAAATTGCGACAATTACAAATTTATTTGAACAATACCCACACCTACCTTGGCTTTATTTGCTGTAGGGCTTACACCCAAAATTAAAGCGGCTTCTCGTTTCGTCATTTTTTGTTCGAATCCACCTTTATAGTACTTTGATGTTGCTAAAGACTCTGCATCAAATTTAGGCAAGTTTTTAACAGCCTCTGCAAATTTAACAGAAGCATTCGGCACTTGCTTCAGGATGTATCGACCAGCGAAACCAACTGCAGCCATCCCAAGACCAGCGAGGATAATCGAGCCTGCCTGTAAGTCCAATTACTAATTAAAACCCAATGATGCAGTGTTATGAAATAATTGAGGTTATAATACGCACCATATTAAATACCGCCTGTAAATATTTGATAACTGTACTAGATATATGAAATGTGTTGAGTTGACTTTAAGCACATTCCACGAATTTTCTGACGCCACGCCAATCCGATTTCGATTAAAACTGATTTACTTAATTCACTTCACCTATTCCCTCTATTTTTTTTTTTTTTTTTTTTTTTTTCCGTTTTCAGTGGCTTTTTGCTGCTTAGGCACTTTGCCAATGTCAAGTGGGGGGAGATTTGGCTTTACGGATCTGTGGAGTGCACCTAATAATTTTGCCCAGGGACTAGTCATACGCATATATATATATAATAATAATGATATTGGGTAAAGGAACGCTTACATTCATAAATATTTATAGTTTTATGTTATTTTTATCAATAAAATAAGCCAAAGCCTTAGTGACTTTGGGCTCAAAACTTGCCAAGAGAGTTTTAACATTAGTAGGGAGTTGAACTTTAAGTTTTATTAGCAGATCATAGAGACAGAAGAGAGATGTAGGACACTCAAAGAAAATGTGATCAATTGAACCCACACCATAGCCGCACAGACATTCCGCACTATTTTTAACTTTAATTTTGCATAAAAATTCAGGGGAGCACACATGACCCAACCTGAGGCGTATGATACAGCTAGTTACACTTTTTTTGAATTTATATTTAAAAAACCATGGAGTAGACGGAATATTCCTTTGCAATTCATAGAACTTTAACTTATTGTCAGCAGCCCATAGAGCTGACCATGTTGAATATAACTTTATCGAGGAGATCGCGTCTAAGTCCTTGCAAAAACATTGAAAGAAAGCTCTATTGCCATTTAATGCTGCTTCCTTTGCAGCTTTGTCCGCCAATTCATTTCCATGTATACCCTTGTGACTGGGGATCCACGATAGGATAACTTCTAAGTTCAGAAGACGACAGGCTAAGAGATTCCCTCTATTTGACAATTTAAACTTGATTTTGATTGACAATGACATATTGACATTTTTTTAAAACCATAAACAATTTACTATCTTTTTAAACTAGTATTCGGCAAAGGCCAAAGACTTTATTAGCTGCGTCCAGACGAGCGAGATAGGTTTTATTGTCATCAAAGACTACAATATACATACTGAGAATTGTCATGCCTCGTGTACAGTCACGGACTTTAATTGTTGAGCAATTTAGAGCTCATTTTATACTGGATACACGAGCGTTTAAGCCTGCATCATGCGAATTGTATTAAATAAATAAAAATAAAATAAAAATCACACTGGCGCGGCCTGCGAATATAAACTTGTCATTAGCTGTCAAATTTATTATGGACCGCCATCGTCGCACCTTAAAGAAAGTTGACAGACGTTATTTTAATAGCTTTAATTTTATCAAGATTCTAAAATGCTAGTAAAGTCAATAGATGATGTAAACCGCATTGACGATATACGATTTGCATTACTTATGCTCCGTTTAATTGTTATGGCCCTTTTGGTAGCATTACTAACGTTGCATATGCGCTCAGTGCGGGTATTTCGCTGGGAACAATCAGTAACTGGTGGTGTGCTCGTGACTTATCTCATCGTGGCGGCGGGTCTAGCTCTTTGTGCAGGTTCTGCTGAACGTAAAATCATGGGCATTGTAATCCAGTGCTACTTGTGCGCCACGGGGGCGATTTTACTTATTCTGAATGCTATAACATTGTGGGCTCGTTGGCGCAGATCTGGGGACCTCACTCAAGCTGTAGCAGACTTACTTTCTGCCCTTGGCGTACCAGTTAGAAAACAGGTTTAAAAAAACTATTTCATACTATTTTCTTATATATTGGATCTAGCCGTCACCTTTCACGTCATAATTTGAATATGTAGTTCAATTGATTATTTTATTTATGGTAGGTACGGTACAGGTTTGGCACACGCTTATGTATTAGTTAATAACTACAACTTAGAAAAGTTGAAATACCCTTGATGTTTTCATTTCAAAGTTCAATATCTCAAAAACGGTTGAACCGATTTTGATGAAACATGGCTAAGAACACTCGGGTTAAAATTAGCTATGACACAAAAAAACACATTCAAATCGGTCCATCCGTTTGGGAGCTACGATACCACAGACACGTTAAACTTATAATGTAACACTGCGTCGGGGGTTGAAAATGACTATCTAGAAGAAAACCGGCCCAAGTACCGGACTTCATGTAATTCCGGGCTGGCGGGGGAGGAAGGTGCATTAATTCCGGATGCATGTAGTCTGGTTTCAGTACACAATGGGCCATCTAAATTACTCTATGCTGGGCCACGACGACCGAATATAACTCGTACCTACGATTGTGCGGAGAGTATAATCGTCCGTAAGTGGCTATCATCACCTCCGTAATGGTGAAATCACAAATTACTAATATGTAGCTATGTTGAGTACACACTGGGCCAACGAAAGGCTATCTATCTCACTCTAAACCTTGAAGGCTCTTCTACGCAATGGGCCATCAATGTCATCATGGCCCATCATACAGGACGCAACTATGCGTTAGACGCAGAAAGACACACCCCCATCTCATTACAACGCATAACCGCATAAATGCTGGTTAGGCGCATCCCCACGGCCGAGCATGACAGTCCGCCGCGTGATATCAAAGTCAAAAGGTGTCACTACAAGTACGAAATACGGCCCGTGTGGATAAAGCCGCGTCTGCTGCGCCATGTTTTCGTGGTTTTTAAACGTCACAAATGTTTTGCCAATCAAAACAATACCATATTTGTTTGCCGAAACTGACGGATAACATGTTAGATATTTAAAAACATCAAAAACATTGGCGCAGCAGACGCAGCTCAACTCCTGAGAGTTGTTCTGAAACAATTGTTCCGTGGCTTAACTGTCGGAAGCATGGCGGCCAGCCATGTCAAGGTCATGTGTCGGTCAGGTGTATATACTAGATTTTCTGTGACGTTGCTTGGCAGTCGTGTCGATTTCGCTCGTGTAGCGTCTCCTAAAGTCACTCCGTACTAGATTTTCTGTTACCTTGCTTGGCGGTCCGCCAATTTCGCTCGTTTGGCGACGCCTAAAGATAATCTAGTACTGAGTGATCTTGGTTTTGCCGGACAGACGGACGGTGCAGACGAGCCGAAATCACACGGCGGGCTGCATGCATGACTGCTGCGCTCTTTCGTCTGGAGGCGCCTTTTTATGAGTCTCGCATCTCTTCCTCGTACAGCTCGTGGATACTTACCAGTAACCTATAAATGTACCCGCTCAATCCACTTACTATACTAGAAATCCCTCCACTACAAAAATACTAAATGACATACATAATAGACTCAAATTACTTTTGTACCTTTATCTTATTAATATTTGTTTTAAGTTGATTAACTTGCTTACATGACATAAAACTGTTCGTATAGATGCTGGCTAAAATATGTCTTAGCACTTTAGCGGCCTGTTGCTTCGTAGCTGATATGATACTGGTAATAGTATACAAGATACAAGTTCAAATTGCCAACTAATGAAGATCGAAAAGACGAGAAGAGCGGTGTCATACAATATTATAAGATTTATAAGTAAGTCTCAAAAGTATTATGAATTATAATAGTTATTCGACGATGAATGATGATGATAGTCAGCCGAGTCTAAATTGGGCAGCGTACAGACGTCCGAGCGCGTGATTTCGGCCCGTGTGGATCAGTGCCGGATGCACGGCGTCCTGCCAAGTTCTATCCCCATCTCACTATATTACACGCTCGGGCATTTGGCGTATGCTTATGAAAACGCGACTGTAGAACCGTACCCGAGCCACATCCAGACGAGCAAAATCAGCGGACTGCGGAAGGTCAAAAGTAGTCTAAAATAGAATTCTGGCGTTTTTCAAAAAAAGTGTACATGAACTTTATTTTTGCAGAATACGATTTTCTTACTCAGAATCGTTGCTACTATCGATCCTCATACAAGAAAAAAAAAGTCCCAGATTTTATTATGTAAGTTTTTTCTTCCAGTGCGACACGACCATATAAATAAAAAAGACCGAGGCCCTACCGCGAAACGAAAACAAACTTCGTTCGCTTATCTGGGTCGTTCTTCTTTTCGACCGACAATAGCCTGTCCTCCGTCTTATTACGGCATCTCATTTGAGTAATTATGTTTACGGTTTTATAATGTTCGAATGAACGTCCATATTATTTTATTAATTAGTGATATCTAATATTTCACTTTCTCTAACTAGCATTTTTTTAAATGTTCTTTTTTTTTGTAGAATGCCGTGACAGAGTGGTAAACCAAAATGTTGTCCCCACTGAAAGAGTCCACTCTGTCACATGTTTTTTTTTAGAAACCAACCTTAAATAAATATTTATATTGGCCAGAAAGGAAACTTTAATTAGTTCTAATGAAGAAACCTATGCAATTTTTTTTAAATCGCACTTCAAAACCACAATTTTCGATAGTTCAAAAACCAAAAAAACAGAAAAACCTCGGTTCATTGTCGGTAAAAAAGAAGAACGACCCATCTCCCTCTCATTCGCTGGAATCAGTAAGTGCAACAGAGAGGAAGATACACGAACGAAATTCGTTTTCGTTTGGTGGTAGCGCCCCAGGCCCCAGCATACAAAAATGTGACGATCTGGAATGGAATATTTGGGACACTTTTTTAGTTCGCCTAATTGTGGATTCTAATTTAGTATGGAGTGACCTTAATTTTGCCGGAAGTCTGGACGGGGCTAATAAATAGAGGAAGGTCAATGAAAACGGAGTGACCTTGGTTTGACCGGACTGTGTTTCCGGCACTTAAGGAGCTGCTAGGCGGTCGCCAACAAGCCCTTCCGACCGTCCTTCCTTGGTCGGCACCGATCGTGTAGACGGTTGTTTGTCAAATTGAAACTTGAAAATTGCCAAAATTTCATACTACAACGGTCGATGCCGATTGTATGCAATCCGCTGATTTCGTTCGTCTGGTGGCTGCTTATTTGAAGTGAAATCGGACGTGTATAGTCACCTTATATTATTTTGAAGGTACTGGCAACACGTTTTGTGCACTGGCCACATATTTTTTTAAGAATAAAGAACGGGCCTTTTCTTTTGAGGCGCAACATGGCTGGAGATCAGGCGCAGTTTTATCAGTTATTAAATACATTACTCTCGACAGACAATGATATTCGATCCCAAGCAGAGGTATGTTTAAGAATTAATTTTAGAGATAAATGCATTCTCAACGTTTAGGTGACTGCAATATGATATTTGCTGGTTAACTGGCAGACATAGCCTCGTGTCAAAACGTGGTCATGGTGGATCTCTTTAAATATGCACGTTCTCGTAGCCTAACCAAACTTAGTGTCTCCAATGATTTATTGTGTAAACAAGGTATCGTAATTGGTATACGCATTGAACATCGTATTGGGCACATTCCGCTTGCTTTTTATCCAACGATCAATGTCTGTAATTGTACCTAGGTACCACATGTATGGCCTTTAATTTTTTTATTCCTAGAAAGTAAACCCAGTTACTTCCATAAACTTTACTTTCAAATTTCCGTTAAGCCCAAAGAAAGGTTTTACTATAATCGACAGAGAATACTTTATTGAGTGCATTTCAAGTTGGTTGAAGAACCCATAACCTTTATAAATTTATACAAACATCACTTCTGAATTTTTAGCTATCACACCTTATTGCAAATAGTATGGAGTTAATTTAAATATGTTCAAACTAGAATGGTTCATTAGAATGCCTGAATATTTTACATTATGTTGTAGGAATTCTACCATCATTACTATTGTTGCTTATGGGTATATCAAAAAGTATCATCTCCAGATTGAATCTGGTTTTTGACAGTCAATTTTATTCACACTAAACAAAATTGGATCCTTTAGTTATTAGAAGCTGTTTCCCCCAATCATTGCTCAGACATATGTAGCATTTTTACTTTTGTGACCATCAGCATATTCTAAATTTCTGTTGCGTAGTCCTGGTGTGAGATATTGTAAGTCTGAGTAAAATCAAGTATTGACTGGGCACCTAAAATCCCCACCTTGCTAAAGATATAAAAATGCCTTCCGGCTGATTTGACACTAAATACTATAGTCATTAATATACCCTAATTTCAAAATCACCTTCTCTGAATAACCTCTTATCGATGTACACTACTCTTGATAGAACCCAAATGAGTCTCAAAATACTCTATTTGAAAAATACCCTAAATTAGCTACACCTGTTGGCGAAATAACCTAATGTCATAATCACTTTCACAAAACCCTCTAGTCCCGAAATACCCTAAAATTCCATTTTCGTAAAGTTATGCCACTTTTTAATCGCTTTAAACAGAAGGAGGTTCGCATGTTAGGTCTATCCCTGAAATTAAGGGGTACCTTTGTAAAAAGCAAACTTGATAGTTTACGCGCAGCAGATGGAAGATGGATGGAAAGGTAGATGGAGGATAGGGTTCCGTTTTTGCCATTTTGGCTATGGAACTCTTAAAATCATCTCAATATAGGTTTAAAGCCGTGGATAGACGGACCAACAACACTGCGAAACTATAAAGTTTGCTTACACAATATTATTTATAAATATACACAAAACATTGTTCGGTGTTATGTACAGTCGAGTCTCCAATATTATTACTGACATAAGACACATGTGTAGATATTTTTGAAAGGTTGTCTGTATAGATATTGGAGAACTCGACTGTACCAGTGCAGTTCAGTCCTTAAAAAGTTTTACTATAGTGAATGGTTTGTCTAGTCCATTTGTATAATTGCATTTTTCATAGCAATTATTTGTTCGAAATACAATAGTGTACGTCCTAAATGACAATTGTCATAACTCTTGTATTGGTGAACATTATTTGATTTAAAAATGACTGTCTAATCTTATTTTAACTAATCATAACATAGCCGAATAATGTTTTTAGGTCTAATACTGAATCATCATATTTACTTGGTAAAAAGTACTAATTGTAGAAAAGAAACAAATACCGACCAAATACTCCATATTCTACTCTAAGGCAGGTTGCTGTTGGTACAGTCACGGACTTTAATTGTTGAGCCATTCAGAGCTCATTTTATACTGGACACTTCATAGATTCATAGAAAACCAAAAATAGTTGACACCTAAATGGCTCAACAATTAAAGTCCTTGACCGTACGACGACGAGCGAAGCTAGGAGAAGTGTTAATGCTGACGTCCACTAGGCTCGCCGAGGCGAATCTAATCAAATAGAAGCCTTCATGCAAAAAAAAAATTGAAAGTGCGTCCATTGATTCGGCTCATCCCGGCTCTGCGTTTCATAGTAAATGTATGAAGGCGAATTATCGAGCCTTGTGGATGCAAGCCTTTAGGAAGGACTGCGACCCTGCCAATTTTTTTTCTATTTATTTACTTAGTTGCTTCCACCCACACATGATCCCTTGCAAGGAGTTTATTCAAACAAAACCTACATTAGTTTCCTCTTTATTCTTCCTAATTATATTAAGTCAGAAGAGAGAGATGAAATGTATATAAAAATTATAAAAACATTTCTTACAAAAAAAAACATTACTCAGTTAATGATTTTTTTAAATGAGTGTGATATTTGTAATTGATTAATAATTTGTAACTTGTTCTGAATGTTACCTACGTGATTAATTGTATAATGTAATAATATTTATATGCTAGTATTAGTGAATGTTACTTGCCATTTAGTTTTACTACTCAACAGTGTACTCGTATGCATATTGTGATGTTTAATTATAATTATTTTAATTCTTAAGGATACAATTGCTATACCCATTCAGGGTCCATGAGATACCTCCTTCTATTGTAAAACGACTTGTATATTACCATAGTGCAATAAATGACTGAACTAAACTAGTTTCTGCGAAAGCCCGGGTGGAGTGCGGGAAAATGGAATGCATTTCCGAAACTGGACTGCATTAGTTTCGGAAATGCATTCCATTTTCCCGCACTCCACCCGGGCTTTCTCAGAAACTAGATGCATATTCCGTATTACTATTCCCATTAGTTCCACCACTGGAAACAAATTGGTGGAAATGTTTTCCGGTTGTAGGAGTTACATAGGCTGTTTATTGTTAATATGTAAGAAAGTTGTCCTTAAAAAGATGCCAACCATTTTCTGCCAATTCCTTTGCATGTTTATGTAAGTTTGGCGAGAACGCAATATAATCGAAACGTTGCTACAGCTACTCCTAAACTACACAAGATAAATCCGTCGTGTTCAGCTCATTCAAACTCTCTCAACAAGTAGGTGATGTCTGCAATAAAAGCTTGTACCAAAATGTCATGCTCCTGACTGACTGAAACTTATCTAATCCTTTGATGCTAACTTTACGAAATGATTTGTCCTCTAGGAAGCATACAACAACATCGCAACTGAAACAAAAGTAGTATATCTAGTGAGTGCTATTCAAAATGGCGATGTCAGCGATGAAGCGCGTCAAACGGCAGCCGTACTGCTGCGGCGTTTATTCAGCGCAGACTTCTTCGACTTCTTCCCAAAGTTGCCTTTTGAACAACAAACGATGCTCCGAGAACAGCTCCTGCTCACCATACAGATGGATGTTAGCCAACAGTTACGCCGAAAAGTGAGTAACAAGCCCTACTCCTCTTGCCACTTCGGCGACACTGTCCTATTGCGCTGGGAACGGAAGAGGTGTGCGCGGCATGATTTGAAATTTCTTGCTGTTAAACATCGGTCTTGCTACGGCTCGCCCGAGCCCTCAGACAGAGGACCTTTTCTGTACGCTTTTGTACCATTATTTATTTTGTGGTACTGCTCGTCTGGTGTATTTTTTTCTTATTTACTTTCCTCTCCTTCAAATTACATTTTGTATATTTGCGCCTTGGCGCCTTGCTCGGTAGTTAATAATAATAATAATTCTCCCAAACATGGTGTCATTGAATCATACCGGTGAATCATACTTATACGAGTTTCATTTGGCTAATCAAATAAAGACTTGATGACTCATGGCCTTATTCACAAATTTTAACCAAACCTATTATAGCTAAAATGCTGTTATCTTTGACATTTTTGTTTGTGAGGAAATCGCAAGACACATTTTATTTAACAGAGGTTTTTAAATTTTATGAATAATGGGGTAATTTTACACAACAGAAGCTTAGGTTGGCCATACATGTTACGGTCTGCCGGAGACTTGACCTGCGCAGGCTCGTCTGCGCAGATCAACTGAAAGTTGGTAGCGTGTATTGGGGACGCACAAGTTCACCGTAAGGTGACACTAGAAATAATCGATTTTGCTCCGGTCGCCTGCACAGGTCTGTTCCAATACACGCTCCGTTTGACCGTAACGTGTATGGCCGGCATTACAAAATGTAATTTCCCACAGATTTGTGACGTAGTATCTGAATTAGCCAGAAGCCACCTTGATGATGATGGGGCCAACCAATGGCCCGAATTCCTATTGTTTATGTTCACATGCGCTAACGCACAAGACCCTAACATGAAGGAGGCTGGCATAAGGATGTTCACGTAAGTTCCTCTTTGTTTATGACGATGGTATAGTTGTTATTTAATATAACTGGCTATTGCTTGCGAGTTTTTACTGGCAGTTACATAAATTGTATAGTGCATTCAGTATTATCTGGCATGATTCCACTTGAGACCGTCATTATCATTAATTAGCAATAACAACAGGCTTAGGTCGCGGCGGGTGCATTTTTTGTAAACACTTGCTAAACACGTGCGGCCGGCGGTGTTTCAAACGATATTGATAAAAGTTTCCTATGTCATCTTTCCGTCTAACAATTCTTGCAGTCACTGTAAGAAAAGTGAAGAAGGATTATTAAACACACCATGTTCTAACTTTATAATAAATGTCGGAAGTGACTCTGACACTGAAAGTACTAAAGATAATTATAACAGAAGAACTCATCATAACTGAGAAACCACGTACATATTTCAATTTCTCACTTTATACATAAATAATGTATGTAACTTGTTATTGTATCTTATCTGTTGCAAAGAGGTTGTTGTCGAAAATGTCTAAAATAATATTAATCCTACACATTTTTACACTTGTCTAAAGTTTTATGAATCTTTAATAAATATAGGGTAGCTAATGTTTTTCTCATTGCAGGTCAGTGCCTGGGGTATTTGGAAATTTGCAAAACCAAAACCTGGATGCAATCAAAAGGATGCTTTTCACAGCCTTGCAACCAACAGAATCAGAGTCTCTTAGAGTGCAGGCTGTGAAAGCTATTGGTGCCTTCATCTTGTTGCACGACAAGGAACCAGCTGTCCAGAAGCATTTAAGTGAATTACTTGAACCCATGATGCAGGTGCTTATATTGCTAAATGTGCCACCGATTTTGTCATTTTAAAATGTTTTTTTTAACTGACTGGTTTATATTTATTAGGTTGTCATCCAATCTATGGAAAAAGCTGAAGATGATTCTGCTTTAAAAGTGTTGATTGAACTGGCAGAATCTGCGCCGAAATTTTTACGAACGCAGCTCGACAACATATCTCAAGTGGCCATTAAGGTATGTGCTAGGTGCCTGCTTTTATTTTTACTTAAATATGCCATTGACAGTGTAATAGCTGCCCATCACACACATGAGCGTCCTGCTCTAGCTTGCAAGTAATATCAATACAGTGACCCAGTAGCATGTTACGTTTCAGCTCGCCAGTAGTAACTAGATCAATAAACTTAGGTATCTAATGATATTATAAAATCTGTTTCAAAGAGATGAAAAAGAGCAATAACAATAAGATAACAATTTGTTGTTAATAGATGGTTGGAGATAAGGATCAAGAGGATACATGGAGGCAGCTTGCTCTAGAAGTGATGGTGACGCTTTGCGAGACGGCCCCGGCGATGGTCCGCAAGCAGGTGCCGATGGCGGTGCGCATGCTCACGCCGCTCGTGCTGGAGATGATGTGCGAGATCGAGGACGAGCCCGAGTGGGTCATGGAGGATGAGGTCGTTGATGATGATAATGACAAGTAGGTATCATTTTCACCATCAAATTTGTGTAAGATTCCTTTTTTGACTGCACAAAACTTCTTAGTGCAGTCTCGAAAATCTTACAAAAACTAAATAACAAGATAATTAGCATCCTAATGATTCTCATTTATTTGGATGTCAGTCCCTTGCTAACATTTTTCTAACGCAATTTACTGACTGACATATTGTAACGAAATGTAGAATGTTTGATTATAACATTGTAATTGATATTTCAGCAACAATGTAGTAGCGGAATCGGCTCTAGATCGCATTTGTTGCGGTCTCGGCGGGAAGATAATGCTGGGGCTGATCGTGAGTGCGGTGCCGGTGATGCTGCAGTCCGAGGACTGGCGGCGGCGCCACGCGGCGCTCATGGCGGTCTCGTCCGCCGGCGAAGGCTGCCACAAACAAATGGAACAGATGCTTGACCAAGTTGTCTCTGCAGTTCTCAACTACCTGGCTGATCCTGTAAGCTTTACTGTGGAATTGTGTAAAGTTGCGACTTAATTGGTTGTTTTGTGTATTGAGGTTTGCTATAACCGAGAGATATACCGAGGTTTTCTGTGCAGCATCCCCGCGTGCGATACGCAGCTTGTAACGCTGTAGGGCAGATGTCAACGGATTTTGCACCAATATTTGAGAAAAAATTCCATGATAAGGTGGTTCCTGGATTATTCCCCGTGCTCGATGATAATGCAAACCCGCGTGTTCAGGTACTGTTGACAAATTGCGTATTTAGTAAAAATCATTAAAATGCTAAGTACACAAATTATTGTTTATTAATGTGTATTTGTTTCTAAACAGGCTCATGCGGCTGCTGCTTTAGTTAATTTCAGTGAAGATTGCCCGAAATCAATTTTAACTCTCTATCTGGATCCACTTATGAATAAGTTAGAAGTAATATTGACTGCAAAATTAAAGGAGGTAAATTTAACCAAGTTAATTTTTGGACAGCTCCAATGTTCGTTAGTGATACATTGAATTTTTGAGTGCATCACTTCCATAGCATTGGTACATCAAATGTGACACTTCACTGGGAATTCTCTCTGTAGAGAACCCGGGTGTATCTGCTCACGACAAATAATGTTTATTCTTATAATTTCCTATCGTGGCCAAAACTGCCTGAAAGCCAAACAATAACGTTATTTTTCTGTTTCAGCTGATCGATCACGGCAGAAAACTAGTGCTTGAACAAATTGTGACTACAATTGCTTCTATTGCTGACACAGTAGAAAAAGATTTTGTACCATACTATGATCGTTTTATGCCGTGCCTTAAATACATTATCGCCAATGCGAATACGACAGAACTCAAGATGCTTCGCGGAAAAACTATTGAATGTGTTAGCCTTATTGGTAAGATGTCACTGTAATAGATCTCTGGTTGAACTGTTATGGTAATTCATAGTCACAATGAACAAAGTTAAAGTATATATTTGTATTGGAACCACAGGTCTAGCTGTAGGTGAAGAGAAATTCTTAGTGGATGCTTCAGCTGTGATGGACCTCCTGCTGAAGACGCACACTGAAGGCGAGCAGCTGCCCGCTGACGACCCGCAGACTTCCTTCCTTATTTCGGCCTGGTCCCGGATTTGTAGGATTATGGGTATGTGACTATTATTCGACGTAAATCCAAATCCAAAGATGACTATATTCTGATATAAACTGTGTTCAAATGATGTTATTATTATAGGCAAGAATTTCGCTCAGTACCTGCCTATGGTGATGGAGCCGGTGATGCGCACGGCCGCGATGAAGCCGGAGGTGGCGCTGCTAGACAACGACGACCTCGAGACCATCGAGGCCAACCTCGACTGGCACTTTATCTCGCTTGGCGAGCAACAAAACTTCGGCATCAAAACTGCAGGTATTTCAACTTGACTCTTCTTTGGACATGCACATTTTTTCCTACGTGCTCACTTATTCGAGGTGTGTTACTGCCAAAATGTGCAATATTAATTAGAGGATTTCGCTAACGCCAACCTTTATAGGATGGAAGTCAGATAGTAGCCCTCAATACAGTTAAATAAATTAAATAATATTTACGATCCCGTATTAAGTTTGGTGAATGTGCATTGTTTCTTATGTCATGTATTCACCCAGGCCTCGAAGACAAAGCATCCGCATGCGAAATGCTCGTATGCTACGCTCGCGAGCTGAAGGAAGCGTTTGCGGAATACGCGGAGGATGTGGTGAAGCTAATGGTGCCGATGTTGAAGTTTTACTTTCACGACGGAGTGCGCACGGCGGCCGCGGAGTCGCTGCCCTACCTGCTGGAGTGCGCGCGCATCAGGGGGCACCAGTACATCGAGGGCATGTGGGCCTACATCCTACCGGAACTGCTCAAAGCTATTGATTCTGAACCAGAGCAAGAAGTGCAAGTTGAGCTTCTTAACAGCTTAGCCAAGGTTGGTGCAAACACTTAATAATATGCAATTTTATCATTGACTTCAAGGTAGCAACTGATAGTTCATAGAGACAAATTCAGCCTTCAAGCCGCCGCATGTTTTGTTTCAGTGCATAGAACTACTGGGCACTGGATGCCTCGGTGATGAAACAATGGCTGAAGTGCTCCGCATCCTCAATAAACTGCTCACCGAGCATTTCGAGCGTGCCACAGAGCGCCGTCAGAAGCGCGCCGACGAAGATTACGACGAGGTAATTCAAGTTTTATAATCAAGTCAATTTAAGAATAATAAGTCCATGAAATGCGCGGGGTATTCTCAAAGTCCGTGTGATCGATTATATCGTCAAAGTACAGGTAACGTTCGAGGACCGATAAAACATCACCGCTGTTAGTCACCTCCAAACGGTAAATTGTCAATTGGCACAGATTCATCATCATCCTCCTATCGTTCTCCCGGGCGTACGTACCTAAAGGAGCACACATGGTCCGCTTTGCCACCTAATGCGTAATAGAAAAAAACAAGACGTCTCTCAACTGGATAAACATGTCAGATCAAGAAGTGTCAGTGTTCTGGGTCAGCGCGATTAGAAAAAAAGGATTTTGAATTTTTCAATGAATACTCACAACATTTGGAATCGGGTGATAATGAAATCTATAATTTCATTTGCACTAATAAGATATGCCATAATTTTTACATTCCATAAACATTTAGCATCCATTCCATAAAAATTTTTTTAGGGGTGTACTCCATACATAAAACTGAAAGTCATTTTTTTTTTCATTGTAAGCCCACGTGTGGCACATCAATCGATAGGCCTTTCAAAATAAACATAAAGTTTATCAGCAATTTTCTTGATTAAGTGAATACTAATGAGTCGGAGATAATCGTCCCGAAAGTCACTAAAATTGTGTCCCCCCCCCTCTCTAATTTTTGAACGGTGTATATTAAAAATATGAAAAAATTATTATATTAGGTTATTATATTCTTTCACCTAAAATTATTTTGAACAAGATCTGTTCAAAGATTTTCGAGATATTGCTGAAAAACTGCCTTTCTTAAAGAAAAGAACGTAAGTGCCGTAAGATTTCTGTGACGATACGACCTTTTTAATAAGCGCAGAACCCTACGTTCTGCGTAATCCGACACGCACTTGGCCGGTTTTTTTATATGGCAACAGTAATAATATGGTTGTCAAATTTGTCAAACATCTTAAATAGTATGATGTCCTAATCGTGATACTTGATATGGTAATTAAGAAAGTAGGTAACTGTTCCATAATCAAGGGCATTGGGTAACCTTGTATGAAAAAAATCATAATTGTTCAAGTATCATTATTATTTTATCGCGTTATACACAACACGAGGTTTTTTTTTTATTTGCCGCTCATTTCTAGGCTCATCTTTCCCTGGCCAGACTATAGCTGTCATATCCATACCAGTAACAAAACGAGAGTTAAATGACACAAGAGAGGGTTATCGATAGATCAAATAACCATCCAGTAAAATTATTATTGTTCTTATATAATATTGAAAATACTCAGTAGGTACAACTGTCTCGAAGGGCGACGTTCAAAAAGTTTATATGTATTATCGTAAATTTTGCTTGATTTTAATAGCGTTATTTGAATGAAATAGTTATGAGATTAGCTGTCGGATGTGGTCGTAACGTAATGGTCATGTGTGTGACGTGGGTTGGTTGGTTGCGTGCAGGAGGTGGAGGAGCGGCTTGCGGACGAGGACAACGAGGACGTGTACGGGCTGTCGCGCGTGGCCGACGTGCTGCACTCGTTGCTGTCCGCCTACCGCGAGGCCTTCTTCCCGCACCTCGACACGCTGCTGCCGCACCTCGTCGGTCTCATGGCGCCCGGCCGCCCCTACTCCGACCGCCAATGGGCTATTTGTATATTCGACGATGTCATCGAGTTCGGAGGTATGTATCGCGCACCGTAGACGCGTCATTCGCTAAATGTGCGTTCCCGTTTCACATGATCTATTCCATGTTTATCAGGGCCGGCATGCGTCAAATACCAGGACATATTCCTCGAGCCGATGCTGAACAGCCTGACCTCCCCGGAGGCGGAGGTGCGGCAGGCGGCGGCGTACGGCTGCGGGGTGCTGGCGCAGTTCGGCGGGCCGCAGTTCGCCGACGCGTGCGCGCGCGCCGTGCCGCAGCTCGCGGCTATCGTCGCCGAACCCGACGCGCGCTCGGTCGAAAAAGTGAACGCTACCGAAAACGCCATATCCGCTATTACCAAAATAATCAAATACAATCATTCGAAAATCAACAGGGATGAGATCATCAGGCATTGGTAAGCTTAAATTCCCTTAATTATTGTCTATGATCTTGCTATATAATATTAAATGGGTGCAAATGATAACATGTGAAAATTAATCTGGAAACGTTTTAATACAGGCTAACATGGCTACCAGTGGTAGAGGACATCGAGGAAGCGCCGCACGTGTACTCGCTGCTGTGCGAGCTGGCGGCCGGCGGGCACCCGGCGCTCACGGCGCCCGACGCGCCGCAGCGGGTCATCGCCCTGCTTGCGGAGGCCTTCCTGCGAGATGCTGTGCCCGACGACAACCCTGTTTACGCGCAAATGGTGGCTCTTCTCAGGCAAATTCAGGTCAGCATTGCAATTTCGGAACAAATGCAACATAACATACGCAGAGATACAAAATCCTATGGTTTTCTACATTTTGTTTCATTAGGTGCAGTCTGTCTCACCATTATTTTTACAAGCTTTCGGTTTAAAGGAACTTAATTGTCTAAAGAACTTAAATATTTCATTTACAAGACAACTTATAAATTGTTACCTCATCTAGAACTATTACAATTTACGCAATAAGCAAACATTTATGACAGTGTTCAACAAATAAATAGTAATATTTATATTGAACTTTGGGTTCAGAAAGAAAAAATAAACCAGTAATAGACCCTATGGTTTCAACATAAGGTTTAGATTTAAGTGGCTAGTAACAGGAACATACGAGGGTATCTTTCATTGCGCGACTCATAACTACTCGACTTTTTGTAGGGCCAGTTAAACGAAACTTTTAAACATAAGTTAATTGTCGGTTACCATAGTGATACAGTTTTAAGCATATCATTTTGCATAATGATAATACCTATCTATATATATATAAGTTATATATAGAACTTCTATTTTATTTTAATTATGTTAATGTATTTAGCTTAACCCACAATTTTGAAAATCCTCATAAGTTGTTTATTTTAAATGAACTTATATTTTAAACATATGAGTGTGTGTAATATTAATATACAAGGGATGTAATTACTTTTTATATGCATATTCGTTATTGCTTTTACTTATTTAAGTTAGATATATAAATTTTATTTGGCTTATTCGGATCCACAACTTTAAAAACCGTATAAGTTTATTTTTTACTAGGTAGTATCGCGAGAAATGCTGGGTATGATCGGGTGGAATCTTGCAACTCAATTTGAAGCAGATATCTTCAACTGATTGAGCTGAAATTTTGGGTAAAAGTTTGGATGACAATTCAATATTACCATCGAGCTGATCTTATGATGGAGACAGAAGGTGGCGATGGGAATGCAGTACTTAACTGACGTAACCCCGGTGGGTTTTGACTCGTTAGAATCATCTCAATGAGTAGTTGATGACTGTATACAGAAAAGTACAGCCGGCAATAAAAGCTTGTACCGAAAATGAAGTTTTTGACAGAAACATATTCTCTTTTATCTCTTCTGGCCCCATCGCATCTTTACCTGTTGAGTAAACAAGTTTCGTTAATTTACAGAGCAATGCTGAGCTGTTCAACTCCTGCCTCATGCAACTGAGCAACGAACACAAGGAGGCGTTGCAGATGGCACTTTCAAAAGTGGCGTAAAGTGTAGCCATCGCTGCACATTCCGCACCGACCTTCGACCGCCCACTACTTGTATTTGTTGTAGAGCACTCCGCCTTTTTGCAGTTTTCCGTTGCCTGTGACGCTGCCTTTATGCCTGTCTTCTCTCATTCTTCATAAACTTGTTTCTTTCTGTTCCTTGCATTGAGCAAAAATTTAATTATGTATGACAATATATTTTAATTCTTGTATAAACTACAAGACTATAAAATCTATAGATATTCAAGTCCTTACACATACGCGTTTCTCTCCTGAATGAACTTCGATCTCACACTAAAACATATTATCATTTGGGCTGGCAAAAAAAATACTGTGATATATTTTTATATATACTATAATTTCGATTTGCAGCCATACTTCTAACATCTGACCTTACATTCGACGTAGACTTCTTTTATTAAGAGTTACTTTTTATATTTTTCGTATGTATTTTGTAATGACTTTTTAATGCAAGAAAAAGCTCTTATTTTCATTAATAAGCACATATTTGGCTACCATGAGGTAGCTGTTCCTGGCGATGGATTCTTTGTTGTGTAATAACTTTGACATCATTGTCTTGTTTATAAAAACAATAATTATATACAATAGGGTACAGTAGAACATCGGTAGTTTGACTTGCTGAGATAAATACTAATAATTAATGAATATAATGTGGAACAATCGCTAATTGATATTTTTGTATTAGGTAGTATAACAGGCTGTGATAATTTTTGCAATTATGATACCTATCTTTGTTGTTGAGATTGTAATGCTATTATTATAAATAAATACTTGCAAAGTTTTGTATTATCTCGGCATAAATGAATCCAATGAAACATTATTTGATTACAGAATTGTATTATTAATTGATATTTTCGTAGCTATTGGCCTTCTACTGTACCTGCTACAGGCCACCGGTTAGCTGACACGTATCCGTGGGTACTGACAGAGGTCACTTCAAGTATCTTTATCGACAATAGTTTTCTATGTACACGATAGTATATTGGTCGTCTTTCGCATGGCGTGTCCATCTTGCCCGCGAACTATCCCTTGAAACGTCTCGGTTAAATGGTCACCCTGCATATATTACGCATTTGTTTGACTAAAATTAAAGTAATTGACATTTAACAATTGTCTTGATTATTTCGTGGACTATCATACTATAAGTCTCTAAAGGCCCGCTAATATCCATCCTTAACCCTACGTATGCTTAGGTACAGATCCGTACCAAACATAGTGGCACCACGCTTGGGAATGCGTGTTCGCGTAGCATCGTTGCCTCTCTTTTATTTGCCGTAGGAAGGAAAAAGATGCAGCACGATTATTTGGACAAATCAGGGATCGGAACCGGTTTTTTTCAAAAATCCCCGAAGTAGTGTAATATTTTGAATTATTTTAGGCTCTTAATGTAGGACTCTATCATGTATTTAGGTAACATATTCGTATTATTAGACTGCCCGATCAAAAATGATATTATAACCCAAGAACGAAATAATACCGGTTTAATTTGTATGGAGTAAATACCGGTATCCGATCCCTGGGACAAATACCGCCAAGAGCCACCATTAGAAGAGAGAACTACGTACAAAACTTTTCTAGAACAGGGGGCCTACCGCGAAACGATATTCGTTTTCGTTCGTGTATCTCCGTCTCTGTCGCACTTGCAAGTTCGAGCGACAAAGAGGGAGATGAACGAAAACGAATATTGTTTCGCGGTAGGCCCTCAGAGGGCCTACCGCAAAACAATATTCGTTTTCGTTCGTGTATCTCCCTCTTTGTCGCTCGAACTTGCAAGTGCGACAGAGACGGAGATACACGAACGAAAACGAATATCGTTTCGCGGTAGGCCCTCAGCTCACAGGGGGCCTACCGCCAACAGCTTTCGAAGTTTTCCCTCTCTGTTGCACTTACGTACGAACTCGCAAGTCTGACAGAGAGGGAAAACTTCGAATGCCTTTTCGCGCGAAACCATATTCGTTTTCCTTCGTGTATCTCCGTCTCTGTCGCACTTGCTAGTTCGAGCGACAAAGAGGGAGATGATCAGAGGGCCTACCGCGAAATGATTTTCGTTTTCGTTCGTGTATCTCCGTCTCTGTCGCACTTGCTTATTCGAGCGACAGAGACGGAGATACACGAACGAAAACGAATTTTGTTTCGCGGTAGGCCCTCAGGCTGAGGGCCTACTGCGAAAGGCATTCGAAGTTTTGCCTCTCTGTTAGACTTGCGAGTTCGTACGTAAGTGCAATAGAGAGAGAAATGCCGTTGGCGGTAGGCTCCCTGAGGGCCTACCGCGAAATGATTTTCGTTTTCGTTCGTGTATCTCCGTCTCTCGCTCGAACTAGCAAGTGCGACAGAGAGGGAGATACACGAACGAAAACGAATATCGTTTCGCGGTAGGCCCTCAGACAGGTGGGCGAATTCGGCGGCAGAAAACGGGACTTGTGAGTGTTCTGTTATCCAGCACTACACGGATATCGTACTGGATAATGTGAACACGCTCTTATTATCACTGAGGGCCTACCGCGAAACGATCTTCGTTTTCGTTCGTGTATCTCCGTCTCTGTCGCACTTGCTAGTTCGAGCGACAAAGAGGGAGATACACGAACGAAAACGAATATCGTTTCACGGTAGGCCCTCTGGCTAAAGACGGCTCCCCCACAGCAGTACGTAGCCAACTTCTAGTATTTCAACTGTGCCGCTGCCAACAGAGACGGCTTCGACGAGTTCGACGTGCAACAAAGTAGTGACACCGACGGAAAAAACACTGATTATCAATTTTTTTAAACATGTAAGGCCGGCCGGAAGCGGAAAAAAAGTTTTAGCAAACAAATAGGGTATTGTTTTGATTGGCACAACATTTTTGATTTCAGCGGACGCGGCTTAATTTGTGTAAGAGAGCAGACAAAAATACACTCTTTTACACTCATTCTCATTAAGGTGTATTGCCAGTGAAATAGGATCAGATAACAAGCTTAGCCTTGAGCTGTCATGACATCACTCAAAAAACCCGCGTAATTACCAGTGGAGTTGTAAGCGTTGCAACGCGTGGATGGCTTTGTGTTGTGATCGTGATCTTACCAGTATAAGGAAGTTCACTGTTCATTCGGAGTATGTCCGTCTTTGTTGCACTTGCTAGTTCGAGCGACAGTTTCAATTTCGTTTCGCGGTTGGCCCTCTGGATGTTAAAATGTAAGCAAAACAACACAAGAAAAAGATGAACTGCAAAGTGATGTTTGTCACTAGATAGCAAATTTAATAAAAATACAATTTTCTATCAAACAGCGGCTCGAAAATCAATAATAACGAAAGAAATTGCAGTTTAGTAGCAGTAGGTGACCCTGGAAACCCTTGTTTGCGACAAGGGTCCGATTCGGGATGCACAGACAACTACTTTTCGCTATTTTTGTCGCCACCGACGAGGGGTTACCTATGGAAAGTTTTCTTGTAAATTATTACATTAAAATTTAATAATCTCATTCGAAATTTACTGAAAAATGGTACATTACTGCAGAGGCCGGGAAATAGCAATTCGTGGATGAGTTGATTTTGTCGGATGAAGCGAAGCTGAAGCCGACAATAGAGACGAATCCACGAATTGCCATTCCCGCCGAGGCAGATATAGTGCTTTTCTCCATAAATGCGAGGAAATCAAGTAATATTTTCAATAATTTTAAAACAGCGAGTAGTATGTCAATAACCGGTATCATTTTCCCGCTCAACTTTTTTTTTTAAAGTATGTGCACGGCATGACTCATGGTGCCAGTTTCAATTGACACACATAAAAAATTAAAAACATTAGAATCGATTACAATTTTACGTTTATTGTAATTAAAATTATTAAAGATTAAACGAGATTGAAATCTAAACACAATTTAGTTCGGTTTGAATATTATTTCGAAAATATTTACATTTCTTCAGTTACCTAATACTATTTGAGACATTTTTAAAATGTCACTTCGATTTCTTGCAAAAGTAATCGTTTTGTCTATGACAATTAAAAGAAAACTTTAAGCACATTACAAACGGGTGCAAATTGTCACACCAACTTGCAATAGTTGGAAAGAGACAGCCATACCAGTCTAACTATAGCAAGTTGTTAAGACAAATTGCTAGGCCTTTAAACTTACGAGCGTTTGGCTGTTTGTAGTGATTTGTCTTGGTCAAAACATATGATTAAAAGGTAAAAAAGTATACAGTTGGCGTGACAACTTGCTAGGTGTATAATGGCCTTAACTCATACCTTTCGCCGTGCTCGGACGTTTGGATACGCCCACAGATGTGGATGCGCCTATAGTTGTGTAAATGGCCTCTTCTATCTACATTTACTTATAAATATACTTCACAATATACTCTTTGGTTTCTGATCTGATCTCCACAATTCAAATTGCAAATTGCAATTAAACCACGAGATTTGACCATGGTGCGTGATTCTTTTCATGACAAAATTATTGTTATAGCTACTCATTTTACTATTTCTATCACACTTGTTAAATATAAACATTATTTATTCCTTTTTACTAATATTAATAATTTTCAGTTTAAATATAATTTTGGGATAATTTCGTATAAGTCCATGCTTATTGGCTACAAAATATTTAGTTAGAGTACAATTTTGTAATATAGTAGTTAACCGATGTAGTATTCTTCTATTGTAATGGTGATTTTCTAGCTAATTCGGCAAGTGACATATCGGTGTTTGTTCGTTCTTTCCGGTTGTGATATTTCCTACTATAATATATAATCAAGGTAATGATAACGTTTACCACCCGTCTTTTTACCATGGTCGATTTTTACCCACGTTAGGTAAACAATGGGATCTTCATGGTATGTGATTTCATGTGTTGTAATTTTCTGAACTTTTTAGTTAGTATTATGTTGAGTATGTTTCCACCAAATTGAATATAGTAAACTTGACGGAATGTACTTTTGAAGTGTAAGAGTGGGCACTGCTGATAATTTATTGGAATAATATATATTGTTTTATTGCATGTTTACCTTGTTGCTTGTGTAGTGTAGGGGGTAAATAGGGGTTTCATTATTGCAAGCTTTTCTTATGTTTTTGATTGAACAATGAACAATTCTAGTGGCAGGAAGCTCGTAGGTGCTTTGCTCTACATATAAAGTTCCCTGTGTTGGCTACAAGTGTAGTGCTACAGAATCTTAGGCACTGAATATGTTGACTGTAGTCAACACTCATAATTGCATTGGCTGTGTCTAAAAGGTTTATTTAAATTGTATTGTTTAAATGTAAACTTCTGTGGGTAAACTTCTCACCACATTACAAATGGATTTTAGATATCTTCATTGATTCATACAGATGTTTCTACTTACTAGGGTTTCATTTAATGGGAATCATTAACATAAAAGGAGCTACTTAACTTCAGTACCTCTGATATGTAATTTGAAAAACATTTTTTTTTATAAATAGTTCCTATTGGGATTTATTAATTTCAAGGGATTGGGTAGCCATTCAGGTTTCAATCTGTTTTAGTACTAGTGTACTAAAACAGATTGAAACCTGAGTGGTTGTCAATTATCAGAAATTATTATTATTATTTGCAAATATTATTATTATTTGCTCCAGTTTTATAATATTTCAAGTAGATTTTTATTTTATTTCAGTTATATATTTCAAGTATATTTTTATTAACCATGTTCTCAAGAATTCAATGTTGTATTTTTATTTCAGGTGGCAATTGATATCTCGCAGTACTTCAGAATATAATGTCGAGAAAGAGGTGCAGAGGTGAAGAGGATTCAACATTGAAAATGGCGGAGACAGTGAAGACGGGTGCCGGTGAGGGGGCGGCGCGAGCGCCTAAGCTGCAGGCGCAGAACGGCAGCACCACCAGCTTCTGCAGCACCAGCCAGGTGCTCGAGTCGCCGCAGGTCAGTGCCCTCTCGCTCCTGCAGCACCACCACCATGTGCTGCTTCCTTAGTATTAGTACCTATCCATGGTGCTCTGGAGCCTCCTCCAGGCTTTCCCCTTGTGGAGGAAGCATGATCACCGTTGTGTTTGACAAAGCACTGAAAGTGAGAGATTACTTTATGGACGTCAACACATTCTATATAGCCAGTCCGCTTGGACAACACACACATGCACGCCAATCACGTATCTAGTTCATCAACACTCACTCATAACAAGTACTTCTGTTAGGTTTTTGGAAGAGGTGTAGATTAAGATTCTTTCCGACAGTCATCGTCTTAAGATCAAGGAACTGCAGCAGTGATCAATATGACATATTATGAAATAAAATTTTTGTTTTTTTAGTTTTTTTTTGCTGATTGTTATTTATTGTACTGTCTTTATCTACTAATTGAGAGGATTCTAATAAGCCCAAAGACGACGGGTTTATCTTGTGTAATTGAGGGATTCCTATGTATCAATAAATAAGTGTTTGAACGCCCTCCTTAATTTATTATTATTAAATTAGGCATATTTTGTTTATATAAATATATATTTATAATATTTATTGAAATAAAAATACAAGATTATAATTAACATTAACTAAGATAAATTAAAACTAAGTTAAATCTAAAAAAGGCCCTCGAGGCATTGTACCGAGGTTGCTGGCGGCATTTCCTCGCTGAATTGCAATGCTGATGCGTTGCGCGAGAAAGCCGCCAGCTCTTTGGTCACCAGTTACATCGACCAGACGTTTCGCGATTTCTGCAAATAACTTATGCGCACTGGGACCCCACGGACCGAGGGTCTCGACGCCAAAGGGTACAAAGTCGTACTCTCTGCGGAGGCCTCTATATTTATTACATTTCAGATTTTCGGCGTTTTCCGCCGCTGCACCCGCTTTAGAAGTAGTCCGTTGGAGGTGAGACGGTGCCAGTGTGTCTACACATGTAGCGTCCCACACAAGCATCCGTCCCAACCTCCATGGAACCAGAGACACACCATCAGGTCTTTTGCCATCATCTCTGACAATGCCAGGCGGCTCAAGAAGAGCAGGCACATTGATGCTGGCAAGAGACCGGCGGAAGTCCGTGGTGACCCAGTCGGTCCACGTCCGTGCCACAAGGGCATATGTGTGGAGTGCATACCGTGACCCCAAGCCGCAGACCAGTCGCCAGACGAAGGGAGGTCGGATCCAGGAAGGTACCGGTATTTGGAGAGGGATGGGCATGTAGCCAGTGACCGGCCTCTCTGGCTCCAACCGCCAAAAGTCTTGCGCGATCTGGACCTGAACTGCGGCTCAGAATAGATTTGTAGGTTAAATCGCAATAAATATCGTCCCAGCTCCTTTGAGATTTTGGGTTATCTGGAAAATCTTTACCCGGGCAAGCAATTTTAAAAGCATTCTTGGCATCCTCCACGCCCGCAGTCTCATAGTTTGTGGGTAGATCCCTTAAGATATTTCCTATGAGACGTGACGAGCTATGGGTGGATGACAAAAAGGCTGGGGAAGCAACACTAGAAATTATGCGAATTCCTAAGCCGCCAAACCGAATAGGGAGGGATGCTTGTAACCAAGATTGTTCATTGAGCTGAATATTTAAAATCATTTCTAAACTAGTTTTGACTAAGTCATCTATCGGTGAAAGCAAATTTTGATGTTTCCAAAATGGGCAACAGCGGAGCACATAAGTTAATTTAGGGACAAAAAGGCAAAACTTTAGAATTACAAGAGCATAATGAGGACTGATATCGAGTAAACAATTTGCGTGACTTTGGAATTTAGAAATAGTGTTAGTAATATAATCAGGAAAAGATTCTTCAAAGATGGGAGAACCCAGGAGGCAAAGTGACTTCCTGTCTACTGTCTTTATGCTGGGTGTCAGATAATTGAATTTGAATTTTAAATCATCCAAACAGTAAGAAGTTTTTTGAATGAACAGTTCACATTTGCTGAAATTTAATTCTAAACCAATATTTTCAAACTTTGTTTTAATATCTGATAAGTCAGATAACACAGTGTCCACATCGCCTCCTAGGGTTCCGTCATCCAAATACCAAACGTTAAATTTCGATTTTAAATTCTGAATAATGGGATTTATAGCCATTAGGCATATTATATGTGCCCATATTGAAAACGCTTAAAATAATATTCTTCTTCTCTATATGAGAGGGTCAAACTGAAAGTTTCGGGAATAGAAAAAAATATGCAGTTAAATTGAATTAAAATATTTTTTCATCACACTTGCTCGTCAATGGCGTTATTACTTGCGAGCATATAGAACAGTTATAGCCGTTTTACCTCCCACGGGCTGTTAAGTTTAGTTTAAAAATATAGAACCCTCTGATTGGCTTAAGCAAATCTGGTTGCTGTGTGATTGGTTGAATAAAAAAATCTAGTTGGTCAAGTCGCCCCGCCCCGCAAGAATACCGCTCTGTGATGGTTGAAATATTGAGCTGCGCGCTCCACTAGCACTGATCTGGAAGTGAAGTTGTCAATTTTTGATTGGTGCGGCTGTATGAAACTTAGATTTTTCTGTCTTTTGTAGTTATTTATTTCCTCGCAAATGTGATGAAAAACATTGTGTATAACACGGGCGTAAGAATATTGCAAACTCGAGTCACCAAAAGCCCTCCGCCTTCGGCGTCGGGCTTCTGATAGACTCTCGTTAGCAATATTCCACTTACGCCCCTCGTTAAACAATGTACTATTTCACTTCTCATGCTCGTAAAGTTAGTCGTGCGTAGACGACATAAAATCGCTTTTTAAGCCCTAGTGCATAAAGTTAATTTTTCTTCTAAAACTAAGATAATGAATAATGAGGCTCAACAGCCAACATAGTCAAAATTGTCAAAATATATTGCACAATTTAATTGAGCAGTAAAATTTCGTGGAATACTTGTTGTTTTATTTTATTCTTGCTATAATTACTTGAATTCCGTACGTTTTCTATAATTAAATTAATGAAATCAGATAGAATAGGATTTGATTATTGTTGGAAAATGCGCCGAAATGTTTTTATGACTTGGCAGAAAACAAGTATCTAAGTCTAAATTCACATTATGAAAATTAAAAAAAAACATTAAAAAATAAATATGCGGAAATTGGTTATTTTTTATGTTCTTTCAACGTACGACGATTTTGTTGTTTAAATTGAAGTGAAAAATATTATTTCCCAGAATTCTTTAAAGATTGAACATAAAGAGTGACGATTAAATTGCACTGTCGCCTAATACGGTAATCGAGCAGAGTGCACAAAAAGTAGTAGAACAAATATTGCCGCCAAAATCAAAGCACCTTTATCTTAACACATATGAAAATTTCATGCGTTGGAGATCTGAAAAGCAGGTAAATACGTTAACGGAGATTGTATTTCTTACATATTTTGACGAATTGTCAAAAAAAATACAGCAGTCTACACTATGGAGTGTAGGTATATTCTATGTTGAGGGCTACTGTGCTGACGAAAAATGATGTGAACATAAAGGACTACACGAAGCTAGCGAGTTTCCTAAAAAGGCTTCCTGTTGGGCACAAAAGCAAAAAATAACAGTGTTTTAATTACAGAAGACATTAATTTAATCCTGAATGAGCCGCAGCCAGGTCCATGGGATGTTAACAATGATGGATATTTTCAACCACAATCCGCCGCTGATGAAAATCCTATTAGATCGGGAACATCCTCCTTCCATAATCATAACGTACCATCCTCTCGAATAAACACCGTCAATATGCCAGGAAAGACGATTTCTTTTAATTTTTCCAATTGTACCAATTATACTTTACATTTTAATTAATAGTACATTACTGCATACGCCGGGAAAGAAGGGCTTGCCGGGTGAGTAGGTATAGACGGCCGACCGTAGGGAAGGCCGGATAGTCATACGAAGCCGGCAAGTCTTTTCACGGCCAGGCATGTGTAGTGGTTGAATAGACCCCATTAGGGCCATTATACATAACCTGATAATAAGAATCTTAATTTCCATAATGAATAAAATAAATGCAGAGGATTTTAAATATTGTCTATGGTCTCTGGTGACTTACGTATAGATAACATTTTAATTTATTCATCAACACATTGAATCATACAGATTTGTTTTCTTAATAAAGGTTCGTGTGTAATAGGCATTAACGCGGATATTTTTGGTCCGATAACCATTCAGCCACTAGAAAAAAATATATATAAATCAGCTGTTTAGCCTGTTGATGAACACAGACGCCATGTTAACATTAAAATTAAAAAAAAATTACTTCCCGGCCTAGGCCTTCAATTTTGTATGAAATTCCTTTACAGTTCTCTCGAGTTGTTCCGCCCGAAACGTGATACTTTGAAGCCTGTTATAACGCACGTAAGGACGACATTTCATTGCATGTTTGAGAAAATACTCTTTTATATATATGTAATGTCATTGTTTTATTTCTTCACAACCGAAATTTTCCTCGCAATCGAAGTGAAAAGCAAAGTGTATAACTCAGGCATAAATGTCCATTTTTATCCCCGACTATATTATTGCCTCGGATAATAATGGATCGCTTTATGTCCTTGTTGTACAATCTACTATTATTGTTTTCCAAAGTATTCTATTTTATTTTTTATGCACTTTTCCATGTGTTAAAACACTTATTGAACGCTGAAATAGGGGTCGACGAAATGGCCATTTTAAGTCTTCTTCTGCTGGTGTCTGAAACCGCTGACCACGCAACTTATCCTTGATTTTGGGGAATGTCAAAAAGTCGTTGGGACTTAAGTCTGGGCTATATGGAGGATGGTCCAGTAGTTCGGCATTGTCGTGGTGAAGGATGATGCGGCGACTAGGGTTTTTCTTCTGAGTTCAGCAAAGACACTCGGCAAACAAATAGTTGTATACCAATTAGCATTGACCGTTCTACGATCTTCAAGAGGAATAGTAGCCATGTGACCCGATTTGGAGATAAAAGTAGCCACCATCTTCTTTGCCGTGCTGCGAGAGCAAATAATTTTGGCTTGAGCTCGTCTTCGTAAACCCATACTCGAGATTCGTTTTTGTTTCAGGCTCATATGCGTATATCCACGACTCGTCACCTGATACGACACTAAAAACTGCATTTGAGCTTCCTCCGTTGAATTTATTCAATGTTTTGCGGCACCAAAAGGGAAAATGCATCTTTATTTTTTATTGCGAAAATCAAAAGTATAATCCAGAGGAATATCAACTATAGCATTAAAACTTTCTTGCGATTTTTTTTCTGATGTTATATGCATTTGGAATCTGCACGCGCCGGCACCCACCGATAACGCTCTATATTAAAGGGGCATAGACTATGACGTCACAATCTATAATCTCGGCGCGTTTACTATGGAGTTAGTCATTCTTTTGTAATTATCTCCTTAAAATTTGCGTATAAATCTATACTTGTCATACAAAATATCATTTCTAATTAAATATTCTGTCTTCCTGTTATGTAATTTTATCGATAAATTATTAAAAAACTGGTCAAGTCAAACCTAACCTACTTTAAGATCTCACATTTTTAAATAACAGCAATTGTTATAGGTATCCAATAAAGCAAAGAAATAGAGTTTTCTCCAATATGCTCGGAAATGTGCGCCTTACTGTAGCAAAAATAGTACGTGAAGTTCCTCGTTACTGACAAGCGCAAATTTAAAAAGTTAAAAGTCATTATTGTACAATTTTAGCGGCCAGGAAAATGTATGAAATTCCTTTACTGTATACTTTTTTACCTTTTAATCATATGTTTTGACGAAGACAAATCACTACAAACAGCCAAATGCTCGTAAGTTTAAAGGCCTAGCAATTTGTCATAACAACTTGCTATAGTTAGACTGGTTAGAAGTTTTATATTTTTTAATGGTCATAGACAAAACAAAACGATTACTTTTGCAAGAGATCGAAGTGAGGTTTTAAAAAATGTCTCAAATAGTATTAACTGAAGAAATTAAAATATTTTCGAAATTATAATCAAAACGAGCTACAATTCGTTTAGATTTTAATCCCGTTTAATCTTTAATAATTTTAATTAAATAAAACATAAAATTTTAATCGATTCTACTGTTTTTAAATTTTTATTTGAGTCATTTGAAACTGGAACCATGAGTTATGCTGTGTACATACTTTTAAAACATTTGTTGGGCGTGAACATGATAGGTTACATACTACTCTACTACTGTTTTAAAAATATTGAAAATATTATTTGATTTTCTTGTATTTATGGAGAAAAGCACTATATCTGCCTCGGCGGTACTGGCAATTCGTGGATTCGTCTCTATTGTCGGATTCAGCTTCGCTTCATCCGACAAAATCAACTCATCCACGAATTGCTATTTCCCGGCCTCTGCAGTAATGTACTATTAATACTTGTTCATAATCTCCATTCTTTTTGCGGCGAAGCCCACAGCCAAGCATAATTTTTGTATTGAACTTGGCTCTCCTTTTTTACATTTATGTTTTTGGTGGGATATCATTACTTTTTTTAAAGAAAACTAGGCAGAAATTAATGTTATTTCTTGCGTTTCCGTGTTGCTCGGGAGCGCTTTTATGTACATTTACTTCTATTCTGTGTATAATTATGTGGTGCCGCGCGCCGCCGACGACACACCGTTGGCCGGTTGTTTAGCGCGTATTACAAGTTTTTTTTTATGGGGTCACCATTCATTTTTTGAATTAACTTTATTTTTATATATCTGTTATATAGCCAATATAATACATATATAGTTTCAAATATCTGCTTGTAACGGTTCCAACGCTACAATAAAAAAAATGTATGGGGACCCCCCTTATTTTTAAACTTTTTTATTTTTAGATTTTTTCCTACGCTTACACACAATTACCGAGCTGGATTCCAAATTTCATCCTTCTAGGTCATCTGGAAGTAGGTTAGGTTTAGGTACTATATGTCAGTCAATACTAAAATTTACGACTTTTTGACCTTCATATCTTTATAACCATTTGAGCTAGCTTCATGACATTTGGGCTTCTAGATGTCCTTATGGATATAATTAAACACACGTAGTTTTATGTGTTTACGTTAAAGAGGTTTTGAGTTATAGAAGGGTCAAAAGTGGCACCAAGTGGTTCGTATAATATTACACTCGGCGCTGGCTAGCCAGTTCCTTTGCTTGAACTTGGCTTGACACGCTGCCGCGTGTCTAGATAGTCGGTGTGAAAAATTGTATGTGTCACTCAGGAGCAAAATAATTTTCGTCATGGGCGTTAACGCTTGAATCCTTCGTTATGCTCAGGATTCTAACTAAGAATCCCTCGCTACGCTCAGGATTCTATCGTTGAATCCTTCGCTTCGCTCTGGATTCAATGTACAGTCGCCCACACTCCTAACTGACCATTTGTGAACCTTATGTCACTGATGTACCGCCCTCACCGTAAATACATAATTTTGCTCCCTTGAGACACAAATAACTGTTTGTGTTAATCCACTTTTAAAGTCGTAATACATCATAGCTTTTAAATTTTCACGGGACTATTCCATCTTCAGCAGCGACTCAACGACTTAAAAAAACAATTGAAACAGAATCATTGTTTTTTTTTCTATGTGGCCGGTGTGTTAAGATGATGAAACTTCAGAGATTATAAGAAGGTATAAATGTATCAAAAATAAGTTTGTAAGTAGGTATTAGATTCCCGACATTTTCAGTGCAGCCCTCGTATATATACTATTACTAGCTTCCTTCCGTCCGCGACTTCGTCTATGCTATAAACTATCTTCGTGCAAAGTTTCATCCAAATCGTTTGAGCCGTTTTTTTAAGCGTGATTGAGTAACGAAGATCCAATCTTTCGCATTTATAATATAATATTAAATACTAGGGTATGTATAAAAGGACTTCCTGACTGATAATCAACACACAACCGAAACTACTGGGACTAGAAACTTGAAATATACTCCAAAACTTCCTTTTATAACGTAAGCAACGCATAATAAGGGATTTTTGGTAATTCCACCCCTACGGTGTTTAAAAAAGGGTGCAAAGTTTGTATCGGGGATTTTTATTTCTGGGTTAGAGACTTAAAATTTTGCTGAAAGATTACCTATGAATAATATACTTATTTATAATTTCCACCCCTAAGAGGATTAAAAAGCGGTTCAAAGTTAGTATGGAGAGCAATAAATTTTAAAAAGTAAGTGATTGGTAACTTCGGTCTTGAGACTGTTTTGTTAAAAGACAAGAAAATGTATCTCAGCTTTTTTTGAAATTAATCCCCTAAGGGGGTTAAAAGGGGGTTCGAAGTTTATACTCGAAAACCTAAGGTGTATTTGAATACAATTTTGAGTATAGGTGTATTTTTTTAGCCGCTACATAGTTTTGTAATTATATGATTTTTTTTTTTTTAGTGGTGCATTCATAAAACTACAAGTCAAAAAAAAACCATTGTAAGCCCACGTGTAGCACATCAATGGATAGGCCTTTCAAAATAGGATTCTCAGCATTTTTTTTTGATTAAGTGAATAGAGTCGGAGATAATCGCCCCGAAAGTCACTAAAATTGTGTGCCCCGCGGCGGGACTCCCGCCCTCTAATTTTTGAACGGTGTATTTTCTTCGACTTGGTACGCTATGATAAACTGTGGTAGAAACTGTACGAGGATACCAGCCTGCCTGTTGACTGAATAGTTCAGATACTGGTACGGTCACCAGAAAAATGTTGTCAGATGGTCTGACTTGCTTTCTGATGCGTACAGGCTGGAGTGCGGAGTGCTACAGGGGGCTTGTCATCTCCCAAACTCTTCAGTCTGTACGTTAATCGGTTGATTGATGAGCTCAACAACACTATGACTGGATGCTCAGTGGATGGCACATTCGTGAATAACATTAGTTATGCAGATGACATGGTGTTGTTGGGCCCATCAGTCAATGCCCTCAACAAGGTGCTCAGAGTCTGCGAGGAGTATGCGGAGTCCCATGGGCTCGAGTATAACACTTCCAAGAGTGTGTTGCTGGTATTTAAGGCGGGGGCCAAATGCTAGCCACGCGTCCACCGGCTTATCTACACGGCATACCTCTGAAAATAGTAAAGGAGTTCAAGTACCTGGGGCACTGGGTCGAAACATTTCCATTACATAGGAATCAGCACTCCAGCCAACAATTAGCTATGATGCATTTTCTGTACCACCGCTAGCAAGTGGTAGCCCATTTAACAGCGGCCAGGTCCAGTCAGAGTATGGAGGTGTCGATATGGACGTACCTTTTTTTTTGTTTAGGGGGGGAAAATGCGTTACGCATACCACCCGGGTGCAGGGGGTGACCCGAGTGGTTATGTGGGACTCCCGTATAAGCTGATGAGACTCACGGTATACCCACTAAAAACTCCCCCACTTGCCGCCTCGCTGCCATGTGGCGAGGTCACGGGAACGCTTGCGCACACATCCGCGACCCCGCCGGCGGCAGCCGCCCACAAGCGGCTCCCTCGCGGATGCCCGAGGGCCCTCCACGAGAGGCACGCCAGATGTTTTGGCGCGCCTGCCTCCTCGATCTCCACCCGTTCAGTAGCGGACCCCCCTGAGTCCGCTACGAGGAGATCATGGGTGCTGGAAATTCCAGCACCCGGTGGCGGATCAGGTCTGTGGTTCCGCCACCGACCACGCCTCGGCCGCAGAGGATAGGGAAAGCGGCGCACCGTAATACCGGCATTCCTCTTCCTCTGCGGCCCCACCAATGCCGCTTCCGCGGAACGGCCCCGCCAAGTTCGCAGGGGGTAGGGAGAGTGGCGCACCGCTATACCAACACGCCTCTCCCCCTGCGATCCCGCCTCGGCCGCAGAAGATAAGGAGGCACTCCTCTTCTTCTGCGGTCCCTCCCCAACGCATCCTAAGCGGGCTTAGCCAAGCCCGCTAGGAGCGCCCTCCTCGGGCCAGCCAGCAGGCCCACACAGGCCGGCCCTGGGTGCCTCTTAGCTTCGGGTTGCAGTCCACGGTTACTAAGCCCCCCCCGCCCCGACAAGGCGGGCACCCTCAAGGGGGCGATATGGACGTACCTACCTCAAGGATTGTCGTTGGCAAACATGTACTGTATCCTATAATATGCTTTTAAACGAGCAATATTTGTATGTATAGTGTGAGTCTCCATAAAGTGCACATAGGAAATAGGGTGAATCTAGACCCAATTCCATCGACGGGAAAAATAATCGTCGTCGGGTATGGCCGGCTCCGTCCGCCTACTGCACTCAATTAAAACGCGCATCCATTGCGATGCGGCGCTACGCGACCCGGCGCGGCCCGTTTGGTGTGAATCGTACATAAGGGATTTGATTAAGGAATCATACAGTGCAGACTTCTTACATATACATTCTCGTAGAATGACCCGCGAAACAAATTGATCTACGCAAAAAAATGCGTTGAACGATTCTGTTTTTCCGGCTTATTATGAAAACGAAAGCCAAATGAATCAATAGTTGGGCTCGCGGCCAACTATGTGGCGTGATCACGGGCCATGCTTCTGGCATAAACACTTTACTCCACCAGTAGATACAATCGTTCGGTTTTTGAGGATTTCGATTCATCATTGACTTACGAATAGGATGAAACGAAGACACAATTACTTATTTATGACAACCATAGTGGACTGCAGACATCTTCTCCGGTCTACGTATAAAATTCTCACTCAATGAAAATAAGAATTTGGCCAGTAAAACTTGGATGCTCCATTGACAAATGAGACGACCAGGTTACTTATTCTGTGTAATAAGGCGAAATAAATATTCATGTCTATGACGTCGACAGTACTTGTATCGCGTAACATGCAAAAACAATACACATCATTTTCTTTCCGTGTATGGCCGTGCAGGATTTAGAATTTTATTTCGGTTTTTATACGTTTTTTGAAAGTACATGTACATATGTGTAGTTAGTAAGTCCTTGGGAACGGAGGAACAAAAATTAACACATGAATAATTTAGACATCATCACGTTAGAAGTACTTATATAGTTTGTTTTACCTAAATATATATGGTATGTATATTCATGACATGTTAACGCATTGTACGGGTGAAATCGCGTTGACGTCTCTTTGTTTAACGTGCTCTACGCACTTGACCGCCGATAGCTAAATAACCCATTTGTGAAAATCGTAGGGTTAGTCCCGCTTACGTAAAGTGATTGGGGGTTGTAGGTATGATATAGTGACGGGTAGGCCCGTGCCAATTGGCTCCGGCGAGGCGGCCGGCGCCGCACTCATTTTCGTCGTCGAATGTGAATGTCGGTCAGCGGCTCAGCGGGCCGGTCGTTGCCTTCCTTCTGCCGGAATAGGTGTCGCTTAGCCCAGCCAGCACGTCTAGCACAACTTGCTGCTCAGTCGCTTCTCGCGCGACTAAGCGTCCCCTATCTCACTCGCACCGTACAAATTAGAAAAAGGGGGTTGAGCTTTCTCGACTCGCGTCGCGGTGCGGCGTCAGTTGCGCTAGCCCCGCAGGTGCGGGTCCGCCTACAATCGAGGTACAGGCCGAAGCGTAAACACGGACAAATACCATTAACATAATTAGAATACTCAGAACTGATTAATGGAACAAGTTTTTAAAAAGGCCTTCATGTATCTAAAAGCGCTTTTCACAAAAATTTATAACTCGTAATCATACTACAACACAAATGCAACTCTGTTCCAATTAGGTACCTACGGTTGACGCCAAAAATACGTTTACACTATTCGCCTTACTGCAATGGAATAAGGTGCAAAAGTGTAAATGTATTTTTGGTCGACTGTACTTTCCTGGGTAAAAAATATAATAATTCTATTTAGTCCATCAGTTAGATTATCAAAAAATATTAGACATTTATTTTTTCGTTTGTCAATTAAACAAAAAACTGTGAAGATAATATAGCCCGCTAAAGTTCTGCGTGATGTCATATTATGCTAAAAAGTGTACCATGATGTGACGTCACACGGAACTTTAACGGGTTAAATCTTCGTCAATTTTTGTTTAATTGACAAAAAAATACGTATCTAATAAATGTTTTTTGATAATCTAACTGACGGACTAAATAACTATTTTTAGGAAAGTCGCCAAATGAAAATAATTAAAATTTCTTTAAACGAATTAGTCCGTTTAGTAGGCACACCTTAGGAAGCTAGAATAACGTTAAACTTTGTTTACACAATGGGATCCGCGATATCTAATAGGTCGGAAACTAGTAAAATAGAAAAATAATAGAGCGAGTTTTTCATACAAAGCCTCTAATCGCTTAACTTTTTTTTGTATTATAATGTATAGAAAAGTAACAGAAACTAGTTTCCGACCTAGATAAGGCGGATCCTATTGTGTATAAAAGTTTGATGTTATTCCAGTAAGTATGCGTTTTAAAATGAGAACCAAACTACGTTTGTAAGGAGACGCAACTCTTAAGTCCGTATCTTTGAAGCCTACAATAAATACTATATACATATTTGTAATTTTTTTAAATGTTTTTGTATTTCATTCTATTATTATTTATAACAATAATATATATTTGTCACCTAACATATATATTTGCCCATAAGTAAAACTAAACCATGGTCAAAGTATAATAAATTTTACAAATAGGTACACAGTTTACACACAACATTACTCACACTTAATAGTACATTACTGCAGAGGCCGGGAAATAGCAATTGTGTGTGATTGATTGAGAATGAGTTGATTTTGTCGGATGAAGCGAAGCTGAATCCGACAATAGAGACGAATCCACGAATTTCCATTTAATTCCCGCCGAGGCAGATATAGTGCTTTTCTCCATAAATGCGAGGAAATCAAATAATATTTTCAATAATTTTAAAACAGCGAGTAGTATGTCAAAAACAAATGCAGCATGCATGAGGAAATGCAGCACTCTTTCAGGCTGAAGTCTTCGCAATAAATAAATGCGTGGAAATCAACCTTGAAGGAAACCAAAAGAACCAACACATCTACATCAACTCGGACAGTCAAGCTGCTCTGCTGGCACTAGAATCTTTAGAGTCCTACTCTAAACTAGTCCAGAATTGTAAAAACAATTTAAACACCCTGGCTAACTCCAACAATGTTATACTTAGATGGGTACCAGGGCATTCCGATATTATAGGGAATGAAAAAGCAGATGAACTTGCAACGAAGGGCGCAGAAACAACCCTGGTCGGCCCACAACCGTTATGTGGTATCACAAAACGGAAAGCATATTCTCTGCTAAGTAACACAGAAAAATCAGAGGCAATCAATCTGCGGACCACTCATGCAAAAAAGAAGTACCTACCTAGGGCGGCACATCATGCACCCAGAAGAGGTACAACATATCACCGCCCAAAGAATCTGGAATTTCCTGGAGGCAACGGGCCTTAACGGTGAACTATATAAACAAAAAAGAGCTGCCACAATAGATCACTCACTGGTCGAAGCGGCACATTAAAGGCCCACAAACAACAATAAAAATAAACGAATTTCTTGACGACAAAAGTTTAGTATTATACAAATTACAATAAAAATAGGACATATAAATTGTAATTAGTTTAAGATCCCAGACATAAAATAATTGTAACTTTGAACTAAAAAAATTTGACATATATATTACTTACCAAATTTATCTGACATAATGACTCTAAATGTAATTAACTAAGTAGGTTAAGTCTTGGTTTGTTAATTTAGATTTATTGTGTTAATAATTTATTGTGCGCCCTTACAGGGTGTCATGAAATTACTTAAAAAAAAAATGTAACACCATATTATGTATGCATGACATAACAATGAAATAAATGAATGAATGAATGAATGAATAAATGTCAATAACCGGTATCATGTTCCCGCCCAACTTATTTTTTAAAAGTATGTACACGGCATGAATCATCATGGTGCCAGTTTCAATTGACACACATAAAAAAATTAAAAACATTAGAATCGATTACAATTTTACGTTTATTGTAATTAAAATTATTAAAGATTAAACGGGATTGAAATCTAAACACAATTTAGTTAGTTTTGAATATTATTTCGAAAATATTTTAATTTCTTCAGTTTTCTATTTGAGACATTTTTAAAACATCACTTCGATTTCTTGCAAAAGTAATCGTTTTGTCTATGAAAATAAAATAAAAAACTAGGGATAACTTTAAGCTTACTACAAACGGGTGCAATTTGTCACACCAACTTGCAACAGTTGGAAAGAGACAAGACAGTACTCCAGGCAAAATACGGTTTCGAAAAACATTAATTTATAATAGCGTTTTTTTTGTTTATTTTATTTTGAAACGTTATTTTAAGATGCTTTATTCAAGAATCCAACAAACTTTCCACCCGGAAGTAGTTATATAGATTTAAATTAAGCATTCATTGTATTTTTTGTTTGATTTCTATTTAATATTTTAAAGCAAATGTAAATGAACCAAAATAAAGATTAAAACATTTATTAATATGTATTCCGACTATTCAGGAGCTGATTTTTTTTTTGATATCTGATTAATTGTTGGATTTTGCCTCTAGGTAACTATTTAATTGATAATATTATCCATTACAATAAAAAAATCAGCTATTATAAATTATTTCCAAATTTGACATTTTTTTCCATACAAGTTGTCAGTTCATTGCCTGGACTACAGCCATATATTACTAAACTAACCAGTGCTATAGCAAGTTGTTATGACAAATTGCTAGGCCTTTAAACTTACGAGCAAATCTCCTCGGAGCATTTGGCTGTTTGTAGTGATTTGTCTTGGTCAAAACATATGATTAAAAGGTAAAAAAAACCATAGAAAAACACGCTTTTACGCACGTAAAAACCAAAAATAAATTATGGATCGTTCAAGTTATCTCTATTTCTGGGCTGAAGTGTAAACTATGTGCTTTTAATTATAATATTCGAATGTAAAAGCGTGGGGCGCCGGAACAGGAAATATAGTCCTAACGGGCTTTCATATTGTATAGGTAATTTCACGAGAGTTGAGGTGAATGATTACACACACAGCTACATAAAGTACTGATTGCAAAAAAGTGAATGAATGAAATGAGTGAGTGAATGTAAATAAAAACGCCCATATATATTCATATACATATATTTTAATAAGAATAGGTATAACCAACAGTAAAAAAAATATATTTTTATAAAGTATCGTCACTTAGCATATCTTCATCTGAATCGTCAAGATTGATTATTACAAGTTTATGGTTTTCGGTTAGTTCATCAATCTTAGGTTCCTTTATTCTGTATCTTTCTTCATTTTCTTGGGTTTTTCTGAAAATATTCTGAAACGTCTCTTTGTCAAGTGCTTCAATTTGAACGCTATTGAATGTGAACTGTTCTGTCGCAGGTAAATGTTGACCGTCATTTCTTAAGTTCTGCCTGAAATGACAGACCACGTTAAATATAATTTCCCGACTTTGTCTATTTAAAGTTTTCCCACGACCTATTGTTTGAGCCATGTTTCCGTAGAATAAAAACCTGTAGGTTTTCTTGTCTCTTGGAAAATCCAGTTGTCAATAAGTATGACAACGATGTAACGAGTGCCAGTTACTTCAATTATCTTTAAAGAGGTTTGATAACGAGATAACAAAGTTATGAATACAATTTTAATAGCTAAATAAATAAAGACAATGCAATTTGTTACCTACTTATTCTCTTTCGTTTCTACGATTAATATTATATATATTCATGTATATACCTACGCATATGTGACCTTTATTTGAATTGGTGTAAATTAAATTAATTAAAATGCTTTCTGTTTTGTTTAAAGTCGATGAATTGGTAAAAATATATTAATAGGTACTTAACAAAATAGTTTATAGGAACTTTTTGGTCTTTCTTGCCATTCACTGTTGAACTTGCTATCGGTACAATAATAGAATAGTAATGTCAAAACTTCGCTGTCATTACATGACAGTGTTGTTGTGTGCGTGGCCTCAACTCTCGTGAAATTACCTATACCTACTAGTTATTGTACGTAGCGCAGTATTTCTGTTGTTGGTATGAGACATTGACATTAGGATAGCTAGGTAAGTCCTAATAAGTATCCTACCCTAGCTTCGCCTTCGGCGTCGGGCTTTTAATAGATTCTCGTTTGTGAAATAATTCTTACCGAGCATCAAATACAATGTAGGTCCCATTTTACAAGCTCTTATTTCACTTGCAGTATATGTATGTCAGTTTGTTTAGCTCAAATCCGACCGGTTTACCAATTTGATACCTATTTAGTAAACTTATGTAGCTGTAGGTCAGATGAAAATGCAATATTATAGTGGATACCATAAAAGCTGGTCTCTTTGCAACTCCTAAACTACTTACACAAAACACGCCCTTCGTGTTTGGGTTCATTAAAATATAATTAAACACACGTAGTTTTATGTGTTTACGTTATAGTCCAGGCAATGAACTGACAACTTGTATGGAAATAATGTAAAATTTGGAAATAATTTATAATCGCTGATTTTTTTATTGTAATGGATATATTATCAATTAAATAGTTACCTAGAGGCAAAATCCAACAAAAAATCAGACATCAAAAAATAATAATTTTATTAGCTCCTGAAAAGTCGGAATACATATTAATAAATGATTTAATCTTTATTTTGGTTCATTTACATTTGCTTTAAAATATTAAATATAAATCAAACAAAAAAGACAATGAATGCTTAATTTAAATCTATATAACTACTTCCGGAAGGAAAGTTTGTTGGATTCTTGAATAAAGCATCTTAGAATAACGTTTTAAAATAAAATAAAAACAAAAAAAACGCAATTATAAATTAATGTTTTCGAAACCATATTTTGCCTGGAATATTAAAGAGGTTTTGAGTTATAGAAGGGTCAAAAGTTGGCACCAAGTGGTTCGTGTAAATAATATTACAGTCGGCGCTGGCTAGCCAGTTCCTTTGCTTGAACTTGGCTTGACACGCTGCCGCGTGTCTAGATCCTTTCATTCAGTAGGTACCTTAAAAAATATAACACAGAGTTTATTTATTCAGCACATATGATAAAAAAGTAGGACATTGACAAGAGTGAGAATTTTAGTTAAATACCAAGTACAAGTTAAAATAGTGTACCAAGTCTTGTTTAGTTTCGTTCCATGACGCATTGGTTTTTTTTTACTGTAATGTCGTGTTAACATGTGTTTAATAAATAAATAAATAGTTATGCTATGTGACAATACGGAGTCGGTCAGGATTAAGACAAGGTTTATGTCGGCTACAAAAGGAAACCTCCAGCACTAGTTGATGATGACGATCGATGACTGTCCAAAAGTACTGTCGGCAATAAAAGCTTGTACCAAAAATGCAATTATTGACAAAAAAACGTAGCGTATCTATACTAAATTATAAAGAGGAAAGGTCTGCGAGATTGTAGCTTTGTAAGTTTGTGTGTAATAATCTCCGGAACTATAGTTCCGGTTCGGTCTATAGGACCGATTTCATTTTTTTTTCATCTGTGTATAGAATGGACATAGGCTATAATTATAATGAATCCCGCGGCTTTGCTAGCGTTCTTTGCAATACGCGGGCTAAGCCGCACGGGTAGCTAGTCAAGCGATATTCGACCTCAAAGACGAGAATGGTCGTTTAATTACATTTTTCATATCTCATGCTCTGAAAGTGGGTCGTTGTTGTTCTAAAAAGTGTGCAGAATGTGCAATTTCTATGGTTGCTACATTTTTCATAAATTTTGAATAACATTACGTAGTCATCTCATTTCCACTGAAATATTTGTCATTTTTCAACAACACGATACTTCAACAAAAAATGTGGGTTGTGTCTATTTTTTTTCTCGCGTAGTAAATTTTAATGGTCATACTAAATTTGTATTGTTTAGTACCTCTAGCCTAAAAATTATGGGACCCGTAGTTAAAGATACGAATTCGAGTAACAGATGCCTTTAAAAATACCTATCTGTATCTACTCATTAATCTCATCATCAAGCTCGAACTTTTGATGATGTTGATGTGAATTTGACGTCACGCTGCGTCCTGTATGATTCCAATTAGTTCTTATTGGGATCATCAAATTCATCAACGATGATTATGAAATCCTGACCGATTTCAGCCACAGGGACGGAGATTAATAGATACCTATTAATAATTATCATCATGACTGGAGTAGGTATTGTTGTTCAATAATACAATGATTAATTAATCATGTATTTATAATTGCCATTTTAATGTCCCAGTTCTATTATTTGTAACTTAATCACTGTTTCGTTTCTACGGCATACCCGTAGAATTAAGAACGTCCTTATTTAAGGAAGTGGGTTGAAGTTGAAAACCATAGTGCCACATACAAATATCGCATAACTAAATAATCCGCTTCCTTGAGTTGCGAACAATAGTTGTATTATGGCATGACTTTCCCTCCCCGCAAGTCCCATGACGTTATATTTATGTACCTACATTGGCCATATTTTGTAGTCCCGTAGATTATTTATAAAGAGGCGGGAGACTGCATGCGGCCGGTATCGTTGTGCGAAGAGTGCGGGGGACTGAGTCCACTGCACGCGTTCGGCTGCGCTGGCCGAGTTCTCTTCGGAGCGACTCGTGGCGCCCCGCGTATCTGCCGAGCCTCCACGTCGGCGTCGCGCCACCGCCGGGCGCCCCGCGCGCCGCGCCTCGTCCCGCGGCCCCGCGCTAACCTTACAATCTACGTGTATTATATTTTTCATTCCACGCTCAAAGAACCGACTGACTCCACGCCTCTCCACTCGCGGATATCGAAACAAGAGTACGCGCGTTGTTATCACGACCTTCTTCTGTAGGCTCTAGAGCTCAGTATTAACATTCCATCCGGGTAACTTGACAAGTGACAGACGGCAAAGCTTTAAATGTCTGTAGTTATAAAACGTCAATGTATACGAGTCAATCCCTAAACACTATTTTGTACTGTAATGAGCAAAAAATATTGAATGTCGGTTTTAATAAAGTGCGTGAATATATATTTACCTATATTTTGGTAGGCGAACCGGGCGCCATCAGTCTGCAAAGCAATGAAATTGTTAACAGTATTTTGACTCGGCTTAGAGTGTTATCGGTGAATTGAATAAGATTTGAAGCCTACGACTTGGTGCGCGATGTCGTTGACGACGACGACCACCCTACCCGCGCGGCGCGCCGGCGGCACGGAGCCCGCCCGGCCGCGCGTCAACGGGCTGCTCAAGCACCCGCAGCCGCCTGCAGAAGTCCCCGTGAGTTACCGCCTAGTCCTAATATCAATGCTTACCAATACCACATCTGTAAATGCTTCATTTCTAACCAGCAGGGGTTAGACATTTCCCACTTACAGGTACCATAATATATGTAGATAGGTACGCAGTGTGTTTGGTGTTAGTATTATTAAATTTGTCTTTTTTGTGTCACTGGCCATTTAAATGACTAACATGGACACGACTGACTGTCTATTACTCTTGAGAGATAGATGGAGATGGAGCTCCACCAAGTGAAAGTGTATCCGCTAACACAGTGAAGTAAATAGGTAGGTACACATCAGTGACCGACTGCTTGGAAAGTTTTGTACACTGCCAGTTCTTTTAACATGTTTGTGGAAGAATACATAATATTCGGACTACTACTCAAATATAAACATTCATTTCAAGTTTCACATCACTTGCTGTGAATGCACTGTGCTGACACTGCTGACGATGTTGCGAACTCGGAACACACAAAAACGCCACATTTACCGGGCTCAAAATGTTTTTTTTTCAATATTACTGTGGGCATTTAAAAACCTGAGTAACTTTCAGTTTCGGCCAAAATTGTTTATTGGATAATGAAAACTTGCTTTCAATTCGTTGATCGATTGATCGAATATCAGTGTGAAAGCACGGTTAAGCGGGCTATTGTTTACAGTTTTGGTTGGTACCTACTAAGATACATGACAGTAGGGAACAGCACAGCATTGGGGAAGCCCCATACGCTGCCTCTGCTGCCAGGTTGCCCTCTACACTGTCCTTGCGTAAATACAAGACGCGTGCGCAATCCAACTATAACAATATTATTTTATAAAACAGGCTTTTATTGCAATTACTATTATATCTCGCTTACAAGAAGGCGGAGCTAGGCTGTTTGCTGAAGCGCGTTAGTCAAGTTTATTCAGGGTTTATGTTGACGTCACACAGTCATCATTGACGTATTCTTTTACTTTGCAACGTAATATATCTATTTGTCTAACATATTGTTTCAGTAGGACTTCGTGAAATAAAATAATTAAGTAACTAACTTTTACAGAAATTAAAGATAGGTATATAAATTATAGATAGATATATATAATATATAATTATTTAATCTTGGCACATTGTTTTTGTTGTCTATGTCTTATCAAAGTATTATAGGTCGATTAGCATTAAGTGACAAGGTATCATCGTCATCATCATAGAGACTACATCATAATTAAGTACTTCTATTTTGGATGATCAGTTGATCACTACATAATGTACCTAATGACAGACATCGTAAAGGATATAGCCGGCCACAAACATGGTCAAACTGCCCTTAGAGAAAAAAATATTTTCCCTTTACCGGATTATTAACCTTAATACCTAAACCTATATGTATTTCTTTTACTAAATTTAAACCCTCAAATGCTTGTGGTTTTTGAGAAAATCGCATAAAAAGGAAAACCATTTTTTTTTAGCCAAATTCCTGATGCGATTTCATTGTCATTTGGGTATGTTGTTTATGTGTATAATTAGGGTCGTTTTCTAAAAAAAATTAACATGTTTCCTTAGAGATAATGGTTAGGTAAAAGTATAACGTTGGGAAGGAGCTTTAGCACCGGCAAAGAGAGGCGAGACGAGCAGGCGTTTCGTATGACCGCCGATAATTTATTGCCTAGGAAGGACACCGTTATGGCTCTACTCCGCATAGCTGGCTATACCAACTGCGTGCCCTGCACGGTTACTGATTTTTATAATTATAACAATTGCTATTTATTTCTGAAATCTCTAACCAACATAATGGTGCAATCTAACCTCAAGGTTAGGTCAGACACACCGATCTTTTTTATTATTTATTAGACACATTTACTGCACTTAGCGAATCTAGTGGTATTTCACAGGGTTGGGCTTATTCTAGATATTATATTATGTTTTGACCTTATGGGGCTTCTAGACGGGCTATACTTTTCCGGAAATGTGTTCTAGCATGGAAGTACGAGTAAGACGCCCATAGGGCCGGCCTCATATTTCCGGAAAAGTATAGCCCGTCTAGAAGCCCCATTATGCAAAGAAGTTAAATTGCGGTTTATACTATGTTATAAAAATGTCACCAACATCTCAGTTACTTTCACTGGCTCGCTTAGTCGTTTAGAAAACTCTCGAGTAGCGTTGATATCGCTATTTGTATTGAGATCCAAAATGGTAACTACCCAAACATCCTGCTGTCAAACGCCGTTCAAAGAAAACAAATAATTAAAGTCATGTTGGCATAATCAGTCTAATACGTAACAGTAACAGTACAGTCCTCGACAAAGATATGTTTACACTGCGCTTTATTTCATTGTAAAAAGGGGAAAAATGTATTCATATCTTTGACGTCGACTGTACGAAAGGATAGAAGAAACTCATCTCACCCGTCGTAAACAATTCTCAACCTAAATACAGTATGCACGTTACACTTGCGACCAATTATATTAAATATTGTATCTACATGTATTTTTTAGAAAAACTGCCGTCTACACTAAGCTGTAGGTGGAGCGTCACGACGGAACTACCGTAAGATACCGTCCGTGGGAAACTAGTAGTAGCTATGTTCTGGTTTTCATTATTATCCCGTACCCTACCTAAACGTAAACTGGCTAAGTAGCTTTTGGCACTTCGGGTGTAAGTATTCTAATCCAACAAAACATGTTACCTCTCTCATGTCCAACTACGAAGTGCAAACTAATAATATTGAACGACGATAAAGTTCATGTAAAAAATCACGAAAGTGATCATAATTTTTTTGAGCAGTTGGATCAACTACGCTATCTGTTGAGACGTTTACAAACGCAACGCGTACTACCGGCCACCTCGCCCCACGTGGACTGGTATGTGTCCGTGTCTGACTTCTGATTGCTCATAGTTGTTATGAATCTCGAAATCAAACGACCTAGGGAGTAGGGAATGGACTCGAAGAATAAACAATTATTTTTGAATGACAGGCATATTAGGCATGCATCGGGCCGCGCGACCAATCCTTTACATTGAATTCAGCATTGGAACGCGTCGAGCTAGAGTGCCAGTAGACCGTTAACATAGCATTTGGCTAATATGTTTCTAGAATCGTTTTTGGGTCAAGACTGTTTTAAATTATTACAAAACCGTAAAGGTAGTTTTGAAGAGCCTCCTAATTCCTAATTACTGTAGAATAAATTCCTTACTCGCCGGGTAGTTGACCATGTTTGCTACTGCTTGCTACTCACTCACTCGGGTATCATTCCCTTCTGTCCGGAACCAAGAAACATTATACCGAATACTCATTGTCTCATTCCTTAATTGACATTGTGTGCCTAGTTGGTAATGAAGCCATATCGCATTTATGGCAACACAGATAATGTTCTGGAAGCAGTCGCGTTTGTTATAATATAATTGTCATAAAGTATAGCGGTATTGAGTTTGAAATTAATCAAAAACGTTATCGCCTCGAAACATTGCCGGCTGTTGCCGTCAAAATTCTTGAGTGCACTTAACGTTTGGCCTTGAGTTGGTGGGTGGAGTGGGTGTTACTGTTATGTTCCTTACATTTATCGCATACTCCTTATAAACATTAAAACAGCGAACAGAACAGCATGCGGCAATGTCGAATGTACATAAAGGTTTGAGACTTATGAGTAGGTAAGAGGAGCGAGCGGAGCGGCCTTACGTCACATCGCGCCACTTCATTATCACAACACACACGGCGGAGCTCGCGGCGCGCGTGAACCTTGACACATCGCCTGTCACTTCAACTTATTTTACACGTTTTTCGTCGCGCCGGGTGATTGGACTTTGGTTGTTATCATTATCTGAATGATGAATTGACCCCACATAGTCGTAATATGCTAAAGGACAATGGGTGTTGCGTTTGTGAACGAATAATGAGGCGAGCAGCACGTCTAGCACAACTTGCTGCTCAGTCGCTTCACGCGCGACTAAGCGTCCCCTATCTCACTCGCACCGTACAAATTAGAAAAAGGGAGGTAGAGCTTTCTCGACTCGCGTCGCGGTGCGGCGTCAGTTGCGCTAGCACCGCAGGTACAGCACGCCCTGCTCGTGGTGACGATCGCGTCCGGGAATTTCAGATAAACATTTATCAGGCCAGGATCCCGAGTGTTTCATGTGCATTTTTTATCGATACACATGTTTTCGCTGTTTCGGAATACAATAAGAGCGAACACAAGAAGCAGGCTTTTATCCTTTTTAGGGCTCCGTACCAAAAAGGTTAAAAAGGAACCCTTATGGTGCGACTCCGTCCGTCTTTCACAACTTTAAATATGTCTGGAACTACTTATATGAAATTTATTTTCTGCTCACAAAATTTCATGAGAATCGGTTGAGGAATGCGACCTGTAGAAAACAACATCCGGACATACGAATGCATTTCGCCCAAAATGAAACGGAGAACTTTGTTCGCTTCGCTCGCTCGTATATCGCTATACATTAATAATAATAAAATAAATCGTTTAATTCGGACCATGTAAAAGCCATATTTTGTTTGTAGGGCTTACAATCTATGTTAATATACATAATTTCTGCTCCGCTAACTGGTAATCGTCATCAATGGGCGAGTTCATGTATTTATTTGAATGAATATAGACTTGCCATTTTCATGACACGACTAACCAATTCAATCGAGGTGATACATGTCATGTATCTGAATTCACAGCAATAAATAGTACATTACATACCTAGGGCGGTGACATTACATACTATCATCCGCCACCGCAGGCTGCGCCAGTGTGATGTAGGCCTTAGGCCTTTTAATACCTTAGTTCTTATTCGATTAATAGTACATTACATACCTAGGGCGGTGACATTACATACTATCATCCGCCACCGCAGGCTGCGCCAGTGTGATGTAGGCCTTAGGCCTTTTAATACCTTAGTTCTTATTCGATTAATAGTACATTACATACCTAGGGCGGTGACATTACATACTATCATCCGCCACCGCAGGCTGCGCCAGTGTGATGTAGGCCTTAGGCCTTTTAATACCTTAGTTCTTATTCGATTAATAGTACATTACATACCTAGGGCGGTGACATTACATACTATCATCCGCCACCGCAGGCTGCGCCAGTGTGATGTAGCCCTTAGGCCTTTTAATACCTTAGTTCTTATTCGATTAATAGTACATTACATACCTAGGGCGGTGACATTACATACTATCATCCGCCACCGCAGGCTGCGCCAGTGTGATGTAGGCCTTAGGCCTTTTAATACCTTAGTTCTTATTCGATTAATAGTACATTACATACCTAGGGCGGTGACATTACATACTATCATCCGCCACCGCAGGCTGCGCCAGTGTGATGTAGGCCTTAGGCCTTTTAATACCTTAGTTCTTATTCGATTAATAGTACATTACATACCTAGGGCGGTGACATTACATACTATCATCCGCCACCGCAGGCTGCGCCAGTGTGATGTAGGCCTTAGGCCGTTTAATACCTTAGTTCTTATTCGATTAATAGTACTTTACATACCTAGGGCGGTGACATTACATACTATCATCCGCCACCGCAGGCTGCGCCAGTGTGATGTAGGCCTTAGGCCTTTTAATACCTTAGTTCTTATTCGATTAATAGTACATTACATACCTAGGGCGGTGACATTACATACTATCATCCGCCACCGCAGGCTGCGCCAGTGTGATGTAGGCCTTAGGCCGTTTAATACCTTAGTTCTTATTCGATTAATAGTACTTTACATACCTAGGGCGGTGAATTCGTGAATGCCCCAGATCGCAGGTGTTTGTGACCCGAACCGAACGTGAGGGCCATAAATATGCGATCTGATGCTTTACGACTTATATACCGCCCGTGGTTTGTCTAAAGTTGTAATTCTTGCCTTGGCCAGGAAGTGAGATTTTCTCCTCGCGAAGCTAGCAGAAAACCTCACTTACGGCCGAGGGTGACGTAAAACAAGTTGTGTGAAAGAGTTTTTTTGATAGGGAGTATTTGTTGGGTGTATAGTTTTATAGTGGTTGTGTATTGTGGTTGCAGTCTCTACGCCTGGCGGCGCCGTTCAGTACGGAGCCGATGGCGGTGGCGGAGCGCGAGCGCTGCGCGTACGGGCGCGTAGGGCGCGCGGCTGCGGCGGCAGGCACGGCGCCGCGCCGCGTGCGCGTCTACTCGGACGGCATCTACGACATGTTCCACCAGGGCCACGCGCGCCAGCTGCAGCAGGCCAAGACCGTATTCCCCGACGTCTACCTCATCGTCGGAGGTCAGCACCGCACACCATATATGCCCATCATTTACTCTTAAGCTTTCACGTATGCTAGCGAAGATACCTGCCCTGATTGATTGATTGATGAAATAACTACATGCCCTAGTTTTTGCACATTGACAAGGAATCGATAACCGCTTCGAACCGTTCTTTGCTACTTATCAAGTTTAATATACGTAGAAAAATAACGATCTGTACGTGTGACGTGGTCGTTTAGCCTGTATGAAATAATTCCTTTACTCCGCTATATGTTTGAGTTAGCGAATATATCGCCGCGAGCTGCGCGCCGCCGAATGCCATGCTTTTCCATAAACCGAGCAAAGTTTTATTTAACTTTAATGTTATGTATGTACCTACTAACGATATGAAACTGAAGTAGGTTGACTTGATAAAGCAATTTGCTTTGAATCCCCGTATACGCTTCTTTCGATCGAGTTAAGTACCTACCTACATCAGCATTTACTTATGTACGAGGGGGATCCCGTATGTTGTAATTCGACCGACTTATTAATTAATTCTATCAACTAATAACTTGCATGTCTGGAAATACGTGTTTTACGTTGCCCTTCACTCATTGGGGCTTCTAGGCGGGCTATACTTATCCGGAAATGTGTGGCCTGCAACTATGGACGTCTTGCTCTTACTTCCATGTTAGAACAAGACGCCCATAGTTGCCGGCCACATATTTCCGGAGAAGTGTAGCCTGTCTAGAAGCGCCATAAGATAAATAATACAAAAAAATATTCAATACAACAGTATCAAATATTTTGCATAAATATCACGTGTAAATATTTCTGCTGCGCGAATGTATTTCCCCTTATCAATGTGCATAATCCGGCGCTGCATATCTATAATTAAAGACATTATTATTGCGATAGTAAATATCGAACCATTAATCACAATCACAACGCCTGTTAGCTTAACAGATTGGCGTGACTAAATAAGAGTTACAACTCATTGGTTGGAAAACGTCGCACGATTTAATCGACACACGCATGGAGATAACATTCCCATAGTGTTTACAATTTATACCGACGCAACTTACCTTCATTACCGGTTATCTGTAGTCATCGCTAGTGAGATACGTACGATAACTCGTGTTCACCTTGATCCATTGGTGAGGGATGCCAACGGTCTGCCGACGCTGAGAACGACCAATATAAAATGGTAGGGGTATCTATACATGACGAGAGTAGGTGTGCGCGAGAATGACATGGGTCTGTTGTGGTTGCAGTGTGCAACGACCAGCTGACGCACAGCCGCAAGGGCCGCACGGTGATGACGGAGCACGAGCGGTACGAAGCGGTCCGCCACTGCCGCTACGTCGATGAGGTAACTCTACTCTCTCCCTCATCCCCGTCATATTACAAAAAAAAACTATTCGATCCTGTTGCACGCAAGATTATCCGACACCATATATTGCAGTAAATTAATTACTATAATTTACACTTTATCTGTCTACGTCAACTATTGTGTCTGATATGCTTATTGAAAAAAAGCCCTAACTTGTTATCTATTTTTCATGTGAATCGACACTAGCTTGATTTTAATAAGAGCTATGTTTGCTTTCTTGTGAGCATTTTTTTTGTTCTCTTATTTTAAACGCTCACGGGCGAAATATATATAATTTAATTTAATGCATGCCTTATTCTCATTAAGTGAAATGTTACATTTCTTTTGAGAAAAATAAAGTTCTTTAACCATAACCATAAATGTTATATTTTTTTATCACCATCACATACTTAGCAGCGGCAAAAGTAGTCAAATACGTCGGAACACCTCTGAATTACCACAGGATTAAATAAATGTTACGATACTTACGATATATATGGTCACTTTGGCTGCTACAATCTATCTGATGGTATCAGCCATTTTCGATAGTCGTTAGCGATTTCCTCAAAATGCGATACGCTAATCAAAACACGTGTAACATAATGAGTAATAGCAATCACTTAACCGTTTTAACCTTCGAAGTATTATATGATTCGTGCAACTTCAACGTTAACTTAGTTACGTTCGCTGATTATAAATATTTTTTCTAATCGTTGGTCGTCCAGCGAATTTTACCTGAAGGACTAGAACAACTGTCTTCGAATCTATTTCGCGCGCCACTCGTAATGAATCGTACTAGTACTAAATATTTATCGGTTGATCGGGAGTCATAAGTTACGTGCGGGGCTTTGCGAGCTATGTAAACCTAATAAAACAAACATGTATGGAAGCCAGAAATCCCTTATAGTCACGAGGAGCTGTTGTTGAACCGTGGTGCAGTTGAGTAGGTACAGTGTGCGGGTGTGTGCAGGTGGTGTGCGACGCGCCGTGGGAGTACGACGAGGCGTTCCTGGAGAAGCACAAGATCGACTTCGTGGCGCACGACGACATCCCGTACATCACCGAGGACTGCGAGGACATCTACGCCATGATCAAGGCCAAAGACATGTTCGTCGCCACCGAGCGCACTGAAGGTCAGTCTGCGTCTGCATATTATCCGTACGCGACGAGAACAAGTCCACAAGTCTAAGGACGAACGGACGGACAAGAATAAGGACTTGGTCTGATGGAACGATATCAAACGTTGGCATATCATTAGTATACGCGCAATCTGAAACCACTGTTACAGTGGTCAAGAGTTGCTTATGACGGCATCGGTCGATATGGTTGCCAGAACGTGCTATGTCCATGACATGTTGCAGTTAGCGGTCGGCTTATCGCGGTGCATTAAATGTGAACGATCCTCGTTGGCCGGCCGGTGCCCCCCCGCCCGAGCGCGCACGACTCATGCCGCAGGCACGCGGCAATGACGAATCGTCTCCCTTGTCCTCGCGCTAAACTAATTACTTAATGGCATATTGTAGACCGATCGATTTTTGTTATAATATTCTAATTATGGATTCCGGAATGAGTCATAAGCGATCTAGTTCAATATTCAGATGACTAAAACATTCGTTAAAATTCATTAGATAAATGACATTGAATCGGGATTTTAGATATCGAGCGCGTATTGTCGAGGTGCGCGGTGTCCTTGCGGGCGCAGCACGCAGCTTGCGTCAGCTTGCTCGTGGTCGCTCTTTGTACCTTCTTCCTGCTCCGAATGTCACGCCCGAACGGATATACATGATACGCCGTTATCGCCTCCACATTTATTTTGAATTATTTAATTTAATTAGATGGTCATTAGTTTCATATTGTGTATTATAATAGGTTTAGGCCCAACCTAAACACCACGACTTAACTTAACCCTTTGACATCTAAAGACGGCCACAGCCGCGCGCGCGCTTTGCGCATTTTCGTTAATTTTATGTAATAAAAAGCATTACAAGTAACTGGACCCATTTTTTTAATAGCTCATTATACGTACATTAATTTTGACATGACAATATTTATAAATGTATATTAGAAGTTTCATTTTATTCATTGTTTTGTTTTGCACCCTCGCTGTGAAAAGGTTAATAGTAGCACAGTCATTACACGAAAATTATTCGATTGATAGTAGTTATATAGTAATTTTCTTTTCTCAAACATGCAATGAAATGTCGTCCTTACGTGCGTTATAACAGGCTTCAAAGTATCACGTTTCGGGCGGAACAACTCGAGAGAACTGTAAAGGAATTTCATACAAAATTGAAGGCCTAGGCCGGGAAGTATTTTTTTTTTAAATTTTAATGTTAACATGGCGTCTGTGTTCATCAACAGGCTAAACAGTTGATTTATATTTTTTTTATTTTTTCTAGTGGCTGAATGGTTATCGGACCAAAAATATCCGCCTTAATGCCTATTACACACGAACCGTTATTAAGAAAACAAATCTGTATGATTCAATGTGTTGATGAATAAATTAAAATGTTATCTATACGTAAGTCACCAATATTTAAAATCCTCTGCATTTATTTTATTCATTATAGAAATTAAATTTCTTATTATCAGGTTATGTATAATGGCCCTAATAGGGTCTATTCAAACACTACACACGCGAAATACGGACTACTTTCGTAAAAAAAACAATAAGTATGGAGGGATTGGAGGGAAAATTAATGTACTATTGTGAGTGGTGTATTGTTTTATTTCATTGCATATGTTTGAGAAAAGCACTATACATGCCTGGCCGTGAAAAGGCTTGCCGGCTTCGTATCACTATCCGGCCTCCCTGCGGTCGGCCGTCTATACCTACTCACCCGGCCAGCCCTTCTTTCCCGGCGTCTGCAGTAATGTACTATTCCGGTGCATTAGATCCTAACACGGAATACTTAAATAAGATGGAAGCGGCGTGTTAGCTAGTTACTTCGGGAACCTGCGTAGCCAGCCCCACACAATCATAACTGAATGCGTACATGTCAACACTACTGCAAATCGCTTCTAATTGGTAAAAGCTTTTAATTCCATTACGATTTCAACTGCTATAATTTTTAGAACGAAAAGTAACTCAAAACTGCATTACTTGCGGTCTAATTTCCATTGCCAAAAAATGTCACGTAAGTCTATTCTTTATCAGTATATAGGAGCCAATTTCGATAGAGGTTTTCAAGTATGGAAGTGATATGTGAATAGTCTTGATACATGTTCTCCTTCTTGCATTAGAGCATAACTAAACGTGTGTGAGCGTGACGCACTTTTGACGGAAATTGACATTAACTTTTTGATTGCCAAATGGACGCCCTGTTCAAATGAACTTGACGTTTGATTACGTTCGAAACCAAAGGTCTTATGTTACTATGACACTATGGTGATACACCTATTTGGAAATTTAGAATACGAAAAAGAGGTGAGACTAAAATCATAATTATCGATATTTTATATTCTAGGTATATAGTTTATATATTAAATGGTATATATATATGCATATAGTAAAATAAAAAAGGCCCTTATTTCTTAGAGTAAGAGTATTTCCGATCCTGAGTAGAGTAGATCCTGAGAGATCTGATCCGAGTAGATCCGAACCTGATCAATATCAGTCCGATTAAGTAGCAGTTAGTAGTGCTATTTGTATGAGAAATTACCTTCTAAGAAATCGGGTAACGAAATTTTTATCTAGTGCGCGTGCTGAAAGCAACTGTCAGAGAAATCGTGTAGCTCACGAAAACATGCTAACAATTTTTAATTAAAATACGTACAAATTTTTAAATATTTTCAAGGTGACTATGACATATCATAGACAATGATAAAATATGGTTTCAAGGTATTTAAAATTAAATATTTAAATTCCTTGATATACGATTGCCATTTATTTCATTAACAAATATCATTTCTTTGACTAAGAAATATTTCTTGTCTTTAGTGGGTCTATTAGCTTTTAACATACACCGTGGGCGTTAATAACCCGAAAGATTTAAACCACGTATTTTTGATGACAGTACGAGTAAATAATGTTATATCAACATGGGTCCAATTATGTGTCTTAATTAAATTACTTTTTCAGTACAAATTAAATCATATTAATTGACCGCTTCTTTGTGAACAAACCTTTACTCCAGAGAGTGAGCGAGTTTAATTAATCTCAAGTTGAGAAACAGAGAGCGAGCATGACACTTCACGAATCACTCCGATATCATACGATCCACGGCGAATGCAGTGACTTGTGTTCCATGACAAGAAGTGTCATGTCTAGCATGATGTTTACGTTGAAATTATTTCAATTTATTGGCACCACAAAATACCACAAATTGTAGGTATCCAAATTTTAGTAGTTACCACAACATTACAGTGCAGTTATTATTGTTGATACTTTGCGTTGATATCTTTTCCTTTGACTGACGTAACCAAAACCATTAACCATGATTATATCCGAAAGAAATCATACCTATTATTGTTTTACCTCATACTATAGCTGGAAAGAGATGATTACCTACTTTGTTATAATATCGATCATGCTAATCAGTACGTATTTTAAATTCTCGATGTGTTGATTTATACTAAGTAAAATAAAGTAAACAACTATGTTAAACAATTACGCATTTTTATTAATTTAATGTATTAGGTTTTCAAAGTGTGTACCACCGTTTTCAGCACAAAGATTTAATCTTAAACGGATTTCATTATTTAGGTTCACAAAAGTGTTCTTTATCTCTTCTGATGCCGTTCCAATTCTTCATAATAATTCTTCTCTAGAGTTCACTGGTGTTGAGTATACCTTATCTTTCAGAGTTCCCCATAGAAAAAAATCCAATGGAGTTAAGTCGAGTGACCGGGCGGGCTAGGATTGACATAATTACACACATTAACATTGACTAGTCGTGCTACAGCTCTTGACGATAACGTTGGATCTTCTGTAATCAAATTCATTATTCGATTATCTGTTCGTACATCTAGATTTATCGCGCTTTCCCTTGGAGTCTTTCTAAGCCCTTTTTCCCGAAACTGTCGGTGGATATCCACAAAAGTAGAATGATGAGGTAGACGACGATCTGGGCATCTTCGGTATTCGGCGACTGCCTGGAGCGAGTTGCCATCCGCTAAATAAGCCGAAGGATAATGCGGCATGGCGAATTTATTTATTACAGTCAATCAAATTTTCAACGTGATTTTATCTTGCGTGACAATCAGTAATCATTTAAAATATGTCATTTTAGTGACATCAATTTCAAACTATCAGTGAAGGTAAATAGTTTGCACTCTCGCGATTGAGGACAGAACAAAAGTAGAAAAGACTAGATTTCTAGTCTTAGCGATAAGAGAAAAGAGGAAAGCTACTTGTGTGATATCATAATAATTATTATTTAAAGCACTACGCTGTATTTTAGTTGCAAGTCACATCCTTTTATCACGACGAAAATTTTTCGCTAATGAAACCTTTTTGTAGGACAGATACCAAACTTAATTAAGTAAAACTGGCTAACAACCATGCAGTTCGTGCGTCTGCGTGTAAAAGTAGTAGGTGGCTACCTCACGCCCTTAGGGTGTGTTACAATTGAGATTTTGTAACTTGTGATTTGTTTTAAATAATTAATATCTCTTAAATTATGGGTTTTTGGACTATATGTTATATAACTTTAAATACTCTAATTAGGCTCTAAAATCGTTGGTTTAAATCTTTCGGGTTGTTAACGCCCACGGTGTATAACCAAATTGATTTAAGAGCTCAACTAGTAGCCCCACCAAGTCAATCTGAGTATTAATATTTTTCATCAGAATATTCAGGGTTTTTACAGCAAGGAACTAGAAATAGACTTATTTTTAGACAATGATGACTCTCAAGTAGGGATGTTCCGAATATTCGCATTCGCATATGCGAATGGTTCGCATCATTTTAAACATTCGCATCGATATTCGCATTCGCATCAAACGATGCGAATTTTTTGCGAATGCGAATGTGTGCATGTTGCGTTGAGTTAATCGCTACGCCGGCCACACGTCACCGTCGAGTCGCACATGCCGCACATGCGCAATGCGCGCAGACCGGTAGATACGTGATTAATTTTGACCAAATTGAAGCATTCGTAGATTTGTACCCCGCTGGTTGTTTGTGATTACTTGATTAGTTCGCCTTGTGTTTTTGGAGTTTTTGTCAAGTTCAGTTTTTTTCCTTTTCCTTGACATTCGCATTTGCATTCGCACATTCGCGTCCTAAATATTCGCATTCGCATTCGCGAATGTTATAAATCTGACATTCGTGACATCCCTACTCAAGTAATATGTATATATGTTTGATGAACGTTTATGAAAGGGTATAAGTATTAATTTTAGCCCTCTCATGATTGCAGTGCCCTTGCAGGGCGTCACATCTATATCTTTATTGTTTTCATCATCTGTAACCTGCAATGTGACACGCAATAAACATTTCTATTCTATTCTATAAATTACAGAATAAATTGACAGAATATAATATGGACAGAATTAACGTACAAATAAATATACTTAATGGTACCATACCAACCTACATAGATAATAACCATACGTCGTTATCGCGGGTGCAAAAACGATTTGACAGTACAGAAAGATTATGAAAAACAAGCAATAACAGACGCGAAACTCATTTTGAGGAACATCTACATCTATGCCTACTCCTACGAGTTTAAAATGTATCACACATTAGGTATTTCTAATACCCAACCTACAACAACAGTTGATGTTGAAAGATCATTTAGTCAATTAAAATGGATATTTACTGCTAGACGCCGCAAATTGACTTTAGAAAATTTAGAAAAAATCTGTAATCTATTACCAAAACCAAATAATACATGTCAAAAATACACGTTAGTAAAAATTACACACGTTGTTTTCTTATTTTTTAAATAGACTTTCTTCTAAGTAGGTAAGCGTTTAATTAGCAGACGATAACAATTATCTTCACACAAGTACGTATATATTGTTAATATTGTAAAAAAAAACCTTAAAAGATAATTAAATATACATATTTCCTATGTATAAACTTCTTAACTAAACAGATGACAACAGTTAAACCCATACCCCTATGCAGCTGTATTTTTAGGGTTCCGTAGCCAAAATGGCAAAAACGGAACCCTTATAGTTTCGTCATGTCCGTCTGTCCGTCTGTCCGTATGTCACAGGCATTTTACTCGAAAACTATAAGGTGTATTTGAATAAAATTTTGAGGATATGTGTATTTTGTTAGCCGCTACATAGTTTTGTAATTAATTTTTATGGGTGCACTCCATACATAAAACTAAAAGTCAAAAAAAAAAAACATTGTGACCCCCCGTGTGGCACATCAATCGATAGGCCTTTCAAAATAAAAAGAAACCTTATCTTAGCATTTTTTTTTGATTAAGTGAATAGAGTCGGAGATAATCGCCCCGAAAGTCACTAAAATTCTGTCCCCCCCCCCCCCCCCCCTGTAATTTTTGAACGGTATATTTTAAAAATATGGAAAAAATCATGGACATAGGGCTTATTAATTTCATTCACCGAAAATTGTTTTCAACAAGATCGGTTCAGAGGTTTTCGAGATATTGCTGAAAAACTGCCTTCCTCAAAGAAAAGGACGTAAGTGCCGTAAAATTTCTGTGACGATACGACCTTTTTAATAGGCACGGAACCCTTCGTTTTGCGTGGTCCGACACCGGCCGTGGCCGGTTTTTACCCGACTGCGCGACGCAAAGGAGGGTAATGTGTTTATCAGCCTATATAAGTATGTATGTATGTATGTATGTATGTATGTATGTTTGTTCCTATGTGGCACTCCAGAGACCAAACGCGTGAACCGATTTTGATAATTCTTACGTCAATCGAACCGTCTTACTCTTGCGAGTGTCACTAAAGACATGACGGTAATCAAAATTCAATATGGCGACAACCAGACGCCAAAATTAAAAAAAAAAAAAGTTAACGAAATATGTCGAGTGGGGTATCACTGAATAGGTATTTAAAAATCAGTTATAGGTTTCTCTTACAGTTTTTCATTTAGAGTGACCATTTAAAATCTATAACGTTATAAAGTTATAGTAATTCTGTTCAGTATTAATACTGCACTGCGCGACGCAAAGGAGTTGCCGTTGATATTGTGCTGGGATGTTACTGCATAAGCTACAAGGAACGACTTTAGACCGAGCTGTGGTTCATTTAAGTTCACGCATTTTTGCAAAAGGTCAAGCATATATAGTTTTGAGCCGCGTTAGGTCGCTAAATGGATTAATTATCAGTAGTTTAGACCACCGTAAGCTACTTAATAATCCTCACGATATTAACTCCCTCAATGAAATGACAAGATTGTGAAATTTGCCGTCTTTTACTACTAACTAAAAAGTGTTAAATAAAAAAAAGATAATTTAGAAAATAAAAAAACCCGACTGCAAAAAAGCTATCTTTAGAAAAAAAACTGAAAAGAAAAAAACAAGTTCAGTAGTCGAGAACATTGAATCAGTTTCATGATTAACATTTCGTATGTCAATTTGGACCTTGGAGACAGCAACTTCAACAGTCGGGACCCGTTATTGTCGTCAACATTAGTGCCGCAGCCTAGACTTTTAATGGGTCCCGACTGTTGAAGTTGCTGTCTCCAAGGTCCAAATTGACATACGAAATGTTAATCATGAAACTGATTCAATGTTCTCGACTACTGAACTTGTTTTTTTCTTTTCAGTTTTTTTTTCTAAAGATAGCTTTTTTGCAGTCGGGTTTTTTTATTTTCTAAATTATTTATTGATCTTTTCTAGAGAAAACTCCACATGTAAAGAGCTTCTTAGATGCTTAGAAGCTGTAGGCAGAATACGTCCGATTCTACGAAATAGACATTCTGTTTTATTTGCTCTTTATCTGATTGGTAATTGTACCCGCGATAACGACGTATGATAATAACTAAATGTTAATTTTAACATTTATATATTAATACATGTTAAGTATTTCTAATAAAAAATATATTTACTGAATAACAAATAACGGATGGACTACAATCAGCCCTATTCATGTTATAATAATTTTATTGAAATCGAATTCCGTCTGGGTTACAAATAAAGTAATACAATTTTATCATCGATAAGTACATACACTAGGCATGGTACCACTCTAGTCATACTGACAATCGCCCCGTTAAAATGATAAACGCAAATAACGCGATACATTGCTGTGACATTACGGTAGTTCCTTAATGTGCGGCTTTAGCTAGCAAACAATGTAAAGCATGCATATCGTTTCTATATTACCAACGGAGTAATGGCGAATGTCATAATCGATTGCGTATTTATTCAAAAAACACTTCTTTCAGTACTTACCGGTGATAGGAAATCGCTCCCGGAGGAACCTTTGGGTCCCTGTTTGCCTCTCGGCACGACAAAATTGCACAACACACCATTTTTTATTTATTTTTAATACGGAAATAATCGTCACCCACGGTCAAATAACATCTGATCTGCGTTTTGACAGTTTCATGGGCGTCTAATCATAACACCGGCTACGCGCGACCCGCCCATTACCGTTTCTATAGTATTTACTTGTTCTGTGGATCATAAGCTCAAATTACTATTACACAGTACAAACTATTGTCATAATCACGTATTGGCAGATAATAGTTATTTACGATACAAGTGCAGAAAATAGGAAATTCACAATTTGCAAATTACCTATTCGCACGTGTATCGTACAACGTTTTACAGTACATATGGCTCTTTAAAGTTTCCACATATGCACGGAAAGTGCTCATTTCCGCACTCGTGCGGAAAAGTAACACCATGTGTACTGTAAACATAATTTCAAAATAGCCTAACGTCAAAATACATAAGTCCCAAAAGACCCTAAAACCAAAACGACGTGACCAACTAATGTCATAAAGGTTGAAGCTTAAGACAAACGAATCCCATAATACACTAGTCCTAAAATAAAACATTCTCCAAAAAAATAGTCTCAAAACACGCTAGTTTCAAAACACCCTAAATTTTTTGCTCCAGACTCCTGGCTGGCCTCCTTAGGATATTTTGGGACTAGAGTGATTTCACACGATTGTTTTTTGAGAATGGTATATTTTAAGACTAGTATATTATGGGAATAGCTCGTTTTGAACTTCAACTTTTATGACATTAAGTGTAGTAGTACATTACATAATAGAGATCAGTTCGTTTTGGTTTTAAGATTTTAGGGTCTTTTGGGACTTAAGTATTTTGACGTTAGGCTATTTTGAAATTATGTTTATTTCCCAATACGTGTTTATTGACAATAGTTTGTACTGTGTAATAGTGTAATTTGAGCTTAGGATCTAATGCACCGGAAAGGTAATTTTCATCATTGAACAGTATTGTACTATGCTTAGCCAACACGTAGTTAATATTTGCTTATGTAAACAGATAAATTAAGGAAAGTTATGACACTTACGGTACAAGAATGCTATTATGCTACGCATGATACATACCTATCGTAGTTTTCGTTTTCGTTGTGCTGGAATCCGAAATTTTGTATCTACAGTCGAGTTCGAGAACACGGATAATTGTTCAAAAATATGTGAACACGACTTTATTTTCAAGGGCATAAGGTTATTCAGATATGATTAATCCTTTTGGAACGTACATATATTTAAGAAGTCGAAATGTATTCACGTACCGTACCTTTTTATTTTGACGTTGCACTGTGGGTGCCGCCCATACTAACGCTTGGACATGCGTTATGACGCTTCGTATTTTGTATATATTTTAATATAACCACAAGCTATTTAACTTTGATAATTTTACCAGTTGTTTAGTCATCATTTTCTTTGTGATTCATTTCTTAAAATATTAATGGAAATGAGTCTTCTATGGTAAAATATATATAATATTATATATATTTTTTTGCTATTTCAAAGAAATTAAAGTTGCGTGATATATATGCGACGTTGGATAATATAAACTAAATAAGGTGAAAAAAGGTGTCATATATATTTATATTTATCTACACTTAATAAAACGCCTACACACGCCTAAAAATAAAGTTCTTGAAGGTGCACATTGCTATTTCCTTGGAGCTGGCGCACTCAAATGGCAAGAACTAAAATTGGTGTCTAATTTATTAGGTATGCTACGAGTATTACATTCAGGAAAAATACATGCTATTACATGAATGAACAATACCGTAGGTACTTATTTTTGGATATTTAATTAACATTTTCCGATTCATCGATTAAGATTTTCGTATCAATACTTAATGGTTTATGATTTTTTCGTGATACATTGTTTGATAAAACTGGATCTGATAATAAAATCATAGCATTTATTAAATCCCTATTTGACGCGTCCCGACTGCATTTGCGAGTGTGATGTAATCTCACGTGGCGAAATACTTTGTGGCTCGCTTCCTGTGCATCTTCGGACAGATGACCAATAGGTAGTTAGCCTAGTGGGTAGTGACACTGCCTACGAAACTGAACGTCCTGGGTTCGAATTCCGGTAAGGGCAAATATTCGTGTGATGAGCATGAATATTTGTTTCTGAGTCTTGGATGTTTTCTATATATTTAAGTATTTATATCTATTATATATATATCGCCGTCTAGTACCTATAATACAAGCCTTATTGAGCTTACTATAGGTCTAGTTCGATTTGTGTAACAATGTCCCCTAATATTTATTATTTGTTTATTTACTTTATGCCTTATTTTTATAGTAAGAAGAGCGAAAAAGGTACGTGAATGCATTTCCCTTACTGTAGCTCTAGTATAAGTTTTATCGATACATATACGTTTTCAAACGCGTTTGCGCTAAGTTTCAATTTGTATGACAACGCGTAGTTCCTAATAGTTACCACCAGGGGCGCTGTTCGCGTTGCCATACAAATTGTAACTAAACGCAAACGCGTTGGAAAAGTTATATCTGTCGACAAACCTTACTCGTATAGTATAGGTACTGTAGATGATTGTTAAGTGGGCGGTGTGTGTTGTGTCGCAGGCGTGTCGACCTCGGACATCGTGGCGCGCATCGTGCGCGACTACGACATGTACGTGCGGCGCAACCTGGCGCGCGGCTACTCCGCCAAGGAGCTCAACGTGTCCTTCCTCAGCGAGAAGAAGTTCCGGCTACAGAACAAGATGGACGAGCTCAAGGATAAGGGCAAAAAGGTATGCACTAACTCGGAGCGTACCATTCCCGTACAGTACAGAAGATTCACTGAAACATGCACTCTTTCTGCGAGGGGCAATTCAATTACCTATCTTACATATATCGTGTTATACGTCATAGGGAATATGCATGGGACTTCAATTTTGAATAAATTACACTCAATCGATGCGTATATACGTAGAAATATATATTTAAAAAAAACTATTGTATTGTTATCTCACGTTAAAATCACTCAATTTTTTTTTTCGATAATATTACATAACAGTAAGACAGATTATTGAATTAGAAATGATATTTTTCACTTCTCATGCTCGAAAAGTGTGTCATATTAGGCTTAGCAAGCGGGGCTAAAGTAATACATGTAGCCCCTAGGGAAAATATGTATAAATATTTATGATTTCTAAAACATTTAATTTGACCAATCAAAACACATCGCTGTATTAAATCCACCAATCACCACTCTTTAAAAAGCATTTGTATTTGCTATCAACTAACCAGATTACAGCGAATATTAAAAACAACCAATAAGAAACCAGAATTAATTTAAATATCAGGTGTTTTTTAGTCCCTAACTCACAATAATTATTAAAACAAAAACGCCTCTGGCCGTCAACGACGCGCCTGTAGACGGTCAGCCGGCCAATACACGGTAATTAAATACTGATGATCCACCATAGTTGTCTCTTTCTATAACATGCAATGAGAAAGAGACAGCGCGTGGATCGAGTGATAGATAATACTTCACCGTGTATTGGACACCTCAGAGGCGATTATTCGTGGTGCCAATATTTTGTATCTGTGTCGAAGCAAGTCTGTGTCTGAAAAAGTATGCCGCCAAATCGAATAATCTTTGCGCCGTGGAATTTATTATTGATTGTGGATGGATAATCTTTGTTTTACTATTTTCTCGCAGTCGAAGTGAAAAGTAGAGTGTATAACTCGGGTCTAAAAGCCATATTACCCCTCGAAATATTTTCCCTCGCTTCACTCGGGAAAATATCCATCTCGTGGTAATATGGCTTATTTTAGCCCCTTGTCATACAATCTACTATTGTATGACAAGTATAGATTTAAACGCAAATTGTAAGGAAATAATTACAAAAGAATGACTAACTCCATAGTAAACGTGCCGAGAATATGGTACAGTTGATATTCCTTTGGATTATACTTTTGATTTTCGCAATAAAAAATAAAGAAGCATATTCCCTATTCTCTTTTTTTCTCACACTGTACTAAAAACAGAACAACAGAACAGAAACAACAACAACAGTATTTTTTCTCTCTTGACAAAACAAATGCGTGGTCAGTTGCGCTAGTTATCCTGGCATGTTCATCAATTTGGCAAAACTATGATGGGTCGTGGGATTGGAACACTGTGGGATATTTAACAGTTATATAACATATAACGTCTCATAAATTATACAAGTTATAGCTCTTAGAACTCGTTTGATGCGCTTCCCATGCATACTTTCTATACAAACTTCAATATGGCATGATTTCTGATATAAAACGTATCCTAGCCTAGGTTCTCCTCCAGAATTCAAACTATCCATGACAAATCGCTGCCGCAATATTACAAGGTTGTATATTACATTTTTTCCATAATGTGAGTTATGATTAGTACGTAATTCTGCGTGTCTTTAGCTATATTTTACTGAAACCTGTAACTTAATATCGTCAACTAATAGTTCGAAAATCCCGATGTTACATGGTTCTATGTTGTGGTTATAAAACTAACAAGGGCAACAAGGTTCTATGTTTGTTTGAGTGTTATTATTGTATAAGTTTAGTGGCTTCTAATTTGATAAGATAACCTTTCACCATTAAAGTGTATTTTATTGCATTGCATTTCGAATATTACTCACCATTAAATGTAATTAGACTCATACAACAGGTAAACTTAGTAAAACCCTACTGCATCATACAAATGAGTAAAAACGACTTCCTAGATTTTCAAGTTCACTCAATCGGTATTTGAAGTGAGCTACAAACAGTCTCACATAGAGGAAACATATATAAATAATAATTTAAAACCCCAAAGAATTCGATGGCAGAATAAAGGCAATATTTGTGGTACTCCAAAGATTTTGAAAAAACCCGTTGAAGGAAAGACAAAAATAGATACTATCAAATCAATGTACAGTCGACGCCAAAAATACGTTTACACTTTTGCACCTTATTCCATTGCAATATAGCGAATAGTGTAAACGAATTTTTGGCGTCGACCGTACAGGTGGATGCTACGAACAGATGTGGAGTACTACGAAACTGTTTTTAACGAATAGTAGGTAAGCCAAAACGGAACTCATTAAACTTAATACTATATTGAAAAAATCTAAATTATTCATATTTTCATATTCATATTTATTCGTTGCAACCATGGTATTTACAAAGGTGTTCTTAAAATCTAACCAGTACAAGCATGGACCCTAATAATAATAATTAACACCCTGTATACCGCTCACCTGTGGCTCAGCCTCCAATCACCTGCTCCCTCTATATATTCCTCATTTTTCCGCTTGCAATGAATAATTTTAGTACGAAGTACTATGCTAGAGACAAACAAAGTCCTATGTTACTCAACAGAATGTTTACCTAACGGGACCAAAGTTTTATGTAAATAACAAATTGTTTATATTTAATAAATAATTGAATGATTATGGCGTATTTTTGTATTTTTGGCATAAGTATATTTGTGTTTCAACAATTGACATATTCGTTTATCTACCAGATCTATAACCAGCGAAATATGGTTATACTTATTTTCAGAGCTAATTATCTCCGTTCGATGTTCATGTGACATACAACCTTGTAATATTGCGGCAGCGAAATGTAATTTACTGCAGAAAGGCAACTCGTATTTTCCAATAGTTTGATTGTGTTAGGTAATAACAAACATCGGCGAGAAGCGCGTGGACATCCTGACGAAATGGGAAGAGAAGTCGCGCGAGCTGATCGACGCTTTCCTGCTGTTGTTCGGGCCCGACGGGCGGCTGTCCAGCATCTGGAACGAGTCCAAGGGGCGGCTCATGCAGGCGCTGAGCCAGCCGCCGTCGCCGCGCGCCTCGCCGCCGCCCAGCGAGAACGGCGACGACTGCGACCACCGCGCGCTCATGCTCGCCAGCGCCGCGCGCGCGCTGGCGCACGCGAGCGCACACAGGTACCCCCCCCCCCCCCCCCCCCCCACCCAACACCACACTCCGACTAAACTAGACCACACTCGAGAACATTTACAAGAAACTTCCATCGCACTTATTGATCGCTCGGTCCACTAGGAAGCGCCCCATTGTGCTGTGTCCACACTTCTGTAGCGAGCTCAGTGTGCACTTCTTAGGGGATTGTACCATCCTACAACTGTAAAAACTTGGCCTCACAAAAGTGTTAGACTTCGACCCTCACAACATTCCAATATGAATATCCTACCGCTGTGCTCTTTACTTCACTACAGGCAGTGAATTTCGATATTGGCCTACAATAGTCTCGGTACTACCATGTTCTCTCCACTTGGACCGGAGATCCTACGACAGCTTTTGAATTGTATTAGCCTGAATTACGTAAACAATTTGTCCCTAAAAGAAAAAAAAATAGTGTAATTACGCATATCGAAAGTAATTTTTACATATTTTTATAGATTTGGAAAGATTCGATTTAATATTGGGCTTGGCTTTTCAGAAGCTCAGCGTCGCCGCCGCCGCCCAAATCGCGCCGCTACGAGACGCTGTGGGAGCCACAAGCAGGTAACTGGGTAATACACTGCTTGACTAGCTAGCCTAGCCCTAGTACACCCCACGACCGTACGCACGCTTACACTACCACCCAATAATATATCACCTTCACGCATGTATTAAACAACTTTTTTAAATATCATCAAATACTTGCATGAACTTCAGATAGGGTGCCTTACCTAGATTCCATTTATGCTCATATGGGATTTCATGGGTTTTCAAATATGAACATGATATATTATTGGTGGGTTCTGTCCGGGGAAGCTTCAAAAGAATCCGGCCTGCATCAAAGAATACAAGAAAGCTTTGTTGACATTATTGATCCCAATAGCGGAGAGAGTCAACTTCATTTTGGTATTAAGAGAATTAGTGGTTGCTGAACTTTTAATGCTCCCACGAACTCCTCAGGGACCAACATCAAAATCAGTTAGTGTTTGGTTCAAGTTCAGTAAGTTTATTTCAAATGATAATTTTTCCATCTGATTGGAGATGACATAAACTTAATAATAAATAAATTTGGCAATCTTTATCTGGCCGATACTTATGGATCTTACCGCTCATATTTTGCACACTTCATTTCATCATACTCTTTGTTTTTTTTTTTAGATATTTTGACGGTTACAATAGGTACCCAATATACTGTTTACACTTTTTTATGTCATGTGAAATACTAGACCTTAGGGTGGCTAGAATTATTCAATATGTATCGAAGGAAATTCATTCTATTTTGACCGTCAAAATTCTAGGTTTAAATTTTTTTAGTGTTTGTGTATAAAGCATCGTAATTTTATTAAGCTTCCAATATGCATATTAATCGATAGCGTAGTGCATTCGCTTATAGTTGTAGTTTGGTTAAAAGGGCATTTCAAACAATTGTGAACCCTATTAGCGTGAGTCGTCAAACAAAAATTTACTCAGTGCCTCTTTTGTGACGACAATTAAGCATATAATTTATAGGAAAATTAATTAGTTTCTTTATAATATATTATTATAATAAATTAATTAGTTTAAAGTACTTAACGTATTTATGTATATCATTTATAAAACAAACGAGAAAGTGAATTTTCATACAAACTTAATACTTAATTGTCGTCACAAAACTAACACTGTGATAATTTTTGGTTGACGACTCACACTAATTGGGTACACAATTATTTGAAAATGCCCAGAATTGATGTAATTGATTCTAAAAGAATTGTGGTTTTATCAAGAGACAATCAGTGTGACAGTAAAACACGACTCGAAATCCCGTAAATATCGCTAAAGTCACATCTGTTGCTGATTGCATGATTAGATAGATAAATCATTTATTCGGCATTTTGCAACATGAAACAAGTCGTATAGAGAACACGGACCGATTCGCATTGCAAGGTTAAATACGATACAGTGTCAAGTGGGTCAAAAATCCCGCTTCGCGAGTGTACGTTGGGTGTTGTTTGTTATTCAGCGTAGGAGTGCGTTGTTTAAGGTTGTTTGTTTGTTGGCAGATGCGTCGAGCTCTGAAGGGGCTGGGGAGGCGGAAGCGGCCGCGCTCCGGCAGCTGACCGACGACGGCTCGGACAGCGACGACGACTACCAGGACACCAACGCCTACCTCTAGGCCCGCTACTCATGTACATTGTATAAAAACTGACTCCATCACCTCGCCCGTCGTTCCCACATGATTCCCAACAGTCACCTATCTTTGTAGTAAAGCATTCCCAGAATCGCGGAATGATTATGCCCTAATTCCTAATCGAGCAACGTCAAATGGTTTAAACTTCTCTGTATTGTTGTCATTGCGGGCGAGATATTAATGGGCATGCCGTGATACAGTTTCTTAGAAGATATAGGTGACTCAAGATACATAAACATCACGAGTTACGGAAAATACTTACTTAAATAACTCGCACAAGCTTGTGACTGTTAATGTACGCATAATCGCGTATGTGTCACACTTCCTCGCGTTAAACCAGTGATAATGATTAAGCTTCGTATAGTGTCGCGTGGGTGGCACGAATGTTTCACAGAACATGTGTATGGCGAGCCAATCATAGCTCATCAGTTTCACAGTGCATTTCTCAAACCAAACGAGAAAAAGACTAGTATAGTATAGCATCCGTGTCCGCGAACGATACAAGATTTTTTTAACGACGCAAACAAGGGGTTTTATACGTTTCTGCGCCCTCTTTGCCCGTGGTACAGTTGGCCAGGCCCGGTTGACCGGACTATGGTATTTTTTTTAGCAGTATTACAGTCGATTGGACCATTTCTTTTTCTGTGAACCGTGGTACAGTTGACCAGTTATTTTTTTTTGTAACTATAGTACTGTAATAAAATTGTGGACAGAATGTACACTTAAAATGAAAAATGTTAAAGACTATGTAAAAAGAAAAAAAGGAACCCTAATAAGATCACTTCGTTCTCAGTCTCTCTATGTGTCTGTCTGTCAATTCCTTCAATCTCAGTAGACCATTGACCAGATCCATTATGGATCTAGTGAGATTTATTTTTCTTGTTAGATCTATTTTTCACGAAACTATCTGATGAGATTTTTTTATTGGCAAGAGATATATTTTCAAAAATATGTTACAGTTATTGGATCTAATGATTATGTCTAGTGTCATTAGATAGAAATTGTCACTTGAACTAAGAGGTGATATAGGTACAGTCAGCAACAGAAGTAGCTAAGCGGGCCGGGTGTTCAAAATGACCTGCACACGACTTTATTCTTAAGAAATTAAGAGCGTGTGTAGGTTATTTTGAACACCCGGCCCGCTTAGCTACTTCTGCTGCTGACTGTAGTACAATTAAATGAAAAAGTGTTCCATGTACTAATTATGACTGAACCAGGGAAAAATTACTTTTCGATAGTTCGTTAGGTTAGGTTAGGAGAAAAAAGTATTCCTTCAATAATCCGGTCAACCCTATCAAGGAACAAAAAAAAATTTCTGTAGTCCAGTCAACAGTACCAAGGAAAAAAAGTTTGAGCCACTGTCCGGTCAATTGAACTAGCCAACTGTACCACGATCAAAGAGGGTATCTGCGTGTCTGGCTGGCATTGTAACTTCCAAACGGATGAATCAAGAGCCGAAATATACAAAGTATCAAACACTACGTAAGACTTGCTCGAATCGGTCCCTATACTATACCATAAAAAATACGAAGCATACTTTTTATATTACACTGGAATGCGCACTTTGAACGAACGCGTTCTCAGACAAACGCTAATGCATAAAATTTGCAATGATGTGATCTAGAATTAGATGCTTACCGCCCCGGGACTTGAAAGCTTTTTGTTATTTAGTGCTAAGCTATGAATGTCCTAAAACATTTTATCCGACTGTCTCACACTCACATCGCTCCATAAGATACACGTCTTGCTGTCACTGTTTATTTATTATCCTGCCAGATAGATGATTATAGTGCGTATGTGACACGCAACTGACTATAAGTGGATGGGTTCATCCGGTGGCCACATTGCTCTAATTGCATATTTTAGGCAAGGTGTACCCATTCATTGCCGTGGACGCAAAATCACGTCAAGAGATTTTTTAATCGTAATGCCGCGGACGCGAAATCGCGTCGTCATTTGTTTTGACATTTAGAGCTAGTAATAACAGTAAATAAAGAACTGGTACTCAAAATACATTAAAATTTTGAAGGACAATTCTCATTGCTTGCTGGTTTTTGATTCATTGGACTTGGAATTTTTCATTTTTAACGCAGGTGCTGCAGACGCGAAATTGCGTCATATTATTCGTTTATTTGCCAATCAAGTTTCTCAACGACGTGATCATCATGAGTTTAGGAGACGGTGAATCAGGCAGTGATGATGAAGTAGTGTATTAGCCAACAAAATAAACGACACACTATTGGCGCTGACGAACACCCTGAGGAAGAGAATCATAATACGAGCCTAATGTTTATATCAACACACTCGGCACCTGATATTACATCGAATCAAAACTGTATCACTTCTCCAGATATCATTCCAAAAGCGTTGTCAAGCACAAGTCTGATGAACCGAACCTATTTGCCAACTGGGATGTTATTGCTACCGAAAGATAGAAAAAAATTGTACAAAAATCATGTGATGATAATAATACTCTTGATGAAATAGAATACAATGTCATATTGAAAAACACGCCTAACAATGATAAGAAAATTACAGCCGCTAATGTTTGCAGAGTAGCTGAGAGGATTTGTTAGATCGTTTTTCCAAACGCAAATTTCCTTTGTAACCAATTTACCAATTAAAAGGTGAAAACATATTGCAAGTCCTGTTGCAAACTACATCAACAATAATCCTCAGATTCCTTTAATACAGAATGTGCATCCAAAGAAAACTTTGTCATCTATTCCGAAGCTGGTGAAGACTTCAGCAATCAAGCTCAGTAACAAGGAAAATGTCAATCTCCCTTCTGTTGCCTATAAAAGTGTATTGCCTATAAAAGTGTAAAGAAAATTACAGTGGTTGACAAGGGCGTAGCCAGGATTCTGTTAAGGGGGGGCAGGCCCAGAAAAAACAAGAATATACCTAGATATATGCTGCACGAGCAATGGGACAGCTGCTTCTTCCAGGGGGTATACCAACTGATGAAAAGGCGCAGTTAAAGGGTTAAAGAGGTATTTCCCGGTGGATATATGGATACTACGTATCATTTTATGATTAATATGTACCGTATCTGCAGTACAGTTCCACAAGTCTCGTAAAATGGGTATTGAATCTATTGAAGTAGAACTGTGTCACTTTGTAATATTGAAAAATACAGCCATATCGTATCTGGAGCAGCCCAAACTTGGTATGTTTCAAAAATTATTTTTGTGTTAATTAAAAAAAAAATGGCTGAAAAGTAATGATGTGGTATATTTTTAGAACCGCCTCAAAAAGCCCTTTCATATGATACCACACACGATAGCTTTCTGTTTTTTTTTCTCTGGCAATCTTCTCCTAAGGGATTTTTTTTCAGGAACTGCGGGTCAAACATTTTGTTTTGACCTCTAGTATGCGTGTGCCAAGTGGCTAAACTGTACAGTCAGCGTCAAATACTTTGTAGCAACCAAAGTAGTCAAATAGTTCGGTACACCATATATTTAGTATGGTGTACCGAACTATTTGGCCACTTTCACTGCTACAGAGTATTTGACGCTGACTGTACATCGATTTGAAGTATTTTTAATCGGACGGCTACCACTAATAGGCAGGAAGGGTTCTCCAATAAACCACTGTTGAGAAAGCTGGAAGACAGTTTTGGTGACCTATCACTCCATCAAGCTGATATCTCCGTTTGTACGAAGAAAGATGCTTTCTAGATTCTGATTAAGACCGAGATTATTTATTATAAAAGACTGTTTCGATTGTTGTAATTTGAATAAAATTAATAATAACATAAGGTTTGTAATTGGTAATGCCGCCGACGCAAAATCGGGCCATTAATTATTTTGACTTTTGGAGCTGGTAATATTAGTTTTAAAAACCTGTACCCAAAATATACTTGGCTTTTGGAGGGCAATTTATACGCAGGTGCCTGTACGCGATTTCGCGTCACGAGGTTTGTTAATCGTTATGCCGCGGACGCGAAATCGCATCACAAGGTTTGTTAATCATAATGCCGCGGACACAAATACGCGTCACGAGATTTGTTAATCCTAATGCCGCCGACGCGAATTAGCGTCATCGCTTGCAGGGCGCCGGCACTGCGGGTTAAGTAGGTATTTGGAGCGTCGGCAATGAATGGTTAATCGTGCATTGGTAGTTTTCTCTTTTCATCTCAATCGCTATTGAATCTTATTCACACAAAAATGGTTAACCAAGTTGACCTGTCGAGACAATAAAGTGACCCTCTTATAAACACACCTATTTTAGATAAATGGTTTAAAATAGTATGAATTAAAGTTAAACTTTTTATTAAAATGGAGATGTAGGATTTCTAGTGTGTAATTTTTAAACAATGTACATTGGTGCCGCACGAATGAGAGTCTTACGAGTAATGAGCTAATGAGAACTTTTTTCGAGCTGTTATTTAATTATTTTATAGACTATGTTACATCTCGAAATTTTGTATGAATGCTGTTTGAGTACAGTTGCGTGAATGTATTTAATCCTATTAATTTATGTTTGTTTAATAAAATCTCTTTATAATCCCGTTAGATATGTACAGGGCACTAGAAGTTTTGTAAGCACCACGAAACATTCATTGTATCTGTTTTGTCATTTCGTAAAAAAATGGTGCTTATTATAAAGAAACTGTTGTTTTATTGATATTTCCGTGTTAGGTTTTTACTGCAACCTTTTTGTTACAAAGAAGAAAAAGATAGTCACAATAATTATAAAAAACAAAAAACGCCTCTGGCAGTCAATGACGCGCCTGTAGACGGTCAGGCGGCCAATACATGGTGATTAAATACTATATATCCACCATAGTTGTCTCTATCTATAACATGCAATGAGAAAGAGACAGCGCGTGGATCGCGTGATAATAATTCACCGTGTATTGGACGCCTCAGAGGCGTTTATTCGTGGTGTCAATATTTTGTATCTGTGTCAAAGCAGTTTATTTTCCCCCATTTAGCGAGTGTTGGCAATGTTCTTCAACCTATGCGTGACTCATTCTTATCTGCCGGATGACTTAATGCGAACGATTATTGTGCCTATAGTTAAGAATAAAACTGGAGACTTATCCGAGGCAAGCAACTATAGACCGATATCACTCGCAACAATAATTGCGAAAATATTTGACAGTGTGCTTAATACACGATTAAACCACTATGTGCAGATAAATCACAATCAGTTCGGATTTAGGCGAGGACTATCCACAGAGAGTGCAATATTGTGCCTCAAGCACACATTCAAATATTATGTGGATAGAAATTCGCCTATATATAGGTAATTTCACGAGAGTTGAGGCCACGCACACAACAACACTGTCATGTAATGACAGCGAAGTTTTGACATTACTGTTCTATTATTGTACCGATAGCAAGTTCAACAGTGAATGGCAAGAAAGACCAAAAAGTTCCTATAAACTATTTTGTTAAGTATTAATATATTTCTACCAGTTCATCGACTTTATACAAAACAGAAAGCATTTTAATTAATTTTATTTACACCAATTCAAATAAAGGTCACATATGCGTAGGTATATGAATATATATAATATTAATCGTAGAAACGAAAGAGAATAAGTAGGTAACAAATTGCATTGTCTTTATTTATTTAGCTATTAAAATTGTATTCACATATATGTTCATTACTTTGTTATCTCGTTATCAAACCTCTTTAAAGATGATTGAAGTAACTGGCACTCGTTACATCGTTGTCATACTTATTGACAACCAGATTTTCCAAGAGACAAGAAAACCTACAGGTTTTTATTCTACGGAAACATGGCTGAAACAATAGGTCGTGGGAAAACTTTAAATAGACAAAGTCGGGAAATTATATTTAACGTGTTCTGTCATTTTAGACAGAACTTAAGAAATGACGGTCAACATTTACCTGCGACAGAACAGTTCACATTCAATAGCGTCATGAGGAAATTAAACGAAGAAATTGAAGCACTTGACAAAGAGACGTTTCAGAATAGGTATTTTCAGAAAAACCCAAGAAAATGAAGAAAGATACAGAATAAAGGAACCTAAGATTGATGAACTAACCGAAAACCATAAACTTGTAATAATCAATCTTGACGATTCAGATATGCTAAGTGACGATACTTTATAAAAATATTTTTTTTTACTGTTGGTTATACCTATTCTTATTAAAATATATGTATATGAATATATATGAGCGTTTTTATTTACATTCACTCACTCATTTCATTCATTCACTTTTTTTGCAATCATTACTTTATGTAGCTGTGTGTGTAATCATTCACCTCAACTCTCGTGAAATTACCTATACGCCTGCTTCCTAGATCTATCTAAGGCTTTTGACTTGGTTTCCTACGAGATTTTATGGAGGAAGCTTGAAGCCATAAAACTTCCCTCTGGGCTGATTAATATATTCAGGTATTGGTATGGAAACCAAGTCAATAGTGTTAGGTGGGCGGATGCCGTCTCGGACTCGTATAGGCTGGAGTGTGGCGTGAGGCAGGGGGGCCTGAGCTCGCCTACGCTATTTAACCTATATATAAATGAGCTCGTGGATGCGCTTGGAAGAATGCTTGTCGGCTGTCATATTGACGATATCTGCCTTAATAACATTAGTTTTGAAAACTTCACAGCAGTATTTCTAACAATAAATGAGTAAACACGTGGTTCAGGTTTTTGAGAATTCAACCCCTAAAAGGGAGGAATGCGGTGACAAAAGTCTGAAAATAGACATGGGTATCGTTTCTATGGTTTATCGGGTCGCTGATTACGAAAACAACAACGATTTTAAAATCCAACATGGCGGACGTGAAATACCATCTCCCCTGTTGGGGTGCGATGGGGTTGAATCGTCTAAATATCAATATGGGGGTTGTTTTCATAGTTTTTTGGGACGTTCATTACGAAAATGGCATCGATTTTGAAATTTAATACTGTGGACATGAAAATTCTTGAAAGTATATTTGTGCCAAATTGCAATTCAATCGGACCAAATACGGGTCAACCTGAGAACCTCCTTTTTTTTGGTAAAAGCTAGTTAAAGATATAATAGCATTTAAACAGGCTCTAAGTAGTTAATGTAGTTATTTAGCAGGAATCTACTGAAAAAACGAGAAAATATCCTCTTGGTTCACCAATTGACCTGAGTGGTCGCAAACCTTCACAATAAATTAGGTGGTCGCTAACCGGCGAGCTGACCCTACATCCGAATATGCAAAAACAATTTTATCTGGTAAATTGCGGTTTACTCATCACCACTCTATTCTATAGCCACATCGCAAAAAAATGTACATTGTATGTCATTTGTTAGTAGGTATTTCTGCAGCCGCAGATGGTTAACAAGGGAGGATGGTCATTTGTATGATAACGCGCCGAAACAAAAATTCATATCAATTATTTCTATAACACGATAACGAGTTCTACGCGGACAATTTTATATGTCTAAACTTTTGTTTGGTAACTGAGATCATTATCATGGCCGCTTAGTTCACTCTACAAACTCTAATTCAATATTGGCTATACCTGCTTAGCCAGAAATCAATATCTAGACATACTTACAGAATATTGTAAATAAATTAAAGTGTTATTGGATATGTTACAGTTTTTTGTAACTCTAATTCTATATTTACGTTCTTGGCAAAAAATTAAATATTTAAATACAGTCAAAAGCTGAATCTAAAAATTTCTAACTTTTTACATAAGTATTATTTAACATGCCTCCAACGACATATCCAAAATGAAAAAAACTTGAATGTTATGAAAACCAATTTTTGTTCAGCCGCAGGTCTAAAAGTGGAAATTGGAACTTTGTAAACCAATAATAAAAATCTCACTGTGATGAAACCGATGAATATCTGTCGTGACTAAATGTAGGTACTTATTGATTATCTACGCAAAGAAAATTACACTCGCAATGTGGCAATAGCTTGTCTTAAAAATTACTACCCTGCTGTTATGTATTCTGTGAGGTTTATACATATTATATATCTTTCGCTGATCGCCCAAAAAAAACTCAAGTAGGAAGATGGTAGCGTAAGGCTCGTAAGTCGTAACCATCATTATTTTAAAACCATGAGGAACTCGATCCATTTAATCAAGCTTAGTGGAGACGATTATCTTAAAAGCTCACGCAAATGATATACACTCGCAACAGGCATATCTATATGTGTATACGTATATGTACAACATACAAGCCGCCCGCGTATTAAGGCCTCCACACGTCGTGCGCGGCGCGGCACGGCGCGGGCGCGGTATATTCCCACCGCAGCCGGGCGGCGCGCTGTGGGCTGAGATTCGGCTCTCCATACAGACAGACAATTTAAAATTTAAGGATACTTTTTTTGCGGGAAATGGCTTCTAGTCATTATCATACCACAACATGATTTTGGGATAATTTGGCCCGCTAAATAAAGACTTATACATATAACCAAAAAAAAACAGGCACTTCTGCAATTTTCATCCATTTCCAATTCAGTAATTCGTTAATACGTTCAGTATACATGATCATTTTCACAAGAACTTTTTTCCGAGAGTAAATGCTTTGATTATTTCACAAAAACCTAAATCGCTATATGTATATGTGGGCCGATAATATTTGATTTGAAGAGTTCCGTCGATTTCTCAAGGATCTCGGAATCGCCTTTGGCCCTGCATTAGTTGCTAATTCAAAGGAATCATGATCAGAATCGTTGACGCACTTTATATCATTAAGGAGTTCCTTAGTCATCTGTGGTCTTCATCATCGATTCTACTTCACCAAACATGCGATTGCCAAGGGTAGGTAATAGAGATATAATAGAAAATACCGAAATCGCTACAAGCGTGCTTATAAAACTTTAGGATTGCCATCAATTTCCCTGGGATCCAATCATCAGATCCTGACTTGGTGACAATGGGACCAACTCAGGAGTATTATGCTCTTTCGAATAAAATTAGAATTTAGAAAACACAGGTCTGGCATAGAGAATCCGAATAATGACATATATACACTTCATAGAGAATCCGGTGAACTTACATTTACAAAAAAACAGTGGAACGTACAACCTCCTCCTTTTTGAAGTCGGTTAAAAAGTAGAACATCCTTGATTTTGACTAATTACATTCACATCGCAATTTCAGCTGTAGAAAAAATGTAACGTAGTACATTCTAGCATAATTTAAATACTTAAATATGCAAAATGTAATCATAATGCGCGTAGGAATGATAGGTTCAGCAATTTCGCTTACTATGCCAAGGCACACATTACATTAATTAAAAACCGCAAATGTTCAATTAATAGATGATGATAGATCAAATAATAGGCCTACTTTTTGCTGAGTGGCACTCCCTTGTCTTCTCATATTGTTCACTAATAAAACTGGGGTGGTATGATAATGTTTTAACTACAAAACTCACAAGTTGCAGTTAGATATTGCATAGCATTTTTACAAGGACTAACTAACAAATAATTTAACTTCGCTACAGCATAATGGATAATTTAAATAAAATTCGCGTCAATTACTAATATAACTTGACATGTGTTTAGTTATATTAGTGATATGATATTTTTCTGTAATTAGCAGTACTTAAATGAAAATGCCAACATTCGCACAATGAATAAGAATATAAATACAGAAATACGTACTATAGATACAAAATTAATTATATATAATATTATCAATAACCTCTAACCGCCCAGCACGCAAAAACAAACAGTGAAATTTGAGTCACATCTTAATGAAATATATTTTAATTTTCAACAACACAAGGCCTTTGGGCGGCTAGAGGACAAAATTAAGTTTAGCTGTATTATTTACCAGAATAACGGCATTTGTCCAAATTAGTTTAAACTTATGTTAAGGTGGTTTGGGCATGAAGAGAGGATGGATGAAAGAAGATTAACGAAGAGAGTGTATGTAAAAAGAGTGGAAGGGGAAGACCTAGGCGAACTTTCTCCGACGAAATTGGAGAAATCTTACAAAAAGGCCATGAGAAATGTTATGAAGGTGAGTGAAGCGAAAGTGGTTTGTCAGGATCGTAGCAAATGGAGATCCGTGATCTCTGCCTACCCCTCTGGGAAAGAGGCGTGATTATATGTATGTATGTATGTTATGACTCATAAGTTTAAACAAATAAATAAATAACTGTATGGCCACCCTCATTCTTGTGCTGCTTGCTGCAGTTGCCTGCGTGATGCATTTAACGATAGATTTAGTAAACATATTAAGAACTCACTTGTACGTTTTAGAACAATTGCTTCCGTTGCGTAAGGCACTGGTCCCACCGCCGGCGACGAGCGATGAGCTATCAGCGATTTTCTCGCCCAAGAAACGAACAAAAGATAATCGCTCCCGTGTAAATAAAAGAGCGAGATATAGTTCATATAGTTGATCGCGGTATGAACAGCGAGCGATGAACTATAAATATATATCTCTCTCTTTTATTTACACGGAAGCGATTATCTTTTGTTCGTTTCTTGGGCTAGAAAAAAGTCTATAGTTCATATCTCACTCGCCAGCGGTGGGACCAGTGCCTAATGAATGAGTATTAGCCATAAGTAACTTTCATTATATATAAGGAAATCAATTAAGTAAGCGAATTAAATCCGAAAGTACAATTTTTTGGAATCCCTAATAGGCATACATATGGCTCAATCCAATAAGAGGAATTAAAACAAAAAATAAAAATGATGCTTGATTTATTTTAAATTATTTTCATCTATGTCATTGCCAGGCCTGTGTCCTTTTTAGCAGTTTTCTGAGTGCAAGACCCCATTCCGACATTATATTTTATTTATATACAACTAGATTCGCCCGCGACTTCGTCTGTGTGGACCCGGGATAAAAACTATCCTATATTTTAAACCAGGCTATAAACTATCTTCATGCAAAAATCGGTTGTAATCCAAATCGGTTGAGCCGTTTAAGCGTGATTGAGTAACAAACATCTAAACATCCAAACTTTCGCATTTATAATATTAGTAGGATGCCATTACGAGTTTTTAATAATTTCACTTGTGATAACTATGTAATGGAATTTTGCAAATCGATTTTCACCCTTCCAGTGCTCTATTGATATGAAATATGGTAAGTGTATAAATATATATGTATGCTGAACTGACTAGCTAGCATGACAGTGTTTATTTCTGATATAATGCATTTGTTCCTTATTAGCAAGTACGTAACGTCTAAGAGGGATAAATAATCTACTCACCATCATGTCATGCAGTATATCATACATACATAAACTCAGCCCTGTATAACATTTATAACAAAAAATAAATTGGAAACCATTTTCGGAAATCCTGTAGCTTGAAGGAATAATTTTATCAAAATTGACTATGTGAACCTTAGCACATTGTCAATAATCAACTGCCAAATTCAAAAGGGGTTGAAACACTGTGAAATTTGCCATTATGCTTGAGAATTTTATCAACCAACTTGTATTACGTGATAAAACTGATAAGCATTGGTACATAAACATTCATTTGGGATTTGACTAGAAAAATAAACTAGTTAATGTCAAGACTGTGAAGGAAAACACAGGACAATCAGTTAATGTGGTTGTATTTGATAGAGATATTGTTCATGTAACCACACAGTCCACTCCTCGCCTGCAGCCTTCTGAAGGGTTATTTCCTGGAATACTTCACTCCTAGACATCTCTTCAAAACCTAACTTATGAAACATTGCTATACTTATTGCATTCTCCATCGATATTTTTGCTTCAAAGTTTTTGAGCCCTATTTCTTTGATTCCATATAATAACATAAGTGTAACTGCTTCCCATCCTAATCTTTTACCTTGGGCTGCCTTCTCGGCTATCATTATTTCTATTTCTCCTGTTGATGTCTCTGTGTCTTTTACAAATATGTTGGTGTCACCTATCATTGCATCTGAAAAATAATGAGGGTTCCGTAAAATATTGAGAATTTTCCCGTTACTTTGAATACTCAAACTTCTTATAGGTTTTCCCGTAATCTTTAGGCAAGGAACTATTTTCCATTTTTTTTTAGAATTTTAAGCCTAGCAGTTTCAGAGATAAGGGGGGGTAAATTTTCGTCGTTTTTCCTAAATTACTTCAAATCTGTTTTTGCTAAAATTATAAATAAATTATATCTGAGACGCTTACAAAAACCCCTTTCATTTGATATGTGACACAATACAGTTTGCGAAACTTTTTTAAAAAATTTCCAGTAACCCCCCAAAAGTGGCCCCCTTGTTCAGAATTCATTAATTACTTTACGCGTTCATCTTTGGGTCACCAATTTACATATGTTTACCATATTTCAACTCAATCGGTCCAGCAGTTTCGGAGCAAATCGGCTGTGACAGACGGACAGACAGACGCACAAGTGATCCTATAAGGGTTCCGTTTTTCCTTTTGAGGTACGGAACCCTAAAAACTAGAATTAACTGATCTTTACTATTAATTAAATTCATTAATAAAACTTGTACGGAATATAAACATGAGATGTGGTTTTGTAAAGCAACATACCTATTTCAACACCATTCTTGATAAACTTTTCCTTATCCAAGATAATAAATGTGCATTCTGCGGATGTAAAATTACCAGATTAGTGGCATATTGTTTAACATGCATCAAAATGCAATTCTCCCAATGAGGTAATGACCATACTATCTTCATCTTCTCTCCAAGATTTCTGCATTTCATACTCTTGCTCTAGTGACAACGGCTCTGAAGCAGTAAGCATCTGAAGCTCCTCAGATTCCATCCATTTATGGTATCTGAAAATTACCGATTTAACGAGTACAATATACGCTGATATAATATTATTAATAATATATTTACAAGGATTACAAGGAAACATATTTTGAACTGTTCTACTAATTTCGATGCCAACAGGAGGCAGCAGCAGCTCATATTATTTTATATAGATGTTAGCATAATTTATTACCTTGGGTACTATTAATATTCTGTCGGTTTTGCTAGGAAAATCCATATCTACTTACTTTTCCACATGAAGCTCTCTGTAGGGCACTAAAACGATATGCTGTCCAACTATTTTAATTCTAGAGTTTAACTTCATTTTCGTTGTTGCGAATTCGATCTACTTATAATTTATTCAAACCCAAAATAAATGGGCATTATGGTATATATTACATACAATAAAGGTTGAAGGCAAACAACAAACAATGAAATGACAATCGCGAGTGATGGCAAAATTTTCAAACAAGGGAAATATAAAGCGTACTCGGTGAAGTATTATCACACGACCCACGCGCTGTCTCTAATAGTATAGTAATAGTCTCTATCTCATTACATGTTATAGATAGAGACAGCTAAGGTGTATCATCAGTAGTATTTCATCAACGTGTATTGGCCGCTGATACCTTTGAGTATACTCAAAGGCTGATACTGACAATCCACCTAGAATGCGATAGAGTGAGAAAGCTGTACGTGGATTGTCAGTATTACTCACCGTGTATTGGCCGCCAATGAGCAGTAATAACCAGAGGGCCTACCGCGAAACGATATTCGTTTTCGTTCGTGTATCTCCCTCTTTGTCGCTCGAACTAGCAAGTGCGACAGAGACGGAGATACACGAAGGCCCTCAGAGGGCCTACCGCTAAACGATTTTCGTTTTCGTTCGTGTATCTCCCTCTTTGTCACTCGAACTAGCAAGTGCGACAGAGATGGAGATATACGAACGAAAACGAAAATTCGTTTTCGTTCGTGTATCTCCGTCTCTGTCGCTCGAATTACTATAGCTTGTCCCGAGTATCTTAGGTCCATGACCTTAACCGTCAATTTTTCATAGAAATATGACAGTTAATGAGTGGTGTTGCCGAATTATTTGTTGCAGAGAACGTCGACGCACTCTAAGCATTGTACTTGTTGGCAAGTCTGGCCCGAGGTCACGAGCTGCGTATCTGTGGTATTTTTGGGTGTGTTTGGATTATTAATTTGTATTGAGGACGAATCACGTATTACCTTTATCTGTGCCCCTGTGCGTAAACATTTGTCAAGTTGTCAGTAAAGTTGCGAAACTTGCGAAGAAAGTTATGATTTTGTTGTCCTAGTTTCGTTGAAGAACGTATTCGCTTTGAAGAATTTATTAAGTGTGAGTTGAACAAACTATTAAACCAAGGTACGTAGATTAATAAGTAAGATAATTCGGTGCACAAGATGCCCAAAAATTCGTGCGAACACACCTATTTTTTTGGAGAATCGTTATCTCTTTTAATTTGTCATTGTTGCTTATCTTCTCAATCCAAATTGATTTCAGGCCAGAATAATGAATCAGTTCGTAATAGAGAGACGGCTGTGTATGTGCTACGGAGCGCTGGCGCTGCTGCTCACGGTGGCGGTGGTGTTTGTGGCCATCCCCTTCAACCACTGGCGCACGACGCTCAACGTCTGTCCAGGGAATTATTTCGAAAATACCAACTGTGGTTGTATATTCTATGGAGTCACTACATATAGAAACTTTAATGGGGGCCACCAGTCCAAGTGCTTGTATGCAACTTTGGCTCCAATACCCATTCTAATTTATGCCATAATCATGGCTCTGTTTCACATGTACAGAGTATGTATCAACAATACTGGCAGATATGAAGATGAGAAATCTACATCAATGCAAGAAATGTAAGTATTTGTTAATTTTATAAACCCCTGACTCGAAAAATCATCTTAATCTGATTGGATCATCTGTTTTGGTTACGTTGTAACATAGATGCACTGATAAGTGACCACATTTTTTCGTGGAGGGTTAAAAATGATTTAGATTCACTATTTTAATAACATTCCTAAAAGTCCACTTCAATCCAATAAAATAAAGCACATGTTTTGTTTCAGAGAGGGCCAATCAATAGTGGTGTACTCAAGGACAAGGGCTAGAGAGGCCGAACGCAATGACTCGGTGATCTACTGCTGGGTCCCGTCTGCTACTATTGGTGCCATATTTTGTATCTACAATCTGGTCCATGCAGCAGTAATAACAGATGGTTTTATTAAAACCTGTAACCAGTATCGAAGCTATCTTGTCACGGTATTCATTTTTTAATTTCTTTTATTTATGTCAGTATTTTTTTTTGCAATTTGCAACTAGCTGTATATGGTAATAGGCTAGGAGACACTTTTAGAGTATTGTATGATAGTAGCATATATTAGAAAACGATAGGATTTATTGAGAACTGAGGTATCCAACAAAGCTTTATGAGAATTGATAATCAGAGTGCATTGCATGTATGCCAGCAAGCAACAATATTCACAATGCCTAATGTGTTATTGCCAGACATAGAAGTTTTTGTGGCACGAATTAAATTGTCCTAGTGCCTTCCCAACGATATTTAATTTATCGATTAATTGTGCTTTCTCATAACAGTTATACTACGAGATATATAATTATATTTTGTTTAAATTTTCCGAAAACTGGGTAGGTATTATATCAGAGTATACTATTATGCCACACAATGTCATACAATTTACCTATATCTGGCCTTTGTTGCAAGGCACTCCTGGGTGTCAATTTACTTTGTATGGAAATCGGTTGAAGAGCATTAAAAGGAGTTCGTAAGAAGCACGTTACTAATAAAACTCTAGTTGAATTTTGAGATCCCTAAAAAGTATGTCTACGAATTACTTAAATTACATATAACATCGATGGGTAGTGATTAGCATTTTAGATAATTTTATCCGGTGAACTTAAAAACTATCTACTATGAAATGTCACTTCGAAATAAGTATTTCAAATAGTTATCGATAAATTTAATATCGGAAGGAAGTCCCTAGTTAATTGACGTCTTTGCCACAAAAACTTCTATGTCTGGTTATTGCCGTTATTGTGTTATAGGATCTATGGTACAGTCCAATAGTACATCTTATCATGCAGTCTGTGACCCCTATTACAATGAGACTGTTTTAATTGGACATAATTTAACTCTAACCTTGCACCCGCAAGTAATTGAGACTGGCTGTTGAAAGTTTTAGAGATTAAAGCAGATTAAAATTGTGTCCGAATCATCTTACAATGATTTTCGTACTAAGCTAGTTTTTCAGCATATTGATGTATTATCTGTTGGTGATCCTTTAATAAATAGGTTGAGTCAGTAGGATTGCGTATAACGAGTGACTCGACTCACACCTGTTGTCGAGTAATATACTTTTCACGCCACTGCTCGGAAATGTGGCAAAAGATGGTCAGAATTCAGGCTTCAAAGCTGGGGTTAGTTGGACGTCGCAGGAACAGGCCATCTATGACTTCAAACTGTCCAACAATGTTATTGTTGGACAGTTTGAACAGCAATCGACCAATCACAGGGCACCGCGCGCGGTCGGCCGGTGTGCGTGCGCCCGTTCCTCCTGCTCCGCGCCGGGCGCGAGGCAAGCGAGCCTGTTTAGTATTATGATCTTTAATTAGATACTTAATTTTGATTTTAAATTATAATTATTTGCAATTTCCTCGCAGTAGGTGTGAAAAGCACTATGTTAAGCCTCGGCCGAAAGGGCAATAGCTGGACTCGTACTTTCGAGGGCCTCCGCTACGCGTCGGCCCTCGAACTAACTCGTCCATCTATTGCTTACTTTCTAGCCTCTTCAACAATGTACTATTGTTCCACTAATTTTAATCTTGTTGTTTCACGAAAACCCTGGAAAAAAAATCAATCCGTTTTTTCGCTAATATCAGTAGGATTGCGTAAAAAACACTTTTTTACGCTAAAAACCAACATTTCACGTTACCATTGCTTTTCTTCTAACAATACGGATTTCGCTATTCTACACCGAGCATGTTGTGTCTAGGTAAAGATAATGCTAAAATGAATATAATAACGGCAGGTGTGACAAAGTTATAGGCAAAATTAGGCATATTTATTTCTAAAACAGTTTGCACTAAGTACGAAATTGTTAATTTCTTACTCACATGGTTGGACCTATCCACTGTCCATGTGGTTTATCCAGTTATGCCTTCCATATTAAATCCTACTAATATTATAAATGCGAAAGTTTGGATGTTTGTTACTCAATCACGCTTAAACGGCTCAACCGATTTCGATGAAATTTTGCACGAAGATAGTAGGTACTATAATAATAAAAAGTAATATAGGATAGTTTGTATCCTGGGTCCACGCAGACGAAGTCGCGGGCGGAAGCTTGTGACAAGTTAACTCCAGTTTTATATACTCACCTACGGTGGTAAAACTATTAATTCTATCCGACTGTGGAACTCTCTCCCTCTTGACATCAGACAAGCAAAATCTATCGGCAACCTCAAATCCCTTCTTAAAGAACATTATTTGTCTCTCCCCTAACCCTGAATGTATTTTTGGCTGACTGTTTATGCATCATTATATTTGTGTTTGTGTTATTTGTATATATGTATGATTGTGTGTGTATGTTTATATACATGGTGAGCAATCCAAATGGGTCAGTATGGCGGTTTTGGAAACCATAACAGATAGCGAAATCTTGGCTTAGGAACCATGACGTTGATTTTAGTAAAAAGAAAAACTGCATTCATATACTTACAAAAATACGTGTACTCGGCCCAGGAATCGAACCTGGACTTTTTGAAAAATTTAATTTCGTTGTTTAAAAACAATGCATTTTATTAGTTTTAGATATCATGTTTCTTAGTAACATTTACTATTTAAGAGCTACATAACCGATATTCAAAGGAAAATAACAAAATTTTATTTTTCAAAAAGTCCAGGTTCGATTCCTGGGCCGAGTAGGTACACGTATTTTTGTAAGTATATGAATGCAGTTTTTCTTTTTACTAAAATCAACGTCATGGTTCCTAAGCCAAGATTTCGCTATCTGTTATGGTTTCCAAAACCGCCATACTGACCCATTTGGATTGCTCACCCTGTATAGAGGTATTTATGTACGTTTATTTTCATAATTCCTTGATTTTTGATTGATAATAATCTCTGCACCACCTACTGCATAATCTAGTTTTATCTCTTTCTCCGATACCCAAAGGTTGTCTGGAAGAGATCGCTCTTCAGCAATAAGACCGCCTGTTGTCTACCTCTACCTACATGTTATTGTATTGTTTCTCTCTGTAACTGCTTTGTTTGTATGAGGTGTGCAATAAAGAGTGTTTGTATTGTATTGTATTGTAAAACAAAGAATGTCAAAGTTCGCAGGCTTTCTTTGTTACCGCCCGTAGTGAGTACAAAATTGTACGTCTCATCTGGACCAGCGGCAGGCAATTGCCACTTTATGGCCGGGTGTGACGTAAATGAATGTACAATCGGAGTTATATTATTCTGATGTTAATAAAAATGTTACAGGAACTTCGTGCTGCTGGAGATCAAACCACCGCTATTCACTTCCGTCTCAGCTGTCAAGCCATTTATGATTACATGGACTACATACAGAAAAACCCTAATGGCATAGTATCCCAAGGGGAGTATTACATAAACACGGGTTTGCTGCTGCAGCTGGCCATCGTGGCTTCGTGGGTGTCGGTGGCCATCTGGGTGGCGGTGGTGGCGTACACGAGCATGCGCGCGTACAAGGAACGCCATGTGCTCACTTGTTGCGGCCAGTAAACAACTGTTTCATTTCTTCTTCTTATTTTGGCTAATACGTTATGTGTGCGGATACATAAAAAGCCCGAGTAATTGACGTTCAAAATGGCGTAGGCCACCGTAATGGCTTAGTACCTAAGATGTCAAACTTCACTTTCCTTACCATCAAAATTTACTATAGTAGATGGTTACCATAACATGCCCTTCACATCCTTTTATTCTGGAGGATGGTTATTTTTTAAATTATAATATTACATCACTACAAATGTAATAAGTGTAAGTAAACCCGTTGTTCTCTCGTTTAGATACTTAAAAAGACTCTATTATTGAATTTATTGATTTCTTAAACTTCTTCTTGCTAGTTTAATTCATTAAACGGAACATCAAACTTCGGGAGATAATTAAGAAGATAATAGGTAACAGGTAAAAATTCAAATAAGGCTGAGTACAATTGGAAACTTTAAAACCTGTTTTCCCCGTGAGGATAGAAAAGAAAAAATATTACCACTTGTCCACACTATGGCTAATTTTATTTAAACTAAATCTATTTGGCATAATAGCTCACTACATCTAATTTTATTTTACTTAATTTTTAGTTTGTATAATCTTATTAGTATACTGGTTGATTGACATAATTATTTCGTCAGACATACATGTCGCATAATTTCAGTTTGTCTAATCACTGTTAAGCCTAACAATTTCTAAACCTAAATTAGTTTCGGTAATGCATTCCATTTACCTGCCCTCCGCCCGGGCCCCCGCCAGAAACCAGCTTCGTCAGTCCTTCGTTTCACTGGCGCACTCGACCTACGCTTCGCTCGGGACCTCCTTCGCGAGTTCCTGGCTCCGCGGGCTTTTATATACACTAGGGGTAGTAGAGACAAGACCACATGGAAGTGGGATTCTCTAATTCGGTTTCCGGTGAAGTTTTTTTTATGTTTTTCATTACTTAATGAATTTGCATTTTACTATCTTATGGCGATTGAACTTACGAGTAGGTATAAGACATGCATAACAGTGTTTCGCTCACCGCAGCTGGACCGAAATTAAGCAAAAAGAGTAAATAAAACAATCGTAAACCGGCGAGGTCGGTAACGGTATTTGCTTCTTTTGTACAATTAGTATTTTTTAACAAGTAAATATTATGATGATTCAGTATTAGACAAATAAATCTCAGTAAAAACGTTATACGGCGATGTGATGATTAGATAAAATAATATTCGGCAAAACAAGAGTCATGAAAATCTTCATTTAGGGTAAACGTATTTCGAACAAACAATTATGAAAAATTAAATTATACAAATTGACTTTAGATGAACAGTTTATTATAGTTGTTTGACAAACTGAAATTAGGCAAAAAGTTATTAAGCCCATCAAGGGAATCCCTATGTTATATATTATAAGTACCTACACTAACTGCCTAGGTAAGTAGTTAGTAACTAGGAGAGGAGTAGGCTCCAATATGGCAGCACTCCTCGCCTGTAACTGTAACACGTCGCGCTGTTCCATACGTTACAAAATTACACCTAGATTGGTCATCTAATTAGAAGTACTTGAGTTTCAATATAGATATTGATATCAGTTTTTGTGACGACGGAATCTACACAACTTTAAGTAAATAAAACTAAGTACTTTAAATAATTAAAGGTTGCCTACGCTACATAATTGATAAAGAAAACATTGAAAGTATCTAAATACTTGTATTGAAATTAAAACCGTAATTTGTTTCATGTGGCAAAGAAAATATAAATATAAAATTTACGGGGCTACAGCCGCCTTAAGAGGGCGTTTCTATTGAGTTCATAAATCGACGAATCCAAGAACAAAAACTAGTTTGATGTAAGTATTCACAAGGTACTTAAATACAAAATACAGTGTGTAGTGGCCTCCTTTTTTAAATATGTATCGTTAAATTTGAATAATCTCAATTATTTACCAGTGGTGCTAGTGGGCACGTTAACGCCTTCTTAAATCGTCAACTTGAGTCCGCACGATCCAGATTGTTTCCCAATCTAGTCACTTGTGCGCGTAATTGTACGTAACGTATCAAATAAATTGTGTTCATTTTAGGACTATGTTTAGTATGTTTGTAACGTGTTGTGTTGTATTGAGCCCTTAGGTATATTAAATAGGGAATAGGTTATCGTACGAGGGGAACGACACGTAGCTACGATCCCTACCATACATAATTAGGCACTCGGTACTCTCGGTAGTGATTGTTTTTGCACGTATTTCAGTCTTTTGACACAGTACCAATTATTTAGACATCGAACTAGACGTGTAGCTACATATGTGTATAGAGTAAGAATAATACTGTGTGTTGTATACTAAAGTTTGAACAAACGTTGTTATTAACCAATAATATTACCCGTTACATTCTACTACGCGCAGTGAGTGACGGAAAGTAGGTGGCTATCAGTTCCACTAGAGAGCAGTTGCACAAATAATTATCGCTTTTAACATTGCAATAGCGGGTGTCAAGTTGTTTTTGCAGCTGACTGTACAACATTCGTATGCCGTTGTATGTAATTATTAATTAAGCAGTATAGTAAGGACTACGACTAATCGTTATTGACTTCTCTCTTGCTTGAACGCGACTGTGTAGTTATCGTTTGCTTCAAATTGTGTCTCAGCAGATTAGTTGCGTCTGGGTCCTTTTACGGTCCAAATGTACCAAAACGTCTCGTAAAATATGACTATAAAACCTATCGTGCTTGCTGGGCTGATGTAGGTACAAAAACGGACGCACGCTGGTTCGAGATATGGTCTGAGGTACTGAAAGTTTCATAGGAGACATATCGCATGCTTGGCAGACATTAGTGTGAATAACCTGACCTGTGCAACTCTATACATGGTAAAACCTAAACTTAAAATGCATTCCTATAAACCTTTTTTGCTTCTGTTTATGTTATGTATGTCTCTTAACACTTTCGCCGCCACAGAAAGAAATGTGAAATGGCACAACCACACCACGAGAGTCTTAAGTCTATTGTTTTTGGACTTCGTATGAAGTCGATGGCAGGATGTTGGCAACGGTGACAAACTTGAATTCAAGTCAGTGGCGGCGAATGGGTTAATCACTTGCCAAATTTAGGGTGGGTAATTTACGTTCGACAACGCCAGCATGCCCGCTTGCCCGAGATTGGCCATCCCCTTTGTTTATATGTCTACAACAATGCAATGTTACGTAAAACCACCGATAGGATTTGTACTCTTAGAAATGTATGTTATAGTTTTAAGTTGACATTCCATATTCTTGTGCCGTCCAGTAGATTTAAGTAAACAATTTAATTACACAATTACGGAATAATATTAATGCACTATTTTTGTATCGATTTTTGTTTATCGTTGTTTATTAACACGCGAATAATATAAACTATATACTACTAAGTGCATTTTAATTCTCTGACCATTCTCTGACATGTAACTTCCTGCCGTACAGTCGAGTTCGAAAAATGTGCACGGACAAAATGATCAACAATTACCGACCAAGTGCGTATCGGACCACGCACAACTAAGGGTTTCGTGCCTATTAAAAAGGCCGTATCGTCACAGAAATATTACGGCACTTACGTCATTTTCTAAAGGGAATGCAGTTTTTCAGCAATATCAAAACCTTAGAACCGATCTTGTTCAAAATAATTTTTGATGAAAGAATTTGATAAGCACTATGTTCATGATATTTTTCAATTTTTGTGACTTTCGGGTCGATTATCTCCGACTATATTCACTTAATCAAAAAATGCTGTGAAATCTTATATCTATTTTTTATACTCGTCGACATTAATGTTTGAATTAAGACTTCGTACACGAGCTCCCAGCTCAACTATAATAATTATTATATAATGCTTTAGACAACTAAAATAAATTCGACCAATCACATGGCGCCTTTACTGAACTATGAATTTGACCAATAAGACGTCGCGTTGACTCCAATACAAAAGACATCAACGACGTTGAGCCGGCGCACCTCTGACTTGAACTTCGTTTCAGCAGGGCTTAGATTTTCATTAGATACCAAGTCTGTTTAATTATTTCTGTTGACTCGTATAAAAAGTATTGTATACAATAGTTACACAATTAGCTCCTAAATTCTCGTACCTTACTTTGGCCACGAGGCAGTGCGAGTCTTACTCGCGCACCGAGGGTTCCGTACAAACTTTCATACACTATATACATGTCACGACCTACCACAGGTTTCACAGTTAAGGGTTAGTCCCCGAAAGTCCCAGTCTCACATAATAAATGCAAACTATTAATCTTATAGTTTCTACGTCGAACAAACGGCAGCGACATCTAGCGTGTAATTACGTAAACTCGTATATGACTGGTGCTACATTCATAACTAATACCAATTTAAGTAGGTACTTTAAATTATAATTATGACAATCAAATAATTTAAAGTTTACGTTTAAATACTTAAGTACCCATACCAAATTCCAACGCAATCGGATACAAACAACTTGCATTATTAGTATAACATACTTAGGTACTTTACATATGAACACTGAAGTTCAAAGCAATAGAAGCTTGTAATAAAGAAGGTAAAAGTAAAACTAAACCAGTTTTTTATAATATGTATAAAGGGCTGGAGAGAAATGAATGCAACGTGCTCCACATAAAATATAAAGATATATTTATAACAATCACAATACAAAAACAACAATTTAGCCTGAGATTAGCCGTTATTTACTAACTAGGTATATGAATACAAATATTTGACAAAAGAAGATGGTTAGAGATTATAACAAGAGTATAAATGACGTCAATGATAAAAACTAATAGGCGTTGTTATAAAATGGAATGTTACTAATAACATAGCTAAAAATAGATATACAATTCTATAAAATAAAATTATAGGTAGGTTAGATTACGTCAAAAATATCTATTATACATTATCTTTGGGATTGACTGAACAACGAACTTACTCAGTGCGTCTTCACTAGTAGCTGCAATTCCAGTTCCAACTGCTTAAGAGAGAAGATATAGCTTTGCGATCCTAACGAAATAAGGTATACATACAGCATTGCAGCTCGCAACTGACAATAGGTACTTTTTTTATGAAATGTCATACTCGGGAGAATACAGTTTCCACTAACTAATTCTTAACAAATCACTTTGATTTTGATGTCAATCGCTTCAGTATAATATAATCTGGGTTTATAGTTTTAACCTTTAAAAAAATCAGTTAGTATAAAAAAACGGCTTAATTCGACCAAGTTTTAATCACAAAAATAAACTTTTCAGGTGCCTATAAGTTTGAATCTATTCTTCCCTCTTAATGCAACGCGGTACGAGCAGGTACACAGACCATGAGTAGACTTATGTTGCGATAAGGTTCAGAAAGTTCGTAGTTCTAGAAAACTCCAGGTAGGTAATACATTTAGAACTTCGCGGAATAAAGAAGGATTCTTCAATACTTTTTACAAACACATTACGGTATCCAGATACGTATCATACCTATATAAGTTAATTTGCACAATAATATACACATAAACATTGATGTAGACAAAACTTGCACATCATGCGAATATAGTTAATGGCCGGGATACACGAGGCTAGTTTTTCAAGCTAGGATAGTGAGCTAGGTACTGTAATAAACTGTCCTCACTTGGAATATGCTAGTGCTGTGCTGTTATTCGGAAGGCGCTAATGCGCCTCACCTCACCCGTGACACCTAACGAAACTACACCTCTGATTACGCGTAGTTACTACGAATCGAGGCGTCAAGATATATTTATGGATGAACGGCGAGATGATGTTAAAACAAGTTACGTACAGAAATAGCGGGGCTGTTTACATGATGCCAGATAATTTTAAGCTAGCCAGTACCATTGCGTGCGCACTAACCGATCGGATACTAGCTTTGTCGGCCACCGAAGCTAATAGACAAGCCAGGACAGCGGAATCAGTGGTAGGGGGCGCTACTAGCTTAAAAAATAGAACGGCAAGCTATTAAACTATCCTGGCTTCAGACACTAACTTACTGGCTTTCTCGCTAGCTTACTAGCCCTACTTCACTAGGAAATAAAGCTAATTTTTATACACGAAGATAGACGCACTAGCTAGCTTGAAAAACTAGTCTCGTGTATCCCGGCCATAACAGCGACGTCACGACGCGTCGCGAGAAGAGAAAACCCACCCTCCTCTAAATTTTCATAGTACGAACGAGACAGAAGTTGCGGTGTCGCACGCGACGCCACTTGGCTTTGGCACCTTTGGCACTTGTGCTATTATAGTGAAAATGCCCTTACATCCAATATTTGACAGCTGTAATTCCAGTACAATATATGTCATCATTGACGATTATTGTGCCGGGATGACAGCTGTCACATGTAGGCTGTTAAAAAAATCTATAGTTAGTCCAGGCAATGAACTGACAACTTGTATGGAAAAAATGACAAATTTGGAAATAATTTATAATAGCATTTTTTTAATGTAACGGATATATTATCAATTAAATAGTTACCTAGAGGCAAAATCCAACAAAAAATCAGACATCAAAAAAAATATTACTTAATTAGCTCCTAAAAAGTCCGGATAAATATTAATATTTTTTTAATCTTTATTTAGGTTCATTTACATTTGTTTTAAAATATTAAATATAAATAAAATAAAAAAGACAATGAATGTTTAATTTATATCTATACATATAATTACTTCCAGGTGGAAAGTTTGTTGGATTCTTCAATAAATCATCTTAGAATAACGTTTTAGAATTAAATAAACAATAAAACGCTATTATAAATTAATGTTTTTCGAAACCGTATTTTGCCTGGAGTAAGTCCCCCAGTTCTTGTTTTTTTCTTTAACTATCGACAAAAACAACATTTCTTGTGCTAAATCTTGTGACTTTGTGGCGCTACTGGGTTGAATGGGCTACTCTTCCTTGCACAACAGGACGTTCTATGGACGTTCCGTCTCGTCGGAACATATGACCAAAGAAATTGAGGATCCAACCCCAACCTACCTCCGTGACATAAAATATCAATATATCTTATACACCAAGACACCTGACGTCACTGACAGTTTTTATTTACTCCATAACATTACGTAATAAGTACCTAATAACAATAACAACCATAACAATACGTATATTATAAATATAACCCCAGCCCCGCTCGCATTTTACAAATAAAGCGTAGTCAATTCAATGTATGTTGATGTATATCGTTTTGCACGTCAGCAGATTAATCTGTCGCTGGCGACCAAAAGGTTAATATTAGCTTTTCAATCACTTGCCTGTCCTAGCTGTAAATGGGCACATAACCGGTATTGCCGTCTACATAGCACCCAATCAAATGGAGAATTAGAAAGGTATATATCACCGTAATAACATTGAAACGGTTAAAATATGAAGAAGATACGAACCCTATAGTTTAAACCTGGGTTAAATATTAATTCTAGGTACCTGAAATTTTGCCTAAACTATATATACGTATATATTTACGTTAATCTCACGAATATCAGCCCACAAATAGCACGCCAGTTCCAATAGCCGCTTGGAATACCCGCGTCGCTCTTGGACTGCTCCAGGCAGCAGGCACACAACCCGATCGTGGTTTGCAACTATATATAGCACGCGCACGTTGCTTAGCGCCATGTGATAGAACAAGCATGAAAAACTTAAAATAAACTGTATCCCGAGTACGGATAACTAAATAAAAAACGTATTTTTTTCATACAGTATAAGGTAGAGGTAGCCTATGTCACCCGGAATATAATTACGAATCGTTTGACATCTCATTTCCACACGTAAATACAAACATACTAATTGCTAAAATCAAATCCTTTCCTTTCGGCTCTGTCGTAGTCGGGCAAAAATTAATTTCTGTCAAAACTTTCACTTTTGGTACAAGTTTTTGTTACGGAGTGTACTTTTTATTACGACAGGTTTCCATCAGTAGCCCAGCTTTTTGGTATTCCATATTGTCATCCGACTTACAAAATTTTAACTAGTTTGGACTTCAGAAATCAACATCAATCATGCAGGTTGCAGGTAGCACATAGTAACGAACTAACTAACAAGGCAAATTAATATAAAGCTTGTAACAATGCTAATGGGTGACGCGCAAAACTGGATAACTTGTCCCTCGAGTTGACAGCGCGCGTGTTACACGACAAAAATAAACTTTTTTCACGCCACTGCTCGGAAATGTGGCAAAAGATGGTCAGAATTCAGGCTTCAAAGCTGGGGTTACTTGGACGTCGCACGAACAGGCCATCTATGACTTCAAACTGTACAACAATGTTATTGTTGGACAGTTTGAACAGCGATCGACCAATCACAGGGCACCGCGCGGTCGCGCCGGCGTGCGCTGCCTGTGCAGCTCCTCCCTCCGCCGCGCGCGAGGCAAGCGAGCCTGTTTAGTATTATGATCTTCAATTAGATACTTAATTTCGATTTAAAATTATAATTATTTGCAATTTCCTCGCAGTAGGCGTGAAAAGCACTGTGTTAAGCCTCGGCCGAAAGTGCAATAGCTGGACTCGTACTTTCGAGGGCCTCAGCTACGCGTCGGCCCTCGAACTAACTCGTCCATCTATTGCTTACTTTCTAGCCTCTTCAACAATGTACTATTCATGATATTTGTACCGTCAGACATCGGATTTGTGGGCGTCATGTAACACTTTTCGACCTTATATCTAAGTAATAATGTCATAGAATGTATACATGTTTATGCTGCTGACTGTACGTAAGTACTATAAATTAAATAGTTAACAATAAACTTCCATCGTTACACAGTATACACCCTTAACCTAATCTTAATTTAACACAGCTGCCTTTTGGCACAATTAGTCATACAATAACACTTATATTTGTACAGGTATAAAGTATAAATAGTGATTCGCCATTTACTTACTTAGAAACAAATACACTTCTCAATCCTGGATCTCTTACTACGTTTGACTAGTTCAAATCCTGCAAGGTTTCCCGATTCAGCCAGAACGCGAGCGCATGCAACATGGCACCAGTCTCTGTCTGGCTATGTAGATCCGAGAGGGAAGAAAGCTTCACGTCGGCTATTAGTAGTTTAGTGCTACCCCACCCCAAGAGTTACATACTACATAGACACGGGTAGCCATATTTCTAAGGCGATACACGGCGTAATCTCCGACACAGAATTTTTCAGAAAAGATAACAACAACAAGTGGTTATTAAGTAATGACGAGTAAAAAACTTGGCATCGCACATCTCATCACTTAACTATCACTATCTTATATGAGTAACGTGTTATGGGATTCTTTTCTGAACCAGACACTTTACTAAATTTATTTAATAAGTGGAGATTTAATAATAAACATATCCTATTGAATTAGGAAAAAAGTATAGAATCTTCATATTAATTTCTTGACAAACCAACTACGTGAAACAAAGTAAACTAGGCAATCACGTTCTCGGAAACGGTTCCAACGATTTCAATGAAATTTGTAATGTTGGGGTTTACGGGGGCGAGAAATTGATCTAGCTAGGTCTCATGTCCGGGAAAATACTTATTCTCCGTGTTTTCTCTATTTTTATCCGTGCAGAGCTCGGTCGCCCAGGGACTAATTCTTAAAAATGGGCTTGAATCATGGGGAATTTGTTTTAAATTAGACATAGTTCACATAAATATTACAAATGAGATAAAATTAGTTATTCTTTAGTAGGTGTGTGAACTATTTTTGTAGTCTGTATACGTATATGGCTTTTTGAAGCTGATTTTTGCAGCTAAAAAGTAGTATTGGCCGATTTTTCGTTCTATGAAAGTACCAAGCACATATTTGGTAATTTCATAGAACGGATAATTGCCGGATAACTTCGTACCTTTCATGCCGCTGCGCCGCCCGCCCTACAGAACTGAATTGCCCTGTTCTTCCTAAACCCACAAAAGTACAGAGTCCTCATAATAAATAGGAATTATAGATATCACATGAATAATCGGTGCAGTTAGAAACTTTCCTAACAGTAGATACATTTTCTAACACAAGTGTACTTACGAATACAACGATTAAATGGGTTTCATCGAATTTTCTATTTGTTTAGGCTGTTAGTCACCACTCTGCCACGGGCGTGCACTGCAGTCCTGCCGGGGAAGGTCAAAAGGAATCCAGTATGGTGCTGACCTTGGTTTGGCCGTACGCCGCCGTACGGTGCCAGTGTTAATATGGTATGGCCGTTGCGAAAATGGTTTAGTGGGATAGGTCCCAACTGTTTTAGAACCATGACATCCTTAAGCAAAAAGATTCAACCTCGTACATAAATTGTGGTTCATTGTGGCGTATTATGGCACTCTGCCTCCCAATCCTTGGGGATGAGCTTGTCTACGTGCTCCAGGAACTGGCTGTAGGGGCACGGCTCCTCGCAGAACGGCAGCTTCAGCTCCATCGGCACTTCGATCTTTGTGTTGTTGCGGTAAAACACCTGAGGAAAAATATAAATTACATCAACTGATACACTGGTAACCATCGCATGTTGATGAATTACTGTTACCTCCATGTGTTCAGACGATATTATATCTAGGATTGCAATGGCCAAAACTGCTTCTGCTTATTTTTGTAAAAAAATCCAGGAAGACCCAAAAACGCCTGACCAAAGTCTACATCTGGAGTCTTGTATTAAGCGGGTGAGACGTGGTCAATGACTCAGAGATGAAAGGATTGAAGCGTTCGAGATGTGGCTCTGGAGGAGAATAGAGAAAATAAGCTGGACAGACAGAAGGACAAATGGAGAAGTGTTACAAATAGTGGGAGAAAAAAGAAACTTGCTGAAGACAATTGAAAATAGGTGAGGTATAACTACAACTTAGAAAAGTTGAAAAACCTCCGATTTTTTCATTTCAAAGTTTAATATCTCAAAAACGGCTGAACCGATTTTGATGAAACATGGCTAAGAACACTCGGGTTAAAATTATCTATGACACAAAAAAACCGCATTCAAATCGGTCCATCCGTTTGGGAGCTACGATACCACAGACACGTTAAACTTATAACACCCCTCTCTTTGCATCGGGGATTAAAAATGATAGGTCACTTGATAAGACACGAACTTTTCTTAAGCAATATTCTAGAAGGTAAGATCGAAGGATCAAGGGGTACAGGTCGACCCAGGATAAGCTTTATACAGCAAATGTCATGTTTTAGGTCCTCGGCTAATTTCTCTAAAGAAATTAGCCGAGGACCTTGAGAACTGGCGCCTACTCCACCGACAAGAGCCCAGCTCTTAAATGTTGGTGATGAACCTGTGACGATTAAATTATAAATGGACGGGAATAAACAAACTTATTTAGCTAACTAACTAATGAGTTTGCAAACCGTATAAAATATCTTATACTCGTATCTCATTACAATTTTAAAGCACGCTTTAACGTCTTTACAATACCGTCCCCCTAATCTACTCTGATCGTTACTGCCCCGTGGCCGCTGCAGAGTAAAGTAACCCCTCCTGCGTAGAAACCTCTACGGGGGGACGTATACCACTCTCCTTTGCAAACGGTTTGCCTGAGAAAATGACGTGATATGAGTGCAAAATATAGTTATCGATCTAACCTTGACGAAGAATCCGTGCTCTAGTTCCTCGTGCAGCTCGAAGACGAGGCTGGCGCCGTAGTCGGGCTCCAGGTTGCGGTAGCCGAGCGCGCGCCACAGCGCCACCACATTCACGTCGTGCCCCGAGTACACCAGCAGCGAGCGCGGCGCGGGGCCCTCGCCGCTGTAGCCCACGCACTGCTCCAGGCTCGCCCGCATCTCGCTCAGCAGCGGCCCTGCAACATCACCGCAATGAGCTATGGCCATTTGTGTCAGTGGAAAGAGCAGACTAAGTAAATGTGCCAACTTCTCTAATCTACTATCGTCCCTTTTTAGATAGCCACCTAGAACACCTTAAAAAAATTACGGTTTCTCCTTGCACGTATTTTTATTTATTTGTTTACGAAAAGTAGGAAATAGAAACAACCATCTTTTATACACTAACATCTTTACCCCTGACCTAACCATATTCAGCAAAGCAAATGCATCCCGTACGTGAGCACTGAGCTGGTGAGCTAGCCAGAGCCAGCGTTGATTTCCAAAGATAACCTTTTATTCCGCAAACGGAGTCCTGCGACCGCGTTGAGAAGACGGTGACATGTATGGCGTGGTCTGGTCTCCGCTCATCACGGACGATAACGCGCCAGTGTGGTGCCATATTGGCGCGAGGGCATTTATCATTTACATTTCATTGCTGTGGCATTTGCTGCCCACGCAGTAACTTTACTTAAAGTAACAACAGCTGGTGCTAACCGAGTCAGTAGAGAAATTGCTGAAAACATTATATAACCCCTGTTGTTTTGTGGTAATGGATCTAACCTAAAAGATGAGTTAAGTTTCTACTGGTACCTACTGACATAATAAAAAAATTACAAAGCAATGAGTATAATATGAAACGATATCTATTCAAGGGGCCACTTATACAAATATTATCAGCCACTTGATAACCTCAATGTGAAATGGAAATATACACAACTTGTTCAATTGAAGATTGACTGCTTTATTACTTACCTACTTTGAATATTTGCAGAGTTTGGTTATAGGAGAGCAAGGCCAGACTGTGCATGAAGGGTGCCCTCATCTTGTTGGGGAAGACATTCTTTGTCCACTCCGGCAGCTTGAGTCCGGCGTCCTGTTGCGCCAGGAACGTGCTGTACAGGAAGTCCACTTCCAGCACGCTGCGCATGCTCTGATTTGTGTACTTGCTCAAATAATCAAACAGTTCAGTGTATTTTGGGTCTGCATTGGATTCTTCTAGTAACTCTTCGTACATAGCTTGCCAAACTTTGCATGGTTTTGTACTGGCAACAATCTGAGGAAGGAAGATGATAATCAACATCTACAACTTGAAAAAGTAGCTGTACTGAAAACATAAAACAACATAAAACTTGTAACTTTTATGAATAGTGATTAGTATTGAAAATGATTAACTTACATTATCTAACGGTCTTGGTAAGGAGCGAATGGGAATAGGTTGCCACAGTAGCTCTGGGTTCCACAGCTGGCGTTCTGCCGGTGGGTACAGCCCGGCCAGGAATGTGGCTGCACTCATCATGCATCGAGTCTTGTCACTACTGCGCACTTGCACATCCTTTTCATAGTATTCTTCATCAATAAAATTCGCATAGTAACTGCGGTATTTCTTGCCTAACTCATATAGTTGAAGTTTCCCCAACTGTGTTAAATATTTTCATGATAATTATTTATTCATATACAATACAGTTTTAAACTATGCAATACCTAATATACAACAATTTTATTAAAATTTTATAAATGTGAAATTTCTGTTTTTTTACCCGACTGCGCGACGCAAAGGAGGGTAATGTGTTTATCAGCCTATATATGTATGTATGTATGTATGTTTGTTCCTATGTGGCACTCCAGAGACCAAACGCGTGAACCGATTTTAATAATACTTACGTCAATCGAACCGTCTTACTCTTGCGAGTGTCACTAAAGACTTGACGGTAGTCAAAATTCAATATGGCGACAACCAGACGCCAAAATTGAAAAAAATAATTTAAAAGTTAACGAAATATGTCGAGTGGGGTATCACTGAATAGGTATTTAAAAATCAGTTATAGGTTTCTCTTACAGTTTTTCATTTAGAGTGACCATTTAAAATCTATAACGTTATAAAGTTATAGTAATTCTGTTCAGTATTAATACTGCACTGCGCGGCGCAAAGGAGTTGCCGTTGATATTGTGCTGGGATGTTACTGCATAAGCTACAAGGAACGACTTTAGACCGAGCTGTGGTTGATTTAAGTTCACGCATTTTTGCAAAAGGTCAAGCATATATAGTTTTGAGCCGCGTTAGGTCTCTAAATGGATTAATTATCAGTAGTTTAGACCACCGCAAGCTACTTAATAATCCTCACGATATTAACTCCCTCAATGAAATGACAAGATTGCGAAATTTGCCGTCTTTTAATACTAACTAAAACGTGTTAATAAAAAAAAGATAATTTAGAAAATAAAAAAACCCGACTGCAAAAAAGCTATCTTTAGAAGTTGTTGTCTCCAAGGTCCAAATTGACATACGAAATGTTAATCATGAAACTGATTCTCGACTACTGAACTTGTTTTTTTCTTTTCAGTTTTTTTTTTCTAAAGATAGCTTTTTTGCAGTCGGGTTTTTTTATTTTCTAATTACACAATCATGCAAAAAGGGTTTGACTAATTTGGATAAAATTAGGCACGGAGATAGTAGAAAAAAAAACCCTTAAAGAAGTGAATTTGCAGGTGTATGCTATTTATAAAATATTCCATTTTAAACTTGGGCAATGTTTAGAAGACTTTAGACTCTTCATAGAAGTGAATGCTGGATTACCCACCTTGGGAGTCACTTGTTTCCAAAAAGTCAAAAAAGGATACTAGCAGGCTTTTCTAGTGCCATATTGGTCTTTGAGTTATAATTTTACTGCAATTGCAATGGCAATGGCATGTTTTTCATAGCCACTTTTCAGACTGAAGTGGAACAGTGGCATATATGTTTTTTTTTTTATAATTATAACAGGTTTAAGTTTTGTACTCACATTAGTTAGGCCTCCCAAGCCTTCTGGCCATTGGTATGCTTTGAAGGGATCACTCTTATAAGTTGTAGTTGGGGTCCTAGCTCCATGGCGAAAAAACTACAAAACAAAGGCAATTAAATAATGGTTAACTAGATTCCTGTACTAGTACAAAAAAATGTGCAAATGGCAACAAAATCTGAAAAAGGGATGCTGTCTGTTGAGCCTGTTTCACTTGCTTACTCTACCCACCTACCTATTAATGGTGCGTCACAAAGCGCAACACACGGTATAATGGTTTCACGTTTTACTGCACCGCAGGCAGCGAGATTTTAATACTGCAATAATATTCATTCATGATATGACACCATGAAATAAGTAGATCGTTCTTACAATAATGACCAGCCGTAGAGTCCTCGACTCGTAGGGCAGCGTCTCGCTGAGCACGCAGTACCCGAGCAGGCAGCTCATCACGGCCAGCCCGAGCACCACCACGGCCACCGAGGTAGACCGCTTCGGGATCTGGTTGCACGCCGCCTTCTCCGCTTTGGGCGAAGAGGGCCGGTGCCAGGTATTCTCGTCGTTATCGTACTCCATTGCGTAAATAGTAAGTTCGCGAGCTGCCGAATTAAGAACACATGAATCGGTGTATAAATATAATTATATAAAGCCTGTTACTTTATATTTCCAAGACAAAGATGAGAACATTCAGTGTGACATGATTAACTAACTAAAACGCTGTTTTTCCGTTCGCGATTTACTAAAACGCGAGTTGTTATTTATATGATTGATTTGATCTATATCTATGAATATGAAAGACAAAGAACGGAGCGTTCAGATATTGACATAGCTAACAGTCTTAGCAATTTTTCACTGTAACGATCGGAATAAACTAAAAGTAAAGAATTTTTCACGTTGAAAATATAATTATGCATATGATAAAATATGATTTATAATAACATGACGTGAGATGGAATAGGAACTCTATTGTCAATTGAATTACTTCGGGACACAATGCCTTAAAATTCGAATGTTTCCTGAATGAGAGGTGACAAAGCCCTGCCCATATTGTAAGTGCGACAGAGATGAAGATACCCGAACCGAACTTCGAAGTTCGTGGTTTAAGTTTTGATATGAAAAATTGTTGCTTCGTGAAACTAACCACCGCGGCGCTACCACGAAAATCGAAATGATAGCTCCACTCCTGCGCCACTGATGACATGATCGGCAGTTACGTATTAACTAGTACTTCTTCTGCTTACTTTTTTGGCGTTCAGCACGGCTATCACAAGACGGCGCGATTTTTCTCGCACTATTCGTCTCTCTCTTATTAGAAAACTCAGAAATAGAGGTATAGTGCGAGAAAAATCGAGAGAGCTCGCGCGCCGTCTTGTGATAGCCGTGCTGGCCAACTATGCCGGCTCAAATTTGCTAGTATCAAGTAGCAGGAGAAACTAGTATTTCATCTGTGAGTATGTACACAGAGGGGCTTGGCTACCGCGAAACGAAAACGAACTTCGTTCGTGTATCACCCTCTCTGTCGCTCGAACTAGCAAGATATTTTAAATCTTTGGCTAGCACGATGGAGTTCATTAATCCATGAACATAGTATGTGCCGGTAACCTTTGTTTTGGCAAAATACGGCTCGCGCCGATCACCAACACTGGCCATTAATGAGCTCAGTTGATAATAAAATAGACTATACCGCTTAGGTATTCTAAGTCTAGATAACAAAAATCTGTTTCACAGGGGTTGGAAGTCGTTTCTACAGTCAGCTTTTTGTAATTTAATTTTAGGTCCATGCAATGGAAATAGATTGGAATTATTAAATATAGGTATTGGTTTTAAAATGGTCCATTAAAGATTTAATAAATAAGTTTCACTCAAAAGTATATTTTTGGCACAAGCTTTGTATAAACTTAGATAAAAGTTAGCCCTCTGATATTGCTGTGCCCTTGCAGGGTGTCACATGCATACCTACTTATTTGTAATTCCATCCATGTCTGTAATCTAATGTGATAGGCACTAAACGATTATATTCCATTCTAAAGTTTTTATTGCCGACTGTACTTTTTAAACAGTCATCTACTTGAACACGAGCCTAAACATGACGTGTTTCTATTTATCATGTGCAGTTTAGGAGTTGCTATGGCCCTTATGTCTCTATCATCAGATCAGCTCGGTGGTAGCATAATGTTGCATTGTCACCAAACTTACATTAAGCACGCCAAATTTTAGCTCAACGGTCAGTGGCAGAAAGTAGGTCGAAAATGCTGAGTGAAAACTTAGAAGGCTTGTTCACGAAAAAAAAGTAGCCACCGTTATGTAATTCAGGTTTTCAATATGAAATTACATTTATTTAAGAATTAAAAAGAATACTCAGTTGGCTATCTAATTGCGGTTTGAACTACCTAGACCTACTGGGTGACAGTGGAGACTTAGTTTTCGATGGCTATTTTTTTTCTTGAACGAGCCTTTTTACAATACATTACAATTTACGCCGACTTTCGTTAAAGTTAATTGTAACGGGCATTCCTCTGTGAGTGCGTCACATCGGACGTTTGTACGGATTTGTTTAACTGCTTTTAGCTATAGGTACACATATCGACAGAGATCGCGCGATAAGAAATGAAAGTTGTAATGTAGATTAATTATATAATTTTTATTCGTTCCATATAAAAATAAAATAAAATTTATTTAGTCAAAACATGGGATGAACCTATAAATACAATATACATAGATTACAATCAAAGGTATGTATTGCTGCCAATTTGTTGAAACAAAATACTAGGTGTGTGAATGACATTTAATTTAAGGCCATTACACACCTAGAAATTTGTCCAATATATGCATCTTTTTTTAGTAGGAATCTACTAAGAACACGAGAGAATATCCTTTCGGTTTGGTTTTTGTCGTGTTAAGTGCAGAACGGAACCGCCGTGCGCGAACCCGACTCGCACTTGGGCAGTTATGTTGTGATTACTGCGTTTCACCACTATGCCTCCATGAAATGAATATCCTCGAATCTCGTGAGTACCTATATGTATGGCCAGACTACAATTTAATTTTGTTTCGGTGCAGAGTCCTCAGTTGTAAACGGGTTGTAATCCTTCAGCCCCACGAGGTCCAAGGATACTTCCCAGAGCTTCTTAGCATACTCGTCGTTCAGAGCCTTCCTGCCGGGAGTCTTAACGGCGCAGTCGCTGGAACAACACATGCCAAATTAATTGTCATACCATGTTGACTATATAAATGATGTGTAGGGAGGGATTATATACTCGTATGATTGCATTCATTCATTCTATAGGAGGGACCTCTGACTTGCATCCGACAAGTGAACAAACGACAATCCTTCATAAACAACGACCTTGATCTGCACGATCCTTGTCGGAGACGTGAGTGCAGTGCTTTAGTTATTGTTGGAAGTTTCCCAGTAATGAAACGAGACGAGATCGATGACAATAAGCAATGTCGGTCGCGTCAGTTATTGAGTGCTCCTGTGCTTTCGAACGCACGTTAAGCCATTTTATTCCAGTTGTTGTCTACAACAGCAGTAAAAAGACTTACCGTTATCGCCTCAACACCGTATTGGCAGCGCTCGCCTCGTCCACCCGACGACGGCAACCCAACGCAAACACGTGACGTGATCTCAAGACGACGGTAGGGCCATGCCGCGTTTGCAACGTGGAGTCTACTAGTTGACATTTTATTTATGTTTACCGTAGGCCGTCTCGTCCGCGCGTCGCAAGCGCGGGATATACAGTACAACCTACCAGTGGCTCGTTTCGCGAAGATCCAAGTTACGATTTAACAACTCTAAACAGGCAATACAGAGGCGGCACCAATAACGACTGGTCATTTGACCTGTGTAGCCCGTTTAAAACGGGCTACAGGGGCTCATTGCACTAAGCTACAAGTTTCAGTACTACAAGTCTAAACTGGCAACACTGTGGCGATTGGCTAATAAAGACTGGCCATTTGACCTTTGACGGTTAGCACAACACGGCGCGCGAGCTGTCTCGCGGCGAGATAGACTGTTTGTCTCGTTCTAAGTATTCTAATAAGACGGATAGTCCATCTCGCCGCAAGACAGCTCGCGCACCGTCTTATGCTAACCGTGCAGTTTGAATTAGCAAAATTTTAAATTGTTGATACATATTGAATTTTTTCAATGTAATTATATCTTTATCCTTTTTATTTCCCAACGAGGTCCCGCGCGTGTATATTTTTATAGGTATTTATATAGCGCTAACGGTCCGTAAGGACCACGTAAGAACTATAATATAAATTTTGGTAATACCCCGATTGCCCAGTAATACCTGTAATAAAGTCCAGTTTCCGTTGCACATTTTTCGTCCACTGAACAATAAATGGATGTTTGAGCCCCAAGTTCCGGGGTCTTCATGAACGGTAGGAACACGATGCCGATCAGTCGGCGAGCTCCCCAGAACAAGCTGTCGTCCAAATGTCTACCCAATTCCGTTTTGATGACACCGGGGTGTAAACTGTAGGTATGTATACCATCAATTTTATGTTCCTGTAAAATAGACACATATTAAAGTCAGAGCTCCCGGCACTCAGTTTTTTTTCTGGCGGATTAGTTTCGACCTTTGAGTCAAGTTTGGTGTCGTTATCAGGTAACTAGATGATGCCCAATTCATACCAGTTTTTTAAGGTTCCGTAGCAAAATATGACGCGATGCTTAAAATAATAAACTTTTAGTAGTAACGAAATGCAAACAAACCCTCATATTTACATATTTTTTAATTAAATTTGGTTTATAAAAAATACTGTCCGAAAACCCATTCAATGCAGATTCAAAAAACATTAATAGTAAATATAAATTTGATTATTTTCAATGTAAAATAAAATATTGAAAGTACTGCGACGTTCATCAGCGCAGCGTAGGGGACGGCAAAAAGACCCGAAAAACAAGTACTACTACAACAAACAACAGCCAAGTGTGTGACTCGCGCACCGAGCGTTCCGTACAAATTTCTCACGGAACGAGCGTCCCCCCAAAATGGTCAATTTTCGTATTTTTTCCTAAATTACTTCAAATCTGTTTTTGCTAAAATTATAAAAAAATATATCTGACATGCTTACAACAACCCCTTTCATTTGATATGTCACACAACACAATACAGTAATTTTCCAGTTTACCCCCCAAAAGTGGCCCCCTTGTTCAGAATTCATTAATTTACTTTATGCGTCCATCTTTGGGTCACCAATTTACATATGTGTACCAAATTTCATCTCAATCGGTTCAGTAGTTTCGGAGCAAATCGGCTGTGACAGACGGACAGACAGACAACCGAGTGATCCTATAAGGGTTCCGTTTTTTCCTTTTGAGGTATCGGAACCCTAAAAAATAATTGTATATAAGTGAATAGAGTCGGAGATAATCCCCCCGAAAGTCACTAAAATTGTGTCCCCCCCCCCCCCCCCTCTAATTTTTGAACGGTGTATTTTAAACATCTGAAAAAAAGCTAGCTAAGAAAAGCTAGGGCTTATTAAATTCTTTCACCGAAAATTATTTTTAACAAGATCGGTTCAAAGGATTTCGAGATATTGCTGAAAAACTGCCTTCCCTGTTGAAAAGCACGTAACGTAAGTGCCGTAAGATTTCTGTGACGATACGACCTTTTTAATAGGCACGGAACCCTTCATTTTGCGTGGTCCGACACGCACATAGCCGGTTTTTTACCTTTAGTTTAGACGCCAATTCCTTAGAGAACAAAACATTTGCAATTTTGCTTTGAGAATATGCTTCTGCTGGGCTGTATGACCGGCTTTTGTAATTCAAGTCGCCAAAATTGATATCATATCCTGCAAACAAGACATGCACAATAAGAAATTCGAAAATATCCATGATGCACTTAGTTTTCACTAAATGCTGTGATATCATTAAATTAATTAGATGTTTGTAATGTAGAATGTTCAATCATTACAATAACAATGTCAATAACTCTGTATTGAATTCTCAACCGCTAAAAGTAGTAAAAGTACATTTGAGATCTGGAAAGTAAATTATAAGAGATGCACCAATTTTTTCAAGTTTTTATTCAGTCAAATTATTCAGTTCACCTGCCTGAATATTTACCAAATAATTTATGAGAATTTTCTCTGCAGTTGCCAGGAATGTAATATTCACACACCTTATTTATTAAAATAATTACACAGCATTGTAGTTAAAAACGAAGTCACTGTGAATTACAAATTAGATATATGCATTTTAATATATGACAAGAATGACATCTATCCTTCGCCTCACAGTATGGTCGGCCTGACATGGGGCTTAACACCTTTGTACCGTGCCGCATTAAACGTCATGTTAAACTGCCATATGAAGTTGTTAAACGTGTGACGACAAGTTACTTAGGTGTTCAGCTACTTCTGAGGCCGATTGTACCATAAGCATTCACAATACACAATTCCCCAAATACTTCCAAAGACATCCACATCCCATGCTGATGCAAGAAGCACATTAAGGCTGTGTAGAGCTCTAACGAAAGGAGAGTTTTTGCGCGATATGGTGCGCGCCTCTGGAGCAGCTAGCAGTAGCCGGTTGCATGGGCAAAAATTGATCCTCTGCAGTGAGGAAACTAGCAGACGCACCCCGCCTGACCCACCAGCTCTGGGTATAATAATGTCAAATATAGTCATTACCTGCCCCCTGCCTTAAATGGATTACTTGTATCTATCAGTTGGTAAAAGTAAACAAGATTTTTACCACTGAATCAGTCAGTTATAGAATCGCTGATGAAGGTATTATGTTCAACATAATATTTGGTTCAGTAGAAGCTAGACTGTATATTTGGCCGAATGTTCAAGTTCTGTGAAACTCATATTTGGCGCAACAGACAATCAGTTGTTACTATACTCACTGGCATGGGCTGCAGAGGAAACATTGACTATCCTGGCCGGTGTGCTGCACCTCATGCGCGGCAGCAGCAGCAGGGTCAGCAGGAAGTGGGCCAAGTGGTTTGTCCCAAACTGCATCTCAAATCCGTCTTCAGTGTAACTCTTTGGACACATCATTACACCGGCATTGTTGACTAAGATTTTGATCTGTGGTTCAGTATCTAATATTGTTTGAGCGCATTCCCGGACCGACTTTAAGGAACCCAGATCACATTTGACTAGTATCAGCTTGCCTGTGTCTGAAATATGCTTGCATTTTTCCTCTATTTCAGATTTGGCAACAGTTGCCTTTTCCATATCGCGGCAGGCCATTATAACTCTTGCCCCTGAAACACACCATTCCATTTCGATACAACTTTATTACAACAAAATACAGCTCATATTATATCTGAATTTTAACATACCTCTTTTATAGAAGTCTAGAGCGGTCTCTTTGCCTATTCCTGTATTACATCCCGTAATGACAGCAGTTTTACCGACTAATTTGGCGGTGCTCAAGCAGCGCCCGCTAAAGAACGGCATTTTGCTTCACTTAGTGCAAGATAACTTCACTGGAACAAAATCACTCATGAATCACAGAAATCAACCTTCAATGACTTTAGTGAAATTAAATGACTAAGCGATATTACTGGTATCAAAGGTTTGTATAAAACATTTATAATTAATTACTAAGTTCTAAACAAAGAGTCTACTAAAGTCCTACTACAACTTGACATAATGGCTTAAAACTACTTCGCCCGAGCGCATTTAATAATAGTCTAATTAACAATTCACTTACATTAGATATAAGGAACTTGATATGTAGCCAAAACTTTATACACGTGAACAAAATCAGTTAGTTAAGTTGGTTTAGTTAAAATAAAACTTAACGGTACTTTGATACTGGTACCACACTTGGGGTTGCGTGTTCGCGTTGCATCGTTGCCTCTCTTTTATTTGCCGTAGGAAGGAAAAAGATGCAACACGAACATTTGAGCAAATACCACCAAGTGTGGTGCCATCATAACAGCTGTCAAACCAACCGAAGGCAAGCCATTCACCTCTAGGTATGTTCGTAAACTAAAAAATGTAAAAACCGGTCATTCCGTAAAAACTTATACTCGTAGGTGTGTAAACGGTATTTTTCGCTTAGAAAACTTCGAAACATTTCTGTGCATTTTTAACGTAGCGGATAACATAGGGAACTCCGTATCCGGGAAGCGCCTACGAACGGAGCGCCCAACCATACAACCATTTCTGGTCGCAAAAATTCAATAGTGGTCACTATTTTTTCTAGAAGTAGTCACAGAGTAGAAAGGGTTCCACAACATACCTACAAAACAAACAGTATGAATCTGGTTGCAATATGTGATAATATTGTGAACACATTTCGAACTACCAAGATTTTGGTTATTTTGTTACGGCACAACAGTTTCTACACGTTGCGACATACCATCATAGGGTAATTTTTGCGAACATAGTGTCGAGTTTGTGACTTAAATGTTCCGGAACAATTTTACACAATGTTACCACTATTTGGTCCCAAAGTTCCGTAAATGTGTTGACAGTGGGGTCAGAATCCATGGGTTTGAGATTGAGAATCCATGTCAGTAATCAATGATGTAATATAAAAAAGAGGTTATAAGCGCTCCAAAAGTGGCACACTAAAATTAAGTCAATAGGCACAACTTGCCTCAGTTTCGAGTCGTTAATGGAAACGTGTAGCTGTCAGATTTAGTGGGCATTTTTAAACACGGAATTTCGTAGACAACATATCTATACCTATTTTTTATATTACATCATTGTCAGTAATACTTATTTGTGTCTCAAGGGAGAAAAATGATGTATTTACGGCGAGGGCGGTACATTGAATCCAGAGTAAAGCGAAAGATAGAATCCTGAGCGTAGCGAGGGATTCAAGCGTTAACGCCCATGACGAAAATAATTGTGCTTCTGAGTGAAACAATTTTTCACACCGACTATGAGGAAAATATAACAGTTATCGATAGTTTTGATTTCAGTAAAACGTATAATTTATTGTGACAATTTTTTTGAAGTGCATACTTCTTTGCTCGCGTTCTTGAAATGTATCACGTGACTTCCGGAATAACTTTTTGTAGAGAAGCCTAATCTGATTTCAAAGAATTGTTTGTTACATGTTTTAATCCTTCTTTATTTGCCATTACTTGTTAATCACAAAATGTTATTTAGTTGGCGGACATAAAAATAATGCTGAAATTTTATGATGAAGGACCTGTCGGTTTTGAACCGTTTGGCCGCCCGACTCCGACCGCGCGGAGTCAGTTCGCTCGGACTTCGGAGGAAGTGCCGCGTGCGCACGTACTGTAGGTAGGTACTATAAAGATGGCATCTCAGCGCGAACGCGATTTTATCGCGTAATTAATAGATTTATATAAAGAGTTACCCTGCCCATGGGATTTATCGTCATCATTATGTATGGACAAAAATAAAAAAAAGCTGCGTTTTTTAAGCCAGCGTTTTATTCATATCGGTTTCTTTTTTTATCCTTTGGTATATTATTAAGTGTACTCATAAGTACCAAAGCTATGCCTCTCATTTCTCTCATCATGCTGAAATTTCAAAAGGTTAGGTGCCAGTTCCGCTGGATGCGGGTGGCGCAGGACCGGTCATTGTGGCACTCTTTGGGGGAGGCATATGTTCAGCAGTGGACGTCTTTCGGCTGATATGGTGATGATGATGATGATGAGGTGCCATTTTGTGCGCTTGCAATGCGTGTTGTCCGTCCGCGAGTTGGGCTGTTATTCGCTACGCGCAAATGTGGCTCACCCCGCCGGTCACCCGTTACGAAACTAGACCTCTACCTACGCTTAGTTACTACGCATCGCGGTGTCAAGGTATAATTGTGGGTGAACGTTGAGGTGAGCTTAAACAAGTTACAGAATAGGGGGGCTGACTGAACATACTGACGCTGTAGCTTGGTCGGCCGACCGTCTAGCCAGACAACTCAAGACGAGCCTTCTAGAGTCTGACCAGCGAGTCGTGACAAAAGCATTTTTTTCGAGTTCATTATATGGCAACAATTTTACCTATGAAATAAGCTGTCAGTTATAAGTACCTATGACACCGCCATACATTTCGTGTTACCAGCATGCGTTTTTTTCAAATTTGCCGCCTTGTTCTTGTGTCACGACTCGCTGGTCAGACTCTACGAGCCACCAACCAATGTCGCGCCGTCGGAGGCTTGTTGGCGACCGTCTAGCAGACGCTTTTTAACGTCAGTCGTCAAGTCACACATAGCCTCGTTAAAAAAACTCAATATTAGTAGCGTAGGGCGTATGCATATGCAGGCAACAGAAAAGTAGAGTGTATATATAACTCGGGTCTAAAAGCCATATTACCCCTCGAAATATTTTCCCTCACTTCGCTCGGGAAAATAACCATCTCGTGGTAATATGACTTATTTTAGCCTCTTGTCATACAAGCTACTATTTATGGAAAACATATAGGATATGATGTGGTTGGATAAGCACTCAAACTAGATTTTATGGTATTTTTACAATACGCACTAATATAAAAGTTCAAAAAACATACCATTACAACCCGATTTTTCATAATTTTCTTCTTCGAGCCCTTTCTTAATGTAAAAAGTTCGAATTCATTTCTTTAGTATGTTGATTTTTTTATTTATTTCATAGGCCACATTGTCTTAGGTAGGTCTGAAATTTGACATTTATGTTGTCGTCCGCAACTATTAATTTTGCAAAGCTAATATTATAAATAAATAATATGAAGTCCAAGGGAGCACCGTATCGTGTACCTACGAAATATGAAGATTTTACCACTTATGATGTGGTAATTGTGATCCTGTCATAATGCTTACGCCATCCTGTGAAGTACAGTGCTACAGTGCCAACGAATTGAATCCTACCTAATCATTAAGAGAAAGACATAGTCACAATGTTTATAAGATCAACTCGGAATCGTCTACAATTGAACGTTGCACTGATCTCCCTCTAATACTTCTGCTGCTACAGAAACTATCGATGAGATAAAGACAGTAGTATAGCAGAATGAACAAATCGTGGACAATACAAGACGATTGGATTGTATTCTTTCAGGCAAGAAATTCTCTAGAACATTATAACTTATGCTGGTATGTACCGGAAGCACGGCGTCCTGCAAAATTCTATCCCTATCTCTTATAACTTCGTATCACTGTTTAAATTTTCACTGCTTCAAGGAATTGCAGACTTGTATTTGATTTTTATTTCAACTTGATACGTGTACGCATTCCTGAGAAAAAGGGTATCTCATCATTGACGTTCATTGTACCGGAATGAGGGCTGTCAAATATCGGCTGTTAAAAAAATCTGATTATATACTGGTTCCATAGTCTCCGGCGCCGTGACCCGTAGGTACTACTAGAAAGTAGTAATTTTGCATGGGGAGGTATAAAACCTAATCACGCCGACAAAGAGGTATAACAAAATCTTAGCAAAATGTAATCAATGTTCTCCTGCTTATGTTTATGCGATTTTGCACCTTAGAGGAAACCGCATAGAGTTACTTTAACAAAGTTAATCTAACGTAGGTACTATTGACTTATGAATGGTATGTCATCCACCGAAATGTATCTAAGAAACATACCTACTTATATAATAAAATACGAAAATGTAAACAAGTTTCTGTCATTTTCAAGTAAGATGTTTTGACAATTTCATTTTCTCTAAGGAGGATTGTGATTTGAATGAAGCTGTATACGTGACACAAAAAATCTTCAATCGCAAATCCATGGGATACAATTTAGGACAGGGAGAGTTATTATTATACCGATTAGTTATATCAGTCAGACTCCCACTTGGCCGGTTTTTAGGGTTCCGGTACCTCAAAAGGAAAAAACGGAACCCTTATAGGATCACTCGGTACTCGGTTGTCTGTCTGTCCGTCTGTCACAGTCGATTTGCTCCGAAACTACTGGACCGATTGCGTTGAAATTTGGTACACATATGTAAATTGTTGACCCAAAGATGGATGCGTAAAGTAAATTAATGAATTCTGAACAAGGGGGCCACTGGGGGTAAACTGGAAAATTAAAAAAAGTTCCGCAAACTGTATTGTGTGATATATCAAATGAAAGGGGTTGTTGTAAGCATCTCTGATATATTAATTTATAATTTTAGCAAAAATAGATTTTGAAGTAATTTAGGAAATAATACGAAAATTGACTACCCCCCCCCTTATCTCCGAAACTACTAGGCTTAAAATTCTGAAAAATATATGGAAAATAGTTCCTTGCCTAAAGATTACAAGAAAACCTATGAGAAGTTTGAGTATTCAAAGTAACGGGAAAATTTTCAATATTTTTGTGTAATTTGTATGGAGCGCCCAATGCTTAGAGAATAGGAATATTACGGAACCCTCACCACGCGAGTTGAACTCGCACTTGTCGGGTTTTTTTTTAGGTTTCCATAGCCAACAGAGAAGTATCCACTTAAACTTAATTAACGGTCGTATCTCCGAAACAACCCGCTTCTTTTTTATATTACATCATTGGCCCATGCATAGTATTGCCAGTGAAAGGTTTAGTTTTCAAAAAAGAATGTTCAACCGGTTATTGTCAAATCCGGTTCTATTAGAGACAAAGTTGTCAGTTTTTACCATGCGATATGTGCAATGTGCCTACCTACCAGCCCTCATTGGTATAAGTAATCTAATTATCGTTTGACGTGAAATCTTGGGTAGGTAGTGAATCAATATTTGCCGCGTATCGCATTGCTGTTTCTGACTGTTCTTTTTAGAAACAAGTTAAATAGTGCGATATTTTAAACTGAAAACAATATTGAATGAGATATTTAGCAATGGATTACATAAGCGGATGGTGTAAGAGCAAGAGAAGGCTGGACGGGAGCACGGCCATCGTGACGGGAAGTAACTCGGGCATCGGCAGGGAAGCCGCCTTAGATTTGTATTTGAGAGGTAGGTACGTATTGTGATGCGACTAGCGGCTAATTTACCATGATCACTAATATTCATTAAGCACCTTGTCCCATTAGTGAACTCGTGTGACATACACCTACCTACTTGCCGAAGTTGGTATCTTATTTTCTCGTCCCATTAGTTTTTCGTTAAATTATTATTTCGTCTCATCCTGTTTATCAAACTCATTCTTTATTCGTCTTGTTCGCTATTCGCCACTATCTTCTTTGGTCAGAATCTGAAATTTGTCTTTCTCTTAATAAGTCTTATTCGGCTATGGGCTCAATCTTTATTTGTCTCACTCGTTTTTGCCTCATTTACTTATTTGCCCAATTTTTTTAAAACTTTCTTTGCTTGTCACTTTCGTAATTACTAAAAGGGTCTGCTAGACGGTCGCCAACGCGCCCCTCCGACCGGGCGACCTAGGCCGGCACCGACCGCTGTAGTATGAAATTTTGCTGCACCGATGAACGAGTAGCTAATGTGCCCAAAAAAACCGCATTAAAATAGGTCCATTTGTTTCGGAGTTACGATGCCACAGACACACATACACGTCAAATTTATAACACCCCTCTTTTTACGTCGGGGGTTAAAAAAGAAAAAGAACAAGACAAAAAAGAATTGCCACCAACGGCACCAACTACGAAGGTGACTTTAGATAGACTGCGAATGATACTAAAAGGCCAGGGAGACAAACAAAGAATGACTCTAAAAAGACCGTGGCGAAATACAAATAAGAATTATTAAGAGAGAGACTAATTATTACAGATTTTGACTAAAGAAGATAGTGTCGAATAGTGAACAAGACTAAAGAATGAGTGTCGAATACTGCACGAGACGACATAATAATTGAACGAAAAACGAATGCGACGAGAAAATACGATACCCGGAAGTTAACCTACTTAGTGCGACAAAGGACCTTAGTCCTTTGTCGCACTAAGTAGGTTATAAATCATCACAGCTTACTGTGATGATTTATTTGCTCTCTCTTCCTACTATACCGGGCTCTCAGTGAAGTTCCGTTAATTTACTTTACGCGTCCATCTTTGGGTGACCAATTTACATATGTGTACCAAATTTCAACTCAATCGGTCCAGTAGTTACGGAGCAAATCGGCTGTGACAGACGGACAGACAGACAACCGAGTGATCCTATAAGCCTTATAGGTGGATATTAAATCCCTTTCCGATCCGATGCTGGCTGATCTCAACCACCATGTGAAAGAAGCTCTTCTATAACTTGCAGCTGATAGTATGCTAAAATTGGAGTTTGTATCCGTATCAATCGGTGCGTTTTGGGTGAAAAGAATGGCTGAATATCCCGATCTAGCAAAGGAAGCCCTTAGTATTTTGATACCATTTGCAACTTCTTATTTGTGTTAGCTTTCATTTTCTTAAATGGTCGATATCAAAACAAAGAAGAGTAATAGATTGAATTTGGAAAATGATTTAATCGTCTGCGTATCGCGAACGGAACCACGTTTTGATAAATTAGTTAAAATGAAACAAGCTCATTCTTCGCACTATTAAAAATAAAAACCGGTCAAGTGCGAGTCTGACTCGCGCACCGAGGGTTCCGTACGAAATATCATACAAGTTACAACACACCCGCTTACCCCGCCCATTAATTTTGAAAAAAATCTTAACAACGCATAGTGTAGTTAAGTCATGAGTACCTATACAGCGCCATTTATCGGTGCATTTTGTTACTAACTTGCGCGACCAAGGAACTCGGAATGTACAGTAAGGGAAATGTATTCACGTACCACCGTAGAACCCTGTCGCAATTAACAGGTATCCGTCACTCAAGCTCGAGTGGTATGTCACCTTATTGCGATAGGGTTCTACGGTGGTACGTTAATACATTTCCCTTACTGTATGTTGGTTTTTCAGCGATAATTCTTTATCAAGTGAATTAATTTCGATAATTCTTTTTTTATTTGCTATATACTTTCAGAACACTTTCAAACGAATTTGAAGGAAAAAAAATAAACACAGAAGTATTAAATTGCAACAAAATTAACATATGATTTTTGAAGAATAAAAAAAAACACGCTAGATAGAGGTCTCGTTATACTTTTCCGGTAATATTCACGTTAATATTAATCATATATATTATTTTAAAATTTTTCGCTTGGTTAACTTCAGAGATGAGGGGGGGAATGGTATTTTTTTCAACATTTTTCTTTATAACTCAAAATTTTAGCATTGTAGAAAAAAAAAACTGTTTTAGAATGTACAATTCAAGCCCTTTCATATGATACCCCACTTGGCCTACTAACTAGACTTTGAATTTTTGCCCCCCTCTTATCCGCCCTTTTTTATACAAATTAAAACTGTATATTAAATTTTTTCATTTTCCATACACGAGGATTAGCTTTGTTTACAACTATTCCAAATTTCAAATCGATAGCATTAGTAGTTCCTGAGATATTTGACTTTGTGACAGACAGATAGACGGACGGAGTCGCACCATAATAAGGGTTCCGTTTTTACCTTTTTGGTCCGGAACCCTAAAAATACAAATTACATTTTATAGTCGTAATTAAATAAATGCACACGTCTAAGAATTATTTCAGTTTTATTAAAATGAACATGCTTGAAAAAAACATCATTCCTTGTATAGTCACGAGAATTTTTCGAAGCTGATCCTCGGCACTCCCCTGGATATGTGCCGGGGGCCGCGACCCACACTTTGAAAAACACTAAGGGTTCCGTTTTTTCCTTTTGAGGTATCGGAACCCTAAAAAGTAAACAAAGGTAACTGATCTGATGTAATATTTCAACTTTTTTTTATCATGTATCAAATCACTATTGGTTTGAGAATGAGCATGTTAAATGAGTTACTTCGAAATAGTGACTAAGGTAAACGTGCACTGTTTCGACATGTTAAGCCTCCCTCCATCGCTTTGAAATCTTTTGTGTGAATTTAATGCAAGAATTATATCGTTTTTTAGTTTCAATATCTATATTTTATTAATTTACTTGTAGACCTCGTATTTAAGAATCTTCAACCGATTGAGCTGCAATTTTGGGTTTAAGTATAGTTTGGAGTTTGGATGATGATTCAATATTAATATTGAATCATCATCCAAAGGGCTGATCTGATGATTAGAATCGTCTCAACGAGTAGTTGATGACGGTATACCTACAGAAAAGTACAGTTGGCAATAACAGATTGTACGGTCAAGGACTTTAATTTTTGAGCCATTTAGGTGTCAACAAATTTTTGTTTATTAATATTTAAGCTATGGAATGTCCACTATAAAGTGAGCTCTAATCGGCTCAACAATTAAAGTCTGTGACTGTCCCAAACATTTAATTTTTGACAGAAACTTTTATATTACATAGGTGGCCGCGTAATAATGGCATGTCGCGACATTAATAAAGCAAATATGGTCAAAGCAGACATGGAATCATTACATGGAAACGTAGAAGGAAGCGGAAGTCTAGTCGTTCAGAGATTGGATCTTGCCAGCCTGAGCTCTGTGCGTGAGTTTGCGTCCTTGATATTAGCCGAGGAGGCAGAAATTCAAATTTTAGTGAACAATGCTGGAGTTATGATGAGTCCACAAGGAGTCTCAGACGATGGCTTCGAGACGCAAATAGCCACAAACCACTTTGGACACGCCCTCCTTACGCTGCTCTTGTTACCAAAGCTTGCCAAAAGCAGTCATTCCAGGATCGTATTCGTCTCCTCCAGGCTACATCAACGTAAGTTTTTGCTTTATTAATTGTTAACTAGATATTATAAATCTAGATTAGGTATCCTATAAATAAGCTGCATTTGGGGTAATCTCGAAAACGGGGTAAAATCACAAATATCTACAAAACTTAAAGCAATTTAAACTCTGGCAACACTTGCCAATGTTGTCTGTCTCCATCTGTCCCCCCGCTTCTGTTCCCTCCGGTTTCCGAGTTTCCGAGTTGTCACCTCAGAGTTGCGTTTGAATGGGAACTTACCACGCTCAGTGGGATAATTGTGCAGAAGGTTAAATATTCCCGGAATCCTCAGTGTTCACTGACTGAAGTTTAAAAAAAAGGTTAAAACCCCCACGGGTAAAATTCGAATACACACTATGTACCTTTTACCCGATTACGGCAGAGCCGAAATGAAGAAGGCAGGGATTGGAACCGGTTTTTTCAAAAATCCCCGAAGTAGTCTAATCATTTGAATTATTTTAGGCTCTTAATGTAGGACTCTATCGTGTATTTAGGTAACATATTCGTATTATTAGACTGCCCGTGCCCGATCAAAAATGATATTATAACATTTATAACCAAAGAACGAAATAATACCGGTTTCATTTGTATGGAGAAAATACCGGTATCCGATCCCTGGAAGAAGGAATACAGTCTATGTTTGTATTTACGTGTGTTCCACCGTAGCGTTTAAAATACTGAACCGACTATGATGAACGAGGTGTCAAATGATTCGAAATTATGCTCCGGGTGATAAGGTAACGGCACCTAATAACGAGGTACCTATACCTACCTACTCATTTTCAGCACCTATTACCGCGGTATTTACAAATATGCGTTTTATAAGCATACGGATTGATTTACTTTGAATCTAAGCTCACACGATTATATGCTAGTTTTTTGATTATCGAATGTGTGTGGCACAGTCAGACCATCTGAAATAATCGTGTCCGCGTCGGCAACGGAGGAGCAGGTCGTCCCATATAATATAAACGCACGACGCCTCACGTACGTGGACTCGAGTTTTATTTAGCGAATTCGCATTAATTGTATCAAGAGTATAATGGTCTATTATACTGGTTTATAGTACTGTTCTTTGCAATTCTATATTAATATTTTAAAACAGTACTTTCACCAAACGTAGATCAATATACCTAACCATCACAAAAATGCCATCACTCGTAAGGAATCATTCTTAGATTGTGAGTCGAGTCCAAACACGAATACTTTCAACTCGCCCAAAAATATGTATATCGAACTTACCACAAAACACATCAAATGTATTATTTGTAATCACGTTCTAAAAAACAGCTGTAGAGAGATATAGGCATAGCAACACCACAAAATTGAAAATATCAACCCTGTATAGGTACCGTTACCATTACTAGGCTGTCTTCTAGAGAACCCCGCCCGAAGTCCGCTGTAGAGAAGTACAGCCGGACAGCGGGACAGACACCGGACATACACCTACGTACTATTTTCAGCCCAAATTGAAGCATAGAACTTCGTTCGCTTCGCTCGCTCGTTTGATAAAACTAGGTTATTCATGTATCACGCGTGATAAATCTGTGAAATCGTGATTGTGTCAAATCAACATACCTACTTAATTATTCATTATTCATATTATAGTTTTAGGTGTATTCTTAGTTCCAGGCGCGGAACTTGACTTCGATGATATCAATTTTGAGACCACACCTTACGATCCTCTGCGAGCGTATGGCCGCAGCAAAGTCGCAAATATATTATTTGCACGAGCTCTTTCACAAAAATTGCGAGTAAGTTATTGCATCCTATAAGGTAGAAGTACTAGTGCCCGACATGTCAACAGAAAATACTTATTTGAATCACAATAAATTATGCTCATTTAAGATGTATTAAACAGTTTGATACGGTTTGGGAGACGAGGTCTTTTCTCAAGTTACTGATATAGATTTCGTTTCATATGGTGATCTTATGGTGATAATAGATATAAGAATTAGGTAATCAATCCGAATGTACGAGTAAATGGCAGGCGGTTATGCTGGCAGGCCCAATAGATGTCATTTCAGTACAAATGTCATGATCATGAATGACAGACTGACATTTATTGGGACTTAAAGGTTTAACTTGTGGCGTTTTGTCGCGCATCAAAACTCCTTCGTTATCTTAACTTTTCTATCAGCTTTGAGCTGCAGTTGTTTTCAGAGAGAAGATTGACAAGTTGTCACAGAATAAAATGTTATGTTCAATGTCATGTAATTTGTATATTTAAACTGAAAAGCATAATACAGTTCGTTTAGTGGAATCAGCGTTTATTTCTACTCCTACCGGCTAGAACACATCACGAGATAAATCTCGATAATCACGGGGGCGACGAGAATCGCCCTCCCCAAAAACTCATTGTCCCAATTGATGGCAGCTGGTTTTAACAAATATGTTCATAACTTATAAATAAGTTATTTGTCTTGAAATTGTGATAAGAAATATTGAAGTCACTAACATTTAGTAACTTAAAAATGATGTCGTGATCAATCTTAGTTTATTATTCGCTAGTTAAATTATATTCGTCGAGTACTAGTACCGCGTAGGGCACTAGTAGGTACTTCTACCTTACCTACCACAGGCAAAGCTAGTGTATCCATGGGTATTAGGTACCTACTAAAGAGGTAAAAGTTTGTAGCTATATGAGTTTGGGTCAGAAACTTTCGATCAAAGAATTCTTTTACGAGTGCAGTGGATATCTAGGCTATATAACTAATAATTTAACTCCCGAGTCCCGATTTCACTTGCGTTCTTTGTTTGTATTGCGCGGGCGGAGCTTTTCAGCAATTATCCTGACCTTGGCCCTGTGGTGAGACTGGTGGAGAGTGCCTAGTGTGCACACTAAATTAGCCTTTTGTGCCTACAGAGCAAAAGTCAGTGAGATTATAGCTTTGTGAGTCTGAATGTAGGGGGTAGGTAATATCTGGAACCACTTATCCGATTCGTCTTGGAAACAAACAGTAAGACAATACGATGATGGTGGGCTACAAGCGTTCGGTCTGTGTGATGGTTATTTTATTAGCCAGACGAGTCTCATGCGCATAGACTTACCAATCTAAAGAAGCTGCGTTGTCAGCAAGCGACTAATGAAGTCCCTCACGCACAACACAGCGCATCCTGAGCTCTGGAGACCTCAGTTTTTCACCACCCACACGAGATATAGGCATAGCAACACCACAATTTTTATGGCTGCGAGTGAAGATAATTCCCCAATTGCGGCTCCAAAAATGAGCGTACTCACTTTCCGCAGTGCCCTTCCTCTCATAATTTGCTTCGCTTACCTATCATTTTATTCTGTGCCCTATGTCCAGGAACACGACATAGGCAACGTGAGCACATACAGCTTGCACCCAGGGGTGATCAGAACGGAGATCGGGCGGCACTTCAGCGAGTCCTTCTTCCCCGGGACCACCTGGGTGTTCAACAATCTCTTGTCCTGGTTCCTGAAGTCGCCGCGATGCGGGGCGCAGACCACCATCTACTGCGCCGTGGATGAACAGTGCGCCGCTCAATCTGGACTTTATTACAGGTTACTATGAAATTATGTAAATTAGAATGTACACGCGAATTAGTTGCAATAAGTATACTTCTAAACGAAGTATGATAGTGTTTTATAAGTTACTTATAAAGTTATAAACATACATCGGGGTTTTGAAAGAGTAGAGAAAAACAGGTAGGTTAGTCTCAGTAAATGTCATATATTATGCCTAATGAAAGTAATGAATAACTAGCTCTCTGCGAATTGTATTGTATACACACTATGCTACAATTTTATTTTTATTCATGTAGTACTTTAGCTTTACTACCAAGCTTTATGAGATAACTAGCTTTTGCCCGCGACTTCGTCCGCACGGAACTCGTTTATATCGTAACTCCATACAAACTTCCCCCCCCTTTCACTCCCTTCATCATCATCATATCAGCCGAAAGACGTCTACTGCTAGACATAGGCCTCCCCTAGAGAGTTTCACTCCCTTAGGTAATTAATTTTGGGACAAAAACTATCCTTTGTCCTTCTTCGGAATTCTAAGTATCACTGCACCAAATTTCATCTCAATCAGTTCAGCGGTTTTAGCGTGAAAAGGTAACAGACAGACAGTTTTACTTTTGCATTTATTTATTTTTATTATTTATAGTATGGATTATTTGAAACGAAAAGGGCTTCCTTTGGCTGAGTTACAAATTATTTTATAGATAAGCTTTTTCCAAAATTAATGGGTGGGGCAAGACGGAACCCTCGGTGCGTGAATCAGACTCGCACTTGACCGGTTTTATTACAAACATAGACTCCGCCGCCAACTTGGTGTTTCTGTGGCCTGGCCTCGGCGGTCAATAGTAAACTATTATTTATTTTTATTTTTATTTTATTTATTGTTTTAAGTATACATACCACTTACAGACTATCCAACGCGTGATACATATAACAGTAAGAAATATTTTACAAGACCAAAAACACAATATTATTTCACTTATGCTCCTCGTTAAACAATGTACTATTAAGGCCTCTATTGTTGCACGAAGTGTTTGCGATCGCAGTTGAATTTCTTTGCCTTGTAACAATTCGTTCATAGTTTTTAGTGTGCTATAACAAGTCAGAATTTTTATTTAAAACCAACTTTCTTTTATTAAAAACTAGCTGCCGCCTGCGACTTCGTCTGCGTGGACCTGGGATAATAACTATCCTATATTTTAATCCAAACTATAAACAATCTTCGTGCAAAATGTCATCCAAATCGGTTAAGCCGTTTAAGCGTTATTGAGTAACAAACATCTAAACATACAAACATCCAAACTTTCACATTTATAATATTATAGTGGGATGCGTTTTACTTTTAGCTCAAGTTTAATTTGGAAATGTCTTGATAGGTTTTGTGAACGATTTTTAAACCATCGCTGATGGACAGACTTGAACCCTGTAGTTTTTTAATAGCATTTGGGATAGTCATTAAATAATTTGCTATGAAATTTAAGTCGCTTCTGATATTTGGATTACCAAATGCTCTTTTTGCTTTAGTAACACTCTGGCCTTCTGAGGCACTGAATGTATTCAAAACACATTTAACTTCATCATTATTGTTTTCCATAATATGTTAGCTTCTATCCACGTTCCCCGTCAAATAATTGTTGGTCGGGGTGGCAAAGGCATTCAGGGAAGCATCTCTTTAAACTTTTTTTATTATTTTGGGATTAACGTATCCACATTTTGATAAAGTATTCCGACTAATTCAGCCACTCTATTCAAACCATGGGCCAAACGTGGGACGTGCAAAAGATTAGGAAAATACTTTTTAAATTCCTTCCCGCTTTTAGCATGTAGCCCACACCGTCAGTTACATGTAAAAGCAATTTATTGTGATTATTATGGTCAACACCCCAGAATTCATCAAAAATGAGTGTGTTTGTTATTGTTTAAGTGTTGAGTGTCAATATTGTCATTACGAAATGCCCATACTATAACATTAGCTATTTGACGACCGTTACCATACGTGGTTTCGTCAACACACGTAAATAAAATAAATAAATAAATATAGTAGGACAATTCACACCAATTGATCTAGTCCCAAACTAGGCAAAGCCTGTACTATGGGTACTAGACAACGGATAAACATACTTGTATAAATAAATACATACTTAAATAGATATTAAACATCCAAGACTCGAGAGCAAACATTCGTATTCATCATACAAATATCTGCCCCGACCGGGGATCGAACCCGGGACCTCAAGCTTCATGGTCAAGTTCTCTAACCTCATCAAGGTTCTAAGCTCATTCCGTATTGTATTAATTTTTTCATCGTAAACTTTACTTAAATAATCTCGCCGCAGTTGACCGACATTCCGAAGAAACTTTTACAGGTTTTCTGTATTTACCGGTAACACATTTTTCGATAAAAATCACTATTGAAATCATATAGTTATCTTACCCGTATGTTTATTAGACGCAACATGGCGCGTTACACCAAACTTCGTTTGGGCGAAGCTAACATGTGTCTGCATAATTTTCTATCCACGAATGCACGAACACGTAAGCTTTTTTTCTTGCGGACATGTTTGTATTGACTATTATATAGTATTTTTAAAATGCAATTGCATATACGTAAATTATCTAATATCTAAAACACGATAGGACAGTACTTAAGTGTCAAATATCAATCTTGACGTCCTATAATATGTCTGTGAACTATTTGCTTAATAAATGAGTAGGGACTTGACTGAAGAGGTTGATAATGACTGACCATTTCATTTATATAATACTAGCTCCCGCCCGCGACTTCGTCTGCGTGCACCCGGGATAAATAGTTATTTGTTCAACAAGAGAGCAAAGTAGATTTTTGCTGCGAGTGTTGATGTTGAGTCCCGAGCAAGCGAAAGATTCTATAGTTGAATCACGAGCGTAGCGAGTGATTCAAAATTAGAATCTTGAGCGTAGCGAGGGACTCAAAGACACGAGATGCAAATATCTTTGCTCTCGTGTGATACATACAACTTTTCACCTCAGCGGCGAGAACATATAACGCAAAGGAATAAGACGCCACATAGAAGCAATTAAATCATTTTTATGTAAAAAAACCGGCCAAGTGCGAGTCGGACTCGCGCACCGAGTTTTCCGTACAAACCTGTAGGTATATAAATTATTAAAAATATTTTTATTTTATGATGTAACTAAACATTTACGGTTTTCGCAATTTTTCCTTTATCTGTGCTAATATAAGACGTTGCTTCTTACCAAATTTCAAGATTCTGAATTCACGGGAAGGACCCTGTAGGTTCTGATTCCCTTGCGAGTTTCGAAAATTTGCGGAAATTTACGGCATAAACGGCTGTATCTGTTGATTGCGTTGGCTTAGAAGTTTGATTTTTTCACAGCTCCAAGGAACAGTAGACCTGAGTATTTGACATACATTTTAGCTTGATACCTCCACGCATTCCTGAGAAAAAGAGTCTTGACAGACGGACGGACAACAAAGTGATCCTATAAGGGTTCCGTTTTTTCCTTTCGCGGTACGGAACCCTATAAACAAACAACAAATAATATGAAATAACAAACATTAACTACAATCACTCTCTCCCATAACATTAACTTTACGTGACATTAAGAAAAAACTAAGTCCGTTTCCGTTTGTTTATGCATTTTGCTGATACTTGTCCAATGTCCAAGATGAACTTACTTAGAAAACACAGTTCAGCCCTCTTTGACGGTATCTCTCAACTCTTGAGGAGTTAAAACATCGGCTTCGTCACTTGATTCACTCATATTTAGTACAGTTTTTAATGTTTGTTTAAGTTATGTTTTATCTCCAAGAAAACGTAATAAAGTTCAAACGCGCTAACTTTTTAAAGAATATAAAGTGCGTTCTGAAACTGTATATAAATTTATATTCATTCACCATATAAAAAAGTAAAGACTTATAATATTAAATGTTCGCGATAAATATCGCATTTCTTCATTGTATTTTAAGAATAATGTAATACTAATATGATTAAAATAATATTATATTTAATATAGGTTTCATATTTTTATACGAGTTTAACACGAGTCGAATTTTATTTTGTAGGGGCAGGCTAAAAATATTTTCGTGCAAAATTTCATCCATCTCGGTTGGGCCATTTTAATGTCATTGAGTAACAAACATCTAAAAATCCAAGCATCCAAACTTTCGCATTTATAATATTAGCAGGGTAGGATTAGTAGGATTATTTTGTCAAGTTTTTTTTCAATTATTTATTCATTAGGTAACCTGCTAGCGTACATTCTGTTTTTTACGTCAATTCCTACTATTTGGCTAATCTGAAACATTACCGCGCCCACCGCGCCGAAAACCCCGATGACTGCTTATAAATCAATTCAGTTACGCTTTGTGACCTTATAGTAGGTATATATAGGATAAATACTTACTTACTTTATAATCTTTTAGAAAGAGAAAACTGGGTGAAAAGCAAAAAAATGTACATGGTTAAGGGCCTTTTAATGTAATCTACGATTTCACTTTTTTTCAGTTTCGTAACGACAATTACCCATATAAAATGTAAGTACGTTAAAAGGTGTACAATTCTCTCTCTCAACGATGTACAATTTTTTTACTTTCCAACCAAATGATATGCCAGTAGCTTGCTTAAACATAGGTTACCTACTTTTTAAAGACTCGTAGATTCACCGTGCAGCAGAACCAATAGCATAAAGGAGTGGGTACGTACATATATAGTGGAAATAAAACACTTTAGCATAAAACGTAGCGTTGTAAATACGGTAGCATAATGGAGTAGGCTAACTCAGTATATTTTTCATTTAAGTGACTGCGCGGTAGCAGACCCATCGGAATACGCTCGAAACGACGTCATCGCTGGAGAATTATGGTACGCGACCATAGCAGCTCTAAAGTTACGAGAGGATAATTTGTTCGGCGAGAATGCTCTCTAGCTATGTACATTTTAGGAACAAATGCTTTGTTTGGTGATAAAGCAGGAGTAGGTACCGAGCTAGAGGCCAGATAAGCAGCCAAACAAAAACAACGGAGCGAATATTATCTAGTTATGACATAATCTAATGATAAAGTATCTGCGCATTTCTAGAAAAGTCTGTACCAGTTACGTACGTCAATAAAGGCAAAATTTTGATTATCCTTTTATACTCCTTTGTTACTAATTTTTCAAGTAAAATTATATCAATTTTGTTACGGTTTTTTTATATTCAATTTTAATTTAAATTTATGTAATTAGTAATTACGCAAAGAAATACATGTATTATTTTGAATAAATAGTTATTTGTGCAACAAGAGAGCTGTGTTTTTTTGCTGCGAGTGCTTCAAAGTTTGAATCTTGAGCGTAACGAAGGGCTCAAAAGCACGAGACGCAAATACTTTGCTCTCGAGTGACACATACAACTTTTCACCTCAACAGTGAGAACATATTCACACTAAAAATATTATATACATAGGCTTTTACGTACTCGCACCTATTCGTCTCGTGATTATTCAGGAAGAAAACTGATTCAGCGTTCGTTACTGCTTAAGTAGGTACTGAAAGCACACGAGAGTGCGCAGCGAGACAAGGCATACACCAAAGCACATTTTAGTAATCTATGCGAGACACTAACACAACACTAAAAACTAACCGTATTATTGTCACTCATAGTCTTACATTTCACCCATATTTTCGAACTATTATTGAAATATTCAACACTACCTGTTGCCCTTACGCGTGTCTCGCGTGCACACATAAAACTAGCCGTATTAATATTAAAATACTGCCTTGTTCACTGATTTCACTATATTTCCTAATTAGATAGATAGTTAATTTATCATTCTTAGTCGTTTTTATATTTAAAACTAATATCAATAGCGCAAGAATGAAGAATGACATACCTGATCAAATCTAAAACTATTTAACAGCGAACTATTTTTTAAAAGGGTTGGGGCGCCAGGCGTGCGTTTGGAAACTGCATCTGTTGTATACGTTCTTAAAAATGAAGATGGTTAAAACTAGAATAATTCATTAGTCAGAGTATGAAAATTAATAAAATACAAATACTCTTTATTGCACGCCTACCTCACACAATAAATGCATAGCATTAATGTTTATCATCATATTATACGCCACTATGTCAGTTCGACTCCAGGACCGAAACTCGAAACCTATTCCGCTGCAGCGGAGAGTCAGGCAAGGAGATGTTATTTCTCCAAAACTGTTCACCGCTGCACTGGAGGATGATTTCAAGACTCTGGACTGGAGAAGGATAGGCATCAACATCAACGGCGAGTACATCACTCACCTTCGGTTTGCTGACGACATAGTAGTCTTGGCTGAGACCATGGAGGACTTAAGTACGATGCTCGATGACCTAGCTTCCGAGCGAGTTGGTCTAAGAATGAACATGGATAAGACGAAGGTCATGTCAAATGCCCATGTACAACTCCCATTACAATCGGACACTTTACGCTCGAAGTTGTAGACGATTATGTATACCTAGGACAGACTGTCCAGTTAGGTAGGTCCAACTTCGAGAAAGAGGTCAATCGTCGAATCCGACTCGGCTGGGCAGCGTTCGGGAAGCTCCGGCACATCTTTTCGTCCAATATCCCGCAGTGTCTCAAGACGAGAGGCTTTGACCAGTGTGTGTTGCCAGTGATGACATATGGCACTGAAACTTGGTCGCTTACTATGGGCCTCATAAGAAGGCTCAAAGTCACCCAAAGGGCAATGGAGAGGGCTATGTTAGGAGTTTCTCTGCGTGATCGCATCAGAAATGAGGCTATCCGCAGCAGAACCAAGGTAACCGATATAGCCCTCCGAATTGCTAAACTTAAGTGGCAGTGGGCGGGGCACATTGCACGTAGAACCGATGGCCGCTGGGGCGGAAAGGTTCTCGAGTGGCGACCACGTACCGGAAGGCGCGGCGTGGGTAGGCCCCCCACAAGGTGGACTGATGACCTGGTAAAGGTCGCGGGAGTCCGCTGGATGCGGGTGGCGCAGGACCGGTCAATTTGGAACTCTCTGGGGGAGGCCTATGTCCAGCAGTGGACGTCTTTCGGCTGATATGATGATGATGATGAATGTTTATCTATTTAAGCAAAACGGACTTTATTCTTAGATGTTTCATGTTTTTTTTCTTAAATGTAATATGCCTTTGTGTACATTTTTTTGGTAATTTAAATTTATTAGTACCTACTTATGTTAATTTGTGTGTTTTCGAACGTGTTACGCTTCGCACTGTTTTGGGGGTCTACTTTGAAATTCGAATCTATGAATAGACGTATTTCTGAGGGCCTACCGCGAAACGAAATTCGTTTTCGTTCGTGTATCTCCCTCTTTGTCGCTCGAACTAGTAAGTGCAACAGAGACGGAGATACACGAACACGAATATCGTTTCGCGGTAGGCCCTCTGTCATATTCTTTTTTCGTAATGAAATGAAAGGGACAGAGCTCATAAAGTTCAAGTATTCTGAATTTGTAATAGACCCCAAAGCTACTTTGATTCACGGAGTGAGCAAAATCGCATTTTGCTCACTGTTTTCACGTTCACGCAGCAAAATATGGTTGTTTGAGCTGCTGAGGTGAAAAATATATTTATTATCTCGTAAAGTATGCGTCATGATGAATATTTTATAATGATAAAAGTTGTTAAAAAAGGCTTTGAACATTTCATGAAAAAAAAACCAGCACCGAAATGCTGCTTTTTGAAAAAGTTCAACAGAGATAGTTTATTTATACCATCTCCATCTCAGCATCGAGCCGGGAGTCCGGTACGGTCCGGGAAAGCGGCGAGAGTTTTGGTTGGGTACAGTCACTAGTATTTATATCTGCCATAACAAAGAAAGCAAAAATATCTGACACGTCCTAACTGCTTAAGAAATATAGTGTCGTGTCAGATATTTTCAGATTCTCGTGACTGTAGGTACCTTTGCGCCAGGAATAGTTCGGGCCGGTAATTCGACTGATGTTTTTTTTTTTGTGTCTGTACCTACCCTTTGAACGCCAAGAACCTATTGAATAATAAAAAAAGGTTTGTATTTGCTCTCTTGTAACAGTTGTTGAATGATGTTGGACCCTTTGAACGCCAAGAACCTAATTAATAAAAAAGGTTTGTATTTGCTCTCTTGTAACAATGATGTTGGCGTGACAATGTCTTTTTTGGAATTCTTGATTGGCGGCGAAAGGGTTAAAAGGAAATAAGAAAATCGGTCCACCATACAAAAACAAGCATTTCGAGTTTTCGAGCCGCGGTAGGCCACTGTTTTCTGTGTCAAATTGAAACCTATGTCATCAAATAAAATATTTACAATACACATGGTGTTACTTTCCCGCACTAGTGCGAAAATGAGCACTTTCCGAGCATATGTTGAAACTTTAAAGAGCCATATGTACTGTAATAGTTATTTACAGTACACTTGTATCGTAATAGTTGATACAAGTGCAGAAAATAGGAAATCTGCAACGAGTCGCGATAAATTAAAACACGACCGAAGGGAGTGTTTTAAATCGACATGAGTTGCGAATTACCTATTCGCACGTGTATCGTACAACGTTTTACAGTACATATGGCTCTTTAAAGTTTCAACATATGCACGGAAAGTGCTCATTTCCGCACTCGTGCGGAAAAGTAACACCATGTGTACTGTAAAACGTTGTACGATACACGTGCGAATAGGTAATTCGCAACTCGTGTCTATTTAAAACACTCACTTCGTTCGTGTTTTAATTTATCACCACTCGTTGCGAATTTCCTATTTTCTGCACTTGTATCGTACATAACTATTGCGGCTCTAGTTCTAATTAACAATAGCAGTTATCAGTTAAAACAAAATAAAGGTGTAAGTATAGTGAAACTCTTAGTTAATTTATGTTAAAAGAAATGTATCAATACCTACTTAGGTAGGACTGGTAGACTTTTTTTTGCGAATTAAATGATAAATGTAGTTTCAAACAATATTTTATTTATATACAATATTCCACAATACATTCCGTAGGTAATTACATTATTTTTATTACCTACCTTGGGGGAGGTAGTGACCTGTGCTGTGCGGTATCGTATAATTTAAGAAATGGTTGGTGTCGCACAGGTGTGCGGGGTAGGTAGGTACCTGTCTACCTTACCGCACAGTCGTCTAGCTCTAAGCTTCTTTGGGTTCCTTCCCTAAATGTTTAGGTAGGTACTAGGCCATAATACTGGTCTCACGTGTATCTCTTGGAACAAGTTGCACAACATTCTCTCACTACTTAGTTGCTACATCTGCTTTGCGGAAATAGTCCAGGCAAATTTTTCCATACAAGTTGTCAGTTACAACTTGTATGGAAAAAATGTCAAATTTGGAAATAATTTATAATAGCTAATTTTTTTTATGTAACGGATATATTATCAAATTTATCAATTAAATAGTTACCTAGAGGCAAAATCCAACAAAAAATCAGACATCAAAAAAAAAATTAATTAGCTCCTAAAAAGTCCGGATAAATATTGATATTTTTTATCTTTATTTAGGTTCATTTACATTTGCTTTAAAATATTCAATATAAATAAAATAAAAAAGACAATGAATATTTAATTTAAATCTATATAATTGGGAATGGATGAAAATTTTAGAAATGCCTGATTATTTTTTTGGTGATAGGAATAACCTTCCTTAGCACCAGAAAAAAGTTTCAGATTTTTCAGCTGCGTCAATTTTTCTTGTAAAATATAAACAGTTTCCTCACTTATGTTTTGGGTCAGTTACGGCACCTTCCTCGATCGGTCTCATATTACAAAAAATATATTAAATATGTGTGGTAAACTGACACTGACAATGATATTGACACTTGCAGCAGCTATATTGGTCATTACCAGTGTCAGTTTACCACAGATATTTAAGATAGTTTTTTTGTAATATGAGACAGATCAAGGAAAGTGTCTATTTACCGTTCTTGACCCAAAACGTACATGAGGAAACTGTTTATATTTTTCAAAAAAAATTGTCGCAGCTGAAAAATCTTAAACTTTTTTCTGGTGCTAAGGAAGGTTATTCCTATCACCAAAAAAATAATCAGGCATTTCTAAAATTTTCATCCATTCCCCATTACTTCCGGGTGGAAAGTTTGTTTAATAAACAAAAAAACGCTATTATAAATTAATGTTTTTCGAAACCATATTTTGCCTGGAGTAAAATATTAAATCTTGGAATAACCAGACTTTCTGTACAGTGATCTTTAAGTCTACTAAAACAGTATCTGTAGGTTAAGGGCAATGACAGGAAAATAATACCTATTATTATTTGAATAAAATGTTATCTCCTGCGAGTCAAATTCACTATAAAACTCCCCTACGCGACCACAAAAACTGCCGAGTTATGAGAGACCCGTATCTTGCGAGTTATAGTCGAACGAGCGAGCGAAGCGGACGTTCAGCTTGGGCCAAAAATCGTTTGTCTGTCCGGCGTCCGGTGTCCGTGTCTGTCCCGCTGTTCTCTACAACAAGTCGCATTTCTCAACCGATCCTTGTGAAATTTTGTGAGCAGGTTCGTTAATTCATTTTTAGGGTTCCGTACCCAACGGGTAAAACCGGGACCCTATTACTAAGACTTCGCTGTCCGTCTGTCTGTCTGTCACCAGGCTGTATCTCAAGAACCGTGATAGCTAGAGTTGAAATTTTCACAGATTATGTATTTCTGTTGCCGCTATAACAATAAATACAAAAAAACCGACCAAATGCGAGTCGGACTGGGGCCCCCATACAACAGACATGATTTTTTTGCCGTTTTTATAGATAATGGTACGGAACCCTTCGTGCGCGAGTCCGACTCGCACTTGGCCGGTTGTACAGTTCCAGACCAAAAAGGTAAAAACGGAACCCTAATGGTGCGACTTCGTCCGTCTGTCTGTCTGTCTGTCACAAAGTTAAATATAGCTGGAACTACTAATGCTATCAATTTGAAATTTAGAATAGCTGTAAACAAAGCTAATCCACGTGTATGGAAAATTAAATATATACATATTTTTAATTTCCATAAAAAAGGACGGGTAAGTCTACTTAGTAGGTCAAGTGGGGTATCATAATATGAATTACACATTCTAAAACAGTGTACCTTCTAGCAAATAAAAAAAGAATTATCGAAATTAATACACTTGAGAAAGAATTATCGCTGAACAACCAACATACATACCCAGTTCCTTGGCCGCGCAAGTTAGTAACATAATGCACAGATAAATGGTGCTGTAGGTACTCATGAGTCATGACTTAACTACACCACAGTATTACAATATGTGACTACACTATGCGTTTGTCCCTCTGTTTGTATTATACATTATTTGTTTACATAATTTTAGATTTAGGTACATATTTTTCGTATCTACGAATAACAGTAAAGGACAATAAAATATCAACATAAATGCCTTTAGTTAAAAAAATTGCTACTTAACATAAACTGTGCAATAACACACTTCATAAATATTTACACAACAGCACCAAAAGGTCTCGCTTAGATTATACATAATAAATTAAGAAGCACTAGAATGACATCAATTATGCTAGGTATTCTCAAACATGTAATGAAATGTCGTCATTGCTTGCGTTATATTATAACAGGCTTCAAAGTATCACGTTTCGGGTGGAACAACTCGAGAGAACTGTAAAGGAATTTCATACAAAATTGAAGGCCTAAGTCCGCGGCCGGGAAGTCTTTTTTTAAATTTTAATGGGAACATGGCGTCAGTGTTCATGAACAGGCTAAACAGCTGAATTATATTTTTTGACTGTGTTTTTTGTCTTCGGTTACCGCGATATTAGATTTTTGAGTGGTGTATTTTTTTGTTCACTGCATATGTTTGAGAAGAGCACTATACATGCCTGGCCGTGAAAAGGGCTTGCCGGCTTCGTATCACTATCCGGCCTCCCTAAGGTCGGCCGTCTATACCTACTCACCCGGCAAGCCCTTCTTTCCCGGCGTCTGCAGTAATGTACTATTATCACGACACAGTTTCGTCGAAATGTTAGGCCCGTTTTTGCTAGAAAGCTGGAAAGACCTGCTACGCGCTATGGCCAAGTAATCAACGAACGGGTGAGCGAAGAGTTCCATGCTTCAGCTTGGGCCGAAAATCGTCAGTCGGTCAACATAGCAAAAAGTCCACTCAAATGACCTGTAGGGGGTTCGCATATAGTCCACTTCGCAAATGGTCCACTTAGGTAGGTTAGGTTCGCTAGGTATCTTCAGATGCCCGAAGGGCAAACAGACCAGAAATAGGAGCCCCGCCCAGTGGGGCTCCGTCAAAACACCAGGAGACCATGCATTTGTTTCGTCATCCGGCAGTGTCGACGGAGCCCTATTTCTGGTCTGTTTGCCCTTCGGGCATGTAACGAACCTAACAAGATCGTATTAGGCGAAGTCGACTGATAGCGAAGTTGAGAGATAGCGAAGTTGCCCGATCGCGAAGTTGACCTATTGAAAAAGAGTGGACTTTATGCTATGTTGACCGACTGACAAATGGCGTGTTCTACAGCTCACAAATGGCGTGTTCTACAGCTCACGGAGCCACTAGTCATAAAATTGTACAGTGAAGAAGTTAGAATAAATGATAACATTTATTCTCGTTACCATAAGGTAACGATTTAGTTCGCTATTACAATAAACTTCAGTGAAGTTGATAATCATCAACGTAATTGTTATCACTATAGTATACAGCTGACTAGGCATAAACCATTTTCCTAAACACCTCATAAGAGGCGTTTATTATTCCCCAACTCAGGAATGCTCTAGATATGTTCAGAAGAGCTCCATGGTAGAGATTCGCAAACTTAGAGCCTCTTTTGCGCAATATATATCTAAACTCATATGTTACTGTCCTATGGGAACCTCCCAACTCGCATTGCATTGCAATTTTAATGACATTGAGGGGATAAAATAGAGTGCTCAGGAAAGCACCGATAGATGCGCCTGCCAGAAAGTCCTGAAGGCTTTTGTAGAGCATTTGCTCTTGCGGTGGCAACAGCAGCCGCACGTCATCGCGTATTATGAAAAACATTGCATTCGATGGTCCATTTCTCATCAATATGGGAGTCAGTCCTCTGTAAAACTCTTTAATCCCATATATGCCCGCAATGTGACGAAATGCATGAACCGTATTTTTAAATTTATTGTGATATTTAGGGTGGATTAGTAAAGTTTGTATTCTTTCAAATGGCATGAGTGTAGCTTCTACACAGCCAGCTACCATTCCTGCAATTGATTTGGCAATGTAAGGGTTGACACAGAGGTTCAGCTGAGGTTGCAGAACTTCATTATACACTCCGAACATGAGGGACATGGACATAGAGCGCTGCAACAGTGGTGGAAGCATGCCGCGGTATAGGAAAGCTGCACCTTCTTTTTGTAATTGATGTAAGGCAAAAGTTGTTTCCACTCCATGCATCATCTGAAAGAAAGTATCATATATCTGTTATGGTTGATGGTTTCTTAGGATAGAAAACTGAAAAGCTTGGGCAGGGCATGCCCAGCCGCCAAGCATGCCTGCTCAGTGTACACATGCCTCGGCTAAGCTATGTGGCTTAGCAAACGGATTCGCAACCAGTCCACATGCTTGGTCGAGGTGTGCACCCAGTATCCGAGTCCGCACTGGACGGAGGCATTATGCTCGGCCAAGTTTATAACTTTTTTTGATTTTGGCTTTAAATGGCTCATACAAATTTAAAATAATGTAGTGAACCATGGATGCAATATAGAAACAGGCCTGGTACTGCAGAACTAAGAATGTGGATGTTAAGGACAACAAAGTGTACCTGTCTAAATATGAGCTTGTTGAGAGGGTAGCTGATGATGATGTTACAAAAGGCAGCGCCGCCGCCGCACACGAACTCCTTCCAGTGCGCGGCGTTGGCGACGGGCGGAACATCATCGCAGCTTTGCTCTACAGGCCGCAGCTTTGTCATTGCGCTTTGCCTTCTTTTACATAGCTACATTCCAATCACAGCAACTTCTCTGTATGACAGACGGATACAAGGTTAAGAGAAACACTTCATTATCAGGTTAAAATACGAAATAATAGACTTTAACGAACTCACATATTAGAGTTAACTGCATGTTAGTGATTTCTTAATAAATTCAACTTACAAACGCATTGGTTGCCAATTACTCTGTTGTGAACGACGTAAATATAGAAATTAAGAAACGAACACGATTAATTATGTAAATCGTTACGTGTAAAATAGGAAATAGTACTAATTCCTCGATGTCAATGCCATACTTTACGTCACCCAAACTTATAGTCTAGTTGAATCAATTTGGCAATATATTAAATAGTTCTGGGGACGATAGCACATCGTGTGCTATGCAGACATGCTAGATAGAAGAATGTATTGCTTTGGATCACTGTTTTAAAATATAAGCTCTAGATTTTGTAGGCGCTCGAGCGCCCAGCAACACACACCAATCATGAGCATTATGAATTACAATATATAGAAAAGTACTCTGTGATTATGAATGAATTAATTTCATTGACGTTTCCTTTGTCACTACGGTGCTGCCTGTTAATTGGCACAAAAACTTGCAAAATGGCTGCCTATATACGGAGAGTAAATACTGATGATTCACCATAGCTGTCTCACTTTATCGCAAGTTATAGAGTGAGACAGCTAGGGTAGAATATCAGTATTTACTCACGGTGTATAGGCGGCTAATGGCCTATAGCCACCGCCAGACAAGCGCGTGATTTTCGACCCGTGTGGATAGATGCCGGAAGCACGGCGTTCGGTGAAACCGAGGTCACTCCATACTTGATTTTCTTTGACCGTTCTCACCCGTCCGCCAATTACGCACGTCTAGCATCGGCTATATGCCGATTTTTTTAAATCTATAATATTAATTTATCACAATAAGCTTATATATTTAGACTGAAGGTTGCTTTTCGAACATTCGTTTGAAGCAAGAAAAAGTGAACTTGAATGACGTCACGTGTTTTTCCATCTCTTTCTTTTAGGGTGCCCATGATTCTGCATACGTTAGGAATAACTTACGAATTTTAAGATACTTGACACTCATATCGACCGGTTAGCATAGTGGGTAGTGACGCTGCCTACGAAACTGGAGGTCCTTGGTTCGAATCCCAGTAAGGGCAAATATTTGTGAGATGAGCATTAATATTTATTTCCGAGTCTTGGAATCATTTCTATGTATCTGAGTATTTATATCTATTAAATATGTCGTCGTCTAGTACTCATAACACAAGCCTTATTGAGCTTACTATGGGAATTGTTCGATTTGTGTAAGATTGTCCCTTAATATTTATTTATTACATATGCAAATTATTCTCATTACATCATCCTACTAATCAAACATCAAATACATTTTACAATGTGCGTTTATTACATTGCTTCTTATGTCTAGTTTAGATTTATTGTGAGTAAGTCGATATATATGTAATAAGAGAGAAAAGTTATATTGAAACCTAAATATATAAAAGAAGAAACTGACCAACAGATCTATTAACTCACAGCCGAAACCACTGGATCTAGAGATTCTAAATTTGGCTCGTAGGTTCCCTATAAGGTAACTACTGGATTAGGCTCTTACAATGAAAGGCATATGTATTGCTTTCTCATATCATCAATAGCCTACGTCAGACGACCGAGCACCGTGCAGCGTCTAGTTTCGTGTAAGCAAGCCACGGTTTGCTTTCGTTGCTTCGGTGTTCACGCAGCGTTATCAAGCTAGTGTCAAGATAACGTTAATTAACGGCGTTATTAACGGTTAACGTCAACGTATGTCTGCTGCTCTGTCTGCTGTCATGTCAATTTAATTGTGATGCCGTACTTTGATATCGTGTTTTTATTTTCAAAACAATCATAAAGTTTGATAAAATCATATGTCTTTAGTATGGCGGCACTTCTAAAAAAGAGGGCTTTGGCTGAATATAATAAATCCTTTCAGGTAAATTTGTTTTTAATTATTTCGGTTCTTACCTTAAATGTGGTTAGCATTCAAGGTATTAATATTATGCTTATTTTCAGGATGGTCCATCAACAAAAAAGCTTCACATAGTAAAGAAACCACTTATAGGAAGTTCCGCAGCTGCGTTTGTAGGTTTACTAGAGAAATGCAAATCTAGTGAGGAGGCTTTGCAGCTGCTGCTTCGCATTTCTGACTGCCTGCAGTTCCAGGAGTCGGACGTGGAAGAGGCTATCAAGAAGCTCTCAGAGCACTTCCAGTCAGAAGAAGACTCTGTTGTACGGGTCAAGATCCTATGGCTTTTCTGTGACATTGGGCTGGAGTGTCCTGTTGCTAACCTCAACAACTTGATTGATCTCACAACACTCCTCATAAAGAATGAGACGTCACATAAGGTATTGTCCTGTATTTACTGACATGCTTGTATTTAAAAATTGACCCAAAGAGATGTTAGGTAAAAGGGTATTATATCTTTTTTCCTGTGTGCTGCCAGTTTTTTTGTAGCTAAAACTTAATTCCTAGCACTATTTATAATGTTAAGCAAGTCAAATATAATAAATTTCCATCTTATACATATGTATTGCAAACATTTTGAAGTGAATATTGAATTACAGTGGATGGGTTTTTTGTGGAATAATGGTTCACAAATTCTTGCTTTCTATGATGATTTGCAGGTGATAGCTCAAGGGTTAGCTACCTTGCTGAAGCTGGGTAGTAAACTGTCAGATGACAAGATTCTCATGATGCGCCTGGTGTCCGTGGCTCGCGAGAACCTGAAGGACACAAGCCACCAGGTGAAATGCCGCTGCCTGCAGCTCATCAGCGAGCTCTATCCTTTGTGCCCGGAAGTGGACAGGACATTGGAAACAATAGCAGAGGCTGATGCCATCGTCAAATTACTTGCAGAATATTCTAATGCTGAGGTAATTTAGAATTTTATTTATTTATTTTGGTTTCTTATATTGCAGAGTTACACAAAGTAAAAAGTATGTTTTTAACATCCCCATGATCTGCAAACATTATCAAGCTGGTCTACCAACAGAAACTTTGTAAATGATCCTGGCCATGGATATCAGAATCAGACTTGTTGGAGGTTAAATTGTATCCATGTTTTAGGCCTTGTTAATTGGCAGGACGCGCGTGTCCGGTGTGAGGCGTTCCAGTCGCTGCTGAACTTCCACGAGCGTGGGCACGTGCTCAGTGCCGCGCACTACGACCAGGCGTGCCAGGCCCTAAGCGATGACTACGAGATTGTGCGCGAGGTGGCCCTCAAGCTCGTGTGGCTGTTGGGGAACAAGTACCCGGAGAAGTAGGTTAATCTTCGGGCTGCTCACGCAGTAAACAAAATAACTCTAAAAGTTAAAAGCACTAGTGCGGAAAAGTGGAACTTTCCGCACGATTTGGCTGCTTGGATAAGGCTCTTTTCGAGCACATGCATTGTAATAGTACATTTTGTTACAAGTACGGTAAGATATGAATTACGAATGAGAGTCTATTAGAAGCTCAACGCTGAAGGTGAAGGGCTTTGATGACTCGAGTTTGTAACAATCTTACCGTTCGTGTCACATACAATGTGTTTCATCACATTTGCGAGGAAATAAATAACCACAAAAGACAGAAAAATCTACCGCACCAATCAAAAATTGACAACTTCACTTCCAGATCATGACAGCTTCAATATTTCATTCAACCAATCACAAAGCAGTACAGCGGCTCGTGGCCACCTAGATTTTTTTCAACCAATCACAGCAGAATTCTTGTGGCTCACGGCCACCGAGATTTGCTTAAACCAATCAGATCACACCCACTACGCCCTTGGGCGTAATAAAAAACCATTACGCCCTTAGGCGTAATAAAGGCTATATGTAACTCTGTATGCCTTATGAAGCCATTTACGAGCGGATGTGATGAAACGTATATGATGGCATTTATTGAAAGTGAGTTACCAATGTAATGGTTTGCAGCACAATCACGATGTCAGACGGCGAGACGACGATGCGCATGGTGGACGACGCGTTCATCCGCATGTGCTCGGCGGTGAACGACCTGTGCATGCAGGTGCGCGCGCTCGCGTGCTCGCTGCTCGGCACCACGCGCGCCGTCTCCGACCGCTTCCTGCTGCAGACGCTGGACAAGCAGCTCATGAGCAACATGAAGGTACTCACCTCACTATAAAAATAAAAATTGATATATTTCAGGCAGAACCCATATTTTTACATTTTAACAAAATCAATTGGCATAATAATCATAAAAAAGAATGTAACGTAAATAATCACTATTAAATATTTGCGACACTGGGTAAAGATCATTACTTTATTTGGCCAGTGATGATCTTTACCCAGTGTTTTGTCATAGGGCAGTCCAGTCGCTCAGCAAACATACCCAGGATGGTGTTAGAACTGCCGCGCACTATACGCGGACTGCATTTTGCAGTCTTTCTCGACCGATACAACATTTGAATGAATGAATGGTTTATTCATAGTGAATACATGGGTGCATAAGATTTTAAATATCTATACATATTTCGTCCCATAATATATTCAGCCAGGTCAGGCATGAAAACTTAGGTCAGTGATTTAATCACTCAGTCTATAGCTAGGGATGTAATTACAAAATTACATTTAACTTAAGTAATTATAGCATAATAGTGATCTAAGAGTATTCTTTATATAATTGATTTATATAAGTAAGATTGATAAAATTCTAATTAAATGAAATAATAATAACAACTCTTTGAGGATCTTGTGTCTAATTTTAAACGAAACAATGAATGTTTTCGAAGCAAATAGTGACAATCACAAGGTTCGCCTAACCTTTCACCCAAATCCACTGACCACCCCTTTACTTAATGGAGACTATGTCAAAGTACTTACAAGAGCCAAATACTAGGGAAGCTAGGGCATGGGCCCTAACTTTCCATAAATCTCTTCAAGAACGCAACATTATTAAAGTCTTGTGTCTGATTGCACATTATTAAAGCCCACAAGAAATTGAAATCAAGTTATAGCAATCCCTTTGAAGTTTTAGTGTGCGTGGATATAATTTCACACAGGTATTTCAAAGGCACTACCGGGCGTTCTACCAGGACTACAAGGCGCTCTTTGCGGCGTGCATTAATATCCTAAAACCGATTCAATTAGGTGTGTTTAAAGGATTGCCTTGTCGCGCACAGCACACTACCAGGACTACAAGACGTTCTTTGTGGCTTTCATTATGTTGGTACATGTAGCATTATTGTCTCCGTGGTGTGTTGCCAGAGAAAACGTACGGCGCACGAGCGCGGCGCGGAGCTTGTGCGGTCGGGCGCGTGGGCGAGCGGGCGGCGCTGGGCGGACGACGCGCCCGGGCAGCTGGTGGAGCAGCAGTCGGTGCAGCTGCTGCCCGGCGGCGCCGCCGGCGCCTTCGTGCACGGCCTCGAGGACGAGCTCATGGGTCAGTCGCCACCGTACAGACGCTAGAGCCCCGACCACCTGCGGGCATCCACCAGTACCACTGTAGGAAGTGTGCTCGCACGTTCTCTGCAAAGATAGGCTGTCAGTCACCTGAGAGCTCACGAACGACGGTCTCATTAGTCAGTTTTTCTTTTCTGCAGTCGCCGTAGTCGAAATAGGCCAGAATGATGATGATAATCATGATGATACAGACGTACACACGCAAACGAAGGGTGTTATAAGTTTAAAATGTGTACCTGTGAGTCTGTCTGTGGCATCATAGCTTCACCGAACTGATTTGAGTGCGGTTGTACGAAAGTCTTGTCTGTGTACGAGTAGACAGTTCTAAGTTATGTTCGTCATGTTAGGCGTGTTTCATAATTTTTTTAATTTATGTATATATTAACTCCTACTATTTTGTCAAATATAGTTCATAAAGCGATGTTGCTGCAAACTAATATTATATGGTAAGGTTCAACTAATTTACCTTACCTTTCCTGGGTCTTAAAATAGGCAAGCCAGTGTGAATGTGAATCAAAATTCGAATTTACAAGGGTGAACACTATCAGAATTCAGTTACTCAGACATACAACCAGGCCTATCCCACTGTCAATTTGGCGCGAAATGACGTTTGTCTATGGTAATGTCCTGTGGAGGTCTAGCAAGGCTGTTCAGCGTACCGCACACAATGACGTTTCATATATACGTTACGTTTTACTTAGTAACAGCATTATTTCATTGCTCGCACACACCTTGCTGACCTGACGAAAGAAGTAATTCCATTGCAAAATATGAACTGTTTTGTAAAAACATAATCTGTATTCATTTATTTTTACTTAATCCTAACTTTCCTGCTATCGTATTTTTTTATTATCATATCAAATTATTATTTCGATAACAAATATAGAATCTAAAACAATTATAATTTTGGATGTTCAATTGTGTGGTACGTCGACAATCCTATCCCACTCTATGATTTTCTATTGCCGAAGAATGACAGCCAACGCCATCTCTCCTGCAGTGGACCTTCAGTACCTTTACTATTTAGTACTATTAATTATTCTATTAAGAATTAATTTTGTATTAGGCAGTAACGCTGCTAACGAAATTTATAAATTTCAAATTAAAGGAAAGATATTCGAACCGGCGACCTCCCTAAGGAGTTGTAGGAAGGAACTGATTGAAAGATTTAGTGGCCGAGATAGATTGTTCCGATAGCTCGGTTAGTAGCGACGGGCCATGTATATTATACAACTCCTTATTAAAAGTGCGAGTTCAATTCGCGTGGTGAGGGTTCCCTAAAATATTGAGAATTTTCCCGTTACTTTGAATACTTAAACTTTTTATTAGGTTTCCCTGTAATCTTTAGGCAAGGAACTATTTTCCATATTTTTTTCAGAATTTTAAGCCTAGTAGTTTCGGAGATAAGGGAGGGGGGGGGGAGGGGGGCGGAATGGTCAATTTTCGTTTTTTTTGTCCTAAATTACTTCAAATCTGTTTTTGCTAAAATTATAAAAAAAAAACTGAGATGCAACAACCCCTTTCATTTGATATGTCACACAATACAGTTTATGAAACTTTTTTTTAAATTTTCCAATTTACCCCTCAAAAGTGGCCCCCTGCCTTGTTCAGAATTCATTAATTTACTTTACGCGTCCATCTTTGGGTCACCAATTTACATATATTTACCAAATGTCAACTTTATCGGTCCAATAGGACAGACGGACGGACAGACGCACGAGTGATCCTATAACGGTTCCTTTTTTTCCTTTTGAGGTGCGGAACCCTAACCCCTGTGTTAAAATTGTCGTGGTAATTTTTTTGTCAGAGGTGCGCACGGCTGCCGTGGACGCGGTGTGTCAGCTGTCTATGGAGAACGCGGTGTTCGCGACGACGTCCCTGGACTTCCTGGTGGACATGTTCAACGACGAGATCGAGGACGTGCGCCTGCGGGCAATCGACAGCCTCACGCGCATCGCGCACCACATCCTGCTGCGCGAGGACCAGCTCGAGACCATACTCGGGGCGCTCGAGGCGAGTACACCACACCAACGCACACTATTTCCTTGCCCGACTACGGCCGAGCCGAAAGGGACGGATCTGTTTTTAGCAGTCTATGTTTGTACTAACCAGGGGTCGGACAAAAAGTGCGGATGACGTAAAAATGACGTAATCTTGCAGACAGGTGATGTTTGTATTTAAACTTCCGTGTGACATGTAGTAACGAAGTAGTATTAGGGCGGGTTGCACCTACTTACGTTTACAGACCGATCAGAGTTGAATATGGCACCGGCAGTTGTCATTCCATAGAAACTTGTCAAACTTTCCATACATTCAGATTTTAACGAACACCGCTTACGATTACAGACGGTGTGGTGCAACCCACCCTTAATGAAGTAACAAAATAATCGTAAATAAATCAATGGAATTCCGTGAATAAAATAAATTTCACGAAACTTGTTACCATAAGGTATGATTATTTGAAATTAATTAGGACAAATAACGAAGTCAATTTATTGTTCATCTGATTGACAATGTGTCAGTCTAAAACGTACTTACTCATTTCAAGTGGCGATATCGTTTAATAAAGAGGTTGATAAATGATAATTGTTTATGAAAAATACTATTTGAAATCATCCTATAAATGCACAACATATCTACCTCTGTTTTATATTACATCATTGTATGTTCCATTGTAGCGTTTAAATTACTGAATGGGGGTGTCAATCAATTCAAAATTATGCTCGGGTGACATAGGCTAAGTTTTGTATAAAAAAGAAAAATATGATGGCTTTTGCTATCATAGCGTGATACATCACAAATGATGAAGGAGAAAATTTCGAGTTCAAATATATAAAAAAAAATATTATTCATAGTTACTTTTCCGTAGTCGGGATACAGTTGGTTAAACTTTTTATGCATGTTAAAACTACTATGGTAGCAAACAACCACACGGTCTGCTGATGGCAAGCAGACACCGTGGTCTATGGACGCTTGTGACTCCAGCAAAAACAAGCACGTTGCCAACCCTTTATTGATCCGAGTGTGTTGTGTGATTGATAGCTAACGAACGCGGGTCCCTCCTTAACACGACGTACTCGGAAGCTCCGGCGACCAGGAACATAACACCACATATCTACAGAGCATGTAACCAGTGGCGTCTTTGTGGCTGCGGCCTTCTGTAAGGCGGAGGTACTTCCCCTGTTGGCGAACTCCGAATATGAGCGAGATGACATTCCGCACTCTACCTGTCTATCTTCTCTACTCTACTTTCCTTTTTAGGGTTCCGTACCTCAAAAAGAAAACGGAACCCGTATAGGATAACTTTGTTGTTTGTCTGTCTGTCCGTCAAGACCCTTTATCTCCTTTATCCAGAGGGGTAATCGCGTAACGTTTTGAATGGGCGTTAGGTAGATCCAATTGTCATTTTTCCATATAAAAAGTGACATATCTACCTGACGCGCGTACAATGCGTTACGTGATCGACCCGCTGGTCTACAGTCCCTATGAAAAAAATCACACTTCTAAGTTAACGTAAAAAAAAGATACGGCCGTTTGTGCGGCAAAAAAACGTATATTTCGACACTCTCAAGGGAATCAAAATTTATAGGGTACTTTCCGTTGACCAAGAACTATGAAATTTGGCAAGTAATGTCGTCTTATACTACAAATACAGGTTAAAATCTGAAAACTATACATTTATAATTTTGTACAAAACCCTCGTTCTCGACTCGCACATGTCCGGTATTTTTAGGGTTCCGGACCAAAAAGGTAAAAACGGAACCCTTATGGTGCGACTTCGTCCGTCTGTCTGTCTGTCACAAAGTCAAATATCTCAGGAACTACTAATGCTATTTGAAATTTGGAATAGTTGTAAAAAAAGTTAATCCTCGTGTATGGAATATGAAATTTTTTAATATATACTTTTAATTTGTATACAAAAGGGCGGATAAAAGGGGGGGCAAAAATTAAAAGTCTAGTTAGTAGGCCAAGTGGGGTATCATTTGAAAGGGCTTGAATTGTACATTCAAAAACAGTTTTTCTTTTTTTTTCTACGATGGTAAAATTTTGATTTATAAAGAAAAATGTTGAAAAAAATACCATTCCCCCCCCCTTATCTCCCAAGTTAACCAAGCGAAAAATTTGAAAATAATACATATTATTACTATTAACGTGAATATTACCGGAAAAGTATAAAGATACCTCTATCTAGCGTAATTTTTTTTTATTCTTCAAAAATCATATGTTAATTTTGTTTGTAATTTAATACTTCTGTGTTTCATTTTTTTCCTTCAAATTCGTATGAAAGTGTTCTGAAAGTACCTTCTAGCAAATCAAAAAAGAATTATCGAAATTAATTAATTTGATAAAGAATTATCGCAAAAAAACCAACATACCGTAAGGGAAATGTATTAACGTATCACCGTAGAACCCTATCGCAATAAGGTGACATACCACTCGAGTTTGAGTGACAGCGGCATGTCAATTGCGACAGGGTTCTACGGTGCTACGTGACTACATTTCCCTTACTATACATACCGATATCCTTGGTCGCGCAAGTTAGTAACAAAATGCACCGATAAATGGCGCTGTAGGTACTCATGAGGTGGGGCAAGACGGGTGTGTTGTATGATATTTCGTTTCGGAACCCTCGGTGCGCGAGTCAGACTCGCACTTGACCGGTTTTTTTTACATTGAGATAAACTGCTAACAATGGAGGGTCCTTGCGCCGGTTACGCCACCAGCTTCAGTTAGTTAGCGACCACCTGAAGGATAAGAACGGTTACACACAGCGCCGGCGACATTTTGCTGCGATACGAACGCGCGTTTATATCTATATAGATCACCTGTGTTGATATTGTAGCGCTGCAAAAAGTCGTCGTGTGTACCGCTCTAAGGTTTTTACCAGCTTTTATAGCTATGTTCGTTTGGGTGGAATCTCGCAACTCAATTTTGATACAGATATCTTCAACCGAGCTGAAATTTAGGGTATAGTTTGGATGACAATTCAATATTATGGTACCATCGAGCTGAGAAGCTACGGTAGCCTAGTGGTTCAGGCAAGCGGCGGTCGCGGTTTGAATCCCGGCTCGTACCAATGAGTTTTTCGCAACTTATGTACGAAATATTTACCCGTTAGCTTTTTGGTGAAGGAAAACATCGTGAGGATACCGATCTAATCTTTTCACGCAAAATAGGCACGTTGGATGTCGATTTGCGGAAAATGCCCAGTAAAACTAACTAACCATCGAGCTGATATGATGATGGAGACAGCAGGTAACCGGCGTAATTCCGTTGAGCTTGGGCTCGTTGAATAGTACAGAAAAGTACAGTCGGCAATAAAAGCTTGTACCAAAAATGAATATTTTGACAGAAACTTATTTCAATTAAAAATAATAACATTTCTACAGCACGGTTAGCACAAAAAGGCGGCGCGATCTGTCTCGCGGCGAGATAGACTAATTAGAACACTTAGAAACAGACGGATGGTCTGTCTCATAATGTTTTTTGGAAGTTATATAAAAATAATCTACTATAGAATCGAGATAGTTTTCTTTCAGATCACTGACTCAAGTGGTCGCAAACCGGCATACTAAATTAGGTGGTCGCTAACCAGCGCAATAGGGTCAGTTCAGCTCTGCTTTCAGGGGAAACTGGATTATGGTACTTTTAACAACTCAAAACTCTACAGAGGTCGACATTTGTGCTGTGCTGTAAGGTTGTGTACCCTATAAATGCACTTTGGTGCTACACCTCAGCACGGTCAAGAACTGTCGTTTTCCCCCGAATGTGCTGGATGCTCATTGTTGGTGTAAGTTGATAAAGCAATATTGTTTGTTTTCGTTTAAAGGACTTCTCAATGGATGTCCGCGAAGGGCTACACAGGATGCTCGGCGCTTGCAGTGTCTCCTCCAAGACATGCCTCGAAATGTGTATCGACAAAATTTTGGAAAACCTCAAGAGGTATCCTCAGGTAATGCTTTATGGATAAGCAATAAAATACTGTCGTTCAATTTGAGTACTGATAAACACAATTGCTGGTAGGACAGGAACAACGACCTTCCTGACAGTGTTTTGTGGAATGAAATATGTTGTCTGGCCTCAAACGCAGCCTCCATATGGCGTGACTATCCATCAATATCTATGTTAGACGTGTGTAACAAACTGTAAAGTTCGCTTTACTTGCACAAAACGACCTAGTTGACAAGTGACTGTTGTCATGTGATAAATGATAAGATAAAGCATCTGTCACTATCTATCACGTGGTGCAGGAAAGGGACGATGTGTTTTGATTCATAGAGCAGTATCATAGCATAAGTAGTACATCACTAGTACATTTTGGAGGCAAAATACGTATAACGTTATCCTGGCACTAGAAATGAGAATTTGCCGAGTCCTAACAAGATCATTGCGCAGATGGGAAATTAAAAAAAATGCCCAATTTACAAACTTAGTTTTATTTTCTATGTAATTTTTTGCGCTGAATCGAATGAGACCATAGCGATCCGCACGACCAAAATTTATGACGGAGCTGTCGGGCTGACGCTGACGGACCCGTCAGCTTTACTCTCAAACGCTCCCTGAACTGAATAATTATTGGTCCGATGCGGATCGCTCGGCACCGACGGTCAGCGTGACACTGAAGCCAGTAAAGCGGGAATTACATTACGAAATTAGTGGCATGAAATTAATTTCGTGACATTAGTTTTACCAACAGTTTCACGTGTAATTTATTAATTTCGTAATGCATGCATTAATGTCGTGCATGCAAATTAGTTTCGTGCTCTGCGCGATTTTTTGGTGGAATTAGTGTCATGCAACTAGTTTCATAGTGTAAAGCCGGAATTACATTTCGAAATTAGTGTCATGCATGTTGAAATAGCTGATGCTGATGGCGCCATGGCCACTGCGATACTGTTGTTTTCACGACACTAATTATGTTACGAAATTACTTTCGCATATATCGAAACTACTTTCGTGAAACTGATGTCAACATGCATGACACTAATTTCGTAATGTAATTCCCGCTTAAGTGTAACAACTGGTGGTGGTGTGTGCAGGACAAGCGGTCGACGTTCCGCTGCATGCAGCGCATGGGCAGTTCGCACGCGACGCTGGTGCTGCCGCTCGCCGCGCGCCTGCTCGCCGTGCACCCGTTCTTCCACATGCCGGAGCCCGACGTCGAGGACCCGGCTTGTATCCTTTCGAACTGTACTTAACTACAGACAGGGAGGGGTAATGGCACCTGGCCGATGAGTAGGCACGGTGAAGAGTCTTATGGAATCCTTTATTTTTAGTTAAGTTGCGCTGATGCAAGCAATAAGCGTATGTATGTATGTATATAGGGTGGGCCCTGTAACAGGAGTAAAAAATTAAACGGTAGATTATTAAGCTTGTGAACATTTGTTTCTAAGTGGTTTTAATTATTTTTTTTAAAATTTAAGTTTACGTGTACTTTTTTACTCTTCTGGAGTGATATAAGTAACTTTTTATTTTAATAACACTAAAAAAAATTGAAAAAATATCTTTTGAAAACAAAAATGCATAAAATGTTATGACTCACTCACATGATGTTACCTCAAAATCTGCATCGACTTGACTACTGTGCTATGATCTCGTGGTGCCATGATAAATTACTCAGAGGTCATAACTTTAGATCAATTCTTCTCCGAGTTAAAATAATAAAAGAAATGGACAAAAGGGGTTACTACAGATGCTCTAAGGAAGCCTCCTTTTAAGTATTTGCTCCTGTTACAGGGCCCACCCCGTATATGTATGTGTGTATGTCTTATTCTTTGGCACACCCTGCAGCCTAAACCGTTTGACGGATTTCGACATATGAGGTGTCGCTGGTTTCCTCTTAATCGTGAGAGTGGCATGGACTATAATATTAGCAAAAAAGCAGTTGGGTTTTACGGAAAATCCTTAGTTTTCACTTGTTTGTCTTCATTCTTTTGAAGTAATGATACATTTTGTGTGTACACCCGTATTCCTGAGCTATGTGTAAGACATGTGCGTGCTGATCCTGACGCTGAACGCGGCGGCGCGGTGCACCACGATGCTGCCGCTGTTCGAGGAGCACACCGTCAAGCACTACACGTACCTGCGCGACACCATGCCGCACCTCGTGCCGCACCTGCCCATAGGTGAGTACTCGCTCGGTGTACTTCCCGGGACACGCGCGGTGTGATCCTGGTGCTGAACGTGGTGGTATTATTACGATCACTCCCACTTTCTCTCATAATAGGCTTGTGTCCTACATTTTTTTACGCTGCCATTCGAACCAGTATTTGGAGAGGAACAAATGTTTGTATGGGAGCAACTACAATTACAGAACACAAATACCCAAAAAAGTGAGTTAAAAACGGACCTCGCTGGTGGCAGCCGAAAACGTTTCATACTGATTAACATTGAATCATAACGTCACAAATTCAAATTCACATCCAAAATCATTTATTCTAAATAAATTCTTAAAGTCGTCGATATTTTTTATGATTTTAATTATAGTTCGTAATTTATACTTTATAATTTATAACATTAATTCGTTTTTATTTAGCAACACTACGTTATCAATTGTATCATGAGGAAACTACCCAATTACACCGGTTAATTAGAGAGAAATTACTAGATTAATAGAAAAGCTAGCACGAGTAAAAAGGAAAACTTTCTTAACAATCTAATATGGACTGGGTATAGTGGTCTAGTTATGTGAGAACGCCGTCAAGCGAGACACGTTTGTATTATTTGTTGGCTTTTTCATTTCACTGTAACTGTCTACAGATGTTTTACCTCACCATAGCGAAATCATACTTATGAGGAAAACGGTACGCGACCAGTGTCCCCGAGCGCCCGTGTGGACAATGAAACAACGTGTACGTATAGTGCAGTCTGTTTTCGTGATGAGTGATTACCTACTAACGCGAAAAGATGGGATAGAGAAACTTGTCACGTCAGTAGCGCGCACTTATGTTAGCCGTGCTTGTGATATTTTTTTTCTTTTTAGGGTTCGGTTCCTCAAAAGGAAAATACGGAACCCTTTGTATATGAACAGGATCACTTTGTTGTCCGTCTGTCTGTCTGTCAAGACTTTTCTAAGATTATTCTAAGAACTAAGATTTATCTGGGGAACGCCTGAAGGTAAATATTGAGTTGAAATTAATATACTCAGGTCTACGTCCCTTGAAGCTGTGAAAAAAATTCTAAATTAACATAAAATAAAGATACGGCCGTTTATGCCACAATAAACGTATATTTCGACACGCAAGGGAATCAAAAGTTGTAGGGTTCTTTCCGTTGACATAGCTAGAACTATGAAATTTGGCAAGTAATATCGTCTTATATTACAAGTACAGGGAAAAATCTGAAAACTATGCATTTGTATTTTTGTACGGAACCCTCGGTGGGCGAGTCCGACTCGCACTTGTCCGGTTTTTAGGGTTCCGTACCCAAATGGTAAAGATTTCGCTGTCCGTCCGTCTGTCACCAGGCTGTATCTCATGAACCGTGATAGGTTAGACAGTTGAAATTTTCACAGATGATAATAATTTTCTGTTGCCGCTATAACAACAAACACTAAAAAACAGAATAAAAGAAATATTTAAAGGGGTTCCCAGACAACAAACGTGATTTTTTGCTCGTTGTTATAGATAACTAGCTTTTGGCCGCGGCTTCGCCCGCGTACTAAAAGAGATTTTAACCGTCTACAAAAAAGGTGCATCTCAGTTTGACCCTTATGTTCCAATTGAATTGCAATTTGGCACAAATACTTTCAAGAATGTTCATTTCTACAATGTTAAATATCAAAATCTAATTTCATATTGATATTTAGACATTTCAACCCCATCGCACCGCAACAGGGGAGATGGTATTTCACGTCCGCCACGTTGGATTTTAAAATCGTTGTTTTCGTAATCAGCGACCCGCGACCCGATACATCATAGAAACAATACCCATGTTGATTTTCTGACATTGTCACCACATTTTCCCCTTTTAGGGGTTGAATTTTCAAAAAACCTGAAACATGTGTTTACTCATTTATCGCTAGGAATACTCCTGCGAAGTTTCGAATGAAATAGTCTTACTTATTTTGTTTCCCCATACAAACTTTGGACCCACATATCACCCGCTTAAGGGGAAAATTTTGAAAAATCCTTTCTCAGTGCACTCTTAGACCTTATAAGGAACCTACGTGCCAAATTTGGAATCTCTAGATCCAGCGGTTTGGGCTGTGCGGTGATGTCAGTCAGTCAGTCAGCCAGTTTCTTCTTTTATATATTTAGGTAGATCGAATCTACATATCGACTCTACATATCAACTCTACATATCGACTATACATATCGACTCTACATATCAACTCTACATATCGACTACATATCGACTCTACATATTTAGATAGATGTCCACTGTGTACTTAGATAAGTGTCGACTCTACATATCGACTACATATCGACTCTACATATCTGTACAGTCTCACTACTGTACATTTTTCCGTTTAGGTACGTTGCGACCTACTTTAGGCCGCGCTACAATATGACATTATGAAGTTAATTTAGATTAGTGCAAACTTAACTCTCATACTATAAATATCAACTGAAGGAACGGCCAATTAATCTCACTATTTTGTAACATTAAAAGTAATAAATCAGTTTAACTTTAACTTAACTTCTCTGTTCATTCAACACACTCCAACACAATATTTAAGTGTATGGGCTAACTGGCTCATACAATATCGGCTCTACATAGGACCCCCATATAAAATTTCACCCCCTCTTTTAAGGGGTTGGGTTCAGACTTCCAAAAAAAAATGATGCACGATTTTTTTGTTAGTCACAAATAGTCCGCATACCAATTTTTATCTTTCTACCTCGCAAATTGCGGAATGCAAGTTTGTATGGAACTTTCACCCATTTTAGGGAAGTGGGGGGTTAGAAAGAGGCAAAATGTAGCATATGTCACTCTCCATCCCTTCAACTATCTCCACTTAAAACATCACGTCAATTCGTCGCCCCGTTTTGCCGTGAAAGACGGACAAACAAACAAACAAACACACACATACACTTTCCCATTTATAATATTAAGTATTCAGTATGGATGATACGGAACCCTTCGTGCGCGAGTTCGACTCGCACTTGGCCGGTTTTTTTATTTTTCCATTATACCATTATACCAGGTGACGCGCAGCAGGCGAGCGTGAAAATCGAGACGGGGCTGGACGATAGCGCGGTGCGGCGCTTCTTCGCGACGGTGCTGCGGCACACGGACAACGGCGCGCTGTCGCCGCGCGTGCGGCTCGACATGCTGCGCGCCGCCGAGCACCAGCTCGACAGGCCAGTACCACGCTTCATATCTTCCTTCATCACTACGAGTGGCTGCCCGCGCAGCTTCGCCCGCGTCGCGCAAACAACGCACGCGAACCCGCGGGATCAAATAGAGCCTGTAGACTCTGGCCAACAAAAGCTGGACCAGGAAAAACGCGGCAATTTAAAAAAAAACATGACAGGGTAACACAGGGTCACTCACACAGCCGCAATTTTCTCAGAGAAATTTCAATTTGACATAAGATATGACACCTCAGATAGACACACATAGATACAAAGTGTTGCCAATCAAATAACTACGAGGTTCAACTTTCGTTTGCCAGACTAACCATCCAGAAGAGCCATTCTAAACATAGGTTAAAAAAATTGGAATGGGATAAGAGACTCCAGACATTGCGCAAAATCTACAAACTTACTACAAAGCTCTCAATTTGGAATTCTCTTCGGGCGTCTGTATTTCAGGAATATTACAATGATGTGTTCAAGGCAAGAGTGTACTTCTCTTAACTTTCACATATATAAATGTGAAAGCTTTCGCCCGCGACTTTGTCCGCGTGGAACTCGTTTATATCGCAGCTCCAAACAAACTTTCGCCCCCTTAGAGGATGATTGCCGGGATAAAAAGTATTCTATATGTTAATCCAGGCTTACACTATATGTATACAAAAATTTATCGTAATCCGTTCAGCCGTTTTTGCGTGATTGAGTAACAAACATCCGAACATCTAAACATCCAAACTTTCGCATTTATAATATTAGTAGGATTGTACTTATAAATAATAACAGTTGTTGAAATGATTGGTTGACACGTGTGCAGGCTAGCGGAGATGGAGCCGCTGTTCGCGGGCGCGGCGGTGTTTTCGGCTTTGTTCGCGCGCTGCGTGCGCTCCCTGCACGACGCGCTCGCCGCGCCCGCCGGCCCGCCCGCGCACGCGCTCACCTCGCTCGCCGCCGACACACTCAGGTATACTGTACTTGCTACCAACATATTCCTTTACGGCCTATGCAGACTACGTTTTTTGAAACGCGCCGTCGACGCGCGTTTTTCTACTACCATTTGCTAATGTAAACATGGTAGTAGGGGAAAACGCGTGAAACAAACGCGGTGTGCATAGGCCCTTACAGTTACAGTCATCTTCAACCATAGTCATAATGATAGTGATTTATTTGTAAACATAGGTGCGATATATTGGTGGATAAAAGCAGTAGCATGATTAATACTAAACTTATAAATAAGTTAATTTTGAATGTCCTAAAACATTACAATATCACACAAAAATAAGAAAAAATAAAATAAAAAACTTGGTCAATCATTACAAATAAAATGTGAAATGTCAAATAATTCAGGAATACATTATTAAATTCAATCAAATTAAAGTATTAACCAATTTTATGTCAGATATTACTAAATGAAGTTATATCGTCTATTAAAAATTCCGATATTGAATAAGAGAACTTACAAAGTTAAAGTAGTTTATAAAGCTTATTTTTAAATTCCTGTAAAGCCAATACTTATATTGATTTGATATACCAACCTTAAAATGGTTGTAGTCCTCAATTGAGAGTTATTATTGTGTGTGTAGATTGCAGCACCAGTTCAGCGGCGTGACGGAGCAGGCGAGCGCTTGCGTGGGGCAGCTGGCGCTGCGGGTGACGGCGGCGCGGCTGTGCGCGGCGGCGGCGGCGGCGGCGGCCGCGGGCGGCGCGGGCGCGCCCGCCGCCGCCGCGCTCTCCGCGCAGGCCGCGCTCACGCACCAGGCCGAGCTGCTCGACCGGCAGCTGGCTGCTGCAGGTTACCCTCTCACACATGTACTGCTGCCAATCACATAACGCCTGACCCCGCCTGTTTCGAAGATCTGTACGCCAAAAGCCAGTACCGTGATACCTACTCGGCCCAAGCCCTCCTGCCACAACACTTGTGACTCTAGTGGACAGTTTCACGGTGTCCCTTGCAAATGCAAGAGACACGTGCCTACAGGGGACACTATGACTCGAGTTCATGCGCGTAAAGTTAGACAACTAGATTAATTTTGTCAGGATGTCGCCGTCGACGGTTACGTCATAACGACATCATTATATTTATTTGACATATCTATTATCGACTAGCCCTCTAACAGTTATACTATAGTACATTGTTTAACGAGGGGCGTAAGTGGAATATTGCTAACGAGAGTCTATCAGAAGCCCGACGCCGAAGGCGGAGGGCATTTTATGACTCGAGTTTGCAATATTCTTACGCCCGTGTTATACACAATGTTTTTCATCACATTTGCGAGGAAATAAATAACTACAAAAGACAGAAAAATCTAAGTTTCATACAGCCGCACAATCAAAAATTGACAACTTCACTTCCAGATCAGTGCTAGTGGAGTTCAATATTTCAACCAATCACAGAGCAGTATTCTTGCGGGGCGGGGCCGGCTTGACCAACTAGATTTTTTTTCAACCAATCACAGAGCAACCAGATTTGCTTAAGCCAATCAGAGGGTTCTATTATTTTAAAACTAAACTTAACTGCCCGTGGGAGGTAAAACGGCTATAACTGATCTGTACGCTCGCAAGTAATAACGCCATTGACGAGCAAGTGTGATGAAATAGTACATTGTTTAACGAGGGCCGTAAGTGGAATATTGCTAACGAGAGTGTATCAGAAGCCCGACGCCGAAGGCGGAGGGCTTTTGATGACTCGAGTTTGCAATATTCTTACGCCCGTGTTATACACAATGTTTTTCATCACATTTGCGAGGAAATAAATAACAACAAAAGACAGAAAAATGTAAGTTTCATACAGCAGCACCAATCAAAAATTGACAACTTCACTTCCAGATCAGTGCTAGTAGAGCGCGCAGTTCAATATTTCAACCAATCACAGAGCAGTATTCTTGCGGGGCGGGGCGTCGTGACCAACTAGATTTTTTTATTCAACCAATCACACAGCAACCAGATTTGCTTAAGCCAATCAGAGGGTTCTATTATTTAAAAAAAAAACCATAACGCCCATGGGCGTAATATAGCCCATTACAGCTCAGTACGCTTGCGTATAATAACACCATTTTCGAGCAAGTGTGATGAAAAGTACTTTACTAATTGGCTACTATTTATGAAACGTTCAAACTACTTGCCTCTAGTAAGCGTTTGTAGATAACGCACACTGTGATGTCACGGCTTTTTGTATATATTTTTTTCAAATATTAATGAATAATTTGAACAATCTGTGATGCTGATGATTGTGTGGAACTGAACCCAGTAGTTCGCACTGATGAAGTAGTGTATATATACAGAGAAAGTAATGCGGTCGTGTTGTGTTGTCAGGCGTGGAGCCGGACCCGTTCACGATCGGCGTGTTCCAGCAGCTGTCGCTGGGCGCGGACAACAAGCCGCTGGCGCTGGCGCGCGCGCTGCTGCCGCTGCTGCTGGCCGCGCCGCTGCCGCAGATACCGCCGCCGAGCGTGCAGGTGTGTACTCACTCGCCAACACATGGATATGACTACAGAACACTAAATACTATAGAAAGGCGATGTGGGCGTGGCACGCGCGCCACTACTTTCAACATGCACTCAAAGCTTTCGCGCCAACGTCACCTGATCGCCGTGCAGTCGCTCACAAAGTTGTAGGCGACGTGGAGGGGATGAAGTGGCGACACCGGTCCCGATAGAAACCGCGCTTGATATCCCTACCCCTTCTTTAGTATTTAGTGTTCTGTGGATATGACGATGACGATAGATTATACTTCGATTTGTCTAATATTGTCCCCTAATATTTCTTTATTTAGGATAAGTTGCATTATACCTTCTGTAGTTGTAAGCATTGTTCGTTTAAATCGGAACGTATGGAGGATTTGTCAAGTTTATGTGGAATAACAGCTGTCGGCGCCATATTGACGTCCGCCTAGTGGGTAACGCTGCCTACGAAGCTGAAGATCCTGGGTTCGAATCCCGGCAAATATTTGTGTGATGAGCGAGAATATTCGTTTCTGAGTCCTGGAAGTTTTCTATGTATTTAAGTATCTATATCCATCAAATATGTCGTCGTCTAGCACCCATAACACAGCCCTTATTGAGATTACTAAGGGGCTAGTTCGATTGATGTAAGATTGTCCCCTAATATTTATTTATTTTTGAAAAAATTATACCACGCCGAGGTTTTTACGCCGGTTCTTCTCAAAGCAGAGGGTTTCTTTTCGAACCGTTGGTAGTTTATAGTTTATCGACATTCATAGGAGCATGTAATATGCCTAAATGGAAGAATAAATCATTTTGACTTTGATTTATTTATATTTAACGTTGATCGGTCTATATTCGTAAGTTTCAATAGTTCTGCAATAGGCGTTCTTCTTCTTAGTCGTTTGTGTCGAGGTTCCTCAAATAAGAGATGGCGGTGTGGACAGCTCTAGCAGAGGCGTATCTCTGTGATAGGCGTTGAAGTGAGAGTGTGCGTTTACACGGTTTACTGTTTACAGATACGCATGTGCACGGCGACGATAATCGAGCCGGCGAGCGACAGCGACACGGTGCTGCGATTCAGCGCGGGCCTGGCGGGCGGCGCCGCGTTCGAGGCGGAGGTGATGCGCGTGCGCGACCCCGCCGCGCTGCGCGTGCGCGTCGCCTATCCCGACCGCCAATCGCACGCGCTCGCGCCGCCGCGCGACCATCTGCGCCCGCTCGACCATCACACCACCAGTGAGTACATCTATTATAATCGAGCCGGCGAGCGACAGCGACAGTGCTGCGGTTCAGCGCGGGCCTGGCGGGCGGCGCCGCGTTCAAGGCGGAGATGATGCGCATGCGCGTCGCCTACCCCGACCGCCAGGCGTGACTTCAAACTGTCCAACAATGTTATTGTTGGACAGTTTGAACAGCGATTCGACCAATCACATGGCCCCGTGCGGTCGCGCCGGCGGGCGCCGCTCCTCCTCCGCGCCGCGCGCGAGGCAAGTGAGCTTGTTTAGTATTATGATCTTTAATTAGATACTTAATTTTGACTTAAAATTATAATTATTGGCAATTTCCTCGCAGTAGGAGTGAAAAACACTGTGTTAAGCCTCGGCCGAAAGTGCAATAGATGGACGAGTTAGTTTGAGGGCCGACGCCTTACTTTCTAGCCTCTTCAACAATGTACTATTTCACACCTAGGAAAAGAGTCATTGTTGCACTCACATGAGCATGAGGGATCAAAGTTGTACTGTCCTTCCTTGATTCTGCTATTCAGAATGATGAAGGTTTTTCCTCGTAGAAGATGAGAGAAAAGTAGTATGTGTCACCCGGTAGCAAAATTATTACCCTCTTGGGCCGTAAACACTTGAAGCCCCCGTTACGGTCAAGATTCTACTTTATGATCCAGGATTATATTGTAGAATCTTTCGCTTCATTCAGGATTCAATACACCGCCCTAGCCGTGAATATACAATTTTGCTCCCTTGCTTTCTAATACTAGATCGCGTCTAATCGATCTAGTATTAGATCTATGTTCGAATATCGTTAGTGTGTGATATACAGAGTGTTTTTTTTTAAATGGGACAGTATGGGGAAATCCGAATCTAAAGGAGATAGAGGAAAAGTGTCCAAGGAGACATTAGGTGTTTTTTTATGTAAACAAATTTGGCTCATTAAAATTTTTGGTCAAGCGTGAGTTGTTCTTAAAAAATGATAAAGTTGGTCAATTTTTTTTTTGACGCGGGTCGACTCTGTTTCATGTAAGGATTATTTCATGGTATGGAAAGAAACAAATCTGAACAGCAGAAGTTGGTCAAATTTAATGAAAACTAATCTTCATACAGTTGGTTTATTACTTGAGTAAATGTTCGATGTGGCCGCCGTCTTGTCTTATGCAGGTACGAGCACGCTTCAAGACACTTCTAGTTGCATTTAACAGAGACTTATGGTGAATTGTGTTTAAAGTGTTGTAAACAGCATCTTTTAATTCTTGTACGGAGTTGTATCGGGATTCATAAATTCGACCCTTAAGGTAACCCCATAAGAAAAAATCTAATGGCGTTAAGTCGGGCGTTCGTGGGGGCCACTCGTTCCAAATTTGAATTCTTTTTTTTATAATTTCAAGACTATCGCGTGCCATGATGTTTACGAAGATTAAAAAAAATGTTCTTCTCTTAAATCATCTGGAGCTCTTATGGATTATCGAAATTTAAAAATGGAATAATTTTAAATATTTTTTTACACGCCTAGGCACTTGTAGCAATATTAAAAGGCGAATACTGCAATTGTATGAAGATTAGTTTTCATTAAATTTGACCAACTTCTGCTGTTCAGATTTTTTTCTTTCCATACAATGAAATAATCCTTACATGAAACAGAGTCGACCCGCGTCAAAAAAAAATTGACCAACTTTATCATTTTTTAAGAACAACTCACGCTTGACTAAAAATTTTAATGAGCCAAATTTGTTTACATAAAAAAACACCTAATGTCTCCTTGGACACTTTTCCTCTATCTCCTTTAGATTCGGATTTCCCCATACTGTCATATTTAAAAAAAACACTCTGTATATGTAGATGTGATGTTTATTTGGGCAGACGACGACGGCACGGTGAACGTGCGCCTGCTGACGAAGGTGCTGATCTCGCACGGCGCGTGGACGGAGTCGTGCGGCGTGGACGTGTCCGTGTGTCTCGCCGTGGACGAGAGCGCGGCGCGCGACGCCGCGCCGCTCGTCGAGCTGTGCCGCCCCGTGCGCTTCACCGTCGCGCCCAAGCCCATCAAGCGCGGCATTTAGGAACGCAACACACTCACGGTCACGCGACATCACGACGGACCGGACTACGTGTCATCGTACAGGACATGTTACCCTAAATGTGGACGATCTAACCTAGATGGAATGGATTGAATTGTTACATCAGCTTGTGACAATTGTTCGCGTCAAAAAAGACGTCCACATTATCGGTACTGACACGTGTATGTGATACGGTCACGGGGCAACGTTCGGTAAATTGTCACAAGTGTGGACCCACCTTAATTTTTTGCCAAGAGTTTTCCCGTTTGTACTCGAGCAAGCTATTGTTATCCCGGTGTACATACAAGGGAGGTGAGAGAGATGATGTCAATAATTACCGACCCACTGATATGGGTCGGTAATTATTGACATCATCTCTCCTGTAATTTCAAAGAAAATAGAATAATTTACTTTAAAAACAAAGTTTAAACCGACTTCAATTCAATACTTCGCCAAGCCACATAGGTACATATAAAATTCCACATTTCCTTTCCATTTTACCACATGAACTGATTTCCGAGGGCAAATACGTTGATTATTACACAAAAAAACCAAGTCGCTATTATGTGGGCTGATAATACTTCCGGAAAGAAGTTCTGTTGATTCCTCAAGGATCTCAGAATTGACACTTCATTAATTGCTACTTCAACGGAATCATGTTAGAATCTTTGACATACATAACATCCTTGAGGAGTTCCGTAAGTCATCTGTGGTCTTCATCATCAATTACACTTTACCGAAATTGCTATTTCAGAGGGTAAATACACGAGTTATAATAGGAAAAATCGAAATCGCTACACGCGTGCCTATAAAATTTGAGGATTGCCCTCAATTTCCCTGGGATGCCATCATCAGATCCTGACTTGGTGACAATGGGACCATCTCAGGAGTATATATATTCAATAAAAAATATATTTTTAAAATCGGTCCACAATTGACGGAGAAATCGGCACATACATTAAAAATATATACATATATACAGTGGAACATACACATTTCACGAGAATCGGTTGAGAGATGCGATCTATGGAGGGGACAGCCGGACATACGAAAGCATTTTTCATGGCGATCGCGATAGCTCAACTAAATTGCCTTTGGGTAAATTCGGCCGAGCTAATTTGGCTCAGACTCGCCGCGCGCGTTTGCCTCAGACACGCTAAAATTCGACCGAGCCGGCCGCAGGCATGCGTCCGAGCATGCGGACGGCTCGTCCGAGACGTACAGCTGAGCATGTGGACTGAGGTACCCCGAAACTAAAACGAATTTTTAATACTATCAGGTGCACAAAACTTTTTATTCTCTTTCTTTTAACCTTTTGACAGCGAGGGTGCAAAACAAAACGGTGCCCAACTGAGGCTAGAACAAAATATTAATAAAGTGAAACTTCTGATAAATATTGTCATGTTAAAATTAGTGTACGTATCATGAACTATTAAAAAAATGGGTCAAGTCACTTGTAAAGCTTTTTATTACATAAGAACACAAGTAAAATCCGAAAAAAATATTATTATTATTATTATTTGTATGTCTTTGCCATATCTCGGGACCATGGGATCCCGGACCTTTGGAAGGCATACGTGGGGCCGAAGCCAACAGCGCAGAGGCCCTTTAAGACAACAATAATCTAAAGCAAGGGATGCACACAGCTGATACCATCTCCGAGCGCACAACATGATACAACCGGTGATGGTCCCCACCAGGTGCAAAGACTATTGCAGTGCAGCACTGTGACTGCGATGGAAATTAAGGTCATAAGCTATTGAGTTGAATGTTGGATGGACTGGGTAATGGGTTATAGGAGGAGACTTGCGGACACCTACCGTGACAATTAGTCTCAGAATCGTATAAAGGCAGGCGGTGACTCGCCAGCCCGCTAAGTGGGCCCCACCAAACAGTCGCACGCACAGTGCGACAATGGAGCAACACCTCAGAGCGGCTGTGAGGTTGTAGAGAGGCGAGTCTGCGGAAGCCAGATCCCGGTAATCTGTTCAGCAGGCCGCCGGCGTTAGGACATTTTACACTTTATTATAAAAATAACGCGGCTGTGGCCGTCCGTGGCTTCAGTGGCACGAGTTTTCGTCCGCGTCCACAGCCGTCTTTAGCTCTCAAAAGGTTAAACTAGATATATTTATAGCCCAGAAAAAATGTCTTTGAATATTAGGTAACACTACACTCCACAAACTCAAACTTGCAAACCACTTTTCATAAACCTACAAATTTAAACTACCATCTCTATACATCCTGGAAATCGCCATGTTCGTTAGAAATAATCTTCATTTATAATAAATTCAACAAAAGTGCACAGAGATAAACTTATCGCACAGGAGCCGATATTATACATTTACAAGAAAGAATTACAGATTGACGACTATTTACAACAAATCACCGTCAAATATAAGAGATATAGAAAAAAATAACTCTTTCATTAGCAAACTAAGAACATTTCTGATAAAAAAAGGATACTATTCTGTCTCAAGAGTTCCTACAGGATGATGACCTACTGTAATATCATAACATGTAAAACTATAGGTTTTATTATGAACCTATATGTATAATATAATTAGGTTACCTAATTGATCTATGCACTAGTTTTTAAGAACTATTGCTATACCCTACCAGGGTCCATGAGATACATTTTTATTTTGTAACATCTTTGTAAAAAACCATGGTTTGCAATAAACATTTTATTTTATTAGAACTATTTCATTTTGATACTAACAACTACCACCTGTAACTGTAATGCTTCTATCGTTATGTGTAGAATAACAGCGGCTGCATATGCTTCTGGCACTCCGTATCCCTTGTAAACATATTTTTTCTATTTATTTAAGTTTGTGTATAATTACAACTGTATTATCAGACTGACTTGAAAGTTAACGCTTTGCTGGATACCAAGCCATATCTGATCTCTTTAATGTCAGATGTGTCTTTGGGAGACTTGCAATCTGCTACTATGTCATGATTGTTTTACATGCAGTACACATCCTTCAGAATTGTACCAAGTGGGCTATTATAGATGCTGATCTCTAAAGTATTGTTTGTTCCATGATTCCACTGCCACTCATTTGAGGGTAGAGTTAATACATGCCACAACACTCGCCATTGTTCATTTAGTGCTTGCACAGCTTTAATACCATTACTTTTTTATTTGTTTGCTTCCTGTACACATTTTTAATCCCTGTCTATGGATAACAGTTCAGATCGAGCTATGGAGTGGTCGATGAGCTGTTTGACTCCCGGCATCCAGGTGCCCACTGAGCTCACTTCATTCACCATCAGACCTCTGTGAATTTCATCTGCTTTTTTAGGTTCATCATCTCGTAGAGCTGTAAAGTGAATCATTTTTAATTTTGAAACAAGAATTGATACAACACTAGCTAAATTTAGTGGACTAAGGTTGATCTCATCCACGCCATCAATAGATCAAGTAAAAGTAGATTATGTAAGGTATAAAAGAGTAAATACTTGATTTTAGAAATTTAACATGTATTGTCTAGGCTTTTTCACCATCATAGTCTTTAGTATAATAAAAAAATGTGGTTGATTATTACCATAGGCAAGATCCTTCATTTGGGCTTGTACTGCAACATTCAACTTGCCTTCCCTCCACATTTGTTCCATTGCATCTAACCTCCTTTTTATGTCATTCGCTTTTGCTCCCAACTCGCTGCTGCTTTCTAAGAACTCTAGTAGGACAGTCTTGACTTCTGCTAAGACATTTTCACTGTCGAGGCTAATCTCACAGTTGCTGGGCGTGATTGAGCGAGTTCTACTTAGTGGCAAGGGAGGAATGGGCGCACCAGAGGGCGTGGGCGGCAAGCCCGAGGGAGGTAGTCTTGCGGGGCTAGTGCTACCGGACATTGGAAAGGCCACCCTTTTATTCAAAAAGTTCCGCGGACGGTTTGGAGGGGTTTGTTGGCGATCAAAAGATATTTTTGGTGGATCATTCCAACCGGGATCAAAAGACACTGGAAACAAACACATAATATTCATTAAAAGATCGCAAGAACGAAGTAAACAAATGCACTAGTCTAATAAGGAATCATTTACCTCTTCCATTGTTGGCGGAATTATCCATTGTTGCAACCGTGGTTTAGTAATAGCAATGATAATTAGATTGCGAAGTATATAGAAGATCTGTACGAAAATAGGAGCAGTGAATGCAAAAGGAAAACAAAGCGAATTGTCAGTTTGTACAACAATAATACTGAACTGAAGGGAAAGGGTAGAAGGGTCAACTGGGTCAAGAGAGGTTGGGAAGGGGTTAATTATAATTAAGCCTTATGGGAGGTGAGGTGTCGTCGCTGTCGAATGAAGTGAACTTCTGAAGTGAAGGCATTATCAACAATTCAACATTACCAAAATTATGGCAACACTGTTTCGTTGAAACGTCGTAGCCAAAGAGTAAAGTAAGTAAGGTCGTAGCCTTTTTATTAAATACCGATTTGAATACCAGAGGGCCTACCGCGAAGACCATCAATGTAATAGTCCTTGACAGCTTCACGTCAGTGGCCCAATGACCAAAGAAACTTCTTTGGTCATTGCAGTGGCCTCATATGGGCCGCGTCTTAACGTTTACTTTTTTGGCAAAGTGCCTAAGCAGCAAAAAGCCACTGAAAACGGAAAAAAAACGCTTACTTTGCTGGCAGCACCACTGACGTCTGACAGTGACATGACAGATGTCAATGTCAGTACAAGATCCAACCAACGACACGGACACATCGCATCCATCGCATCGTTCGTGACTTGTTAGCAGCGAACTTATTTAGTATATATATATTTCAAGATCTTTACTTGACTAAAAGTATATAAGTACATTATGTTTCTCTACAAGATTGCAAGCGTTTTACCTATATCACTAATAACGATCCTCCTTATAATACATGTAACAGAAGGTACGTAAAATGTTAAGCTTGATATGGTTATCACTTAGTTTCTGCTGGCCGAACTAAGAATTACGTGGCCTTATCTTATGGGAGGATATTAGTTCTAAAAGCTTATTCTCACTTCATATGAACTTATATTGATGATTGTAAAACAGGTTCTAAAGCAGAATTTGTAACGTGCGGCACTATACTAAAAATAATGAATGTGGATCTGCGGTTGAGGCTGCACTCGCACGACGTGAAGTACGGCTCGGGGTCGGGCCAGCAGTCCGTCACGGCCGTCGACGCGGCAGACGACTACAACAGCCACTGGCTTATTCGCGGCCCCATGGCCGAGGCATGCAAAAGAGGGTATGACATTTTACATAAGAGCATTAAATACTCCTTTAAAAGTTTTGTGACTGATCCGACAAATATTTATAATATCTTTGCAGAGAGCCTATCAAGTGCAACTCCAACATACGTCTCCACCATATATCCACTAAGAGGAATCTCCACTCGCACTATTTCTCGTCTCCATTGTCTGGGAACCAAGAGGTGTCCTGCTATGGCGACGATGGTGGAGAAGGAGACAGTGGAGATCATTGGACTGTAGTCTGCAACAATGACTACTGGAGAAGAGACACCCCAATCAAGTTGAGACATGTGGACACTGCTGTGTGAGTTACTGAATACAATTATTTCAACTAACAGAAATATGAACTGTACCTTCCTATAAATTTATGTGCTGACACAACCATTTCCTTCAAAACTGTGCAAAATGTTAACAGTACTCTGATCAAAGATGAACAGTATTGTATCCAGGATTTTCAGCTAGGCATATACTCGTATTGTGCAATGCCCACCACTCGGCTCCAAAAAATTAAAAAATCATTCATGGGTAATTGTGTAAGGTTTTATAACAAACTTCCAGGAAACTTAACTGAGTTATCTATTAATAAATTCAATAACTATGTGAAGCGTAAACTTATCTCGAAAGCTTATTATAGCAGGCAGAATGATAAAACTCCATGGAACTAATTTTGACTGAATATTTAATCTATTATTTTCGTAATATTTTGTTTTTTGACATTAGATTGTTTTTCTAGAAACATTCTACTAGTATTTTTTAAACAATTTTTATATCATATATATTTTATTCTTTATGTTTTATTATTATTCTGGTAGTGGCTATTGTATCACTGAGACCATTGCTGATCTATTGTGATTGCCACTTACTACAATTCTTGGTCAAGTCCTGCGAACTCAAAGAATTGCAGGATTTTGTTGAACTCAAGAAACTTGATCTCCTCCGGGCACATGAGGTGTTTGCCCAGAATGGAGTTACGGCTGCGCATAAGACAAGGGCAATCGGTTGTGTGTAGGCGTCTCCTCTGCTTCAAGGCTTCTTTATGTTTAAAAATTACTCTAAAAAATTAACTGACAATTTGAAAGTGCTTGTTACTAGGCCTACTTGAATAAAGATCATTTTGAGTTGAGTTGAGTTGAAATGAAACATTCTTACCCCATTATTAATAAAACTTAAAAAAAAAAACTTAATTAAAGTATTTCATAAGACATAAACATAAATTATTAAGAATGTTATTTATCTATTAATCTGAATATGACTTTATTGTTGTGTTTTATCATAACTTATTGGTTGTTCCAGGTTTCTAGCTGGCTCTGGTCGTACTTTTGGCCGACCTATCAGTGGTCAGGGTGAAATAGTGGGTGTCACCTCCCAGTATGGGGCCTACACTGATTGGCAGGCTAAAGAGGGCCTTTTTGTTCACCCGAGTGATCCGCTTCCCATGCAGCATGCAATCCATACAGAATTATAATGTCTTATACCTAGTTTATGGTGAAATATCAACATTGTGTTACCCTCGCTAATCTAATTTATAAATAAATTTCTTCTACCTCCTCTAAACTAAGAAAGTGTAACTAAATTATTGCTTCTTAAAATATTACATTACCATGGAGAGAGCAGCAACAATTTTTATTTTGAAGATTGGTACCTTTAAAATAAGTAAAAAATTAATAGTAAAATACCTAAACTACATTACAAATCAGATACATTCTGGATGGATTATACAATTATAAAATTAAAAATTATTTATTAGCTCTAACACGCAACTATAAACAAACAGAGGTATCCGGCGGACCCCAAACTAGCGGCGCCCTAACTGGCTAGGCTAAGCCCCAAGATACACCCTGGAGTGCAAATATGTGAAACAGATTTGGTAAATTAACATGGAAACAATTTAACAAGAAAAATTTACAATTTAGTACGAAGCAGCGACATGACACAATAATTGAGGCGGCTTGCAGTATTTTAGTTAACCGGGCAGTCCAATCCTCAGTGCTGTTTACCACGCCATACAGTATATAACCGAGAGAAAATGCTTGTCACAACAATAAAGTTCCTGTAGTTTCCCAATTTCAAGCTCATTCCAAAATCATATAACATAACATAAGGTTTATGTGATACTTATTTCTAAGATGTGGTTAATAGTGTGCTCGTTTTGATTTTCTATTTTATAAAGTGGTTTTGCTAGGAATCATACTCAGTGATGGAATTGTAATGACAATTAGTAAATAAACCATAAGCGTCTAGTGAACCCTTGCTTTTATTTCATAGCTTTTTACATTAAGTATGAAAATTACCGAATTAAAATCTCACCCCGAACACCTAGTATCTGGGGGCACGGCAGTGCCCCCGCCAAGTCGAGTAAAACAAAGAGGCCTTTTCTCGAAGCCATTTAGACTATTTTCAACATCCTGTAATTTTGTGCTGGCTGAAGCTAGAACCCTGAATTTTCAGTAACATATAGAGCATAATATGGATTAGATATATTCTCAATAACATTCAATTTGAACTTGTAGTTTAAGCGGGACTAGGCGCATAATCATTGATATGATACATTTGTGTAAATAAAAAATAGTTTAGGTAAGTACTTATTGTGTTTAATGTGCTAGCACTTTACATATAAGATGGTATCATATTATTCTTTGTAATATAAGTATACCTACATTGAGAATTAAGAATTTGAGCATAAATAAAGTATAAGCAAAGTTATATTTTCTGTATGATTTGAGTCGTCATAGGGTACTAAAGGGGTAGGTGAAACGTCAATCTGGCCCAATTAGTTTTTTACAAATTAGCCTATGTCCAGCAGTGGACGTCTTTCGACTGATGTGATGATGAAGATGAGACCAGTAGTGGATCCAGGGGGGGGCGGGGGGGGCTAGGGTTCTCAAGCCCCCCCCCCCACAAGCATTGGAGTCCTTACGGAAAAATCTTACACCTAAGCGTAATTTTAGTGGGGTCAAGCCCCCCCCAAAGGTTGAAGAAGCCTCCCCCAAACCAAAATCCTGGATCCGCCACTGGATGAGACCATCACCTTTACGAAAAAGACCGGATTTAAAAGGATTGGTAACGATTAAGTGACACCAATACATGATTTGTAGTTTAATATATTATTTATTATATTCGCCTGTCAAAGTTAAACAATCAAATAATAAATTTGCATTGTCCACGTCTAGAGGAGTGATCAGATCTGACTTGGAGATAGCTCAAGAATTTGAAACATTTTTCACTAACATTCCTATTAAAACAACTGAAGCACTTAATTCATCCTCTGAAAAGGCCAAAGCCTAGCTGTTAATGTAGGTCAATGTCAAACAGAATTTAAATTTGATTAGGTACATAGATCCGGAAATCATCGTGAGAACCTTAAAGTTAAATCCACTGAAGACCTGTTTGTTGTGTCAGTGAAAGTATGTACTGCGATCATACTCACGCTGGCACTCACTTGGCTTTTATATTTAATAAGTGTTTCGACGAGGGCATCTTTCCCGACACCTGATGAAGGAAAGCAGAGTGGTCCCATTGTTTAAAGCTGGTGATACCAAAAACCCTGGTAACTATAGACCGGTCTCTGTCTTGCCGGTGCTAAGTAAAATATTTGAGAAACAGACACAACTTCTTAATCATTTCAATGGGAATAAATCGTTTCATTCTCAGCAATATGGCTTTACCAGAGGACGCGGGACGGTCTACCACTGACGCGCGAATTACTCTGATTAGGAATGTTTTCGAAGCATGGGAGGAAAAGAAGGACGCCGTCGCTATTTTTTGTGACTTATCGAAGGCGTTAGATTGTGTAGATCATCTGACCTTGCTGACCAAGTTAAACCACTACGGAATTAAAGGAAAAGCTCTGGACTTGATACAATCATACTTATCAGGCAGAGTCCAAAAGGTTCTAGTGAATGGGACTCGGTCGGCGGGGTCTGAGGTTAAAATCGGCGTGCCTCAAGGCTCGATATTAGGCCCTCCTTTTTTGGTTTACGTCAACGACCTACCTTTTATGGCGGAACACCTGTCTCGAATAATTCTTTCTCGACACCGCTTCATGGACAGCAAGACTGAAGGCAAGCGGCCCAAGTGGATCCCCCTGCTGCGCACCGGGGTTCCGTACCTCAATCGGCAAAAACGAAACCCTTACATGATCACTTTGTTTTCCGTTGGTCCGTCTGTCTGTCAAGATCCTTTATCTCGGGAACGCGTGGAGGTATCGAGTTGAAATTCAAACCATATACTCAAGTCTACAGTCCCTTGAAGCTGTGGAAGAATCAAACTTCTATGTTAACGCAAACAAAGATACGGCCGTTTATGTATATTTCGCCATTCTCAAGAGAATCAAAGTTAGGGTAGATATTTTCCGTTGACCTAGAACTATGAAATGGCAAGTAATATCGTCTTATACTACAAGTACAACAACATTTTTTTTAAGTACAGGGAATAATCTGAAAACTATACATTTCTAATTAAAGCATAAAAAATAGTGCTTTCAATAATTACATGAGGACAACCCGTTTAAGTTAAGTTTGGACCTCATTTGTGTGCGGCGCCATACGTACTAGGTGCAAACTTAACTTAACCGGGCCCTACCAGTTAAGATGGGATGGGATAAGGAATAATTTGTACGGAATGCTCTGTGCGCGAGTCAGACTCGCACTTGACTGTTTTTTTTTGGTTAGTAGTACTTGTTTTTCGGGACTTTTTGCCGTCTCCTACAATGCGCTGATGAACGTCGCAGTACTTTCGATATTTTATTTTATATTTAAAATAGTCAAATTTATATTTAATATTAATGTTTTTTGAATTTGCATAAAATAGGCTTTCAAACAGTATTTTTTATAAACCAAGTTTCATACAAAAAATATGAGGGTTTGATTGCATTTCGTTACTACTAAAAGTTTATTATTTTAAGTCTTGTGTCATATTTTGCTACGGAACCCTAAAAAACTGGTATGGGGAATGAATTGGGCATCATCTAGTTCCCTGATAACGATACCAAACTTGACACAAAGGTCCAAACTAACCCGCCAGATTTTTTTTCTGAGCGCCGGGAGGTCTGTACTTTGACCCCTCCTCTTCCCCAACTGTCGCGGAGTTCAAACTGGCTACCGGGCGTTTTGGGCTTAGGTTGACGTGTACAACATTCGTACCAAATGGCATTGCTGTACTCCAAAATGTCATACTTTTTGCCCTTAGCAAACGGACTATAAATGTCTTGTTGATTTGGCGTGTGGTTGACAACTTTTCTCTTTGACAGAGCGTTGAAAGCTTGCTATCGCGCTGGGTTCTTTCGCATATCAGAGAAATTCGTTTTCGTTCGTGTATTTCTGTCTCTGTCGCACTTGCTAGTTCGAGCGACAGTAACGGAGATACACGAACGAAAACGAATTTCGTTTCGCGGTAGGCCCTCTGTCGTTGGCGTCGAAAAGATTAATTGTAGTTGCTCCCATACAAACATTTGTTCCTCTTCAAAATCTACTGAAAGTTATTATGGGTCGGGTTAACTATAATTATGCGCGAAAAAACTGCTATTCTACTATTCCTAAACTAGTTGTTGCATCCCATATGTAGAGGACCTGCTTAAAACTAGCACGATACGATACGTTTTATCGTTGTTTTACTTTACGTGTCGTTTCACTACAATTAGGCCGGTAAAAACCTATCGTGCAAGCCGGGCTGGCCTCTTTAGTTTGCTTAATAGGTTTAAAATTTGTTTGACAAAACCGTATATGTATTTCCATCATCGCGTCGACGCCGTCGTAGAACGAAGAAATGAAACCCATTTTCGTATTGTGTATCATATAATTACGTAAGTTCTTCCGATGACAGATTAATAAGTCATATTATAAGAACCAATACAAAAATAAACATACGGTACGGCTGTGCAACGTGTGCACGTCGTCATAGTCAGTAACAAATAAATTACCAAAAATATTAAGATTCTCTCAATATTGTTGGGACTGCAGTTTACAGTAGGTACCTACCTACTTAATAGTGGAATGTTGCAGTGCATTCAAGTAATACCTTTATTCGGGCTATTTCGCGTATTTACAATACAATATGTTTAACAGGTAAAAAACTTAAGAAAGTTACCTTTGTATATAGTTGTGACCTGTTCGAATAGAGATTAGTGATTACAAACCTAATATATTTAAACAAAACAAATGCGTATTCAAACAGTCCACAACTAGGTACTACATGCAAGGCGGGACTTATGTATTTTACCTGTTACATGTTTTATATTTACTTAGTCAATCGCAATATGAGTTATTAAATATAATAAATCGACTTCCGAGTTGCTGAACTGAAAGGATATTTTCAGATTTTTTTTCGTAGATTCCAATAAATATTTTATTTAAATTATTTAAGTAAAATTAACTTGTTTAAATATTTAAGGATAATCAATGTAATAATAATATAATTAGCCATACATACGGCTAACATTTTTAATAGGGTCTGTAGAATTGATGTTTTCTTAAATTGAAAAGACTGTGGTCGCGTAACCGCCATAAAAACCATACTTCTTGTACATAGATTGTCTTTGAGAAATTTGCGGTACTTAAGTGGTAAAAGTGATTGACTAAGCAAAACATTTAAACTAGGGTTTCTTCTTGAGTTGTCTAACAACTCGACTCGAGAAGATACCTTCGAAGAAATTTTGGCTTCATTCGAGACGAGAAAAAAATGACTGGAACTCGAGAATTCTCGAGTTCCGAACGTAAAGTGCGGGCTGAAATCAATCGCGCCTTTTCACCTGCGGCCCGGCCACGATATCGCGCGGCGGATATTCATCATAAAAAATATCTCAATCGATACTGATATACACGGTGCCCGTGAGCATTGCGAGAGATTTTAATCACGAATTCCTGAGGCTATAAGGAGTAATAAATGTTATATGAAGTTAGGTCAAATTATGATTTTTAATTTTTTTCTTATTTTCATACACAATAATTGCTAATCTAGTAAAAACGTGTCTTTAGGACAAGCTGTCAAAGTAGATGGTCAAGTCTCGCAACGTCGCAATCATAAAGGTGTTTCATACTGGAGATTTCATTACAACATTTTTACACAAAAATGGAAGTATCTCTAAAAACCGAACCGAATTTACTCGACGTTAACTAACATTTTTAACTTAAAATATAGTCAGGAATATCCTGTTAAAATCTCTCGCAATGCTCACGGGCACCGTGTATATTACATTGAGCATGATTAAAAGACTTATAGGATCACTTGTGCGTCTCTCTGTCCGTCTGTCACAGCCGATTTGCTCCGAAACTACTGGACCGATTGAGTTGAAATTTGGTAAACATATGTAAATTGGTGACCCAAAGTTGGATGCGTAAAGTAAATTAATGAATTCTGAACAAAGGGGCCACTTTTGGGGAGTAAACTGGAAAATTAAAAAAAAGTTTCGCACACTGTATTGTGTGACATATCAAATGAAAGGGGTTGTTGTAAGCATCTCAGATATATATTTTTTATAATTTTAGCAGAAACAGATTTGAAGTAATTTAGGAAAAAAGACGAAAATTGACCATTTCCCCCCTTATCTCGGAAACTACTAGGCTTAAATTCTGAAAAAAATATCGTAAATAGTTCCTTGCTTAAAGATTACAAGAAAACCTATGAGAAGTTAGAGTATTCAATGTAACGGGAAAATTCTCAATATTTTTGTGTATTTTGTATGGAGCGCCTGATGCTTAGAGCATAGCAATTAGATTATATACGGAACCCTCACCAGGCGAGTTGAACTCGCTCTTGTCCGGTTTTTATGTAAGATTTTAATAATTGTTTGTTTTTGTATTTTAATTGATTTTTGCTTGTATAATTTTAATTTATGTTTGTTTAATTATTATTATTAATAATTAAACGTATTTCTAATCATAGTGGTGCAAACCTCTAACCGCCCAGCATGCAAAAAGACACAGTGAAATGTGAGTCACATTTCAATGGAAATTAGTAGAATCTTGAACAACTAACAAGGCATTTTAAAAGGCCTTTGGGCGGCTAGAGGTTAAAAATTACTTACCTATCATTTTTTTTCTTACCAAAATTTTACAGTTAACAAAAAGACTCGAGACTCGAGAAAACTTGAGACTGGGCTCGAGATTTCTGAAAACTCGAGAATCTAAATGGGTCGTGAAATGAGAAAGCCTAATTTAAACACTAAGGCCGCGTTTGCGCACACGCGTTATTGCACGCCCTTGTCGGAATGTACGAGTATGGAAATTCAAAGCGCCAGAAAAGCGCGCGCGTCGTGTCGCACATAATTACGTCTGTCACCCCCTTGCGTAAACGCGGCTTAAATTGTTTTGAAGATACGCAAAATATCCTGAAAGCATTGGTACGGAAAGTGAACTGTAACTTTTCCATGTAATAGAATATACAAAAGTAATTTAGTTAAATAATAGAGAACGAGGAAACCACATTCTAGTCAAATAAAACTTGTCACACGTACATAAGACGCCCCTTGCTTCTCCTTACTTGGTCAGGTCAGCGGTCGAGCCTCGAATTCAGAGGCGGGTTTATAAATTTGGGAAATATTACAGTTCTATACACTGATCGTCTTTTTTAAAGGACCAAATTGACAATTTCTTTACATTCATAGATTTCCAGGTGAAGATTATTTGTTTAGCACCTAAAGTTGTAGATAATCGTTTCTGAAATATACGACAGTCAAGATGGTTCATACGACTCATTTCTTCGTTACTTCTCAATACTGAACCACTTGAATTGTTCACCTATCCTAAATATAAAGGTGCGTACGAATTAGAGCAGCCTCGCACGGCTCGCCTACATTGCTCTAATTCATACGCGCTCACGCGCTGTGCCCAGAGGCGGTCATTTTTGACCGTGCTCAAAGGCACCTCAGTGTGCATGCCTCGCATGGAAATATTTACCGCGCAAGTAGCTAGCCGCGCGGACCGCTCAAATTCGTACGCAGCTTAAAATAAGCCAACGTATTTCATGTCTGTACCTTAAAAATGGAGACTTGATGTAGTTCAAATACAAACATTGGTTTAATATATTATTATCATAGCAATACTGAGGGTCCTCTTCTCAACATATTTGCTTTATCATACATTACAATGTAAGATCATGGATCCTCTTGATCCTGTGTTCTGGACATTCAGTTGTGTCTACAGGTCACGTGTATAGTTCAGTCAATTATTGGGCACCCTCGGACGAAATACATCAGTACTTGTTAATTAGTATATATGAACCTACTCTATTTTGTTCAATACTTAATCAACACCGTCTAAATATAATATAAATACTGGGCACTAAACAAGAGGGCATTCATATCAATCGTAAAAACATGTCAGGTAGAAAGCGAATTAACAAATATAGCTAACAAAAATAATAGCAACAACCATAAGAAAACAATAATTTGTTGGTAGCGAAATTGATTTCATGTCAAGTGGTTAAAAACAACCAATTATATCATCATAAAGGAATAGTTTGAATGTCAATAACAAAATCGTGCTGCATTGCACTAATGGCTAACATTTTCCGAAGTAGAAAAGGCGCGCTAGTCCATCACGGTCAAAAGGTCAGCGGCTCGCCATGCGATCTAATTCATGGAGTCAACCGCCATCGAGGAGCCGACGACCTTGGTCAGCTTCTCGTAGGCGTACGCCAGGTTGTTGAACAAGTTCTGGTCGCAGCCGTACTTCTCCAGCGTACTGAACCGGAATGTTCGGAAGTTCTTGTCTACATCTATATACGTTACAGCCTGCATCAGCGGGCACAGGATTATCTTCGTGTGGTCTTGGAAGTTTATCTGAAATATTAAAAATACTTACAAAAGCAGGACACTTACACGTATCTTCCTTATAAGTAGACGTTATTTGGTTTCTATGGAAAGGGGTGTAGCTACAATGCTTTTACTAAAGCTTTTCGAGTGCATGTAGTTGCACCGACGTCTGAATAAAAACCGTGCTCGTCGAGAAATAAGGTTTGTTTATACTAACATTATAAACAGGTAATCTCACTTAGTAAGTTTGCATGCAGGGGGAGTCTCGGAAACTTGTTTCATGGCCATAATAAATCAAAATGTTGGGATGTGGTTACCTGCAGAGTACCATTCGTGAGGTACATAATGACAGCGAGCGTGGACCGGAACCATTGGTGCAGATGCGGCAGTCGCGACAGCCCGTCGCTCTCGCTCACCACTGCCGACGCACCTACACAAATATTACTACGTTATTGACTATTTTCTACTCTAATCAATAATAACAAGAAAGCTGATTTTTACAAGCTTTATATTAACTTGCAATGTAAGACGACCGAATAGCCTAGTGGTTAGAGAACCTGACTATGAAGCTTGAGGTCCCGGGTTCGATTCCCGATCGGGGCAGATATTTGTATGATGAATACGAATGTTTGTTCTCGAGTCTTGGATGTTTAATATCTATTTAAGTATGTATTTATCTATATAAGTATGTTTATCCGTTGTCTAGTACCCATAGTACAGGCTTTGCCTAGTTTGGGACTAGATCAATTGGTGTGAATTGTCCCACAATATTTATTTATTTATGTAACTATGTTTGATCGAGTGGAATCTTGCAACTCAATTTTGAAGCAGATATCTTCAATCGATTGAGCTGACCCCTCCTCGTTAGAATCGTCTTAACGAGTAGTTGATGACGGTATACAGAAAAGTACAGTTGGCAATAAAAGCATGTATCAAATATGACATTATTGACAGAAACTTATAAAAATTTCGTAAGTCATAAATTAAGCACTTGCATGTTCGATTTTTAAACAATAAGCGACAATATCCGAGCAGGGTTGAGAAAATTAACATAACCACAGAATAAGTAATAATAGTACAGTCAGCATCAAAAGTAACTACGCAATCGAACACGTCAAAAGCTCTTATTCCCTTTTAACTAATACAGACTTTTGAAGTTTTCGTTTGCGTAGCTACTTTTGATGCTGACTGTACTACGTCCAGAAGGTTCTTTGTTAACAAATTCCTTGTTTAGGTACGCCAAATGTGCCTAAATGAGGCCATCTCTTGCTATGGTTGCTGCCAGCTCGACTTATTTATTACATAGGGTATTTTCATCTATCAAAGTTAAATGATGAAAGTTTTTACCATAAGAAATTCGAATATAACACTGTTATGTGAAAATTATAATCGTAGTTATATTATCTGTATGTTATGTAACCGAAAAAGCCGACTGCCATTTTGTCTTCTGTGAGTGACGTCAGAATAGCTAATCCAAAAACAAGTTTTCATTATAAACAATATTTGATGTTTCTACGTTTCTGCACACAGTATCTTCTTAGTAGTCTGTGGTTTGGTGTTGCACTTATGACGTCACGATAATGGCGGCTGCCTTTTTGGCGTGAATATATAACGTTCAAATTTCAACCATTATTTATTTACATAAAGCGATCTTATTTGGAGGAAATAAAAATGCCAGTTGACTATCGAATCTATACGAACATTTTAAAATATATAAAAAATATGGTAGAACAGCCTATTATACGTTAGTACATACGGGTGTTTTTTCTTATGAGTACCCATAATTTTTTCAGGCATTCATATATAGATTTCATTTATGAAAAAAAAAGCAACAAAGTATTTTTATATTCTATTTTCTTTTTCAAAAATAATAATGACTGCAGTGTGGTCACTGTAAACAAACTAGACACAAAAAATGTGTTGAAGTGAGGGTAGTTCACATTTACATTATGCTGGTCGCCCAATCAGCAACTTGAGTTACTCGTAGCAATTTGACGCGGCGGCGGGGTGCCGGGGCGGGGGAGGGCGAAAGTGCGTGACTCACGGTTGTTATGAATGACTGGTGGGGAGGGGGAGGGAATGCCGATGCGCAGCAAACATTGACAACAAACTTGGTCTTTTTTGAGGGTACATTCCATCTGGCCCCAGGGCTTTGTAAGGTTGAAATGTTGAAAGAGCCCACTTTGTTTTTTTATGATCTACTACCTTTTTAGGCGTGTCCCAATACGTACCCCCATTCTCCATGTTAAAATTGATAACCTAGTGTAGCTAAATGGTTAGTAAACCATCAAATTACTGTAATAATAAATTATAAAATATAATTAAAATCATAAAAATATATGGACCTTAATAGTTTAGAAAAAATATACCTTTTTTATTGTCCAAGAGTAACCTTTAAAGCTAAATTGTATGATAACTATGGACCTCGCAGTATTTCGCGACCGAAACAGCGATTTACTTGATTTTTGAGCAAGCTGTGACGTCATACTTCTGTTTCACTTAGTATGAAGCGTTTCGGCTGCCGCCAGCGTGGCCCGTTTTTGACTAATTTTTTGGGTATTCATGTTCCTCTCCAAAAACTTGTACGAATGGCATCGTAAAAAAAAACTTAGGACACAAGCCTATTGTGTCTTGTTATATTTGTGGTTACGTCTATTACTGAGCCTGGGAAGTGCGTGTTACACATTACCTTAAGGGTCTCTAGCCCCATTTTCGTCAATCTACCGTCATAATAGGTTAATAATAATAATAAAAGAAGTGCACGTACCTGCTTTCATGAGAAAATCACTCATGTATCTCCTGAAGTAACTCAGGAGCTTCATTTTCTTAGCGAGTTCCGGCGGGTAGTCATCCATAGTTAAATAAATTTCTTGGCCTTCTCGAGTGATAAAGTGAACATTCCTGCCGAATTAAATACTATGTATCAATATGGTACTCTTTCATTCCCTAGTACCTCTCAGGGTGCCTCGCTGAGGCGCCATTGGCTGGTCACTCCAGTAATCATGACAATGATCAGGATAGAGGATGGCAAACCTACCAAGAGACAATTATGGTAATTCGAAAGACGATAGCCGCCATTGAAGATCTGTAGAAACAAAAGCCACGCCTTCTTTTTTATTTAAATGGAACAAATTGATTGTTTTAAAAGAGGAGCCACAGTAGCCGAGCGGTAACGCGCGCAACTTACAATTTGGAGGCCGTGGGTTCGGAAACCGGCTCGAACCACTGGGTTTTCAAAGAAAATGTACGGTATTTAACATTATCTATTAGGTGAAGGAAAGCATCGTGAGAAAACTGGTCTAGTTTTCTCTCTGGGCGTCTGGGTTGGAAGGTCAGATGGCAGTCGCTTTCTTAAATTTAGTGCATACGCCAAATCTTGGGATTAGGTATCAAAGCCGACTTCGGACGCCTTTGGGATGCAACTGGGAAAAACGCTAGGATGATGATGATGCATATTGACTTGTAAATTTTTACAATAATTCAGATTAGCATAATAATTATTTTGATTTTGATAGTTTTAATATAAAGTTGCAGTTAGGTAGAGACAACTTTGAGGGTGAAATCACCAGACGAGTGCAGCTTGGCTGGGCGGCATTTGGGAATTTGCGTCACGTCTTCGAGTCATCTTTGCCACAATGCCTAAAGACCAAGGTTTTCAATCAATGACCTCTGCCAGTCATGACGTACGGAGCTGAGACATGGATACTAACGGTGAAGCTATATGCCCACTGACTACATGTCACTCAGAGAGCTATGGAAAGGTCTATGCTATGCTCGGAATCTCGCTGAGCGACAAAGTCCGGAACGAGATTATCCGGCGGAAGACCAAAGTGACTGACATAGTTCACAAGTGTAGCAAACTGTAGTGGCTGTGGGTGGCAGTCACATCTCTCGCAAAACCGATGGTCAGTGGAGTAAGCGGGTTCTCGAATTGAGGTCACGGCTTGGCAAACGTAGTGTTGGACGCCCTCCGGCCCGATGACTTGAGGAGGGTAGCTGGTATTGACTGGATGGCGAAAACGGGAGAGCGGGTTTTGTGGCGTACCTTGGAGGAGGCCTACGTCCAGCAGCGGACTGCAATATGTATGATAGTTTTACACCTAAAAAGATAACTGAGCTCTATACCACTTCCTAACCAGTTTCATGAGAAAATTATAATTATAAGGTGTCATTAGCCGTGTCTACACCGGACGCATGCTCGTCCGCATGCCTCGGTCGAGGCGTGCTCGGCCGAGGCATGCGTCCGGTGTAGATACGGCTATTTACATTAGTCGATTTATCGTGATAGTGTCAGCTTCCAATGCGATTTGGCCTGAGTTACGGGACAGAATGACAACAAAACATTCCTAGTAAGCACACATTAGTAGATTGGTATGACTCACACTCCGTTAGCAAGCATGACGATCTTGCTGGTGTCATTGAACATGACGCCGACGGACTCATCGCAAAGCTGGTAGCCGAAGCCGTACTTGTCGCTGTAGTCCACCCACTTGCTGATCCAGACGAGCGGCTGCGCCGCCGGGTCGCTCAGCTCGTCCGACAGCATTTGTCGGTTCTTCACCTACGCATACAACACATTGCTTTAAAACAAGAGTTATGGCAGTGGTACGGAACGCACGCGGCGTTCGCGCTTTAAGCCTATCAATTCGCTTCGTCGATGCAACTTTTAACATTTTCTATCGACAAGGAAATTTTAAAATGAATTCTAGCAAATAAACGCGAACCCTCGCTTGTTCCTAGACCGTTATGGACGATTAGTACCAATTTAATTTCCTTTTCGGTACCACGGGCATCGCGTCATCCTAGTTATATTATATTGTACCCAAATTGTGTCTTCGTTTTACATTAACGTGATACTGTAAATAACACTATTATACTAATGTATAATTTAAATGGTTCTCGCTGGCTGAAACCCTAGCACTAAGGCGCGGCGGGGCGATGACCATTGGGCATATCCAAACTGGGGATTTGTTAACAGATTAGTACATAGATCTGTGCATAGTACTATTATTTATTCTGTGATTGAGGCCATATAAAAAAAACCGGTCAAGTGCGAGTCTGACTCGCGCACCGAGGGTTCCGTACGACCAAGGAACTCGGTATGTACAGTAAGGGAAATGTATGCACGTACCACCGTAGAACCCTGTCGCAATTGACAGGCCGCCGTCACTCAAACTCGAGTGGTATGTCACCTTATTGCGATAGAGTTCTACGGCGGTACGTTAATACATTTCCTTTACTGTATGTTGGTTTTTCAGCGATAATTCTTTATCAAGTGAATTAATTTCGATAATTCTTTTTTTATTTGCTAGAAGGTACTTTCAGAACACTTTCATATGAATTAGAAGGAAAAAAGTATTACAGAAGTATTAAACACAGAAGTATTAAATTACAAACAAAATTAACATATGATTTTTGATGAATAAAAAAAAATTACGCTAGATAGAGGTCTCGTTATACTTTTCCGGTAATATTCACGTTAATATTAATCATATATATTATTTTCAAATTTTTAGCTAGGTTAATTTCGGAGATAAGGGGGGGGGGAATGGTATTTTTTTCAACATTTTTCTTTATAAATCAAAATTTTACCATGGTAGAAAAAAAAGAAAAACTGTTTTAGAATGTACAATTCAAGCCCTTTCATATGATACCTCACTTGGCCTACTAACTAGACTTTGAATTTTTGCCCCCCCTCTTATCCGCCCTTTTTTATACAAATTAAAAGTATATATTAAAATTTTTCATTTTCCATACACGAAGATTAGCTTTGTATACAACTATTCCAAATTTCAAATCGATAGCATTAGTAGTTCCTGAGATATTTGACTTTGTGACAGACAGACAGACGGACGGAGTCGCATAAGGGTTCCGTTTTTACCTTTTTGGTCCGGAACCCTAATAAACGTAATAGTATGTATAAATATCACTATCCTTTAAATATAAAGTCCATACATATTGATCTGCTACCAATTTGTTAATACCAGGCGCCCAAACGGTATCGTGTTTCAATAGACAGAACAAGTTAAAAATTGATGCCCTGTCTGTTGTCGGTTTAGAATAACCGAGTACCACCTCATTTCTTCACGTGGGTGCCGTAGGAGTCAACTATGGGATTAGTGTCGAGTTGAAGGGTATTGTGGGCGATGGGCTATAAACCTATCCCTGCAATATCACATTAGTTCCATCCTTAAACCTACTATTGCTCGTAGCTCTTCTAGGAATACTGGTGTTATTTTATGTAATTTAAAAATTGATCTGTGAACAGTAATTGTTGCGAACGCAAGCGGTGTACGTACCTTACTATGTATCAACTTGTAGAGCTGGTCTCGCAGAGATGTCAAGTTCTGTCTATACGACTGTGGCACCGCGATTCCATTGGGCACCATGAGCTTTTCATCATGACGCCCGTCATCTATAAAAAAAGTTGAAGTCACGCAACATGTCATACAACATGGACAAAATGGATACCTTGTGGAGTGCATCGTTTAGTTCCCGCCCAGTTACCGTTGCAATGGTGAAGGCAAGGTGCGGGGCGGGATTGGCACGAGGTATTTTACCATTAAAATTGATTTCATGGAGCGGGCGGCGTGAGAGGGAGAGTTTCTCGAGCTGGTCGGTGCGCGGCGCCGTGGTGAGACAGGAGAGGGGCAGCGCGGCGGGCATGATGCCGGACGTGAAGAACTGGTGCTTCAGCAGCTTGTCCACGGGCGGCCGGTTCGCCGGGTCTCCCTGCAGCTGCATCACGATCATCTCCACCGCCGGCTTGCGCAGCGACGACGGGATCCTGGAATCGCGCAAACAATGCACATGTCTCATCAACTCCTTCTGACTTCTCCTTCAAGACACTCGACGGACACTAAATATGTACACAAATAAATACTCAAAATATTTGCAACTGGGTTTGGTGTGCTGTATGCGGATATACTTCAAAGCTAAAAGTATGTCTACCTGTCCTTAACTTTCTGGACATCTTTTTAAGATTATGACCAAAATTATATGGGTCGCCACTTCAAACCTAATTCGCTGCGCTTTGGTACTGAACTTCAGCAACATCGAGCAATTTACTGAGCTGGCAGTATTTCATAAACATATTAAATTTGCATTCATTTTGAACATGTAATATAGAAGCAAGCTCCATCTTGACATGTTTTTAATTCATCATATTAGACTCAATTTTTTTCTTTTACTTCCGGAAATATATCACTACAAAAAGCTTTATTATTTCATTGAATTTATACCCGAACGTAGAAGAAGTTTGCTTGTAGAGTGAACGCAACAGCTGATATGAAACTTTGCCAGATCAACAAGAGGCTAGCTAGCTCTTAACTGGAAGAGCACAATCTGCACAGTTAATTAACAGACTTCAGATAGGAAAAGCGGCAAGTAAATTCTCCAAATATCCACATAGGTTCATTTCGGTCTAGTTATGAGACTTAAATAACATACATAAAACGAATAATGAAATAATGCAGCGGTTGACAGTAGCCGGACGAAACAAATGATTTGCGCAGAACAACATGGACACAAAAGGGCCGCCGGGGCACGGGGCACGGGCCTCGGGCCGCGGGCCGCGGGTACCACCTGAGGCGATGGTTGAGCGTATTGTCCTCGACCAGCGCCTGCGCCAGGCGCGCGGCGCGCGACCGCCACCCGCGCGCGCCCGTCCTCGCGCCGCACGCGACCACGGCGCGATATACGCTCTCGCTATTGTCAACAATACAATAACACTGCGTTTATAATTGACTGTCATATTATAATACTCTACTCTACACATTATTCAATCTTCTTTAGCCGATATTCATCGAAGAAAGTTATAAATTACAACTTATAATTGTACAAAATGATATAAGTTAGTAGGATGCATTCATTAATATTGATTACTTTTGCACTTATTTATATAGTGTGAGTTAAATATACATATATTATAATATACCTGTATTCCCCATCCTTTATTCTCTTGTAGGTGTCCCTCAGAGAGGAAGTCTCAAAAGGCGGTTTCCCAACGAGCAATGTGTACATGATACAACCCAAGCTCCAAATATCCACTTCCAAAGAGTGTCCTTTCCTGGTCAATATTTCTGGTGCAATGTAGTTGGGTGTACCACAAACAGTCTGCTTTCTCTCTCCTGAAAAACATTCAATCCATGTCGTACAGCCGTTGTATAATTTGTATACATATTTTATGTAGCAATTGTCCTATATTATTCATTTATCATGAATACTTATAGCAAATAATTTAGTGAATATTTGAATGACTAACCGTCAAATTCAATCCTAGAAGCGAGTCCGAAATCGCCGATCTTTACATGAAGTTCGTCATTGAGGAAGAGGTTCCCCAGCTTGAGGTCGCGGTGTATGATGCGGTGGGTGTGCAGGTACCGCACGCCCTCGAGGATCTGGTGCATGAAGAACCTCGTTTCCGGTTCCGTGATCGCTTTTCGCCGTTTGTGAAGCTCCATCAAGGACTAAAAACCAATGGTGTAATAGATGTACAACATCTTCGACAATAGCCTCCATAGTTAGATGGCTAAACGCGGTGCGGTGAAAGACAGAATTAGGCTACCTATGTCCACCCAACCAACCCATCCCTTCCCTTAGGTTCCGTTTTTCCGTCCCAACATAAATGCGATCATTCTAGGCGGAATTTCATTAGAGAACCACCCTGGGAGACTGCACGACGAATAAAACGTACCCAAACGAATATAAACCAGGTACAGCCGCGGAAAGAAAAGGTTTGTTACTTTTCAATCTTCACAGCATTTAAATTGTGTTCCTAAATTGAAAAACCGGCCAAGAGCGTGTCGGGCCACGCTCAGTGTAGTAGTTTTTCATCCGTCACCGTAAGTGTCCCCACTTAAGCGTTAAAAAAATGGGCTATTTGTTACATTCATTGTGATTTTGTAGAAATTACAGGTACAATAAACACCTGCTGTGTTACGGTTAAATTACAAACTTAGTTCAGAAATTATTTTGTAATTTTTTTGAAAAACTATTCAACCTATCAAGTTCAAAATAATTTTCCTAGGAAGTTAAGTTCTACTTTTGAGATTTTTTTATTTTTAAAACTTATGGTTCAAAAGTTAGAGGGGGGGGAACACATTTTTTTTTACTTCTGCACGGCTATCACAAGACGGCGCGCGAGCGCTCTCGATTTTTCTCGCACCATCCGTCTCTTTCTTATTAGAAAACTTAGAAAGAGAGGTAAAGTGCGAGAAAAATCGAGAGAGCTCGCGCGCCGTCTTGTAATAGCCGTGCTGGAGCGATTATGTCCGAAAATATTAACATTATTATCAAAAAATGATTTTAGCAATTTCCTATTCATTTTTAAATACCTATCCAACAATATATCACACGTTAGGGTTGAAATGAAAAAAAAAAAAAACACTCTCCACATTACGTCTATAGGGGAGGTACCCTAATAAAAATTAAAAAAACACTTTTTATTTTACTACTTTGTCGGCGTGATTGATTTACATATTAGTACCAAATTTCAGCTTTCTAGTGCTAACGGTTACTGAGATTATCCGCGGACGGACGGACAGACAAAGCGAAACAATAAGGGTTCCTAGTCAACTGCGCCTTTTCATTGTTCGACTAGGTATACATTGAAAACATCCATTCGCTTTATGCAGTTCAATTTAAAATATGTTTTAACTCTATTTAGTGTCTAGTCTAATGTATTTGTGGACATACACTTTTGTTGAAGTTATTCTCTCCCATGACTCAGGCCACAGCATGTTTGTCATGTGTGAATACTGCCACCATGCTTAGGTAAAAGTACTAGTGGCGCGCGTCGAGACATTCTTGGGCATGCTTGTGTTAACATGGCTTATTTTTTCCTCATACTCTGTAGGTCTCAATTGTTTTGAAGTAGGTTGGGTTGGGGTTCAACAGGTACCTAACAATACAATGGAAATAATCTCCACTTTAATGTCTCTGTCAATCTGATTTAGGAAGACAGAGACATGTTCCTTTCTGTCAAATACATATCGCGGATGGAATACCAGCCCAGGTTACATACATGAACGATTGGCGTATTTCTAGTATTAACCTTTCATCAGGAGACGATGTACCTACTGTTGAAAACCCTGGTTCCTCAAGCATTCAACTAAGTATGCATTTACATGAACACAAATAAAGATCTATCTCAGTGTAAATTATAATCCTGTTTGGTAGAATTGTCATTCAGTAAAAAGATAATAACAGTGTATGTTTAGGATATTAGAACATTGCTAAAGTCACTAGCATTGGCTTTTTTATTACTCGCTCTGCATGACCTGGCAATCAAGAACTCGCTTTGCAGGACTTATTTATATTTGAGCGTTTTTCAAAAAAAGTGTACATGAACTTTTTTTTTCAGAATTCGTTTTGTTTACTCAGAATCGTTGATTTTTTTTTCTTTTTTCTGAGTAAGAAAAACACAAAAAAAACTAATTCTGAAAAAAAAAAAAGTTCATGTACACTTTTTTTTTGAAAAACGTCAATTTTCACACTTGTTGTTCAGAAAAACAGTCATTGTTTGCCCTTAAAAGAGGGATCAAAGTTGTACTTTTCTTCCCTGATATTTCCTGTTTAATTTCAATTTTCCTCATAGCAGGTGTGAAATGCAGTATGAGCCACTCTATAGCAAATTTCGTCTTGAGCGTAATCACTCAAATCCCTCGTGGTGCTCATGATCTTTCGCTTCACTCAGGATCCAATAGGGTGATAAGATAACACTCAAAGTAAATATTTTTCTCCCTTGAGGAACAATTTACTATTCTTGTTTACTCTTCATGTAATTATATGGTAGTTGAGTGGTGTCAAACATATCCACATTATCCACAGGCAAACCAGCAATGATTAGTTTTACTTTTTCAGCAGCTGTACTCGTGGTTGAATTTCTCAAAATAGAGAAGCCCCCAGTTGTCACCCCACCACTGCTACCATTGGCAATGGTCTAAAAAACAACATATACATATATAGTATATTTTGAAGGTAGAAGTAAATCTTTTACCATGTTGACTGTTTCTTCTAGTGTGATGTTAAGATGCACAACGTTTTATATAATTTCACATAATCTATTTTGATTTGATATACCATTGCTTTGTATAATGTGACAGATGGTATAATATTACTTTAGATAATTTTCAAATGATCTAATGTAACAACTGATACAATGACTTAAGGCTATAATTACATTTAGTATAATAGACATTTACAATATTTATTACTTGGTATAAAACGTGTTTTTCACAATGACATAATTCGTGAATGCTTAAAATTTTAAAAGATATAAGTTGAATTTGATGAATGAAACCAATACCTTTAGATTGAAATAAATAATTAAAAAGAATTGATAATTAAATAAATAAGAGAGACTTTTTAAAATGCACTTCTCATTCTCAGTTGTGGTTCTAAATAAGGTTGATATATAGAACTTATAACTCAAAAATCCAATATAATCAATATGTACAAGTCATGCCAACTTATGTACAACTGTCAATGGATCCCTTATGAGAATGTTCGAAAATCGGAAGTCCGGAAATCACTCGTTCATACAAATTTACGTTAGAACATAATATTTACGGAAGAATCATTAGGGTCTCTAGGTACTTTGCGGAAATCCATGATAAGAATAGCAATCAACCTTTTCCTAGTAACTTAAATAATGCCTTGTTTATAGCGACCAAAACCCGAATCAGCGCACCCCATTTGCACTTGGTCTTGGCTGTCCTACCCCTAGAGTGTATATAAAAACCCAAAAGCTCAAAGCAAACCAAAAGCTCGCGAAGAAGGTCCCGAGTTGAACGGGTGCACGAGGCAGAGTGCGCACGTAAATCGATGGGCCGACGAAGCGAGTTTCTGGCGGGAGCCCTGGTGGAGGGTGGGAGACCGAGTCCCAGACGAAAGAAAGCGGGGCTCCGTCGACTTCTTGGCAGTCATTGTTATATGAAAACGCAATTATTTTAAATAATATGTATGTTAAACGTATTTATTTTATAAATGCGTTATATGAAAACGCTATTATTTTAAATAATATGTAAGTTAAACATATTTATGTCATAAATGAGTTATACGAAAATTTATGTCATTTTGCCCATTATATAAATCCATAATTAGAGTTAAAAAAACCGTTACATCAAACATTACATTATATTATGTCAATTTACTGTATATCAAGTGTATGTTAGTTCTTCTAGCATTATATGAAACATTACGGACTCTTAAGATAAAATATGTAACTGGTATAGGTATTTTACGGTACATAATTAAAAATTTAAGTGGAGACCATTCTCTTTACAAACATTCTCGACACGACTATAGGTCTTGATTGACTGTATTTTAAAAAGGAGATTGAGATTGTCTGTTTCGTTCAGTAACTTTTGAACCTATTTTTAAAGAAAGGCTTATTTTTAGGTTAGGGTTAAAACCAGTTTCCCATTAAGCTTAAACGGGTAACAATCTTGAGAAGGTTAGGAACCACTGGCCTAATAGTTGTCTGTGTATAGACACAGGCAACTATATAGAAGAATAATGCTTATAGAAGTATAATGCTGTGTACAACTATATCAAGTAAATATTACAATGGTATATATTCTGAGCAGAAACATAATACTCACCCGCCTTTTACACAGCTCCAGCACTATGTAAATATTGGAAGTATCTTCAAAAAAGCTGTGGAATCCGACAACATGCTTGTGGGACAGTGAACGGTGGATGGATATCTCCTGTGCCATCTTCTCTTTGTGACTTGGTTTTGTCATCATGGTCTTGGGCACTATCTTGCCCGCAAACACTTCTTTGGTACCAGTGTGCTGGATCTCGTAGCATTTTGCAAAGCCTCCCTAAAACGGACACATGTATAGGTTTAAATATTATTTTAATTTGTATTAATTGCACAAATTGTGATTCTCGGAGATATGATTAAGATGTATTGCAAAACATCTAAATTAAATACAAGTCATTCATTTTATAATCTTATAAAATCTAATAATAATCTAATCTCTTCTTCTCTTGGTGCAAGTACAAAATAGGGAGTAAACTGTTTATCTATAACTACTTCTAAAAGTGAACTGAATCAGAATACAAAGTTCCATAATCAATAAGAAGCAGCAGTCTGCTGTATTCAAGAATTATGCTATTTTTAATACTATTAGGTGTTCAAAACTTTTTATTCTCTTTCTTATAAACTAGAAATGATTCTCAGTACTCTTTGCCACGGTCCTTAATATATAGAAAAAGAGTTCCAGAATACTATGCAGTATAATAATTGCTTCAGGAAATAATTGAGTTGTTTGCGATTAATTAGTCTCCCACTAACGGGCCTAACCCAACAAAAAGGTCTGTATGATCTTGAAGGGGTTTGCCTTAAAACAAAGTCCATTTAAGAATCTCAATCTAATTGCAAGTTTTTACAAATAACACTAAATGAACACTGGCAAGTGGTATAACCATCAAGTTTCTGTTATAAACATGTGCAGGAATAAGATTGAGTATCCCAAAAGTCTAGTTTTCTTCAATTTATATCAATCATCCAGATAAAAATATGCTTATATTATGATACTTGTGTATTAACTCTACTCTCAAATGAGTGGCAGTGGAATCATGGAACAAGCAATACTTTAGAGATCAGCATCAATAATAGCCCACTTGGTACAATTCTGAAGGATGTGTTCTGCCATTCATGTAAAACAATTATGACATAGTAGCAGGTTTGCGACCAGCTACTATGTCTCCCAAACCCCATCCAAAGATCACATTCACAGGTAGTCTGACATTAAAAGAGATCAGATATGGCTTGGTACCTATCCAGCAAAGCGTTAACTTTCAAGTCAGTCTGATTATACATTTATAATAATACACAAACGGCTGTACAATCCGATTGAATAGAAAAAATATGTTTACATAGGAATATGGAAGCACCAGAAGCATATGTAGCCGCTGTTATTCTACACTTAACGATAGAAGCTTTACAGTTACAGGCGACAGGTGATAGTCGTTAGTATGAACATGAAATAGTTAATAACATAAATGAACTAACATATTTTATCATATAATGCATGAAAATAAAATGTAGGTTGAGAAATAAAAGGCAAAACAAGTAATATACAGTACTTACCTTTCCAAAGAATCGTAATCTTTGATAGCTGCAGTTCCTAGTTTTGTCAATAATAATGTCGGGAATGGTTTTCTTATCATGTTCAGTAGTAGACGACATTTTAAACTGCGAAAAATTAAACACTAATAACGAATAAAGAATGGAATACTCTAAATTATACACAAAGAGTCCGTTTGAAAGCGGCCGACTGTTGCCGGTTGCGCAGATAATGACTGTTGCAATAAAAATTTGAATTTGAACGGCTATGTCGTTGCTCCAATCATAGACATACATTTTCTACCATTAGGCTTCTCTCAGTCTGGCGCGGCCTGCGGTGGCGGTCAGTAGTAAATTTGACAGCTAATGACAAGTTTATTAGTTTACTATTGTCCGTCGCGGCCAGGCCGCGCCAGTCTGTGAGAGGCCTTTGCAAGATAATTGCCAGTGTATAAAAACATTCAATTTTAGATTTATTTGTTTGTAGTTTACTGAGCTGTAATAAAATGCGATTTATACACATCGGTGTTATAGTGCCACCGGTGGCACCACACATGGTGGTATTTGGGCAAATATTTGTGTTGCATCTTTTTCCTTCCTACTTCAAACGAAAGAGAGGCAACGATGCAACGCGAACACGCAACCCCAAGTGGGGTGCCAGTATTAAATAATCTACCAAATTTTAAACGGTCCGAATTGCATATTTATCCTCGTGATGTCCAATTGAAGTGCACACAAATGGAACCAAATTTATGCGAGTACGAAAGTAATAAAATTATCCCATAATCGCGAACTATAATTTAATTGTGTTATTTGCTATGGCACGGTAGCACCACACTTAGCAGTATTTGCCGAAATATTCGTGTTGCATATTTTTCCTTCCTACGGCAAATGAGAGAGAGGCAACGATGCAACGCGAACACGCAGCCCCAAGTATGGTGCCAGTATAAAAATTGATATTTTCATCATATTGTTCCGTTTATTCACCAATTTCATTCCAATTCAATATTGTTTGAATACGAATAATTACGGACGGTCGTGCTAGTGCCAATTATTATTGCACCGCGCTCCTTTCATGGCAAAATACTCGTACGGTTTCGAAAAACATTAATTTATAATAGCGTTTTTTTTGTTTATTTCATTCTAAAACGTTATTCTAAGATGCTTTAATCAAGAATCCAACAATCTTTCAAGTAATTATATCGATTTAAATTAAACATTCATTGTCTTTTTTATTTTATTTATATTCAGTATTTTAAAGCAAATGTAAATGAACCTAAATAAAGATTAGATTATTAATATTCATCCGGACTTTTTAGGAGCTACTTAAAAATAATTTTTTCACCTCAGCGGCTCGAACATGGCTGTTTTGCTGCTTGAAACCAGTGAGGAAAATGCAATTTTGCTGCGAGCGTGAAGAAAACTAACTTTTTAATTTTTCATATCGTAGGTTAGTCGCAGGTCATCTTTTCATACTGCGGGGTGTAATACAAACTTGGAACATTTAAACTTCATTATCTCTGTCACTTTCACTCCGTTACAAAAAAAGAGGGATAAAATACGTCGATTCGTCATTCGACTTCGAAACCTTCGTAGTAGGCCCCCAAAAAGCGGAAACTAAAAACTCGTTCCGAAACAAAATAAAATTCGACTCGTGTTAAACTCGTATAAAAATTAAAACCTATATTAAATGTAATATTATTTTAATCATATTAGTATTTCATTATTCTTAAAATACAATGAAGAAATGCGATATTTATAGCGAACATTTATTATTATAAGTCTTTAGTTTTTTTATATGGTGAATGAATATAAATTTATATACAGTCTCAGAATGCACTTTATATTCTTTAAAAAGTTAGCGCGATTGAACTTTATTACGTTTTCTTGGAGATAAAACATAACTTAAACAAACACAAAGAACTGTACTAAATATGAGTGAATCAAGTGACGAAGCCGATGTTTTAACTCCTCAAGAGTTGAGAGATACCGTCAAAGAGGCTGAACTGTGTTTTCTAAGTAAGTTCATCTTGGACATTGGACAAGTATTAGCAAAATGCATAAACAAACGGAAACGGACTTAGTTTTTTCTTAATGTCATGTAAAGTTAATGTTATGGGAGGGAGTAATTGTAGTTAATGTTTGTTATTTCATATGTATTTGTTGTTTGTTTTTAGGGTTCCGTACCTCGCAAGGAAAAAACGGAACCCTTATAGGATCACTTTGTTGTCCGTCCGTTCGTCCGTCTGTCAAGACTCTTTTTCTCAGGAATGCGTGGAGGTATCAAGCTAAAATGTATATCAAATACTCAGGTCTACTGTCCCTTGGAGCTGTGAAAAAATCAAACTTCTAAGCCAACGCAATCACAAGATACAGCCGTTTATGTCGCAAATTTCCGCAAATTTTCGAAACTTGCAAGGGAATCAGAACCTACGGGTCCTTCCCGTAAATTCTTCTTGAAATTTGGTAAGAAGCAACGTCTTATATTAGCACAGATAAAGGAAAAGTTGCGAAAACCGTAAATTTTTAGTTAAATCATAAAATAAAAATATTTTTAATAATTAATATACCTACAGGTTTGTACGGAACCCTCGGTGCGCGAGTCCGACTCGCAGTTGGCCGGTTTTTTACATAGAAATAATTTAATTGCTTCTATGTGGCGTTTTATTCCTTTGAGTTATATGTTCTCGCCGCTGAGGTGAAAAGTTGTATGTATCACACGAGAGCAAAGATATTTGCATCTCGTGTCTTTGAGTCCCTCGCTACGCTCAAGATTCTAATTTTGAATCACTCGCTACGCTCGTGATTCAACTATAGAATCTTTCGCTTGCTCGGGACTCAACATCAACACTCGCAGCAAAAATCTACTTTGGTCTCTTGTTGAACAAATAACTATTTCACCTCAACGCCTCGAACATGGCGGTTTTGCTGCTTGAAACCAGTGAGGAAAATGTAATTTTGCTGCGAGCGTGAAGAAAACTAACTTTTTAATTTTTCATATCGTAGGTTACTTAGTCGCAGGTCATCTTTTCATACTGCGGGGAGTAATACAAACTTGGAACATTTAAACTTCGTTATCTCTGTCACTTGCACTCCGTTACAAAAAAAGAGAGAGCTGAAATATGTCGATTCGTTATTCGACTTCGAAACCTTCGTAGTAGGCCCCCAAAAAGCGGGAACGAAAAACTCGTTCCGAAACAAAATAAAATTCGACTCGTGTTAAACTCGTGTAAAAATATGAAACCTATATTAAATCTCATATTATTTTAATCATATTAGTATTACATTATTCTTAAAATACAATGAAGAAATGCGATATTTATCGCGAACATTTAATATTGTCTTTCCTTTTTTTATATGGTGAATGAATATAAATTTATATACAGTTTCAGAACGCACTTTATATTCTTTAAAAAGTTAGCGCGATTGGACTTTTTTTACGTTTTCTTGGAGATAAAACATAACTTAAACAACTGTACTAAATATGAGTGAATCAAGTGACGAAGCCGATGTTTTAAGTCCTCAAGAGTTGAGAGATACCGTCAAAGAGGGCTGAACTGTGTTTTCTAAGTATCAGCAAAATGCATAAACAAACGGAAACGGACTTAGTTTTTTCTTAATGTCATGTAAAGTTAATGTTATGGGAGAGAGTAATTGTAGTTAATGTTTGTTATTTCATATTATTTGTTGTTTGTTTTTAGGGTTCCGTACCTCGAAAAAAACGGAACCCTTATAGGATCACTTTGTTGTCCGTCCGTCTGTCAAGACTCTTTTTCTCAAGAATGCGTGGAGGTATCAAGCTAAAATGTATATCAAATACTCAGGTCTACTGTCCCTTGGAACTGCAAAAAATCAAACTTCTAAGCCAACGCAATCAAAAGATTCAGCCATTTATGCCGCAAATTTCCGCAAATCCTTCCCGTGAATTCAGAATCTTGAAATTTGGTAAGAAGCACAGATAAAGGAAAAATTATTCATACCATAAAATAAAAATATTTTAAATAATTTATATCCCTACAGGTTTGTACGGAACCCTCGGTGCGCGAGTCCGACTCGCACTTGGCCGGTTTTTTTACATAAAAATGATTTAATTGCTTCTATGTGGCGTTTTATTCCTTTGCGTTATATGTTCTCGCCGCTGAGGTGAAAAGTTGTATGTATCACACGAGAGCAAAGATATTTGCATCTCGTGTCTTTGAGTCCCTCGCTACGCTCAAGATTCTAATTTTGAATCACTCGCTACGCTCGTGATTCAACTATAGAATCTTTCGCTTGCTCGGGACTCAACATCAACACTCGCAGCAAAAATCTACTTTGCTCTCTTGTTGAACAAATAACTATTTTTGATGTCTGATTTTCTGTTGGATTTTGCCTCTAGGTAACTATTTAATTGATAATATATCCGTTACATAAAAAAATAGCTATTATAAATTATTTCCAAATTTGACATTTTTTCCATACAAGTTGTTAGTTCATTGCCTGGACTATGTTCGTCATCGTTTAGTAGTAGGTAGGTACATATAATGAATTTAAAAGGAAAACTATCACAGTTAAGTAGACATAACTAGTTAACGAGTAGTAGACATAACTAGTTAACTGGTAAGAAATGCACTTAATTTCGGGTGCATATACATTGTCATTGGAATTTGAACCTTTTATGTATTCTTATCGAATTAAATCACATGTCGTAATGTTTACAATTTGTATCTATTTAATTGAATGACATTAATCAAAAGTGACAAGGCACTCGTATTATTTTTCTGTCGTCTTGCTGCAGCATAGACAATGACACAACACCTCCGCCGTAAATCTTTATGATAGGCTGGCTGCCCTATCTAATCAACTCTTGGAATTATGGTACTCAACATCTGATCCACGTGTCTCTTCCAAGTCTCTCCTGAATCCGTCTTGATCTCATAATGTAACGTTCGTTTTGTATATTTTGCATCCTGTGTTCAATTTCTGGAATTCTTTATGTGACATCGTCGAGAGGGCCGCTCCGGTGTCGATTTCCATACGTGTGTTTATATTGTTAATGGATACGTGTATCATAAACTTGTCTGTTTTACCGGATCGTATCAAGTTCATATCCCAGGGAGTGCTTTCCTCGACAGTGTCAGAGGAGCTATCAGAGAAGTGCTGCTCCCCGTAGTCGGGTTCTATTTGTTTATTCACCTGAGTGTGTTGTAGGCAAACACGCGCCAAGTGACCTTTCTTTTTGCATTTGTTGCAGGTGTCATGAATGCTTCGACATTTATTCGCTTGGTGTTCGTTACTCCCACAACGAAAGCATTTTCCTTTGAGATCTCTGATTGACAGAGGTTTGTTACCTGCTTTATATTTATTGAAGTTCGTTTGAACGGCATGTTGATCTTGACTGGAGCAATGTGCGGGTGACATGTAGCTGCTGTCTGATTTTGCAAGTTCGAGCGTCGTCGCCTTTTTTACCACGTCTGTGAAACTTGTTATCTGGGTTTCTTGAAGGAGTTTTGTTCGTATATCATAGTCACGTAGCCCTCTTATAAATTGTAGCGTTAAAAAGTTGTCACTGATTGACTTCTTGCAGTGACTACATGAGGGTCAATTTTCAAACGGGCTGTTTTTGCTGTCACACGGCTATAATTTCAAATCAGTTTAATATGGAGTATTGATACATATGTATTTCCATTCTGTGTATTATAAAGTACTTAAAATATATATAACAATACCCTAAATATTAATTGATTTAGAAAAAAAAATTGTTTGAAATCATAAAACAGCGAAATTTACCGCTTTTTCGCGTGTCACACTTGCGGTTTTGCTCAAACAAAAATTCATAACTATGTACTACAGCATCGTACAAATAAATAACTTGTACTGTAGTGAAGAACATTTATTAGCGTATTAATTTAAGTATTTTAAATAATTAATGCATGAGTAATTAACACTAGTGAAGCATTTAAGTAGTTGTCCCACGGCCGACCCATTTATTAGGACTCAAGCTCAAGACCCTTAAAATCTGGTTTTTTCTATAAGCCCACCGTTACATTTACTTAACTATACGATAACGAGTTAGTTGGGCTTCAATCGCCAACGGAATGGATGCAGTGCCGGTATTTCTTACGGAGGAAACAGGTCAATCTTTATAACGATGTAATTTGGTACGGTTATCACGACATTTGTATGGGCGTTTATTTATTCATATACGATTGAAATAAAAATGTGTCTTTCACAACAATAGTTAGCAATATAGGGTAAGAGTTTCGTGTTTGGCTAATTAGTGAATTCAATTAATAGTGTACGAGAGACCGGCAAAAAACGTTAATATTGACATTTGTATGGCGACATTTGTACGGCTATTTTGTCCATACAAATGTCGAATGTGGCATACAAATGTCTATTTAAAACAAAATCTAAATAAAACACGAAATATCTTTTCCATGCCCATTCATATCAATTTTTTTGATTACTTTAATTATTGTATATTTTGGGAGATATTGTACGATATCTAGATTACTGCGTTTGATGCAATATTTTGTGGAAATGATTATGTATACCAAAGGCCCTTATTGGTAGAAGAAATAAAACCTTGCTGCTTTACCAAATTGAGTTTTAAAAGTTTAAATTTTAAGAAAATCTAACTAACTACATGTTAGTGAAAAACAAGTACAAAAATAAAGAATAAAAATTTTACATGTTTAAGTACTTTTGTCAGGCAAAAGAAGAAACGCTTCCACACCGCCTGCCTTACGTCCTCACCCTCAATTTCCAATGACTGTGACATACCAAGGTACTTATTTCTGCTTCGGAGATAGATCTGCGGGACATTGCCTTAAATTTGTTAAATTTATAACTTTTCCTCGCTGTACATGCATAACCGCACACTTATCAATACCAAATTCCATTTTGATGGGGTTACTGAAGACTTCTGTTGTTTTCAGTAGCTCAACAGGTCATGTCTATTTGGTGCAAAGTTGCAAACAGCTTAAGGTAATCCATATAGAGCAGATGAAAAATTACCTCACCCCCTCTCCGAAGCTGGCAACCTAGCCCTGAATCCTTCAGCAGGGTGCTGAGCGGATTCAGCGCTAGGCAGAACCACAGAGGATTCAGGCTGTCACCTTGGATGGTCCCTTGCTCAATTCTGATAGAGTCCTGCGGGCCAGAAGGCCGTCTCCTCCCCACGGTTGACGAAGGACTGTGGTCCACTGTCCCATACAAGCGCCTAAGAATGATCTCAGAACTGCTACAATTTTATACAGCTTTAAGATCCTCCCCAGCCATGAATGAGGTATTCTTGGAGACACTAAATCATAGACCTTCTTGTAGTCAATCCAGGCGGCCGAGAAGGCCCCTTTGTTCAGCCGGACTCGTTGGCAAATGGTCATGTCTATGAGGAGGAGCTCTTGAGTACCACGAGACCCTACATCCATTTTGAGCAGAGGCCAACCGTAAACCAGAGATAGTATATTATTCGCCGATAAACGTAATGTTTTGCGAAAATTAAACAAATGTAAATCGTACCATACTTTTTTCTGAATAAATATTTTTTTTTAAATTAAAAAAAAATATAGCTAATGAAGACTCACGTACAGTCGCCCACACTCCTAACTGACCATTTGTGAACCTTATGTCACTGAAATAAGGTTCACGAATGGTCAGTTAGGAGTGTGGGCGACTGTACTATATCTAAATAGTGAGTTTTTTTAGTATTTATACAAATATTAATAAACTTTTTCAATATTTTTCTGGCAAAATCGACGTTTTGATGGCAATTGCCGACATTTGTATGCCGCTATCGACATTTGTATGGCAGAATCGACATTTTTGTGGCACTAAATCGACTTTTGTATGGCGCTGTCGACATTTGTATGGCGCTGACGACATTTGTATGGCACGGTTTTTTTAAAGCATCTATATCTAGCTAACCATTAGAAGCAGAGTGGTGCCTCATGCACCATATTTTTTCTTTTTAGAAAGCCTACCTGACGTTGTCGGTAAGAATCAAATATTCCAAAAAAAATAAAAAGCCATACAAATGTCGAAAAAACGTACTCTTCAAAAATTGACCCATGAAAACTCGCAGTCTTGACACAATCGTTTCAATTCCGAGGTATACGCGATGACTGTTTCATGTGTGTCTTGAGTCCGTGAAATGAATTTGTGTTGGCAGGCCCAAACGCTTGGTTTCGGATCTATATATTCTTTCAATATTTTGACGACCTCGTTGAAATCCATTTCGCAGGGATCGTCCGGTGCGCATAAATCGTAAGCTTTCTGGTGTAGGTGCGGGGGAATGGAACTAAGAAGCATGAGTGTTCGTGTTCTCGGATCTTCACAGTGGCTTAGTTTTAAGTATGTTTCTAATCTTTTCACAAAATACGTGAAGTTTTCACTTTCTTGAAACGGTTGGAAGTTGAGTTTAGGTTGGTGCGTAGTCATGGGGGTGCCTTCACGCGTCCCTTCGTAGCTCCGTGTATGTAGGGAAGCTGATACGTAAGTGGAGGGTGCGTCGGCAGCGGGTGCAGGCGTGCGTAAGCCATGTAATTTTAGCTTTAATTGTAGGATAATTTCTTCTGTTGTATGACGCTGTTCTATCTCAGTTTCTATGTCTTCGGTTACCGATTCTATTTCCGTTTGTATAGTGTCAAATTTTTTTTCGTAGGTGTCAAGGCTTGTAAGCCTTTGACTTATTTCTAAGTCCGAAGCATCTTGACTTAGTTGTAAATGTTGTTGTAATTTAGTGAGTTGTCCGCGTATAGATGCGCGTTGGCGTGAAAGGCGTTCAATTTCCTCCATCCTCGTCGCCAGTTTTATGTATTCTTATCGAATTAAATCACATGTCGTAATGTTTACAATTTGTATCTATTTAATTGAATGACATGACATTAATCAAAAGTGACAAGGCACTCGTATTATTTTTCTGTCGTCTTGCTGCAGCATAGACAATGACACAACAGAACCTTTTACCGTGGACGGTAAAGTTGCTTTTTCACGGCACGGTGCTTCTTGCCCGCGGCGAGCGCGGAAAAGACCTGCCCTGCGACATGCCCTCCCACCCGTGGCAATGCTAAAACTTAGGCGGACTTACGGCACGGTGCTTCTTGCGCGCGCGGCTCGTTGTGATGTGTGGCTTGATGCTGTTCGGAGATTTTCGTGATTATTTTACGTAAATAACCTGTTGCTGCTAAAAGTTTGCGATCTGTGGTTCGATTAGTTCATGTAGTATATCTAATATTTACGATTATTTACGAGGGTAAGCTATAATAAAAAAACCCAAAAGCCCCTTTTAAGTCCGCATTCCGTGACAGACGGGCAACTATGGAACCCTACCCTGCGCGTGGCCCAACACGCACTTGGCCGCTTTTTTCTAGGTACAGTTTCCAGTTAGCTATCTACTAGGTACAGTCAGCATCATAAACATGTATACACTTTTCGACCTTATGTCTAAGCACAAGGTGCGGTATGCAGCTTGACCTACTGCCCCCAATAAACAAATGCATCTTGCATTACTGATGTTGTGGTGTTTATTTGATTTTTCTAGTTCATTAACTAATTGAATCCTTAGTACCTTTATTCCACCAGTATTGATAAGAACTGAAGGTAGAGCAGATTTTTTCGATAGTGGGAGCAGAGTGATAAAGGTTTATCTGCGCCGGCGGCGCATCCTGCCGCCTGCGCCCGCGCATGCACCACCATTAGCGAGCCTTGATGGCGATCGCGACTCGCGGTGAATCACTTGGCCATTCATTCATTCATTAGGTACAACGTTATTGCTGATTAAGTTCTTTTTATCCTTCTCGATGCAAAATTATGTTGCCTAACTAATTCATTTTACAATAGGCCGCATATTAGTAATACGGTTTATTTCTAGTTATATTTTTAGAAAAATGTCGCGAGGGTATTTGTGGATTCTATTGACATGTGCAGTGTTATTGTGTTGTGGTGGAAATGCTCAGAGATCTTGGGTGACTACGGATGAATGTAAGCGAAAACCTTTTAAATTATCTTACTTATGATCTTGTTAATACGTAACAATTTAAAGAATTAGATACATCTACCTACTTAAGAGGACAGTCTGTTGGTCATTTTTCCATACAAACGTTCTCGACTGTTTCCTCCGGGGTTTTTGACCGTAGATTGATGATTTTTTGAAATAAGATCGATATCATCAATATCTGTGTCAGTATGTTTGACATTATTATTTTTCACTTCTCATTCTCGAAAAGTGAGTCATATTAGGCTTAGTAGCGCGCCTTAATCAGTCGCGAGAAACATGATCGTACGCTGGTATATTCACCTTGGTACCTAAAGTTGGCACATATACATTTGCTATTTGATTTAAAATTTAATTATTGTGCTATTGTTTCAGTGCAGTCTGTTTTTGCAAGGTTACCTGGTATTCATTTGTCGACTGAGATGGCGTTGTTCTTTCTGCCTGATGCAAACACAGTTGTTATAAATGATAACGCTAAATAAGTCATTGTAATTTCATTCTTTTTAATCGTTTTGATCTTACCTGTAAATTAATTTACCTAACAAAATGTATATCGCATTTTGTTGGTTGTGTTTTATGCAGGATGACTCGCGACGGACTGGTACTTAACCGATATTCGCATAATATAAAGTTAGTGTTCGCACGAGGAGTAGGGTGCCCTATTTTTTCTGTTGGCCGATGTCAAGAGTCAAGAATGAATGGTTGTCTTGACGACAGTATAAACATTGCGAATTATATTGTTCGTAAGTACTTATATCATAATGTGTAAGTTGTCTTTCAAAATGTACAAAAAACTTTTTTCCACTCGGCGATACGACCAATAATTGGGCGTTTCTAGAAACTCTCAGACTCTAGAGTCTGGGCAGTATGTATGGCAAGTATGGCAACAGTCATTAGCTGTCAAATTTTCTATCGTCCGCCACCGCAGGCCGCGCCGGCCGGTATGTTGCAGGCCTTAAACGCCTTAAATTAGTATGTCCTAATAACCTCCATACTTGATATGTCCATAAAGAAAGTAACTGTTCCATAATAAATTGGTCGGTTTTTGCTTTTTAAGAGAAATAAAAAGTGATAATTGGGAATGGATGAAAATTTTAGAAATGCCTGATTTTGAAGTGGAAACTTCTCTGCTCGCGTTCTTGTATAGGGGGTAGATACAGTTCAAAATGTATCACGTGACTTCCGGAAAAACTTTTTCTAGAGAAGCCTAATCTGATTTCAAATAATTGTTTGTTACATGTTTTAATCCTTCTTTATTTGCCATTAGTTGTTAATCACAAAATGTTATTTAGTTTATGTGGCGGACATGAAAATAATGCTGAAATGACCGCTATTTTAAATGTATCGCGACTCGCGAGTCAAATGAGCTACGTCGTCAATGTTGCCATATATACCGATTTATCTGTACTTATACATATTTTAGTGGATTAATTCAGATATATATTTTACGGGTAAACCATAATAGCAGATCCCTTTAAATAATCAAAACACTTTGAATTTAACAATTCATTCAAAATCAATCAATAAATATCTTGTCGTCGGAAACTTATGAGGTACTAGCTTTTGCCCGCGACTTCGTCCGTGCGGAACTTATTTGTATCGTAGCTCCATACAAACTTTCGCTCCCCCGTTTCCGTTGAAATAGCAACTAATGAAGTGCTAAATGTCAAGTGTGCCAAATCGACGGAACTCCTCAAATATTATCGGCCCACATACAGTGATATGGTTTCCACCTGTAATAGTCAACGTATTATGATTACTTTCGGAAAGCAGTCCAGGTAAAGTGGAAAGGAAATGTAGAAATGTTCATTTGGCTTGGCGGAGTACTAAATTGAAGTCGGTTAAAACTTTGGTTTTAAAGTAAATTATTCTTTCAGTGGAAAACCATATAAATCCTGACGACCTGCGTGAACTTTTGAACCTCCGTAACACAAGCTTTCTGCCTTCTACGTCCGCGCCTGCGCAACCAGACCGAGGCTACGTCTCAATCGACGTAAGTTATATCGTGGCGACAACTCCATTTTAAAGACACTATACAATACCCTATTCCATATATGATCGAGTAAAACCATTATGAACCGCAAAAACATAAGTAATGTTACGTTTGAAAAGCAGTTAAGTGCTTAATGATCGAAATAAGTAAAACTAGCACAATAGTTATTTCCGTTTGGTGCCCTAGATTCAATGAAGAAACGTAGACGAATTTGTTCGTTAAATTCTAATGTTATTTGGAACAAGTTACCTATAAAGCTATAAAGTACAGTAACTAGTACCTAGTACTAAGTCATGCTGGTGAGTATAGGAAGATGTGAAGTCTGACACTAGACGAAATGGGTAAATTTGTATTATTTTTATTTGTTTTCATTATTCACATCAATCATTTATTAACTGTAATTATAATAATACAACATTCCCATACTAATCCATTCCATAGTAGATCCTCAGATCGATGTCAGGTACCTACTGTTTGTACTAGGAGATCTCTTTTCGTAAATAAAACTATGAAATAGGTACCGCATCGTAGCTATAGGGCCTACAGGGTTCCATTTCCACAGCTACAATTGTTCCTTACAACCAGCACTATTACGTAGTTAATAAGGTAAAACGAGTTACGATTTTTAGACAAATTTGACCGGGTTCGAGTGCCGGCCGTTTATGAGTTTTTTTGTTTGTTAGGGTTCCGTACCCAAAGGGTAAAAACGGGACCCTATTACTAAGACTTCGTTGTCCGTCCGTCTGTCACCAGGCTGTATGTCATGAACCGTGATAGTTCGACCGTTGAAATTTTCACAGATGATGTATTTCTGTTGCCGCTATAACAAACTATACAAAAAAAACAGAACAAAATAAATATGTAAGGGGGCTCCCATACCACAAACGTGATTTTTTGCTCGGTTTTATAGATAATGGTACGAAACCCTTCGTGCGCGAGTCCGACTCGTAATTGACCGGTTTCTTTGTTTCACATATTCCCTCACTGCCCCTTTTGAATAATACACCCTGTATGTATCTAATTAACTATTTAATAGTACCTACTAATGACTTTGCTTGGAATGCAGTCAAATTCTTTCAATCGCTTTGAATCTTTTTTGTAGTTACTTAATAGGAATATACCTACAAAATAAGAGATATCCTTTCAGTTTGCCATTTCATGCCAACGTGATGCCAACCAAAGTGGCAAATGAGTTGATCACTTAGCGGCGCAATGATCATAGTACTTACTATTTTAATTAAAGCGGCTATGAACAATGAACATATTATTATTGTGGTTATATCAACGGTTCAGGGAGCGAAGCTGTATTTGAAAACTGGCTTGGAACAGGCTTGGCCAGGTTCTAATGGTATTGGCAGTTGTGAAATACAGCTTTGATCCATGAACACATAACAGCTGTAGTAGAACATCCTTCCTCCCTCGTGTTTCCAGGATGAGAAGCCGCACGCGGTGCCGGACGCCGTGGACTGTTTCGGCCTGGGCTCTCTCACCAAACAGTTGCCGTGGCTCTTCAACATGCGACCTGATTCTTCCGACTCTGTTAATACTCATTTCTTCTTTTACTCCCGCCAGCAACCATTTAGAGCTCAGGTATTTCTATTCACTACCACATAGATTCTCATTAGATTCGATTCTAATGGATGTTTATATTTTTACAAGGTATGTTATTTCATTATGGGTTGCTCTAGGTATTGCCGGGGGCGCAGTTCGGCCTGGACTGGGTGGACTTCAAGCCGAACCGGAAGACTGTCATGATAGTTCACGGCTTCATGAGTCATAGTAATGCTTCCTGGGTTAACGATATGGCACTAGCCTTTTTAAAATGGGTATGTTATAATGTCTCATGCAGTTATAAAGGTCTGCTAGACGGTCGCCAACACGCCCCTCCGACCGAGCGACCTTGGTCGGCCCCGACCGTTGTAGTATGAAATTTTGTTGGAAACAACTGTCTACACGGTCGGTGCGGACCAAGGTCACTCGGTCGGAGGGGCGTGTTGGCGACCGTCTAGCACGGGCTTTACTGTTTATCAATACCTAACTTTAGAACAATGGAAAAAAATAATTTAGTCATTATTTATTTATTTATGGTTGGTCAAGTCAAATCTAACCTACTTTAAGATCTCACATTTTTAAATAACAGCAATTGTTATAGGTATCCAATAAAGGAAAGAAATAGAGTTTAATGCTTGTTCATAATGTTATTTTGTTCCTATAAATACATATTTGGATTTTGCATAACTTGGCACTCATTTAGATCTCCATTCTTTTTGCGGCGAAGCCCACAGCCAAGCATATTTTTTGTATAGAACTTGGCTCTCCTTTTTTACATTTATGTATTTGGTGGGATTGAAATTACAAGAGCTGTTGCACCTATTATTCATATACGTATAGGATCATATATATAACCCTAGTTATATCACCCTAGACTTTGCATCTTCATATCAGTTTGTGTACTAGTTTATTTGTTGTGTAGGATGATTTGAACGTTATTACTGTTGACTGGAGTGGAGGCGGCAATACATGGAAGTACTGGCGAGCGGTGGCGAATACCCGTCGAGTCGGTTTCGATGTCATAGGGTGAGTTTATCCCTAACTCGTAATTGTTATACTAATACACACAGGGAGCGTACATTTCATGCCGATGACAGGCGTATGACGTCAAGCTACATACAGGATGGAAAAAGTTTGAAAAGAGCAACGGCATAACGAACGTTTATTTATCCGTACCTAATAATGGAAAATGTGATTAATCAATGATTAATCACTGTTATCTAATCAACCTCTTCCGTTTAAGTAGATCTAATATATTGACACTTGAGACGGACATTGAAAGAATATTATCTGACATTGTCACATCAAAGTTTACTCTTTGTCACAAATAGGAGACGTGCGGAAACAACATTTCAGTAAAATTTAATAAGATCAGGAAACTTAATGCTTTGCTAGTGGCCAAAGTCGCCATGGAGGCTATACAATTATTGTGCCAAATAAATCCATGTTTAGTTATAGATAATAAACAAATTTATAGTTCCTGCTGTCAACAAAGTTTGCCACCAAAAGCAACATCAACGTTTTTTTAAACATCCTGTGTGTTTATATGAATACGTCGTTATGACGAAACCGGCATGAAATGTACGCTCCCTGCTGAGTATTCCTCATCATTGTACAGACAATTGACAACATTTCATAACTTTTAGCCCTTAGTTCGATTAGCTCATTGTATTCTACTCAAAAAGAGGAACACGCTGATACTAATCTTATATTTTCCGTATGGTTTATATTAAATTTTTAACGATATTTTCAAAATGCATTCATAGCCAATCCAATTCTACTGCAGAATAGGCACCTTGCTTTAGTTCTGTTTTGAAGAAAACGTTTAAAAAGTTTAAATGTCATTTTCGGGTAGGTTACATTGACGCTTTGAGTATTAAGCTGACGCCATCTTGACAATGTTTGTTTTTAATTTGGTATATGTAAACAAGACTAAAGCAAGGTGCCTATTCTGCAGTAGAATTGGATTTACTATGAATGCATTTTTAAAAATTCGTTAAACAGTGAACATAAATAGTACTGGAAATATAAAACTACCAGCGTGTTCCTCTTTTCGTGTAGAATACAAGGAGCTAGTCAAATCATGGACTTAGAATTATGAAATGTTGTCAATTATGTGAACTAATATAAATTAATCATTTTATTCCACACAGGTTCTTAAAGAAGGTAATAGAGCAAACGGGAGCACGCGTAAAGGATTTCCATTTCGTGGGGCACAGTTTGGGCGCACATATTTGTTCGTTTGCCTCATGGCACCTAGGCGGCGTGGCTAGAATAACTGGTGCGTAGATTCAGGTCAACTTGTAGCTACTTGAGTTTGATATTTTAAAAGTGATTGATATAATTATCTGTGACTTACAGGTTTGGACCCAGCCCAACCTTGCTTTCGAACATCTAATAATTCCGAGCGTCTGGATAAATCGGATGCTAATTTTGTAGACATTATCCATACTAATGGGAGGCTTTTGAAAAAGATTGGATTCGGGTTGCCCGAACCCGCAGGTATGTATAGTCGCGGAATGAAAAGGTTAGCCACTTTTCGACCTTAACGCTTTCAAATAAGGTCGAAAAGTGGCTAACCTTTTCATTCCGCGACTGTACAGTCGACAAAATTGAATCATGACATAAGGTAATTTTCACGTCATTTTGCTGAGTCATCTAAATACAAGTAGGTCGAAATTCGCCTGAACATACATTTCTATGGTAACGAACTTGTTATCATTTTTAACAGACTTCAAAAAAGGAGGAGGGTGTCAATTCGACTGTATTTTTTTGTGTGTTTGTTACGCGATAACTCGGTAATTTATGAACCGATTTGAAAAAATATTTACAGCACCTACACATGGTGTTACTTTCCCGCACTAGTGCGGAAATGAGCACTTTCCGTGTATATGTTGAAACTTTAAAGAGCCATATGTACTGTAAAACGTTGTACGATACACGTGCGAATAGGCAATTCGCAACTCGTGTCGATTTAAAACACTCCCTTCGGTCGTGTTTTAATTTATCACCACTCGTTGCGAATTTCCTATTTTCTGCACTTGTATCATGAATAACTATTCTTTGTTGGAAAGCGTATTTACTTTCAAACAAAGAAAGAATTTTCCAGCTTGGTCCCTTTGTCACCAAAATCCAGTTCTGATGATGGGATCCTGGAGAAATTGAGAGAACTCTTTAAATTTTACAGGTACACTTGAAGCAATTTGTGCACTGATTTGAAGTCGGTTAAAACTTTGTTTTCAAAGTAAATAAGGTATATTAGACACTGACATTTAGTAACTACTGTCTTAAACAGTTTGGATAACAGCGACTGAGTCTTGGCCTCGGCTATATTCGTTCATCACAAAAGAAAAATGCTATTAATATCTCTGTTCTTCATAGTAGTGGACGATTGGGGTCAATTACGTAATTTTTGAATAACAAGGACAGTAATAGTTTTTCTCTTTTGCATATACGACTTCGTCACAGTCATCACTTATCAATGTAGCCGATTTAGCCGACTTGCTATTAGAGAGCAAGTTGGCTAAATCTTCATGTGCTTTGCCATTGTGGTCTTTGAAGGTTGTTAAGGTCAGTGTCAGAGCAAAAGGCAGAATAAATTACCTATACAATAAAATAAAATCAGTTATGAGGATCATTTAAAACATAATAACATTATTAATTTCAACAATTTGCCTTATTTTAAAATGGACTACTAACTTACCCTATTCATGACTAAAACCGTGTGTAAGAACCGCCATTTCTAACAACCTCTAAAAGGCGTTCAAGCATCGACCCGATTAGACGACTGCGAATATCAGTTTCCCTCAATGCTGCTCAATTGCTTGTTTTGTTCTCTCATTTCTGTTGTCCCACATTTGGACCATCAAACCCCACAAATTTTCTATAGGGTTGAGATCTGGGGATCTACTCGGCCATGGAATCAAAGTAATTTCATCTTCATGCAGTTTAAATCAATTTGCGACAACTCTGGCCGTATGCGCTGGACAGTTATCTTGAATGAAGGAAAATACCAGCACTTCTTCACGCGGGTAAACTGTTCGCCCGTTGGTCGTTAATAAAACCCTATTATTTCGACGGTTATTCAAGCCAAGACAAGTGGGTCATGAATCAGTTGGTTCGACCTACTGGGGCCATATCAAGCTCTCTCATCACTCACGTACTTAATTAGATTACATTTGCAGGACATGCTGATTTTTACCCGAACGGTGGCATGAAGCAACCGGGCTGCCATAACGGAACATCACTATTTTCGAAATTTTTCCGTTACACACCATCTCGTATGTACCTATTGCTTGTTTGCTTTCTTCAGATATTGGAAACTAGCTTCCGCCCGCGACTTCGTCTGCGTGGACCCGGGATAAAAACTATCCTATATTTTAACCCAGGCTATAAACTATCTTCGTGCAAAATTTCATCCAAATCGGTTGAGCCGTTTAAGCGTGATTGAGTAACAGACATCCAAACATCTAAACATCCAAACTTTCGCATTTATAATATTAAGTAGAAAAGTAGGAATAGGATATGATTAATTATTGCAACCATGAAGAAAGGGAAACGTTATTGGGTTCAAGGATTGGTAGCTTATTATGGGTGTATTTATCCTATTGTTATAATTTCAAAAATAAAGTTTAAAATTATGTTCTTAGTGTTCCGACCCGGAATATTTGGCTAAATACAGGTAAGTATTAAGTGAAAGTGATATGGACAGCTAATAAGTTTACCTACTTATTAGCTGTACATATCACTTTCACTTAAAGAAACAGATTGCGATGTGAGTTTGAATATGTATGTTTTACATAGTATATGACTAGGCGAATTGGTGATATTTCTGATTCGATTTTCCACGAATCGAACTCGTGTAATATTCTTGCCTTAACACCGTTACTTGATATAACATGTTGGTGAATGTTGAACAGATCTGCAGCAAGCGATTTGCAGCCACGGGCGAGCGTACCTGCTATTCACTGAGTCTCTGATCAACAGCAACTGCTCTTTTAGGGCACATCGCTGGAACTTGTCTTATGAAGGGTACGCCGCGTCCTTTAATATTATCAATGTGCCTCCATAACTAGTAATGTGGAAGGAATGTCTGATCCCCTTACAAAACCAATAAGCCCAACCAGTTATATCCTGGTAAAATAAAAATGCTGCTACATAACCTGGTTTTGTACGAGATTAATGCCCGTTACCCTTACAAAACCAATATGGCCGACCAGTTAAATACTAATAATAGTACATTACTACTATTATTAGTATTTAACTGGTCGGCCATATTGGTTTTGTAAGGGTAACGGGCATTAATCTCGTACAAAACCAGGTTATGTAGCAGCATTTTTATTTTACCAGGATATAACTGGTTGGGCTTATTGGTTTTGTAAGGGGATCAGACATTCCTTCCACATTACTAGTTTTGTACCAGGAATATTTTTTCCCATACCAGTGCTGGTAACGTAACTTGGTTATTAGTCCAGGCATTGAAGTGACAACTTGTATGGAAAAAATGGAAAATTTGGAAATAATTTATAATAGCAGATTTATTTTATTGTAACGGATATATCAATTAAATAGTTACCTAGAGGCAAAATCCAAAAAAAAATCAGACATGAAAAAAATAATAATTTAATTAGCTCCTGAAAAGACGGAATAAATATTAATAAATGTTTTAATCTTTATTTTGGTTCATTTACATTTGCTTTACAATATTAAATATAAATCAAACAAAAAAGACAATGAATGCTTAATTTAAATATATATAACTACTTCCGGATGGAAAGTTTGTTGGATTCTTGAATAAAGCATCTTAGATTAACGTTTTAAAATAAAATAAACAAAAAAAACGCTATTATAAATTAATGTTTTTCGAAACCGTATTTTGCCTGGAGTATATGTGCGGGTAACAAGGGGACTACGCGTACCTATTAGTAGGCACGGCTCTTTTTATTCGCCAAAATAGACATTTGATTTGATTGAAACTAATAGATACCTACTGATTCGAATAGTGCTTAATAGGAGTTGTTGTCGCATTTCCAAGTTGCTGGATATCACAGCAGTGTAAGTACGTAGTACATCTGTTGCAGAGTGGACGCGTGTCTGCAAGCAGCTTGCGACTTCACCGGCTCCTGCGCTGAGATGGGCATCACAGCTATTGGAGGAAATAATTTGCCCCGGGCAAGAGGCCCTTACTTTGTTGTTACAACAGAGAGAGAGCCATACTGCCGTAAGTGTTACCGTTATCAAACGTCATATGGTGGAACGTTCTCGTAAACCACACCGCTGATGGTTGGTGGGACGGATGCTTGTGTGGGACGCTACATGTGTAGACACACTGGCACCGTCTCACCTCCAACGGACTACTTCTAAAGCGGGTGCAGCGGCGGAAAACGCCGAAAATCTGAAATGTAATAAATATAGAGGCCTCGGCAGAGAGTACGACTTTGCACCCTTTGGCGTCGAGACCCTCGGTCCGTGGGGTCCCAGTGCGCATAAGTTATTTGCAGAAATCGCGAAACGTCTGGTCGATGTAACTGGTGACCGAAGAGCTGGCGGCTTTCTCGCGCAACGCATCAGCATTGCAATTCAGCGACGAAATGCCGCCATCATCCTCGGTACAATGCCTCGAGGGCCTTTTTTAGATTAAACTTAGTTTTAATTTATCTTAGTTAATGTTAATTATAATCTTGTATTCACTTTTAATAAACTTTTAACGCAGCATGAATAACCAACTTAGAAAAGTTGAAAAACCCTCAACATTTTCATTTCAAAGTTCAATCCGGCTGAACCGATTTTGTTGAAACGTAGCTAAGAATTTCTATCACGTCAGCTTTATACAATACTTTTTATACGAGTCAACAGAAATAATTAAACAGACTTGATATCCAATGAAAATCTAAGCCCTGCTGAAACGAAGTGCAAGTCAGAGGAGCGCCGGCTCAACGTCGTTGATGTCTTTTGTATTGCAGTCAACGCGATGTCCTATATTGGTCAAATTCATTATAGTTCAGTAAAGGCGCCACGTGATTGGTCGAATTTATTTTAGTTGTCTAAAACGGTGTATAATAATTATTATAGTTGAGTTGGGAGCTCCATAGAAAAAAAGTATGTGGTTTTAGTTTAGTGTACGAAGTTTTAATCCAAACATTAAAGTCGAGGAGTATAAAAAATGTGAGACAGAAGTTACTCATAACATAAGACACGTCAATGCGTACACGCAGCGGTGTGGTCGCTTCCGTTATGGTGTTGTTTCAGCGACGGAGTCAGAGCTACGGCAGCCATCGCAGCACCTGTTGAAGGACCTTCGCGAGGGTTTTATGCTGTCCGGGCCGAGCACGCGGCGGCCGCCCGCCTCGCGCGCGCCCGACTACGCCGACCCCGACTACGCCGACCCCGAGCCGCGCGACCAACACGACCCACCTACCACCAAGAGGAGCTGGTTCGGCTGGTGGAAGATGACATGATATATAGCGTTTTTAAGTATTCATATGCCTTTGATTATACCAAGTATACCAATGTAATCTTACAAACGTGCATAATATCCAGATAAAAATATTTTTCTACTCCTGTACTTTTATCTGTTATTTACATAGTAATGAACACTAATATAAAGACATAACAAAACTCTATTCCCCATAACAGTACGGCACAGCCGTGCTGTTATTGGACCTCTCTTATACAACTGTTGCATAAAATACTATTATGTGAAAAACGGTTTTTATTTGTATGGTGTCTGTTCCTTGATACGACACGTCGACATGGCAAGATGACGTAAATATGATATTTACAGCATACAGAGAAGCAGTTTTTTTTAAATTGGTTAATAAGTAGGTAGTGTTAATAGGTAGGTACTCAAAAAAGTGTTGCAGAAGTATCACCTCGGCGGTGTACAATCAGGTTTTTAGACGTGGCATGAAAGCAATCACTTTACCAGCACTCCAACCCCTATAATTAATTAGTATTTATAATAGCCGTCATGTCACTAAATAAAACAAGCAGTTGAGTTATTATAACAATGAACCGCTGTTGTATAATAATTTAAGCACTCATTCTCCCATAGAGGCTTGCTACGTAGTAGTGAGTGAGTTTCGAAGCGATGAAGATTGGCAAATATTTTCAAAGGATAACTGCTGAGCTTAGAGAGAGATTTTTATTTTTTGCAAGGAATAGTAATATTCACGGTCTGAAGTATGTTGCCAGAAGCACCAGTGCCCCAGTCAAGTAAGAGACAGTATATAAGACTAGACAAGATACCTACAGTATTTTATCAGTTCGTAGCCAGTTATTTTTATTGATTGCTACAAAGCGGAAAAACCATACTACACGCGTAGCATCACGCACTCACAACGTAGTGAATCTGGTGGACGAAGGCAACAGCTGTTACAGGCATTGTTTTTAAACGAAATTTAAATTAAAGGGCTGAAAGTGTAAAGCCCTATTTAACACAATTTGGTATGAAAAACAAAATAAAATATTTTCTCATACTCGAAAAGTTTGACATATTAGGCTTAGCAAGCGGGGCTAAAGAAGTACCTTTAGACCCTCTAGGGAAAATATGTATACATATTTATTTTTTGCAATCAGAGCAGACCATATTAAATCCACCAGCCACAAACTCTTTCAAAAAACATTTGTATATGCTATCAACTAACCAGCTTACTGCTAACATTTCAACTCGTTTAAATTTTGGTAAGTTACTTAGTTTAATTTGATTTACAAGATTTGTCTTAAACATACTATAATACTAATAACATACAGATCTTGTAATAATGAAAAAATAAGTGTTCCGTTGGACCAATTTTGGTATACGGAACACTAAATAAAAGCAGCTCCCTGGTTGCAAAATATCCACTCCAAGAAAACCTTAGCGTGAAAAAGGTTGAAAGGCGCATCAAAGTTAGTTTAGAGGCATGAGCACGGCAGGGGTATTGTGTAGGTGGCTATGGGTGGCGGTGCTGTCGGCGTCGGCGGGTTGCCTAGCCGTGCTGCTGGCTCCAGCGGCGCGCGCTGGCGCCGCGCTTAGCTACACGCCCGACCTGCGCTACCTCCACTGGACTACCACCTTCCCCGCGCTCACCGTCTGCGAGACCTTTTATGCCACGCCGGCACAAAGGAAATTTGCAGAGAGCGTTCAATATGGTAAGATCGCTAGAAGTATTTACTAGTTCCCAAATGCTTGGAAACATGTGCAGTCGATTTATATAGACAATGAGATCCAAAACAGCAGCACATCTGGGGCGCACACAAGCCCGTTGTCCACAGTGAAGACAGTATGCAAGAATGCACTTTGTCAGAAATTATTTACGACCATACACTGTACTTGTTTTACTTTTTATTTTTAAAGGGGACTTGTTGAAGAATTTATCCTACAACTATCGAAGGTATTTGACGAACTTGCTGTACGGTTTGGGGTCCTGCACAAAGGAGGTCTGCGTACCTTGCGGTTCAACAGTGCCCTGCGACGTGCCATGGAGGCAGATAATAGAATACGTAACTATTTAATAATTCTTATATTACCTTGCGCATAATCTTCGAGAAAAACTGAACCACGATAACCAAATTTGAACTGAAGGATATTGAATTTTTCGTTTCTGTCACAGAGTCAAATTTTGATAGCAATGAGTAGGTAGGTTTACTGCTAAATGACACGAAAAGTTAATTTATGATGTAGCGTGTTGAAACGTTCTGATTCGAGAGTTAGTGTAGCACTATTCGACATTAGATCCACGTGAGCTGCGAGGAGCTGGTGAGTTCGTGCGCGTTCAACGGCGCTTCGTTCCCGTGCTGCGCGCGCTTCCGCGCCGTGGACGCCGAGCACGGGCCCTGCTACTCCTTCAACTCGCTGCAGCACATGTGCGTGCTCCTACTCGATTACTAAGATAAGATTGCTTACAATACCTACATAGATACCGCTAATGGTACGCATGCTTATCAATCAACCTGGCACTCGATCGGCACCGCCTCCAAACTAGCCGTTACGTGCTTGCTTCAACCGAACGTTGACGACTGTTTGACGACAGGTGATAAGTAAGCGATAACCTTAATAAGTAGATAAACATTTTGAAGTCACGTTTTGCGAGTTAAGGTAATAGTGTTCCTCGGCTGACGTCACCATAGTTACATTATCAAATAATTCAGCAATCATTCTTAATTACGTACTTTTGAACTTTCAGAAATGCTTCGCAGGAACAACTGATGACAGTTAATAGCACTACTGGACCAGGTTTATTATCATTTCGTCTTCATTACGATGCTTACGTGAGTATTCATTTACAAAACAGATATTCTACTGTAGATAAGTGTACGAATAGATGATACAGATGAATAGATGAGAGAGATCTTACTATACTATCTTAAATAATAGCTTATGATATTGCTGCTAGGCTGCTACTTGCTAGGTACAGGCAGGCTATAGGTAGGTACAGTCAAGTGCAAAAATATGTATCGATTTAATCCTTTCATAAATATGTACCGAAAGTACCGAAACCTTAATCCGCTGACATAAGAGCGATTGGACATATTAATGAGTTTGATTATATGCACCCATATTTTTACACTTGACTGTACATACCTAACGAGATATCGTGGTCAGATAGGCTCTTCTTCTTTATTTTTTAGATACATTTGGAGGACCTCAGTGACACGTTACCAAAGTACTTATATAGGTAGATAACAGAAAGTTAAACAGAGTTTAGGATCAAAAAATAACATTAAAGGTAAAATGTAACGCTAAGTATAAGCACAATTAAACCGGGTAAGTGCGCGTCGGACTCGCGCACGAGGGTTCCGTACCGTACTCGCGTGAATTTTAGCTAATTTAACTTTATTTAAGGGCCGTTTATTAACCGACTTCGAAAAAAGCAGGAGGTTCTATGTTCCAGTGTATGTATCTTTTTGCATGTTAATCGATTTCCAAATTTTTCTATTCGGAAGGGCATTTTTAAAAGGTTGTCCCATTGTCACCAAGCCAGAAAAATTTAGGGAAAATTCCAATTTTATATGCACGCATGTAGTGATTTCATTTACCTTCGGAAATAGCAAGTTTGGTGAAGTCAAACTGAATGATGAAGACCACAGATGACTCATGAAACTCGTCAATGGTGTAAAGTACCTCTGTCAAAGATTCTGATATCTATCAGTTTATTATATATTTTTTATCTTTATATAACATTAAATTTTATATTATTATACCCTTTCCTGGTCTATACCTTGTTTTCAAAATTTCTAATCTGTCCGTATTTTCCTACTATCCCGTTTCCTCGTTTTGGGCTGAATGCGCCAAGAGCGCGATGCCATAAAAAACGTCATTGTGTGCGATACGCTTACAGCCCTAGCTAGACCTACACCATGAGGTTACCATAGCTAAGCTTCAATTCGCACCAAAATGACAGTAGGATAGGCCTGATAAAGGAATGAAATGGCGGGGATTGCGACAGGGTTCTACGGTGGTAAGTGAATACATTTCCCTTACTGTACATATAATCATAATCTTTATTGCTCACCATGGTATTACAGTTGTTACAAATAAATTATAGTGTCACATGGACCCTGACAGGGTATTGCAAATTGTCCTTAAAAACTATTATCTAAATCTAACTACTCTTATGTAGGTTAAAAGTACTATGTACCATAGGTTGGAAAATAAAAGTAGTTATTTTATGGAATTTTCCATAAACTCTTGTACAGAATAATAACAATTGTTAATCAGTATTTTTTTCATTGGTTACCCTTTGACCAGTCTTGTATTCAAACGTTCTAGTTATGACGATGTCGCACATTAATACCTTATTTTACCGAGTTGGTTACTAAATACCTACTCAATTACATACGTATTAAAAAGCTGTTATAGAAATTAGGGTAATTATTCGTTTCAACAGATATCCATTCACAGTCCCGAAGAGTTGTCGACAAACAATTTGGACAACAAGTTCAAGTTTGACGTGAAAACTCGAGAAGGGAATTGGGTTGAGTTCCTTTTCTCTCTGGTGGATATGGCAAACGACCCTCTACTGGAGTTCGAGGAACTTCTCGTGCGCGGCTGTCGCTATCTGAACGAGGTGCCCCCTGCACCACTCCATACTTACCCTGCAAGTATCTCATTGACTCAGAAACTTTTGAACTTCGTGGCTTATTAAAAATAGTGTGAGAATTACTTTTTGCAGGTCGCATAGGTACCAATAAAAAAACCGGCCAAGTGCGTGTTGGTCAGCGAATAAATAATAAAAAATAAAATAAAAATTGTTTATTTCGGACCATATAAAATCCATAGTTTGTTAGTATGGCTTACAATATATGTTAATTTACAATCAATTACAAAAGAAAAGAAAAGACACACGTTTTAAAAATAAAAAAATATATAAACATAAAAAACAATAAAAAGTTGTTAGGGGGCGAGGCTTGCCTATTGCCCTACTTAGCCCTCCCAATAACCACATCGACCCAGTATTTAGTGAGCGGGCAGTCAAGGCGCTCGGCCAACGTCCTCAGCATGCTGTTGCTGCTGCCTCGCACACGCCTTAATAGTGAGGCTATCCTTTTTCTTCTGATGGCATAGAAGTCGTCAGTTCGCGCCTCGGCGAACATGCCAGAAGCACTGCATTGTTTCGGCATAAAATTCATGTTCACCTACTTTTAAGCAAAACGGAATTTATTCTGAGATGTTTCATGTTTTTTTTGGTCAATTTCTAATATTCCTTCGTATACATTATTTGGTAATTTAAACTTATAGTGTGTTTTCGAACGTGGTAGGTACTTGCTTCGCGCTGTTTTGGGGGTCTACTTTGAAATTCCAATGACTCGGCCTATGCCTCTCAAATTCTTTTTTTGTAATCAAATGAAAAAGAGCTCAAGTATTCTGAATTTGTAATAGTCCCTACACTATGAAATGTCAGTGCTCGATATCAAAATTAAAAAGCTACTCTGACTCACGGAGTGAGCAAAATCGGAGTTTGCTCACTGTTTTCACGCAGCAAAATATGCTTGTTCGAGCTGCTGAGGTGATTTTTTTTTTAGATATTTCATTACAGAACTATGTAGCGGCTAACAAAATACACCGATCCTCAAAATTTTATTCAAATACACCTTATATTTTTCGAGTAAAGTGCCTGTGACTAAGTTTTCGCTATTTTTCATTTTAACCCTAAAAAGTACGTTGGCAATATCATTATTTGTCCGCTTCAGATCGTATTATGCGTATATGGGTATATGTATGTACTTATAAATATAGATCATTTAGTACCAATTGTATAATACTAGAGGGTTGAAAATATTGAGATGCCTATCAGGAAAACAAAAAGTTCTTAAAGAATTTCCACGGCAATGAAATGCGAGATTGCGCGAACCACGAGAAACCTGACAAAATTCTTGTAAAAACCGCTTGCATTACCGTTGAATAGGCTACAATTTATTAATCAGGACTTTTTGTTTGAAATACCGTCGTTGAATATCAATGACCTTACTGGCTCTGGTAACAGGTATACTCTTATGGAGCATGTAAGCTGGCCCAGAGCACAGAAGACTCTTTCTACAAGTGCGGCTGCGTGCACCCGGCGCGCGACCCGGCTTGTGAGTGCCATTCTCATGTTCGGTCGGGGTATACTTCAATAATACACACTAATGTAGCCTTGGGGATGCCTAATGCTTCTACGTATACTCATTTAAACATCTTGTAAAAATATTTATTCAAAATTATCCTTAGGCAGATACTACTGTTTGCCGTTATTCGTTTCAGACAAGGAAAGTTATTGCAATTACACGGGCCTCAATTGTTTGGAGACCTTTGAAGGTACGACACTTATAAACATACTACATTATGTAAACATACTGTATTTATTGAAAAAGGGGACTCATTAAAAATACATATTTTTCTATTTTCCTAGCGAATAAACATAAATTAGGCATCGAGGACAAAAAGAATCATGAACCTTGCCTGCCGTCCTGCAGCGAGAGCGAGTTGACCACAATCCACATTTCCAAGTAAGGAACCTCGAATCCATAGTGTCAAGTTTTTATGCTTTAAAAGTGTTTTCACCTCAAAGCTCGGAAAGCCCTTTTTATTCTTTAAAAACAGATATTAAAACTGCATTTTATCCACAGGAGTGCAAAGAATATTTGAAATCCTATTATTAGTTACTTTTTACATCTGATTAAATTCAGGTGGTGTGGACATATTTTTCTTTCTCCGTTTCTTCTTTTTTTGACTTTTATGCATGCTTTTTATTTAATTTTTTACATATTTCCGTTGTTTTTCTTATGTAGTATTTTCCTCGATTTAGTGAGCTGAAAAGATTTGTGTTGCACAAGGGTGCAAAGTTGTATTTTACGTCTCGTGTGTTGCAACACTCGCTACGCTCTGGATTCTATTTTTGAACCACTCGCATCGCTCAGGATTCCATTCGTTACCTCGTGGTTCAACCCTATAATCCATTCGCTAGCTCGTGTTTCAAATTGAAGCGAGTGTGGAATTGAAACTTTCAATTCCACACTCGCGGTTAAAATACAGCTTTGCACCATTGTACGAGTATAAATGTTTACTTACTCTGATGCTATCGGTGGGAACCTGTAATTGGCTTTTTGTATTCTATCTATAATATCATTGTGTTTTTGTAGCTGTTGGTTCTCCAAATATAAATAAATAAAATAAATAACAAAATAACTATTGTGTATGTATATAATATACATATATCAACTGAACTATAATACAAATTAGGAGAAAAAAATGAAGTAGGTACCTAGTTAATACGTTAATACTAATTCTATTATTTTTATCTTAGTTCATTTGTAAGTAAAAGATGATAGTTAGGTACTTAATCAACGTTCTATTTGATTAGGAAATGGGTGGTCGGAGATACGAAAGCCGGAACGAAGGTGGATATCCGAATGTCGTCTCTGCCGCATTTACGTTACGAGAGGCATTTGCTTCGCTCCAATTTAGACTTAGTCGGTGAGCCCATCTAAATTATACTAAGTATTTTTACCAGACACAGTCGTTAATTTACGCTAAGAAAAGATTGTAAGCGATAAAATCTGGGCATACCTCTGATATAGTAGGTATATTTTTCTACCAAGTGTTTGTGTGTTGAAAAAATTCGTGGCAGTAGTACACATATAATGAATTTAAAAGGAAAACTATCACAGTTAAGTAGACATAACTAGTTAACGAGTAATAGACATAACTAGTTAACTGGTAAGAAATGCACTTAATTTCAGGTGCATATACATTGTCATTGGAATTTGAACCTTTATCGTGGACGGTAGAGTTGCTTTTTCACGGCACGGTGCTTCTTGCCCGCGGCGAGCGCATAAAAGACCTGCCCTGCGACATGCCCTCCCACCCGTGGCAATGCTAAAACTTAGGCGGACTTACGGCACGGTGCTTCTTGCGCGCGCGGCTAGTTGTCATGTGCGGCTTGATGCTGTTCGGAGATTTTCGTAATTATTTTACGTAAATAACCTGTTGCTGCTAAAAGTTTGCGATCTGCGGTTCGATTAGTTTATGTAGTATCTAATATTTACGAGGGTAAGCTATAATAAAAACCCCAAAAGCCCCTTTTAAGTCCGCATTCTGTGACGGACGGGCAACTACGGAACCCTACACTGCGCGTGTCCCGACACGCACTTGGCCGCTTTTTATGCCATTTGATTGGGGTAGTCTTGCCGGCTACCCCAAGTATAAACCAATCAACTAATGTAACTTTTTGGTCAGATGATATTGTAAAAAGTGTTTTTGTAAATACGATAATGGTATTGTAGTAGAAACTAGAAAGTAAATGACCATTGTCAGAATTTGCTGTACAAAAAATAATAAGTTTATTGGAATGTACATATGACGCAAAAACTCATACCTACATGCTCATACATTTTGATATATCATTTTTATTTTATAGTATTATATCTATGGATTATTTAAAAAAGTGATGTTTCTTAATAAGCAGTTGGGAGAAAATTATACTAGATCATGTATGCCCAGATTTTATCGCGTACAGTCTTTAGGTATAAAGGCCTCCACACACCGAACGCGGTTGCGGCGCGAACGCGGGTCTAGCGCGGACCTGCCGCAGTAACAACGCGTGTTCGGCGCGGTAGCCGCCCGCCTGTGTTGTGAATTTACCGTTTTAACCGCGCCCGAGCATGACTTGACCCGCGTTCGGTGTGTGGAGGCCTTAAGTATTTGAATTCACTGAATTTCACTTCAGTAAACGAGTACGATTCTCCACCTACTTTGGGTTGGATTAGAGCTAAGTATATAAGTATACATACATATAACGGGCTATGGCCCGCGCAGGCGAACATAGAAATAAGTTAATAAGTACTTATACATTTGTCCCCTTTAAGTTCAAGTCATGGTTCAATTTTTTTTTGTATATTATCTGCTGACGTTGATCCACATTCTTTGGTTCTCTGTAAGTATTTAGTATTCTTTCATATATGTTATTTTTTAATCTTTATTCTTCTTCATTTCAGTATCGATTGGAGGTGTGATAGGATTGTTTTTTGGAGCTTCTATACTAAGTATGGTGGAAGTATTTTATCTTATCCTTCGAAATCCGGATTAATTTATATCATATATAGCAAATATCATTTAAATATGTGTACCTACTAACACCGATATAATTCCGATATATAGATAAATAGCTTGTGTTATTTTTTGTAGGTACGAGTGGTTAAATGTTGTACCTATACCTTACACTCTGTAACTTGGAAACTACTTCTAAAAATGAATAAATACTTAACTAAAGGTAGAGTTTTTCTTTTTAGTGGATAGAGGCCTCTGTGTGTCTTGTACCCAAGGCTTGGAACCGGTGCCGAAAATACCTGTGACGTACCGGTATTTATAGGTTTCTTCGTTATGGTTCCAGAGAACCGTTAAAGGAAAAATACCGATATTAGCACGAAAATACCTGTAACATACCGGTATTTATAGGTTTCTTCGTTATGGTTCCAGAGAACCGTCAAAGGAAAAATACCGATATTAGCACGAAAATACGTGTAACATACCGGTATTTATAGGTTTCGTCATTTTGGTTCCCGGTTAGAGGACCAGTAATGGAAAAATACCGGAATTAGTACCGATAAATACCGATTCTTTATAAAGGTTCCTACTCGTGTTTGTGACGTTGCCGTTTCATGCGAGTGCGCGGCGCGGCGGCGGCACCTACAAAGAGCGCGGTGTACGGCTGTACGGCGGTGTTGCCAGCCAAGCCGGCGGCGCGCAAGAAGTGATTTAGTTCTGTGATCCTCGCAATTTCGAGTAACGGTATTTTAACTGCTAAAAACCAGCAAACTACATCAATATACCGGTTCTCAAGGTATCGGTATCGTCAGTTTTAGCAATACCGGTACCTTGTCTTGGTACCGGTACCAAGTCTAATACCGGTTTCTGGTTGAAGGTCACGATACTGGTTCCGGAAAATATCGGTATTTCAAGCCCTGCTTGTACAGTCAGCATCATAAACATGTATACATTCTATGACCTTATTACTTAGATATAAGGTCGAAAAGTGTATACATGTTTATGATGCTGACTGTACCAAATGTGTCCATTCCCCTACAGCTAACTAGTTCTATATATTTGGGTCATACAGATAAGTAATTAGGTTTGCGTCTTTGCTGTGGTCATTGATAAACCCTAATTTTTGATTGGACTCATATTCCCTGTAAACAACGTCTGATCTTGGAACATTAATGCGATAAAATTATTTTTGTATGCACGTATGCCTTTAAATATTGACCACAGGAAAGACAACTATTGTTTTTAGGCTTCCGGACCAATTTTTGTATGCACGTATGCCTTTTAATATTGACCACAGGAAAGACAACTATTGTTTTTAGGCTTCCGGACCAATTTTTGTATGCACGTATGCCTTTTAATATTGACCACAGGAAAGACAACTATTGTTTTTAGGCTTCCGGACCAATTTTTGTATGCACGTATGCCTTTAAATATTGACCACAGGAAAGACAACTATTGTTTTTAGGGTTCCGGACCAAAAAGGTAAAACCGGAACCCTTTTGGTGCGACTCCGTCCGTCCGTCTGTCTGTCTGTCACAAAGTTAAATATCAGGAACTATAGCATTAGTAAATGCTACCAATTTGAATTTTGGAATAGTTGTAAATAAAGCTAATCCACGTGTATGGAAATGAAAAAAATAAGTATATATTTTTAATTTCTATAAAAAAGGACGGATGGATTGGTCGCGCAAGTTAGTAATAAAATGCACCGATAAATAGCGCCGTAGGTGTGATACTCATGCATGACTTAACTACACTATGCGTTGTTAAGATTACTCCAAAATCAATTAGCGGTATTTTGTATGAATTTTGTACGGGACCCGGTGCGCGAGTCAGACTCGCACTTGACCGGTTTTTTATTTTGACTCTGTATGATCCATTTTAAAACTTGTCTTGTGAAGCCTTCATATCCCATCCCAGCGACGCTCGTAGACTGTCATGTTATTTTGGCTCGGTCAGTTTCTAGACCGACCGATCTCTCTTCTCTAGAGTGACTGCTCGGAGTGGTGTCTAAGCGCTCATCCTGTGCTACGGAAGGCACGTTAAAGGCCTCCCTGGCGATTGGATAGCTTACCAGGGCAGACCTAGGCAGACGCCTACTCACTTGACAAAGGCTAATCCCATTAAAAGCCCTTAAGTTTTAAATCGGGAGTTCCTATTGCAGAATGTAACTGGAAAACTAGTTCCTGCGGTAATAACTTGAGATTAACGGATTAAATGGGATAATACTAGGCGATCGACGATAATCAATTGATCATGGAAGTAACACGTCGGTATCTGTTCTTTGAAAAATACATTCGGGGTTATCAATTGATTGCTCCACAAGTTTTTTGCTATGTAAATTATCATTGATATCAGGATGGAAAATGCACCTAAACATAAAATGAAGGAGAACATTCGAGACAAGAAAATAAGTAGGTATCTACATATTGATTAGAGCGCGACGTAGGACCACCACGCGCGTTCGGGAGGGGATTGTTATAGTAACGGAGTAAGTTTTGTCGATAAATATTCGCGGGCAAACTTTACTTGGTAACACTTTTTAGCAGAGATATTGTTAATTATATTTTTTTAGAGTGGGTTGCACCAAACCGTCTATAATCGTAACCGGTGTTCGTCAAAATCTAAATGTGTGGAAAGTTTGACCAGTTTCTATGCAACGACAGCTGCAGACGCCATATTTAACGTTGATCGCGTGTTGGTGCAACTAACCCATAGTTTAATATTTTGAGTCAGTGATATCGGTACGTAGTTTGGAATGGGTAATACAGAAAGTAACGTGACTAGCGGCGTTAAGAAGCAAGCTGGTACTTGTACCCAGAAAATATACAAGTTTGTTGATGTTAAGGGTGAGTATGGTTTTGTACGTGTTCCTGTTCTTTGAATTAATGGTCTGCTCTGTTGACGTCATATTATAAAAGAAAAAAAAAGAGAAAAAAGTCACCGAAGTGCGGATGGACTGGCGCTCCGAGGGTTCATGGAATCGGCGATACAGCAAATAGTAACGTCAACAAAAACACGGCTGCACAATGACGCATATGTGTGCCAAATTTTCTCTAAGTGGAACGAACACGATGAGTTCGTTTGTGAACATTGTTCAATTGGTTAGGTGCTTTAGCCCAGTTAGCACGACAAGTTTTATAGTCAAGTTTTGCGGCCCAAATCATCATGTAAGATATGACCATAAAACCTATCATGCTAGGTGCCTAGCTGAAGCAAAACTATGTGCAGGAGGAGGGCTGCTGGTGGACATGATGAAGCGCGCCGTGCAAAACAAGCAGTACGCGGAGATTGACCACGCCATCAAGACGAAGGTGGAGCCCTTCCTGTATAACAAGGGCAGGGGCCGGTACATCCCCATCTCGCACCTCGTGCTGCTGCGGAACAAGGAGCGACCTAGGCACAAGCTGGTGGGTGAAAATACACAAACTCCACACATAAAAAAAAAACCGGTCAAGTGCGAGTCTGACTCGCGCACCGAGGGTTCCGTACGAAATATCATACAACACACCCGTCTTGCCCCACCCATTAATTTTGGAAAAATCTAAACAACGCATAGTATAGTAAAGTCATGAGCATGACATAAGTACCTACAGCGCCATTTATCGGTGCATTTTGTTACTAAATTGCGCGACCAAGGAACTCGGTATGTACAGTAAGGGAAATGTATTCACGTACCACCGTAGAACCCTGTCGCAATTGACCGGCCGCCGTCACTCAAACTCGTGCGGTATGTTACCTTATTGCGATAGGGTTCTACGGTGGTACGTTAATACATTTCCCTTACTGTATGTTGGTTTTTCAGCGATAATTCTTTATCAAGTGAATTAATTTCGATAATTCTTTTTTTATTTGCTAGAAGGTACTTTCAGAACACTTTCATAGGAATTTGAAGGCAAAAAATTAAACACAGAAGTATTAAATTACAAACAAAATTAACATATGATTTTTGAAGAATAAAAAAAAACTACGCTAGATAGAGGTATCGTTATACTTTTCCGGTAATATTCACGTTAATATTAATAATATATATTATTTCCAAATTTGTTGCTTGGTTAACTTCGGAGATAAGGGGGGGGGGAATGGTATTTTTTTCAACATTTTTCTTTATAAATCAAAATTTTACCATTGTAGAAAAAAAAAGAAAAATTGTTTTAGAATGTACAATTCAAGCCCTTTCATATGATACCCCACTTGGCCTTCTAACTAGACTTTAAATTTTTGACCCCCCTCTTATTCGCCCTTTTTTATACAAATTAAAAGTATATATTAAAATTTTTCATTTTCCATACACGAGGATTAGCTTTATTTACAACTATTCCAAATTTCAAATCGATAGCATTAGTAGTTCCTGAGATATTTGACTTTGTGACAGACAGACAGACGGACGGAGTCGCACCATAAGGGTTCCGTTTTTACCTTTTTGGTCCGGAACCCTAAAACACTGTTACTTTTAAAAATATATAAATCGGCATTGATTAGGGTTATTCAAACACATTCTGTAAGTACACCCTTACACCCTTATACATTTGATTTAACAAACTTCTTATATGTAAAATGTGTTTTGTCACTTCCCAACAAACTTATAGTTCAAAGTAACAGGTAAAGACGAATTTTAACGACATTTTAGCTAATTTGTTTTGATGCACTCCTATGAACGAGGGCATTCTAGTTTACCGTCCTTTCTACACCACGGGGCACATTAGAACATGTCCCTCATACCACAATTACGAATAAGACACCGGGGCTTACTTTGATAACAGAAAATTATGTGTGGAGAGTCAAAAAAACAGAAGCCCTCTTTCGTGTGGTCAATAGTTGAAGACTCACGTGCTTAAAAAGTTTTTATTGCATAAAATGATTAAAAGTCCAACAAAAATAGACTTTATAGCCCGTTAACTTTGGCAATGTCGACAGGAAAGATGCGAATCTAAATCTCTGTTTGAACCGCCTACACGTAGGCAGGGTTTTTTAAGAGCGACTACAAACACATGTAGATATAGAGTTTTGCATCTTATCCTCTTAATATAGCTGTGTATAATAGAGTGTCTTGTACGTCAGCTGCCGCCCCTGCGCGGGATGGAGAACCCCGACGAGGAGTTCGACGTGGACAGGGACTGGCCGCACGTCACGCAGGAGGAGTACGACGCCAACCCCTCCGGCTACCGCGAGCTCTGCTGGGACCTCAAGGTTAAACCTCATTTGCTTCATTCTTTATAATAATAATAATTTAAGAATTAAAGTAAATAAAGGACCCACTTGGGCTAATCCTAATATGAGCAAAATGACATTGCGCTGTATCCTATTCCTCTTCAAACTCCTCATTTAAGTAATGATGTGGTAATGATGTAGGCTCTAGTTTTTGCGGGAGTGACTGCTATCTGACCTTCCAACCCAAAGGGAAAACTAGGCCTGTTGGGATTAGGCTACGTCAAGTGAGTGGGGCAGCTAGTTCGAGACCTCTAATTCGGCATAACCATTGCTATCAAAGACAACAACAGGGATCTACGGCATAACGTGTCTTACAAAGCATGGGAGCGCTTAGTAACCACTCAAAGCGGCCAACGTTGCATAATCTGTCCAATCGATGCGATCAAGGTAGGTACGTAGGCCATAAAGCGGTCCATTCAAAGACTTCCCCTGTATCATTCTCAGAGCGCTTGAGCCCGAGTTCCGCTTGTTGCCTAGGCACTAGTGTTTGCGGAACTAACTGCCTTAGGAACTGTCGATCCAGAAAGAAAACTAGTTATTATACGTATTAATACGTATTATACGTAGTTGATACGAATCTAAGAGCCAAGATATAATAGAGACGAATTGGTATGGGCCATTGAGTTATATAAGTAAGTATATTAGAGCAGAAATACTCTAGCATAAGTTTGCGCATGGTAAACTACTCTCATGGGATTACCTTTGCAGTCGCTGGCTGGCGGTCACTAAATAGTACTGATTTACAATGTGCCGGCCTGATGGAAGACATCAAGAAAAATGTTCTAGGCGGCCAGTCCATACGTAGGTAGTAACACATGTCACATTACAGGAGCGTGGCGCCGTTGGTGAGACGATCCTGCACCTCTGCCTGCTGAACGCCACGGCTCTGCTGGCCGACCTGGCCAAGCGCCTGCTACGCTTCTACCCCAAGCTCATCAACGACATATACATGAGCGATGAGTACTATGGTTACTGCCACTGTTATTTATAAAAAAGCTAAGATATGTTCTCGGCATGCCTCACTCCGTTTCATTCCGTACTGATTTCATAAAAAAAAAAAAAATGTTTTATTGCCACAACTTTACAACATAAAAACAAATCAATAAAAGAGAAAAAAGTAAACTACAATTTAAACTAAGCATGATTAGATATATATCTGGGCAATGGGTACCAGTCTCAGCTTTTGCTGAATGGGATGTTTACATCCAGCGCTGATTTTCAGACTGGTCCCTTTTTGTGTATGTATACATATGTATATATATATATATAACATATATATATCTATATGTATGTATGTATGTAGGACGGCCACGTGCGTTCGGTGCGGATATAAATATAAGTGTGTGTGTGTGTGTGTGTGTGTGTGTGTGTGTGTGTGTGTGTGTGTGTGTGTGTGTGTGTGTGTGTGTGTGTGTGTGTGTGTGTGTGTGTGTGTGTGTGTGTGTGTGTGTGTGTGTGTGTGTGTGCGTGCGTGCGTGTGTACGTGTGCGTGAGTGCTTGTGTATTGGTATAATTATATGTATATACGTGCATTCAGGTTTTTTGCAGATTATTTATTTATATTTATTATCTATTTAAGTTAGTGGGGTGAGTTTTCTTCTGTAGTTCTAGAAGGTGGTCCTTAATTAGTTTCTTGAATTTTAGCAGGGGCATTGGACTTCTTAGTGGTGGTGGCAAATCATTCCATATTTTCGTTGCTGCATATTTGAACCCCCCCCTGAAAAACGATGTCTTGTGTTTTGGGACAAGCAGTAAGTTTTTTCTATTACTTCTAACTAGCTTCTTGCTTGCATCCTGTTCCCACTGCAGTTTCTCAAAAAGATAGGGCGGTTTTCCGAATTCAATTACTTTTCGTACAGTAAAAGCCAGATGCAAGTTCCTTCTATTCCTCATGTTTAGAGTATTTTTGCTATTAAGGTAAGGTGTAATGTGTGCTCGTTTCGGTATATTGTAGCAAAATCTTGTACAAGCATTCTGTACCCGTTGTATCGCCTTTTTTGTTTTTTCTAATAATCTTGGGCCGTATACAATGTCGGTATAGTTAAATGGTGACAGCACCAGAGCCTCTATAAGGATTTCCCTAACTTTTTCAGACAAGTATTTTCTGAAACTGTACAGAGTTTTGAGTCGATAAAAGGCATTCCGTATCTTAATATTGACGTGATGCTCAAATCTCAGTTCGCCATCCATTATAAGGCCTAGGTTTTTCGCGTAGGGTACTTGCGGTACAGGCTTCACTCCCACATAGACTTCGGGTTTCTGGTTGATAACATTCTGTCTCTGCCATCTACTACCTACTACCACAAACTGCGATTTGGATGGGTTTAGCACGAGATTATTTTTGGACGACCAGTCCGCTATTATATTAAGATCTTCATTTATTCTATTCAGTGCTAGACTCAGTTCTTGTGGTTTAAATGAATAGTAAACCTGTGTATCATCTGCATATAGGTGTACCTCACAGTGCTTGAGTTTAATCTCTCATTGACAAGATAACGATGATTTGAAGTATATTGACTGTCTTACTCCGCTGACTAAGCGACCCGAAGTAGATCTCAGCTCCCAACCAGAATTGGTGCTGGCGCGAGGAGCACGCGCGTTTAGTGCGATCTCCCGAATCTCCTCCCTGCTTCGGAGCGCATACTGTATAACGTTCTCAAAAATATCTAGTCACTCTGTTACAATTTGGACTGCATTATCGGCGTAGATATTTGTATAAGATAGAATAGAGGGACTCACCGTCACATACACACATGTGTGACAAAGATGTAAGCATAGACCATACCACAAGTAGGAACGAGATACAATGTCAAATTTCTCCTGTCCCTCACCGCGCATAGGCTTTTTGAATGCTTTTTGTGTTTGTCACCAGCTTTTTTGTCACCAGCTTGTGTCACACATATAAGATGGTTTTGTATAAACAACACATTTTATTGAAGTAAATTGAAGAGATTAAACATTTTATGCTAATTAGAACCAATGTTATAAGATATTAATAAATAGTAAATTATAAAGCAAGTACAAATGCAGTTAAGAATCTTTTAATTAAAATAAATACTGCGCCATTTTTGCCCTTCGCCGCGATTAGCTAGAGCCGCAGCGATATGCTCTAAACGCTAAAAGCCGCTCATTTGATAGAGCACCTGATAAATGGCGCAGAAAATTAAATCCCCTTTAATAACTTCCTTTCTCTAGAAAGGTTTCCAATCGCGGTATTCCATCATGAATATCATGATACCATAACGGGCTTCGCATCGATTCAAGCTGCCTTTATTTTTGGGATAGGGATAGGTACCTATTAATTTTCATCTTCATTTTAGGAATACACCAAAAAACCACTTACTTAAAATTACATGATGCACATCTTTTTTTCATGACGGTAATTTTGTCACTTGTGCATTATTAAGCATTGTCATCGCATCTATGTACCACTTAGGTAATATGATTACGTTTTGCCCGGCTACGGCAGAGCAAAAGGAAGGGATATGTTTTTAGCAGTGTATTTACGTCGGAGCGTATGCAATATTTCACAGAACAAATACATAATTATATGTCAGACATGGTGCGTTACAGAGACGTTATATGAACAGACGCGCTTGAATATCTCAAATGTGGGTGCCGATTTTTTAATAGCTATTGCTGTTTTTTCTAACAATTGATTTCTGAACAAATATAGATTTCCACCTTTGACCATACAATTGCTGGAACTGACCCAAATAAACTAAATTTCATTTGCACTGCTTTGCCTGTCCCTTTTTGACGGTGTTTAATACCGTTCCTATTTATTTACTCCATGAAATTCACTAAGTTTCTTTATTTTTGCCTGAAATTACCTATATTCCTTTTACACTAAGTATTTCATCATTTTCCTACGATAATTTCGGCATATTGTTTCGTACATTCGCAGGAACGAAGTAAGTAACACATCTGGGGGCACGGTAGTGCCCCCGCCAAGTCGAGCAAAACAAAGAGGCACGGCCGTTCCATCCTTTTTAACCGATTTCAAAAAAGGAAGCTATAATGATAATGTACCTATAAATTGTTTTGCCGTTCATGGGAAGCTGAGATCATTCGTGACAGAGCAATGTCTTAAATGATACTGGCTGATTCTTTTTAGGGTTCCGGACCAAAAAGGTAAAAACGGAACCCTTACGGTGCGACTCCGTCCGCCTGTCTGTCTGTCACAAAGTCAAATATCTCAGGAACTACTAAAGCTATCGATTTGAAATTTGGAATAGTTGTAAACACTAATCCTCGTGTATGGAAAATGAAAATTTTTAATATATACTTTTAATTTGTATAAAAAACTGCGTATAAGAGGGGGGGGCAAAAATTCAAAGTCTAGTTAGTAGGCCAAGTGCGGTATCATATGAAAGAGCTTGAATTGTACATTCTAAAACAGTTTTTTTTTTTCTACGATGGTAAAATTTTGACTAAAAAATGTTGAAAAAAATACCATTCCCCTTATCTCCGAAGTTGAAAATAATATATGTGATTAATATTAACGTGAATATTACCGGAAAAGTATAACGAGACCTCCATCTAGCGTAATTTTTTTTTATTCATCAAAAATCATATGTTAATTTTGTTTTTTTTTTTTTAAATTTAGAGATGTATATAAGTGTAGATATATATATTTATTTATGATATTTGTAATGTAAAGGCGAGAGCGTGCTGCACATGACGATCACTAACGAGGACCCGACGATGGTGAAGTTCCTGCTTGACGCCGGCGCGAACTACCACGAGCGCTGCTACGGCAACTTCATGTGTCCTGAGGACCAGAAGGCCTCGCGATCCGACTCGCAAGACCACGAGTGGGTCAACGTACAGTACAATACCAACTACGATGGGTAAGGCCTGCTAACTGTCGTCCATTTTCTATCTGTGGAAGAATGAGATAGCGCGATGTGCAAACTTTAAAAAAACCTCCATAAAAATGAATGCAACCCCTGAAATATCCACCTACGAAGTACTGAAATATAATTGCTTACCTACTATGTAGTACACTCGGGTTTAATCTTGAATTATACTGCGCGTCTCGTTCTCGATGATAGGTAACATGCACCTATCATCTTCGAACGAGACGCTTCGTATGATCGAACAATAAAAAGCACTTCCAAGACTGCAGTGCAAGCTACTTTCTAATCGACTTGAAAAAAAAGGAGGTTCTCAATTCGGTCGTATTTTTCAGATTCATACAATTCATTTTAACCGACTTCAAAAAAGGAGGAGGTTATTATGTTCCACTGTATACACATAAACAGGGTGTTTCCCGAAATAGGAGCAATAAATTAAACGGTAGATTATTAAGCTTGTGAGCAATTGTTTATAAGTGGTTTTAATTTAAAAAAAAAAGTTTTTTTTCTTCAACTTAAGTTTTAGTCTACTTTTTTACTCTTCTGGAGTGATATAAGTAACTTTATATTTAAAAACACAAAAAAAAATAAAAAAATTGAAAAAATCATACAAATATTTTTTGAAAACAAAAATGCAAAAACTATTATGACTCACTACATGATGTTACCTCAAAATCTGCATTGACTGATGATGATGCTGTCCTGACCGATTTCGGCCATAGCGACTGTGTGTTCTGGATTTGGTGTTACCGACAGCGACTGTGTGTTCTGGATTTGGTGTTACCGATTTGCAGTATGACTAGAGTGTTGTTGTTCTACTCTCTGGTGCGCTCTCATGTGGCTTGCATACCCTATCTTTTTTGCTAAGGTACGAGCGCAATTTGGGCAGCTTAATACCCCGCCAATTAAGTTGTAGTGGATGGTTGCCGGTAGGCGAGCCTTAAGCTCGTCTCGCTTTTTATCGAGCTCGTTACGACGCTCAATCTCGAAGGCATTAGCATGTTGATGGAGTAGACTTCGCCATTCGGGCCGCCGTGCTGCCTTCTCCTCCCACTCAGAGGGCTCTAACTTGCATTTTTCATGTGTCTTTTTCCAGAACATCCTTATAGCGAAGGTATTTAGGCCACCACATTTACGCTTACCAATTTGAAGTTCTGAAAAGAAAATGCGCTTCGCCACTCTGTCGTCCGACATTCGCAACACGTGTCCACACCACCGCAGCTGTCGCCTCAGATACATCTCAATGCCTCCGACATTTGCGCGCCTCAGGACATTTGTATTTCTGACACGGTCCGTCCACTTGATGTTAATGATGTCTCGGAGCTTTGATCTCGTGGTGCCAAGATACATTACTCGGAGGTCATAACTTTAGATCAATTTTTCTCCGAGTTAAAAATATTTGAAAAGAAATGGACAAAAGGGGTTACTACAGATGCTGTAAGGAAGCCTCCTTTTTTTAGGGTTCCGTACCCAACGGGTAAAAACGGGACCCTATTACTAAGACTTCGGTGTCCGTCCGTCTGTCTGTCACCAGGCTGTATCTCACGAACCGTGATAGCTAGAGAGTTGAAACTTTCACAGGTTATGTATTTCTGTTGCCGCTATAACAACAAATACTAAAGAATCAGCCAAGTGCGAGTCGGACTGGGGCTCCCATACAAGAGACATGATTTTTTTGCCGTTTTTATAGATAATGGTACAGAACCCTTCGTGCGCGAGTCCGACTCGCACTTGGCCGGTTTTTAGGGTTCCGTAGCCAAAATGGCAAAAACGGAACCCTTATAGTTTCGTCATGTCCGTCTGTCCGTCTGTCCGTCTGTCCGTCTGTCCGTATGTCACAGGCATTTTACTCGAAAACTATAAGGTGTATTTGAATAAAATTTTGAGGATAGGTGTATTTTGTTAGCCGCTACATGGTTTTGTAATTAAAATGACAAAAAAAAAAATTTTTAGGGGTGCACTCCATACATAAAACTAAAAGTCAAAAATTTTTTTTTCATTGTGACCCCCCGTGTGGCACATCAATCGATAGGCCTTTCAAAATAAATATAAGGTTTCTTTGCATTTTTTTTGATTAAGTGAATAGGGTCGGAGATAATCGCCCCGAAAGTCACTAAAATTCTGTCCCGCCCCCTCTAATTTTTGAACGGTGTATTTTAAAAATATGGAAAAATTCATGGACATAGAACTTATTAATTTCATTCACCGAAAATTGTTTTGAACAAGATCGGTTCAGAGGTTTTCGAGATATTGCTGAAAAACTGCCTTCCTCAAAGAAAAGGACGTAAGTGCCGTAAAATTTCTGTGACGATACGACCTTTTTAATAAGCACGGAACCCTTCGTTTTGCGTGGTCCGACACGCACTTGGCCGGTTTTTAGGGTTCCGTAGCCAAAATGGCAAAAACGGAACCCTTATAGTTTCGTCATGTCCGTCTGTCCGTCTGTCCGTCTGTCCGTCTGTCCGTCTGTCCGTCTGTCCGTATGTCACAGGCATTTTACTCGAAAACTATAAGGTGTATTTGAATAAAATTTTGAGAATAGGTGTATTTTGTTAGCCGCTACATAGTTTTGTAATTAAAATGACAAAAAAAATTTTTTTAGGGGTGCACTCCATACATAAAACTAAAAGTCAAAAAAATTTTTTTCATTGTGACCCCCCGTGTGGCACATCAATCGATAGGCCTTTCAAAATAAATATAAGGTTTCTTAGCATTTTTTTTGATTAAGTGAATAGAGCCGGAGATAATCGCCCCGAAAGTCACTAAAATTCTGTCCCCCCCCTCTAATTTTTGAACGGTGTATTTTAAAAATATGGAAAAATTCATGGACATAGGGCTTATTAATTTCATTCACCGAAAATTGTTTTGAACAAGATCGGTTCAGAGGTTTTCGAGATATTGCTGAAAAACTGCCTTCCTCAAAGAAAAGGACGTAAGTGCCGTAAAATTTCTGTGACGATACGACCTTTTTAATAGGCACGGAACCCTTCCTTTTGCGTGGTCCGACACGCACTTGGCCGGTTTTTATATATAATTTATTTATTGCTCCTATTACGGGAAGCACCCCGTATATTTTTATGTATGTTCGCCGATTTCTCCGTTATTTGTTGACCGATTTAAAAAAATATTTTTTATTCGAAAATGTATACTTCTGGGATGGTCCCATTTTCACCAAGTCAGGATCTGATGATGGGATCCCAGGAAAATCGAGGGCAACCCTCAAATTTTACAGGCACGTCTTAAATGTTTCATGTATTTTCTAAAGCTATTCAGGCATTTGCGTCTGGTAGTCATCCCTTCATAGGATATTTTTATATAGATATAGCTTTAACCGTGTTCTTTCAAGTTATTCAGGTGAACACAAGTAAGGATCTGATGACGGGATCCCAGGGAAATCGAGGGCAACCCTCGAATTTTATAGGCACGCATGTAGTGATTTCGGTATTTTCTATTATAACTCGTGTATTTACCCTCGGAAATCGCAATTTTAGTGACGTTGAACTGATGATGAAGACTACAGATGACTTATGGAACTCCTCAAGGATGTAAAGTACGTCAAAGATTCTGACTTGATTCCGTTGAAGTAGCAACTAATGAAGTGTCAATTTTGAGATCCTTGAGGAATCAACGGAACACCTCAAATATTATCAGCCCACATTATACCTATATCGACTCAGATTTTTTTCTGTAATGATTAACTCATTTGCTCTCGGAAAATAGTTCATGTGGTAAATTGGGAAGGAAATGTAGATTTTTTATGTACCTACATATGTGGCTTGGCGGAGTACTTAATTAAAGTCGGTTTTTAAAGTATATTATTATTTTATTTGAAAGTTCTTAATGCTTCCAGGTTGGTCCCATTGTTATCAAAACTTCAGTTGGATGATGGGAACCATGACGAATTGAGGGAACTCCTCAAATTTCCATTACATTATCGTGTTTTGTTTTCTCTCATAATTACTGATTTACTTTGAAGATCGAGCATGGTTATATACAATGGTGAATTTTAAATTGAGATAATATGTTACGTACTTAAATTTTGAGGAACTCATATTGGCGCTCGCTTTAGATACGTGTACTGGGGTGAGTACCCGTTGAGCTTTGCGGCGTGCCTGGGCCAGGAGGAGTGCTACCGGTTGATCTTGGCGCGTGGCGCCAACCCCGACCTGCAAGACACCAACGGCAACACCGTGCTGCACATGCTGGTCATCTACGAGAAGATGGTTAGTGTTTGCTGAGCTTCGCGACGCGCTCGGGCTGAGAACAGTGCTACCGGCTAAATCTGGCGCGCGGCGCCAACCCCGACCTGCAGGACACCAACGGCAACACCGTCCTGCACATGCTGGTCATCTACTAGAAGATGGTTAGTGTTTGCTAAGCTTCGCGGCGCGCCCGGGCCGAAAGCAGTGCTATCAACATAAAATAAAACAACTAAAGTTTCAGGTAAACTAAACTCTATTTTATACTCGTCGACTTTAATGTTTGGATTAAGACTTCGTACACTAAACTAAAACCACATACTTTTTTCTATGGATCTCTCAACTCAACTATAATAATTATAAGACAACGCTTTAGACAACTAAAATAAATTCGAGAAATCATGTGGCGCCTTTATTGAACTATAATTAATTTGACCAATAATTGACTCCAATACAAAAGACATCAACGACGTTGAGCCGGCGCAACTCTGACTTGCACTTCGTTTCGCAGGGCTTAGATTTTCATTAGATACCAAGTCTGTTTAATTATTTCTGTTGACTCGTATAAAAAGTATTGTATACAATACTTACACAATTAGCTCTTAAATTCTCGTACCTTACTTAGGCCACTTGGCAAGTCCTTATTGTGTAACGATTATATAAAATACTATAAGACTTACATATTTTCAATACGTATGTACTCTATGCACTATAATATAAAACTAAATCCTACAGTTACATGTAGTACATATAAGGCCTACATCACACTGGCGCGGCCTGCGGTGGCAGCCCGTAGTAAATTTGACAGCTAATGACATGTTTTCTATTGTCCGCCGGGGCCAGGCCGCGCCAGTCTGTAAGAGGCCTAACTTGTTGGTGGCTCTTATTATACGATTGTTCCATTTTTAAAGTGACTTAGTACCCGTGTTATTCCATGTTTGCCAGGGTGTTTCTCTAGCACCTTACGGAGCAGCCAACGACTAGGCGGCAAATCATCTTTTTTTACCGAGACGATATCGCTAATTGATGGTTCAGGATGTTGATCTGTCCACTTATGGCGTTGCAAGTATTTATTTAAATATTCCTGTGACCATCTCTTGCACCATTCTTTGTGTTAGTTGCCATCTACGTAGATAATTTATACGCCTATCCAAATATTCTTGATTGGGTAATGTGATCAATGGTTCGCCGACCAGACAAAACCATTAACACATTGGTATTGGTAGGATCCATATCCATTCGAGATAGAGGTCTTGAATTCAGATAAGCCTCTAACTGTGATAACACAGTTGTCATCTCTTCGAAGGTTAAGGTGGGTCTCCAATGACTCTTCTTAAATGGTGCTTGACTGACTTGACACCAGCCTCCCATAAACTCTCGAAATTCGGTGCATGTGCAGGGATGAAGTGCCACGTTGTACCATTAGTGGCTAACTCATCTGCAATCTCCTTGATGATTCTTGACTTTCATATCCGAACAAATTTTATTTTCTTCTTAGCCCCGCCAACAAAATAAGTGGCATTATCTGACCAGATCTCTAGGCAATACCCTCTTCGCGCTACCATTCTCCTGAAAGCTTGAATAAGTGAGGTTACTGACGACTTCAATATGTATGGCAAGTGTTGACATGCACACAAATAAGGCTATGTAGCTTATATTAGCTGCGTTTGAGTTGTCGCTTAATATCGCACGCAGGTGACGCACTTGCGAATGTGTTTCCTAATTAATTCCAAAGGTCCAGTATCTTTGAGTTGAGGTAGTTGTGATTGAACTGGTATGCACCGTGACAAGCCTTCACGTGGGCATCAGTAACTACCAAATCCGTTAGCGTTGATTTTTTAGGTTTAAGTGGATTAAGTGTTTGTCGCATAAATTAAGTGTTTGTTGTGTGTCTAACAGAGCACGTTCGACATGGCGTACGAGGTGGGCGCGTCGCTGCACCTGCGCAACGTGCAGAATCTGACGCCGCTGACGCTGGCCGCGAAGCTGGCCCGCACGGAGCTCTTTTTCCACATACTGAACATCGAGCGCGAGATCTACTGGCAGATCGGCGCCACCACGTGCGCCGCCTACCCGCTCGACGGAGCCGACACCGTGGATACCGATACCGGCCTCATCAATAAAGACTCCGCTCTTAACTTAGTTGTTTTCGGCGTAAGTTTTAGTTGACGGTATTATTTCAACAACTCAAAATAAAAGTTAGGTATAGTGCTAAAAATAGTGGTCACTAAGTTATTAAGACCATGCATTCGCTGAGCCGTTTTTCAGATTCGAGAATGGGGAATGGATGAAAATATCAGAAGTGCCTGATTATTTTTTTTTTGGTTATAACTGATAAACCTTCCTTAGCACCAGAAAAAAGTTTCAGATTTTTTAGCTGCGCCATATGTTTTTGAAAAATATAAACAGTTTCCTCACTTACGTTTTGGGTCACGCACTCACGCATGCACATAGACACTTGTAATTAAAAGAAGACAATATTATGAAATTCATGCAGTCTCAGTTCCGCGATGTTGACATACCGCTGTTGACTATTAAATTATGACTTTCACGGCACATTGTCAAACTTACCAGCCACAAATCCTTCCGACGCATATGACCAAGAACGCAAAAGGCCAATAAACGCAAAATACCAAATTCACATATTTACAAAAACGCAAATGACCAAATACGTGATTTACCAAAATGTTTTTACGCGTGATACCAAAATCGCAGATGTCCTTATCTTAATAAGCAATGTGCCATAAACGCAGATGTCCAAACCCTAAATACGCAGATGACCAAAATAACTTTGTGAACTCCTTGGAGGAATATCGACCGATGTCAAAACATTTAGAAAATGGTAGGTTACGTTCGTTAGGGTTCTTCAGGTGCTAAAACCAGCTTCGAAACGGGAAAAATAATCCCGTGTTGTAATTTCAGATTCCCATTTTGTAGCTCGTTACAAAACTTGGTTACCTACCTACCAAACGGTACCAAAGATTCAGATGTCCGAAGGGCAAACTGCATAGAAATAGGAGCCCACGAAAGCTGGTCTCCGTCAAATTTAAGGAATGATATGTAAAAAAAAATATTGTCAATATTAAGTAGAATATTTATTTATATTATTAGGCGTGTTATTTGTATAACATCATTCATTAAATGTATCATTTCCATTATGTTATTAATTAAATTTAACCTATTGTATGTTTTACAGCTATCAATAATTGAGATGGGTAAACATTGGCCTTTTGCGTATTTGATCATTTACTGACATGATCATTCACGAATAGACAAGTTTAAAAACGCGATTCGCCTAAGATGTATGTATTGGCCTTTTGCGTTTTTGGTCATTTGCTAGCATGGTCATTCACGAATTAACGAGTTTAAGCACGCGATTCGCCAATAAAATGTGCATTGGTCTTTTGCGTTCTTGGTCATATGCGTCGGAAGGGTTTTCTTTGTGAGCTCTAAGGTCTCGGGTTCGAATCCCAGAGTTAAACTTTTTTTAAATATATTTTATTATAAATTCAATAGTCTTTCGTCTGGATTTCAAATAACAGCGTATTTATATAAAAAAAAGTTCCAACACATATTTGAGCAAATCTTAATATTGGATAACGATTTTTAAACGACTAACTTCGTTCTAACTTTACGTCATATTGTATGAGACCATACACTTGGATGTTGTGTTGGAGTGCGTTGAGAGAACGGAGAAGTTAAGTTATAGTTATTAAACTAATTTATTACTTTTAAGGTACAAAATATTTAGATTAATTGGCCGTTCGTTGAGTTGATGCATATGATATGCGAGTTATAAATAAATAAATGAATATTAGAGGACAATCTTACACAAATCGAACTATATAGCCCCGTAGTAAACTCAATAAGGCTTGTGTTATAAGTAGGTATGTACTAGACGACGATATATCATATCGTTATGTTTGCACTGATATAATTTACTTCATAATGTCATATTGTAGCTATGCTACACGCACACACGCACTATTTATTTATTATTATTATATCATAATCATAAACAACATTTTCCCAACATTCAACTTTAAAAACTTAAAAACCTATCGGGCAAAAATCCGGTCCCACTATTAATCTATTTCTAGAAACTTCCATGCTTTCCGCGATTTGAAAATGTATCACTTAGGATTTTAAAAATCTCTTAAACCGACTTCAATTCAGTACTTCGCCAAGCCCCATAGATACATGAAAATTTCCTTTCCAATTTACCACATGAACTGCTTTCCGAGAGTAAATGCGTTGATTATTATATTTATTATAGAAAAATCCAAGTCACTTTTTTGTGGGCTGATATTATTTGAGGAGTTCCGACGATTCCTCAAGGATCTCAGAATTCGCTTTATGGGGGCTGATAATATTAGAGGAGTTCCGACGATTCGTCAAGGATCTCAGAATTGACACGTCATCAGTTGCTACTTCAACGGAATCATGTCAGAATCTTTGACGTACTTTAATCCTTGAGCAGTTCCACAAGTACTCTGTGGTCTTCATCATCAGTTCCACTTCATCATATTTGTTCCATCAATTCCTAATGGTTCCCATCATCCAACTGAAGTTTTGATAACAATGGGACCAAGCTGGAAGCATATACTTTCAAATAAAAAAAAAATTGTACGTATTGGTTCATAAATGACGAAGTTCTGAGGTAACAAACAAAAAAAATACAACCGAATTGCGAACTTCCTCCTTTTTCTTTTTAAAGTCGGTTAAAAATCATTAATCTGCAATCAAAAACCTCGGGGGAAACAGTCGAGAAAGTTTGTATGGAAAAATTACCAGTGGTTTTTCCCCTTAATAGTAGTAGAAGAACAGCCTGCCCACTTTATTAATTTTCCGCTACACCTCTTGTTTCCAGGCGCGCTAGATTGCATTAATTGCGCTTATGTTCAAAATCATAGTTTAATGCTTATGGATTTTTATTGCACTGATTCTGACCCAGAAGTGTTGAGCTTAAAAAGTTAAAACATCTCTTTGAAGGGTTTCTGTTGTGATCCACAGGAGAAAGACGAGCACTTGGAGCTGCTGGAGGGCATGCTGATCGACCTGCTGAAGACTAAGTGGAACACGTTTGTGAAGTTCCGGTTCTACCGACAGTTTATCCTGTTCTCTTGCTACTTCCTCGTCAGCCTCGTGTGCTTCACGTTGCGCCCCGGCCCGCCGCCCGAACACGCACTCAACACAACCACATTCAATTCTACTACTAATAATGATACCGAAATCACTACCGATATTGGTAAGTAAGGCTTTTACAACATATTTACATAAACTCTTTCGTGTTCAGGACTAATGACAATTAATTCTGGAAATTTAAAATGATACGAGTACTACATAATATGTTTATTTGCAGGCTCTATGTTTATTTTCAGAAACTTGCACTTCTTCGCTACACCCTTCCGAGATAGATCCGGGGGCCATTGAGTTGTTGAATGAAACCAAACCTGATACCGGACCCTGTGCTCGTTTCAAAAGCCACCCCAAAGACAAAGACAAACGTAGGTTGACCTATTCAAACTGACATAGTAATGTTAATGTCTAAAGAATGTAATCAGCAGTTATAAATTACAGCAACTGAGCCAACAAAGGAAACCGACATGGAAGACTGGTGGGAAGGTCTCACAGAAGAGTGCAGGCTGATGAACTTTGATTCTGTGCAGGCGAAAGTAAGTATCAACATTTTGTTTGACATTCCTCAAAGTCTATCATTAATCATAATTTTATATAATCCTTCATACTATATTTAGTTTATTTAATGCAGGTTCGAATTTCTGCCGAGCTTTTGCTTTGGTTGGGAGCGCTGGCTTACATCGGCGCAGCCTTACGAGAAGCAAGGTTTCTTGGTTTGAAGATGTTCGTTGAGAACTTGAGCACTGTGCCGTCCAGGTATCATTATTTTTCACTTCATACATTCGTTGTATTTTTAAGTAAATATGCGATACGTGTAAATGAATCAGACATTTGCCAGATATTTGATGTTCTATAATTACCTTAAACCTAAGCTATGGGAAAGCTAATGTTTGGTAGCCAAGTGGTTCAAGCGTGCTATTGTCAAACAGAGGTTGTGGGGTCAAGATTGAAGGATTTGAATCCTGAGTCGTATCATGAGATTTTTAGAATTTATGTACGGAATATAATATTAAGTACCTACCATTATCTTTAGAAGTTCAGTGAAGGAAAACATAGGGAGGAAAAATCGAATGCGTATACATGAATTCAGCATCCCACACTGGGCCAGTGACTCAGACAATTTATACCTGTAATCGAAATATTTTTGTCATTAATACCGGTATAACACAATACCGGTATTAATGACATACTTACGTCGAAAATAAACTTACTTATCTTTATCTAGTTTATCCTGCTATGCACTATTGTTAAACCTGTTTGTTGTGCTTTACTTTTGAAAGTTAAATAATAGTAGGTACATTATTGCAGAGGTCGGCAAATAGCAATTCGTCGATGAGTTGATTGTGTCGGATGAAGCGAAGCTGAATCCGACAATAGAGACGAATCCACGAATTGCCATACCCGCCGAGGCAGATATAGTGCTTTTCTCAAAAAATGCCAGGAAATCAAATAACATTTTCAATAATTTTAATACAGCGAGTATGTCAATAACCTATTATCAAGTTCCCGCCCAACTTATTTTTTTAAAGTATATGTACACGGCGTGACTCATGTGCCAGTTTCAATTGACATACATAAAAAAATTAAAAACATTAGAATCGATCACAATTTTATGTTTTATGTAATTAAAATAATTGAAGGTTAAACGGGATTGAAATCTAAACAAATTTTAGTTCATATTGAATATTATTTCGATTTTTTTAAATTTCTTCAGTTAAGTCATACTATTTGAGACATATTTTAAAACGTCACTTCGATTTCTTGCAAAAGTAAGCGTTTTGCCAATGACAATAAAAAAAAACTTGGAAAAACTTTAGCACACTACAGACGGGTGCATCGCCGACATGCTAGTTGTAAGTTGATGGAAATACCTACCACATAATAACTAATTAAAAGAGTCTACGAGGGATCGCTGGCTACTTGGTCCGCAGGCTTTCTCTCCGAAACAGGTATTGTCGGTTCTGTGCAGGGTGATGTTCCTGTTCTCGTGTCTGCTGATGGTGGCGCTGCCGACGCTGCGGCTGTGGTGCGCTGACGAGGCAGAAGACCATCTCGCAGTCATCATTATGCTCACCACGGCGCCCTACTTCCTTTTCTTTTGCAGGTATAATTTTCATACATAAGTATAGATAGTTTATCCAATTCCCCTTTACGCCAACCTGTATTATTTATGTTGAAATGAAAGCCAACCATTGCAGACGAGATATTTAGGCGCTTGAACGAAGTGAGGCCACCACTGCAATTATTGAATGAATGAATATTTATTTGCAGTAATTAACAATTAATACAATTATTAATTGGTTAATTATTCGTACTAATACGATGCTTAATGTTTTGAATGTCTACACGGTGGGCATTTTCAATAATGTGTGTAGGCGCCCAATTAGCGTGAGTTGTTGAACAAAAATTAACTCAGTGTCGCGAGATCCAACTTTTTTCTATACGAATTGAGAGGTCATTATCCTGCGTTCAGAAAGTTAAACTAATACTTAATTACCTATTCATTATTATTTTGATAAAATCAATTAAGTATTATTATTTGTTAATTAAATATGAAATATTAATAATTAGACTGACTTAAAAGGATTCCATACAAATAGATAATTTTAAAATGTTGTATTACATTTTAAAAAAAACCGCTTCGTGCAAATCTGGAACGCACCGTTTAAAAAGTTAATTTAAAGGAAAAACCCATGTACATTTAATTTTGCTTTGTTTGTTCTAAAGCTTTTAGTGCAGAAGATATACTCGTAAACATAATATGAAATTTAATGCTTGCTAAGTTTGCGGAAAAAGTAACATATGCGTATTTAATAGCTATAGCCTCGCTGGCTTTCAAGGCACGAGACGCCAAACAATTATGGCATGAGTATTATGTATGTCTTTCCCGCTCACGGGACATGATGTCCCGGACCTTTGGGAGGCGTGCGTGGGGCTAGGTACCTACAAAGTACCAACTGAGCCAACACGTAGAGGCCCTTTTGACAATTTAATGGAATGCAAGGAGTACACCGGGCGGATGCTGTCCCTGCCCGTGTCACGGGACGCGCACAGAGACAGCATCCGCTGGGGTGTATAGGGACTATTACTGGTTGATGGAATCTAAATAAAACGGGTTATTGGATGAAAATGATGGACTAGTGACTGGGCTATTGGTGAAACATCGGACGCCTGCCTAATAAAACTGTTTCACTTTTTATCTCTGGCAGACGGTGACTCGCCAACTGCTAGATGGGCCCCTATTAATAGCGACATTAAAAAATGGCCTAAGGGCAACACCGGTCAGAGAGCTGGGGGGTAGAGAGGTGGCACTGGACTTTAATGAGTATTATTATTATTATCACCCGTGCGTGAGTATCCAACAATACTTTGACTTTTTAGGGTTCCGGACCAAAAAGGTAAAAACGGAACCCTTATGGTGCGACTCCGTCCGTCTGTCTGTCTGTCACAAAGTCAAATATCTCAGGAACTAACAAAGCTAAAACAAAGCTTCCTCGTGTATGGAAAATGAAAATTTTGAATATATCATTTTAGTTTGTATAAAAAAGGGCGGATAAGAGGGGGGGCAAACATTCAAAATCTAGTTAGTAGGCAAAGTGGGCTATCATGTGAAAGGGCTTGAATTGTACATTCTAAAACAGTTTTTTTTTTTCTCCAATAGTAAAATTTTGGTTTATAAAGAAAAATGTTGAAAAAAATATCATCCCCCCCTTAACTCCGAAGTGAACCAAGCGAAAAATTTGAAAATAATATTTATGATTAATATATATTTTTTTATTCTTCAAAAATCATGTTAATTTTGTTTGTAATTTAATACTTCTGTGTTTAATTTATTTCCTTCTAATTCGTATGAAAGTGTTCTGAAAGTACCTTCTAGCAAATAATAAAAGAATTATCGAAATTAATTCACTTGATAAATAATTATCGCTGAAAAACCAACATACAGTAATAGTCCAGGCAATGAACTGACAAGTTGTATGGAAAAAATGACATATTTGGAAATAATTTATAATAGCTAATTTTTTTAATGTAACGGATATATTATCAATTAAATAGTTACCTAGAGGCAAAATCCAACAAAAAATCAGACATCAAAAAAATCAATATTTAATTAGCTCCTAAAAAGTCCGGATAAATATATATTTTTTATCTTTATTTAGGTTCATTTACATTTGCTTTAAAATATTCAATATAAATAAAATAAAAAAGACAATGAATGTTTAATTTAAATCTATATAATTACTTCCGGCTGGGTAGTTTGTTGGATTCTTGAGTAAAGCATCTTAGAATAATGTTTTAGAATGAAATAAACAAAAAAACGCTATTATAAATTAATGTTTTTCGAAACCGTATTTTGCCGGAGTATAAGGAAAATGTATTAACGTACCACCGTAGAACCCTATCGCAATAAGGTGACATACCACTCGAGTTTGAATGACGGCAGCCTGTCAATTGCAACAGGGTTCTACGGTGGTACGTGAATACATTTCCCTATTTTCCCTTACTGTACATACCGAGTTCCTTGGTCGCGCAAGTTACTCGTAGTAACAAAATGCACCGATAAATGGCGCTGTAGGTACTCATGACTTAACTACACTATGCGTTGTTAAGATTTTTCCAAAATTAATGGGTGGGGCAAGACGGGTGTGTTGTATGATATTTCGTACGGAACCCTCGGAGCGCGAGTCAGACTCGCACTTGACCGGTTATTATTTAATGTTAGCGTGGGGAGACTATTTAAAGATGCATAAGTGTTTGTTACATTTAATAATTATAAAATGCTTTGATTTTGATGAGATGGAAACAAACCTTTATTAAAAAAGAGTACTTTATAGGACCAAATGACTTTCATTACATTTACAATTTTCCTCGCGGTGGTGAGGTGAACAGTTGTGTTTCGCTCGGTAGCACAGCGGTGCGACCATCAGGTAAAATTGTTGTACAATCTATTATTGTTACAGAGGATTCAAGACTGTCGGCCCGTTCGTGGTAATGATTTACAGAATGGTGATGGGTGACTTGCTCCGCTTCGTATGCATTTATTTAGTGTTTGTCATGGGTTTTTCTCAGGGTAAGTGTCAATTAGGTCCATTTCTATTAATCTATTAAATTCATGTAGCTAATCAAGTACTGGCACCTACCTACTTAAAAAAAATATGATTCGTTGATATCTTTACTAGCTACACAAACAACCTAAGCGGAGTTACGTAATAAAATATGGCGTACGTCAATAAAAAAATCCATACTAATATTATAAATAGGAAAGTGTATGTGTGTGTTTGTTTATTTGTTTGTTTGTTTGTTTGTTTGTTTGTTTGTTTGTTTGTCCGTCTTTCACGGCAAAACGGGGCGACGAATTGACGTGATTTTTTAAGTGGAGATAGTTGAAGGAATGGAGAGTGACTAGGCTACTTTTTGTCTCTTTCTAACTTCCCTAAAATGGGGGGTGGAAGTTTGTATGGAGCATTCCGCAATTTTCAAGGTAGAAAGCTAAAAATTGGTATGCGGACTATTTGTGACTAACAAAAAAATCGTGCATCATTTTACCAACGAAAAATACATGCTTTTTTTTTGTTAATTTTCCCCCAGCCCCTAACTATGTAGAGTCAGTACGTAGAGTCGATATGTAGAGTCGATATGTAGAGTTGATATGTAGAGTCAGTATGTAGAGATGGTATGTAGAGTCGGTATGTAGAATCGATTTGTAGAGTTGATATGTAGAGTCGATATGTAGAGTATATATGTAGAGTCGATCCATACTTAATATTATAAATGGGAAAGTGTATGTAAAAGAAAAAGAAAAGAAAAGAAGACATTTATTCACTACACAAAAGACACACAGATATAAAGGGAGTAGACATGTGTGTGTTTGTTTGTTTGTTTCTTTGTTTGTCCGTCTTTCACGGCAAAACGGGGCGACGAATTGACGTGATTTTTTAAGTGGAGATAGTTGAAGGGATGGAGAGTGACATAGGCTAACTGAGATACAACTTTTTTGTAGGTAAACGGTTAAAATTACTTTTAGTACGCGGGCGAAGCCGCGGGCTAGTGTTTTAATACAACTAAGTATATACAAGCTTTTCTCGCGCTTTCGTCGGTTCGTCCGCATGAATTGCGGTATCAACTTTCATCCTCCATTCCAACTCTTTCGGGGATGATTTTATTTCGAAATACAAACGTTTCGGTAGTTTGGAACCAGAAATAAAAATGACCACTTTAAATAATTTACTGACTTTCTAGAGGAGCTGGGGTGGTTAGAGTATCACTAGAGCACTACCTCGCCGTTTGAAGCAAAATAGGCACGGACTGAAGGTCGATTGGCGGAAAATGCCCAGTATTATAACTAACTAACTACTTAATGTCCAGAATCAACATGTCCACTTCCAACTAGACCTATTTCTACCCACCCACCCACGATGTAAAATCATTTTCCAAAATGGCCACATTTTGAATTGATTACTTACACTTAAAACATTTTTTTTTAAACTAGCTTTAATGTAAATGCGCTAAAAAGAATAAAATAAACTTTTCCTTTAAAACTTTTACTATCAACTTATAACGTCATAACACATTTTAGATGATATAAAAGCTTGTCGCGAGATTTACCTGAGAGATATACGAGTACCTAAATCTCGCATCTAAAATGTGTTATGACGTTATAAGTTGATAGTAAAAGTTTATTTTATTCTTTTTAACGCATTTAAATAAAAACTTGTTTTTTAAAAAGTTTTTTACTTTTTCACATCTCATGCTCGAAAAGTGTGTCATATTAGGCTTAATAAGCGGGGCTAAAGTAGTACATTTAGCCCCTAGGGAAAATATGTATACATATTTATGATTTTTAACACATTTAATTTGACCAATCCAAACACTTCACCATATTAAATCCACCAATCACAACTCTTTCAAAAAACATTTATCTTTGCTATCAACCAACCAGAATACCTACAGCTACAAATTAAAATCGACCAATCAAACATCAGGTGTTTTTTAGTCCCTAATTCCAAATCATTTAAATCCACCAATCATAACTCTTTCAAAAAATATTTCTCTTTGCTATCAACCAACCAGAATACAGCTACATATTAAAATCGACCAATCAAACATCAGGTGTTTTTTAGTCCCTAATTCCAAATCATTTTAAAATTAAACGCCTCACGCTAAATTGAACAATCTCTTCGCAGTGAAATTTGTTATTGATTGTGGATGATAATCTTTGTTTTACTATTTTCTCGCAGTCGAAGTGAAAAGTAGAGTGTATAACTCGGGTCTAAAAGCCATATTACCCCTCGAATTATTTTCCCTCGCTTCGCTCAGGAAAATATCCATCTCGTGGTAATATGGCTTATTTTAGCCCCTTGTCATACAATCTACTATTTAGACATCGCTGGGCAGGTTTCTTAGTATATTGTCCGCCATATTGGATTTAGAGTGACGTCACTTTATTTTTCGAGTTATTCTCAGTAAGCCCTTTCCTTCGATACCCATGTTGTAGGAGTGCATTAAAAATAACTAGCCCACCATCTTGGGTGTTTTGCCATGTTGGTTTTGTTTTGCCGACTGTACTTTTTTTTGCACACTCATCAACTGCTCATTGAGAGGATTGTAACGAGCCCAAATACGCCGGATTTATCCTGTGTAATTAAGGAGTTCCTACGGCCACCTTCCGTCTCCATCATCGGACCAGGTTAATGGTACCATATTATTGCATTGTCACCCGACTTACATAATTGTACAAAATTTCAACTTTATGGACTCCGGGAAGTTGGAAGTTGGTCAAATTTAACCTGCAAGATTTCATTACATAGTTAAGCATTTAAGTTACATAAAAAGCTTGTTAAAAATGATGGTTTCTCCATTGATCACTTGACATTGCCCGAGACGACGACACTTTGACTCGCAAAAATTAGGGCTTAAGACGACGGGTAAGGCAAGGCATTCTCCATACAAACGTTGTGCAAGTTTTTTTTCGTCGGTTTTGGCACTACAGAATATTCGTTTTTTTTGCTTGTTCATATTGAATTTACGCAGCACATGATGTTAAAATTTTGTTAGATATAAAAATAATGAAAATTAAAAAAATATAAAAAAGTATAAAAATAAAAAATAATAACATCAGTGAATAGCTAACAGAAAAATAAGTATACTGACCTAAAAATTATATTTATAGCCCAAACACAAACGAAGAAAAACTTGCACAAAATTTGTATGGAGAAGGCTTGCCCTACCCGTCCCCTTAAAGCCCAATATCAAGCAAACGGGTGGTTAGGTTTTCAGCTCAAATCATCATTCCAACTGTCTCGTGAGGTGTTAGTTGAGACTCTTTGCTTTAAAACAGTCGCAGAAACGACTATCGGCACAATGATCGTCGAATTAACATCCTACATTGCGCTTACCTTTTGAGCCACGTCAAGGTCCTTACTGGCTATGTCTTTCTTGGCCTTTACGAGGTGCTCGTCATGGGGGATGGTGAGATCGACAAGTATGGCCCGGCGTCGCGTACGATCTAACAGCACGATATCATGCCTACTTATTGTCTATAATAAAATAAAAGCATGTTTAATGTTATGGCAGTGCTACCTAACTGCGCCGTGGGAACTCAGAATTATACCTAAACTTTGCGCGCCGCTATCGGTACATCCGCCAGTGGGTTTACGCACGCGCTCACGGCCGGACGCTGCTTACGCGTACAAGAAAAGTTATTCACCAATTCTTTAAAAATGAGTTCGTAATGTTTTTTACGGAACACCTAATACCTATCTCAAATACTTACGTAATACATTTTTAAGGCCTGCTTGAGTTTCGGTAATTTTGTATACCTACCCCGAGCCTCCGACAAGTTTAGGTACTCCGCCACTCCGTTGTTTGTATTGATTTCATGTTTATATTTATCCCTGTCTAGCAGCAATTAGTATAATAGTTTACTTAGTAAGATTTGCGGGGTGCATGCATTGCACGGCCTAAGAAAGGGCGTAAACATCGTCGTTGCTATGGGGACTTATAACCTTTTGGAAGTGCTTGGAATGCACTCGCGAGGATGAAACACGTATCTAATCAGAATATTTTAAAACAACTTATGCCTATAGTGACTAATTCCAAGTTTGCAATGCTACTTTTTAAATTATACAATATGTCGTTATTTATATACTTACGTTATAAATATATAAACCTACTAACTTAAAAAATTAAGTTACCTACACAACAAGTTTCGTTTTGTTATACCTATGTGGTAGGTAGCTGGTAAATTAATAGGTGAGAGATACTTGACATTGGTTACATTTTATTTAACATGCTGCGTTGATATGCCTGTATGTAGGTAAGTAGTTCAGATACAGGCAGAATCTCCGGAAATACTTACAAGTCTTTTGAAAAATGAATATTGAAAAACTATAACAATTAAATTAATCTAATCAGTGAAGTGCATGGAATGTGTGGTTCTGCACGAATAATATAACGTCCTAGCCAACACAATGTTTTTTTTTACTACAACGACGGTGGCAAACAGACACCGTAGCCTTTGAAAGATTGCGATTCCAGAAGAATCACAAGCGCGTTGCCGACCCTTTATTGATTTGAGGATTTGTTGTGACAGCTGAACGGAGATTTTTATTTTTTTTATTTAGGTGCACCAACAATTGTTAACATCAGTACATTCATGATTTCATTCATTTTGCATTGTAAAGATAGATGTCACAATCACTTATAGGTAAACACCACATGCGTTATAATTTATACAAAAACCTTAGAATTTATAATATAAAGTAGGTTCTTAAAAAAAACTTGTATTTTTATTAAAACGTTACGACGTCTGTTACGTAGATACATACAGCAGGGCAATTGCGTAAATCTTCATACGCGTGCCCGTACATATCACCTACCAGACTGCCAAAATATAATTGTCATGCCATAAATCTCAACTTTAACATTAAAATTGACATGTAAGTATCTGAGTAACGAACGTGTGATGTTCTAATAAAACTACAATAAATTTAAACTATCGTTAAGGTGCGTACTTAGGTTCACCTATTTTGCTCAACGCGCTCACGCGCTAAACATTTCGAGAAGGATAAAAATTCGTGCAACATTACATCAAGGTGAAGCAATTGTAGTTGGTTACACATCATTATAAAAAATATTTCAAAGAATAAACCGTTTTTTATTTCACTTAACTATTAATTATAACTTCATTTCTAAGCGGTGTAAACCCTAGCGTCTATTGGCCGGGGAGTGCGGGCAACGACCGGCGCGTTCAAGGTCGCTCCATTGTTAAATTTAGTAGGCATGGAAAGCGGTAGGTATGCGCGTTTTTATTCAGAGTCGAGTATCTGTTCGTTAGAACTATTATATAATCTGTGGTTATGGTTCGCAAAGTAATTTATATCTCGATTGAGATTTCTACTAGTTTTTGGGGTGAGGTCTACTTAAAACGCCGCGCCGATCACTTGTTATAGTTAATTTATTTAGTTACCTATACACGATAATTTGATGTTTACGTGAAATTACGTACATACTTATTATCTAAAACATGTTTATAATAAATGGTCACTATGTTTAGTTGCCATGTGTCCTAAACGAAATAATCATTTAAGTGATCCATTTGGTAACCAGACATTTCCAGAAGTTGTCAATCCTAGAACCGGGCATTTTAAAAAGTGACGATATCTTGAAACAGTCATTTTGGATAGTAGTAATTTTCAGAAATGGTTTTTTACAAAGCGAGCAATGTTGGAAATGGGTATTGATAGAAAATTTGCGCGAGAAAGTCGCCGGCGCGAGATTCGCCAGTTACCTCTCTCAACCTTATGCTGGAGCTCAAGTGCACCCTTACCCCAAGGACCTAGTGTCTCGACGCCGAAAAAAAAGAACTTATATTGGGCGCCGAGACAGCCGTATTTTGAGACCTTGAGGCGCGCCCGGACGCCGGGGCTTAATCCATTTACAACGAAAAGAAATGTGGTTATAAATATTTTTCAGCACAATTACATTTTGATTAAATTCACTTTGAATACTATTACTTTTAATCTAACTTCAGAATGGTCATTTCATGTGGATGAATTTCCATTTGAGCCGAATGACAGTAAATCGGTTTGGTTGGTATTCGACGATTGTTAAATTGGGGTCGATTAGTGTGAGCTTGTTCCCAAATAATATACATATTTATTTACGGGCAGCGTACTACATCATCTTCCTGTCGTTCGACAATCCGAATACTCCGGAGGGCGTGGACGACTCCGTGTCGAATCCCATGCCGTCGCCCATGGAGAGCATCATGGCCATGTTCCTCATGTCACTGACCTCCTTCTCCGACTACTATGGCGCGTTCGACCGCACCGACCATGAGATAGAAGCCAAGGTAAGTGCCAAACGTTTCAACTAACGAAACTGTGACATGTGAAATGTATGTCTTACCTACTAGCTGCCTTTATAATCAGAATGTATGGAAGTTTGACAAGTTTCTGTGGAAGCCGTATTTAACGTTGATCGGTCTGTAATCGTAAGTTGGTGCAATGTGTGACCAAGGGAGAAGTTAGTCGCGATTTTATTGGTATCACGCGCATTTGTATCAGCCGTGCGTGTCCAAGTCCGGATTGCAGTTGCGGAATAGTTCGAATCAGAAGAAGACCATTAGAATCTTTAAAGTATGGATATTGTTTTTCAGCTCCTCTTCGTAGTGTACATGATAATAGTGGCGATCTTGCTCGTGAACATGCTGATCGCCATGATGGGCAACACGTACCAGAAGATCGCGGAGACGCGGAACGAGTGGCAGCGGCAGTGGGCGCGCATCGTGCTGGTGGTGGAGCGCGGGGTGCCGCCCGCGCAGCGGCTGCGCCAGCTCATGACCTACTCACAGCCCATGGCCAGCGGGAAGCGCGCGCTTGTATTGAGGATCAACCAAAAGGTAACCAACAGTCATACGACAACAGTTGAGTAATTCGGAAACTCGCAAATAGAGAGTCCAAGCAATTATTTATTTATTTATTATTAAACAAACAGTCATACAAAGATATTCGTACATGCTATCTTAGTACTAAACAGACCTATAGACAATTTTATTCCGAAATTACATAATTCTGATTTATTTTCCGATAACCGAAAATTAGGCCGCAGATGATTTAGTAGGACTGAAATATAAATAGGTTAAGTTAGTATATAGGTAACATGGTTTTTAAATTATGAAATTCTAAAATAATAATGCTTTCGGATCTTCAGAATAGGCATGATGACTCATGTTAAAATTGATAACATAGTGTTGCTAAATGGATAAAACCATCAAATTGTTGTAATAAATTATAAATATAATTAATATCATAAATAGAATGAATCTTGAAAGTTTAGAAAAAAAATGATTTTTTTTTATTGTCCAAGTGTAAATTTAAAGCTACCAATAGAATCCTTACGCTTTTATAGAAACAAAATTGTACAACAACTATGGACCTAAACGCAGTATTTTGCGACCAAAACAGCAATTTACTTGATTTTCCGTACAACGGTTCTAGTAGCATTGTGACAAGCGTGACGTCATATTTTTGAATCAATTAGTATGAAACGTTTGGGATGCCGTCAGCGAGGTCAATCTTTGTCACAAGCTTTTGGGTAGGTAGGCGTTTTTGAGATATTGAACTTTCTGTAATTAAGTAATTGTCAGCAAATAACTAGTCTCGTTTCTGCGAAACGAAGACTTTTCTTGAGTAGGTACCTATGAATAAAGTGTATGTATATAAGTAAATTCTTTATTGTACCTACACAAGACATTGGTAAAAATACACAGACAAAATAGGTTAAGTTGGTAGCTACGTAATATTTACCTCTATGCTACAGTAAATTAATCTTAATAGTCTTTGGGCGACCGAGCTCTGCTCGGGTGAAAATTGAGAAAATACGCATAAAACGAATTTTCTCAGACATGAGACCCAGCTAGATCGATTTTTCGTCCCCGTAAGTAAACCCCGTTATTCCAAATGACATTGAATTGAAATCGTTAGGGCCGTTATCAAGAACGTGATTTCAAATATGTATATACCTACACGGTTCGAATCCGGCTCGGAGCATTAAAGTTTTAAATTTTTCCTTTAATTTGAAATTTATAAACTTCGTTAGCGTCATATATGCGGGTGGCGCAGGACGGCGAGGGAGCCCTATGTCCAGCAGTGGACGTCTTTCGGCTGATATGATGATGATGATATTGTTCGAATTTGTTGATACATTTATTGAAATTACGCCTGAATACGAAATTTGCGCATATAGGTAAGTTCTCATATCAGAATCGATTCTTTTTTTATGCTTAGCTTTTTTATACAGGTTCTAAATTATTAATAGGTGAAAGACAAAGCAATTCCGCCATTTTGACGACAAGCTAGTACACGTACCTATACAATAATAATAATATACATATGCTATAAATAAATAAATATATCTACAAAATGTACAAACAGTAGGTATCCATTTAAGTCATTGAAGAGCCACAACTGTTTCAGCTTTTCCTTGAGTGATGCCACAGACCAGACTGGGACTGTCTAAAGGAACTCTAAAGAACAATGGCAAGCCGTTCCACAACTCAAACTCAAATCGACTTAAAGTCAGGCACAACGTTTTGTTTTGTTATAGGATGAAGACAAAGAGGAGATGAAAGAGATCCTAGAAATGAAGCGGACTCATGAACGTATAGTAGCCAAGAGAAAACAGCGTGCCGCAGAATTGCAGGGACTGCAGGGCCGGGCGCTCGCGCAGCCCGTTCGCGACTATCCCACCAGGAAATGAACACGGCGGCAGGTGCCACCCCGCCTCCCGAACAAGAGCAGCAGTTGGGATCATTGAGCAAATGGGTGTAACAACTGTGCTTCCTAAGTTGAAACTACGCTACCTATAAAAGTGCAATCAATAAAACTTTTAATGAATAAAAGGCAATGAATCTACTTCTATGATATATTCGTTTGTATTGGAATTTTTATAATTAGGTACTATTTATGCATAGCCTTCGATAGTTTTTGTATGTTATTTGCATCGTTTGTGTATAATGTAGGGTTGTATAAGTTAGGTATCTGCCCATTCTTTAAAATATTTGTTCTTATACATTCTTTACTAAACCTAAATGTTACCGCGGTACCATAACATAATACAATGGTTTAAAAGAGTGAGAGTTGTAAATACATTTAGAGAAAATCGTATTATTAAATATGCAATATTCACGTTACGAAATATTTTCAATAGTTGCGTTTGTAGATAAACGAAGGTGCTAATTATGACCCTCCGCAAGCGACATCGCCGGGCAAATTTCACTGTTACCTCATTGTTTGTAACTTCAACCTCTATTTGGGCTACCTACTGCCTGTGCCTACTCATACTCGGACACATTTTTGTGTTCGTGGTGTATGTTCATTACGCCCAATACTCACACCATCACACTAAACCACGTTTTCGAGGCGGTTCTCTATTGACACGCCGGCCGCCGCCGTTGCAGTAAGATCATTCTTTCATCAAACGAATGTTAGATTATTAGGTAATCACTGAACCAACATTGATCCAAGATTTTAAATTATCGTTGAAGGTCAATCTCAGTCAACACACGGTCAGGTCAGTTAAAATAACACATTAGGATATCGTTATGAAAACAATGAAAGCGGTTTGATTGAACTTGAAACACGAAACTTACGTAGGTAACCAAGTATTACTAAAATATCTGAAACCTGATACTATAAAAGTGGAAGAGGTACACAACAGTTGAACAATTCACCGAGCTCACTCAGCCTTGTGTCTTTGGTCCGGGGCTTCTAGTCCTAAGTAGACGCATTGAGAGGTTTTGTAAGCAATCCTTTTACGGCAGTTAGCCGGACTCTCAATCGGTCGTTCATAGAATTTGCAGTCTTTTTGTAACTTACTCGTGTTTTGAAATCAGGCTGCATGGATAAGTACCTGTATATACTATATTACGCTGAGTATTATTCTAAACAACTTTTTGGTGGTCGTCATTTATTGATGAGCGAGCAAAGCGAACGAACTTCTATGCTTCAGCTTGGGCCGAAAATCGTTCGTAGTATGTCCCGATGTCACGCTGTCCGCTGTTCTCCTCTACAGGTCGCATATCTCAACTCTCAACCGATCCTCGTGAAAGTTTGTGAGCAGGGTCATTAATTATATAGTTTTTTTTTTCGATTCTCATTTTCGAATTAAAAACCAATATATATATATATATATTTAGATTAAATTACAGGCTTGCTTGTTCTATAGCTCACAGAGCCACTAGTTAATTAGTAGAGCCTGATGATTTGTTTATTACGATGATTTTATGGAGCAATTTTTTATAGTTTTTATGCCAAAACTACAAAAGCGATTAGTTTGGTCTCCTCTCGCTAATGTACCTATGTACTACTGGCTACTGGGAAGCACGAGCTTTGCTCTGACAACACCGGTAAGTAATAACACTAGCTAGCTAGATCGATTAACCCTCGATCCCGTCCACCCCCCTTTGTAAATCTCATCTGATTGTTAAGTAGACGCATTGAGACGTTTTGTAAGTAATCTTTTTACGGCAGCCGAGCCGTTTTCGGGATTTTATTTACCTACTAACAAACAAATAAATATACAAATGTTACCCGTTTAATAGTACAGGACTTAAAACAAATTTTAAATAGGTACGTCTAAACAATCCGTGTGCCGTACTCGTAAATGTCCTTTGTAGTATGGCAAATGCCTCTGTCACACTACCCTTCACTTTACTTACCTGGTAGACTAAAAATTTAGGTAATCATTTAGCATACAAACTGTCCATAGATTTCATTTGACACTCCCCACGGAATCGTAGTGGTGGATGGTATAAAGGCAAGATGGTCCTCGTACTGCCACACACGGGCCACTCTAGCACAGCCATGAGGAGCGCGGTAAGTCACCGAGCGGTCACAAGTGAAATTATTTATTGTGTTTACTCGAGCCTATGTTAAAGTAGGCCAAACATATTTGACAAGTTTTCCACTTTGATCAATAACGATGCCTTAAGCAGTATACTTATTTATTAAACAGATAAAATTAAAATGTAAAAATAAACAAATATCATAATTTTACTGCATTCATTAAGACGTTTGTATTGTAAATCACTGCAACGCGAATGTTATTTTAGTTGTGTCTTTTTTATAGGTCGTAATATTGTCAATGGTGGCCGCAATAGCGGCTGAGGCGCCATACCACCTGCCGCGGCCGGCGGCGCACGCGCCCCCGTTCAGCTACCCCGCGGCGCCAGCGCCGCCCCCGCCGCCGCACCCTTATCCGCATCACCACCCCCACCCACATCCTCACCCCCAACCGCAATTCATTCAATATCCTCCGCAACCTGCGCCCGCTCCTCAGTTTATTCAAGGTTCCGGTTATCACTATCAACAACCTAATATAGGTCAACCGGCTCCCCAACCCCACCATCACGTTCACTCCCATCCTCCACCAGTACCACCGCCGCATTTTACATCGATATCCTATCCTCAACAACAGTTTGCGCAACCTCTACCTCAACCTATTCCTCAGAGCCCACCAAGCTATACTTACGCTCAACCGGCACCAGCGCCGCGGCCTCAGGCCCCTCCCGCCCCAGTGCAGCCGGCGCCCCTGCCCGCCTACATAGCGCCGCAGCCAGCGCCGGTGGCTGTGCCCCTGCCCGCCTACGCCGCGCCTCAAGCTCAGCCGGCCCCTATCGCCCAGCCTGTGTCGTACTACCAGCCTCAAATCCAACAGGGATACTCGTACCAGCATCCTCAAATCCCATACGTCTCGCAGCTTCCTCTTCAGACGCAGCCTCTTCAAGCGCAGCCTCTACAAACGCAGCTTCTCACTAGTAACGTGGCAACGTCTGCTTTGTCCAGCTACCAGGCGGACACCAACCAATATAATAGTGCAAGTCTTCAGTCGCACGCCGAGGCCTTAGACGCGACAGTTGTCGACAGAGTTCAGAATATTATAAAAGAGAATGAGCACACTTCGGCAAGAGATGCCGGCTATCTTTCCCTCGTTTCCGGAGTTTCGTTGGAACAAGCCAGACCTAGTATAGAAATTTCTTCATTCGTGCATAATTCTCCTCTCCAAACTAGCCAAAGTTCTGAACACGGTTCCATAGAGCAGTCGTCTTCTCATCAGCTGTCTGCATCAGCGGCAGTCTCGGCGACCTCGCAGGACTACGGCCTGCCCGAGGTCACCGCGAACAGCCAGGCGCCTGCGCTGGCGCCACAACCAGATGCGGCTCTTAGCTTTTTACCGCAAAATAAACCTGCTTCGTCATACGGCTCTCCACAATAATCGTATAATAAAAATACACAATAACAAAGACTTAATGGTAATTAATTATTTGATATAATTTGTACAAAAAAGTTTTAAAAGTGTTAATAAAAAATTATTTATACTTGAGTTTTTTTTTGGGTTATTCATCTTTAAATACCAAGAATTGGCTGACCCTCATCTTGCTTTCGTCATGTGAGAGTAGCGGTTGCTATGGTGACGAAGGCTAGTCTAGTATGTAGTTACTCGTAACATAGTGACTGACTGCTATTACAAGGGCGCGTCTGTCAACAAAGCTGGCGGTCCCGGGTTTTACTTTTCGTAACTATTATCGCCGCCTACATATAATGTAATATCTACAAGCTTTGCTCAGTTTGGGATTAGGTTAATATATGTAAGATTGTCCCCAAACATCAAAAGTTTCGTATACATGTAGTATAGAGTATGTTTAATTATCGATAGGTATAAGAGTCTAGAACAGGGCTTTTGCAACCTTTATGCATCAACGTGCCATTTTTTCTAAAGAATGTTTAATGGGGTCATTGACGTGCCATCAAATAATTTTGAATTTCTGATCGAACTGAGAGAAGTTCAGTTTATGAAATGACGTCACATCTGGGTACATAATAATTTTTTACACATGTTTTATGATCGGCGACGTGCCCAAAATATTGTGCCGCGTGCCATAGGTTCGCCTACCCTGGTCTAGAACGTATTAGGGGAGACTGTGGTCAGTTGTGACGATTTTGACAAAAAAGGCTATTATGTCCTCATTTTTAACCCCCGACGCCAAAAGAGGGGTGTTATAAGTTTGACGTGTCTGTGTGTCTGTGTATCTGTGTGTCTGTGTGTCTGTCTGTGGCATCGTAGCTCCTAAACGAATGGATTTTGATGCGGTTTTTTTTGTCCGAAAGCTGGCGCTATCGAGATGGTTCTTAGCTACGTTTCAACAAAATCGGTTCTGTCGTTTTTGAGATATTACACTTTGAAATGAAAAAAGCAGGGGTTTTTCAACTTTCCCAAGTTGTAGTTATTAATGCAATCGGTTCGTTAAATGTTTTCAGCCCTAGCCAGGATATTTGGCTATGTAACAACAATGGTTAATTGAACTCATTGTAGTATATATTTGTAATGATAAGCGTTTTAAAAAAATCGGAAAAGTGCGAGTCGGACTTTTGACTTTTTCACAGCTTACTTTTGCACCTTATTCCATTTCAATAAGGCGAATAGTGTAAACGTATTTTTGGCGTCGACCGTACACTTAAGTACACCGAATTTCAGATCAATCGGATACCGGCAAGTGGCAAAAAAAAGAGTTAGAATTTTACAAATTTAAAAAAAAAGAGGACAACTTACATACGAACAAATGATGCAAATAAATAGAAAGCTTGTAAAAAGAGGGATAACCCAATTTATTAATATGATTATAGAAACAATCTCGGACTAGAATTTAGGCAAGGGATAGTTTAACTCTACAGAATGATTGAAAAACCATGCCAAGTAAGATATACTTATTACTGCCTCGGGGACAAAATTCTTAGAAGCAGAGGGAGATCGCATGCAACATTTCCCTGAAACAATATATCTGGGTGAATATCATATTTCGTGTTTTGCAATTGTCCACCCATGTTAACTTCGAAGAGATTTAACTATGAGGGTCAAGTTTTTTTGGGAAGAGATCATTCTAAGACTGGCAGATTTTCATATGGAACATATTTAAAGTTAAAATTTCAAGCTCAAAAAATCTAAACTCTTTGGCGCGTCCACAACTGTTTCAATATTGAAACAACAAAATTTTGAATATACATATTTCAAAAGTTAGCCTCCAGATATTTTCTTCCGTTTTTATAAATATTGAATGCGCTGGTTTAATCCGTATTTTTGAACCAGTCAAACGAGTTATCATAAAATGAATTTTGTTCAACCAAAAAACACCTAATTTCTTTGGCCAACTTGATCAGCTTGTCATAACGCTTTCTTACTATTTGAACAATTCTTATCTAGTGCCCCTGCACGCTTTAGTTACCATCTACCACCCGAAAACTACAAACCTGTGCATCATCATCATCATATCAGCCGAAAGACGTCCACTGCTGGACATAGGCCTCCCCAAAGAGTGCCAAAGTGACCGGTCCTGCACCATCCGCATCCAGGGGACTCCCGCGACCTGTGCATAGATGGACGTATTTCGCTAGATTATTTTTTATAAGTATCGCTGTTTGTGGTTTTTTCCTATCGAAATTATTATAAAATAAGCCGTTTTTTTTACTTTTTACATTTATATTTGAAATATGAAATTATACACATTCATGATCTTCCTTGTATTTCTGACACTATGTTATTTAGCAAAAATTAATCCTTATGATGAAGCCTTTCGATCGGTATGACAAAGCTACAGGGTATTTTTTTTCTCGTGTAGCGGATTCGATTCCCGGTTTAACCATGTAATTATTTAAAAATATATATGAATGCAGTTTAGATTGGTTTTTAAATTAAAATAATGTCTTCTTTCAGTAAAATATTCCAACTTCAATATTCAAGGTACTTTCCCTCCATGTGGCATAGCCGTGGAACGCCCTGTATAATAAATAATTACAGATATAAAAAATGTTTTGTGCCCTTATCTAATTTCTTTGTTGCTGAGATCTTCGGATTTCTTTGGCATCAAGTTCTAAAGAAATTAGATTTGTCTAAAGAAATTATGTAATGACAGAGGATTTTCCTAACCTCCTTAGGAAAACCCTGGTTTTTCCGTGCGTATTTTAATGTAATGCATTTTTAGGCCACGTTACTTCTGAAATATTTTTAAAAAACGTATATTTAGATGAAATTCTGATGGAGCTACAACATTTTTATTTTGTTATTTAATAGAAGTATCAATTTGATTATATAAATGCAAAATGTAAATAAATATAAAAAATGTTGAACTAAACTTCAAAACAATATCTTAGTACAAAAGTAGACAGCCGTTTTTAGGTGCCATGCCATAAATTATTGCAATAGGATCAAATGCATTTTATTAGACGAACCTTGTTACGGTTACCACACACATCCGTTATTGTTTTTCCTGAATAGAGTTGATTTCATTTTTATAATCCATAAGATTAAACAAATATCGTAAAAATAATAAAATGAACATGTGGACCGGTATCTAAGATGTAAACGATAATAAAATGAATAAATCGATAGATATTTCAGATCTACCGGTATTGAAGTGATTAACTGATTAATCAACAGCCTCTCTTGTTGTAGTGGTTGATATAATTTCCATGCAGATGTTTAAGTAGTGATACTTATTTTGCGAATCTCAAATGTTCATTATAAATATTATAATTTATTTTAAGTTGAGAATAGTTATTTACGATACAAGTGCAGAAAATAGGAAATTCGCAACGAGTGGTGATAAATTAAAACACGACCGAAGGGAGTGTTTTAAATCGACACGAGTTGCGAATTACCTATTCGCACGTGTATCGTACAACGTTTTACAGTACATATGGCTCTTTAAAGTTTCAACATATGCACGGAAAGTGCTCATTTCCGCACTCGTGCGGAAAAGTAACACCATGTGTACTGTAAATAATATTTTTTCTTGCTAAGTAGGTTAGTTTAGTTCTTCAATTTTTCTTTTTTTATTGAAAACGGATATACACAAGCGAATATAAATTCCAACAACAGTGCTTCATTAAAAAAACAGTAAATATAAATAACATATATTAGTAAATGCACAAAAAAGCCTGATTTTTTGAGTGAAAATATTGCTCCTAGCTAGTTGTACGTGTTATTGTTTACATCATTAAATATAATATTATGTTTCTATTAAAAATATGAATAAAATTAAATTCTATCAAAAATAACATAAATTTGCAAAACGATTTACAAGAAAAAAAATACTCATTTGGAACCGTCGAAAAAGAATGGCATGGTGATTTTCGTGAATGGTACAAATGGTTGAATTGTTTTTTTTTTTAATTAATGTGTTATCGTTGGTATGGCTGCTGTAAGTCACACCGGAGAAGTAATTGCGTTACGCTACTGCCTAAGTACTTCTTTTTTTGAAAGAAATGAATATGGTCACCATACTTGGTACTAATGACTGGAAAAATTGTGTCAGTATCTCCGGTCTAACACTGCAGCCGCCTGCAGCACTGTTCCGTTTTTAGTAGACCAATTTCGTTTCGTCGTCATGGTAACGCGTAAGTACGAGTAGAGTGTGTGTATTGTATTTGTAATTTTGAGCCTTAATGTACCTATAAATACATAAAATTGGTATATATAGTTTAGTTAAATTAATAAATAAGTTCCCACACTTTGTGATCTCACAAATGTTTACTTACTCTGATGCTATCGGTGGGAACCTGTAATTGGCTTTTTGTATTCTATCTATAATATCATTGTGTTTCTGTAGCTGTTGGTTCTCCAAATATAAATAAATAAATAAGATATGCTTACCGGTGTTATCGCATAGTCTGAGGTCTGCGCAGAGCCATTCGCGGGCCGCATGTGACAACAAACTGACCTCTGGCGCTCTTGATCGTTTTCCAATATCTGAAACACAAGTTTATGAATAAAATGGTAAAAAACACACCGTTTAAGTGCGGGCATATTATTTGCTTAAGTTTACTTTACTCAGGTAGGGTAAAATCCGAATAGATGCCCCACTTTTTAATAAAAGCTCTTGGTTTGAAAAGTATTAATTCAGCATGAATAAGTAAATTGGATGAATATAGCTAGTCTTTTCTTTTATCTTACATTGAGACTTCTTTTTGACGAGCTGACAGTTATGGGTTCCGCAGAAATTGAGTTTTTGAAACCTCTCTCTCAAAAAAGGAATAATCAAATTGGAAAATATAAAAAAAAGAAAAATAAGCTGATATATGTGTAGTAGTAGGCCAGTCAATATCGACACAAAAAAAGGCAAACCTCGCAAACGCGCATGTAACTACGATTTTTTTATATGTTGTTAGGTCCCCTGAGAGTAGTTAATACCCAAGTTTGCAACCCTGAAAACCCTGTGCTACCCCCATGGTGCTCGAAAAACTGGGAAATTTTGGCACTTGTTTCAGTTCATTCTAAAAAACTATTCTAAGGAAGCGTTTTTCAAGTATATTTGCTTACACTTTAATAAAGCTTACTAGATTTGCTACAATTTGAGCTTAATTTTATAGAATTCTAGGTCAATTGGTTGCAGAGATACAGCTAGTCAAATGTGGGCAATTTTTTTTGAAGTATACATTTTGTGGTAAGGTCATTTTCTAAGACACGTATCGGCTAAACTAATGCTCGTAGCTAAAAGTCATGAGAGAAGAATATATAGGAAATTTAATTAGCTTCAATTGAATACCAAAGTGGGGCCTTTAAACTTCATACTTTCCTCAAAAATGATAAAATTGTAAAATATTGGATTTTGGCTAAATAATAAAAATATTGTACTGAATAAAGTTGGTATTTATTTCTTTAAAAAAACTGGCAAGAATGTGAATTTAACATTTAGATGTAGCATATGGTTTCAAAACAGATAAACGTAAACATGTAAAAACCAACATAAACATAAATTTAAACTATAAAATGATAATATTTACACGGTTGCAAAAACAGTTAAGACTTTCGCCCTTTTGGAAGGACCAGATCTTATCCAGCCTGGGGGAGTGGTGGATGAGAGATAATGTTTTCTGGAGGAGGTGGCGGGTCGGTATATGGTGTTGGGTCGTTCACATCCCCGTCCTGCATGAGATGGCATTGATGCAATTTCACCCGTAGTAAAAGGAACATAAGATAAAGCACTTGAGCCCAGCCTTTCTGCAAGTGCACGAACCTAAACAACCTTTTTTGCATTTGCAAGCCACCACTTTAACCAGGTTCTGAGGAGCGGGCTCTGCGAACATTGTGACAGGCATAAGACCTTGTTCACTGGTCACCCATCTCCAGTCACACGGGTTTTTGTCAACCTCTAACCATTTTTGCACTTGGTGGTAGGTCCTCCAAGGATGATATTTTACAGCCTCTGTAGTTGGGGGCAGGCAACCAAGGTTTTTACAAATGCTGAGTATCGCAGGTTATTCAGTGTACCCTCATCTCCTCCGTAGAGTTTCATCAAGATATTCTCGCCAGCATTTCCTACGTCTTCCATGTTGGAGTTTGGATCAAGGAAAGTGCTGGCGAGGTCTATCCAGTCGGGGTTTTTTTTGAGGACGTAGCACCACTTCATCTTGCCTTGCCAGAAAAGGGCCGAGGTTGTCTCACACCCACTGATGGCATGCAGAAATAAGACAATCCCGCGTGGATCCTGCATTTTTCCACATGTAATACATTGTTAACGAGGGGCGTAAGTGGAATATTGCTAACGAGAGTCTATCAGAAGAAAGAAGAAGAGAAATTTTGATGACTCGAGTTTGCAATATTCTTACGTCCGTGTACAATGTTTTTCATCACATTTGTGAGGAAATAAATAACTACAAAAGACAGAAAAATCTAATTTTCATACAGCCGCACCAATCAAAAATTGACAACTTCACTTCCAGATCAGTGCTAGTGGAGCGCGTAGCTTCAATATTTCAACCAATCACAGAGCAGTATTCTTGCGGGGCGGGGCGGCTTGGCCAACTAGATTTTTTTTTCAACCAATCACAGAGCAACCAGATTTGCTCAAGCCAATCAGAGGGTTCTATATTTTAAAACTAAACTTAACAGCCCGTGGGAGGTAAAACGGCTAGAACTGCTCTGTACGCTCGCAAGTAATAACGCCATTGACGAGCAAGTGTGATGAAAGTGGTCTATTGTGGCAGCTCTTTTTTTTGTTTAGAGTTCACCGTTAAGGCCCGTTGCCTCCAGGAAATTCCAGACTCTTTGGGCGGTGATATGTTGTACCTCTTATGGGTGCATGATGTGCCGCCCTAGGTAGGTACTTCTTTTTTGCATGAGTGTTCCGCAGGAGCAGAGAATGTGCATTGCTCTCTCTTCTGTCTCCTGGCAGAACCTGCATGTTGCGTCCTGTTTCATACCCATTTGATATGATTTTTACCTACGAGCATTAGTTTAGCCGGTACGTGTCTTAGAAAAAGACCGTACAACAAAATTTACACTTTTTTGAAAAAATGACTTTCTTTGACTTGTTGTATCTGTGCAACCAATTGACCTAGAGTGCTGAGATTAAGCTCAAATTGTAGCAAATTTAGTTAATTTTATTAGATTAGAAGCAAATATACGTGAAAAACGCTTCTTTAGAGTAGTTTTTTAGAATAAACTGAAACAAGTGCCAAAATTTCCCAGTTTTTCGAGCATGATGGGGGTAGCACAGGGTTTTCAGGGTTGCAAACTTGGGTATTAACTACTCTCAACGAACCTAACAACATATAAAAAAATCGTAGATACATGCGCGTTTGCGAGGTCTGATGTCGATTTTGACTGGCCTATAGTTAGGATAGATGCCCTTAAGGGCAACTGTACCGCTAATCATCGGGGCTACTATGCTTTTAGGGTTCCGTACCTCAAAAGAAAAAAAACGGAACCCTTAGAGTATCACTCGTACGTCTGTCTGTCCGTCTGTCACAGCCGATTTGCTCCGAAACTACTGGACCGATTGAGTTGAAATTTGGTAAACATGTAAATGGACGCGTAAAGTAAATTAATGAATTCTGAAAAAGGAGCCACTTTTGGGGGGTAAACTGGAATATTAAAATAAGTTTCGAAAACTGTATTGTGTGACATATCAAATGAAAGGGGTTGTTGTAAGCATCTTTGATAAAAAAAAAATATAATTTTAGCAAAAACAGATTTGAAGTAATTTAGGATAAACGACGAATATTGACCATTCCTCCCCTTATATCCGAAAATTCTGAAAAGAATGGAGAATAGTTCCTTGCCTAAAGATTACAGGAAAACCTATAAGAAGTTTGAGTATTCAAAGTAACGGGAAAATTCTCAATATTTTAAGGAACCCTCACCCCGCGAGTTGAACTCGCACTTTTCCGGTTTTTCCCACACGTTTTGTACATTCAAGTTCCTGTTACTTTGAATACTCAAACTTCTTATAGCTTTTCCTGTAATCTTTAGGTAAGGAACTATTTTCCATATTTTTTTCTGAATTTTAAACCTAGTAGTTTCGGAGATAAGGGGGGGAATGATCAATTTTCGTCATTTTTCTTCAATTACTTCAAATCTGTTATTGCTAAAATTAAAAAAAAAATGTTTGAGATGCTTACAACAACCCCTTTCATTTGATATGTCACACAATACAGTTTGCGAAACTTTTTCTTTTAATTTTCCAGTTTACCCCCCAAAAGTGGCCCCCAATGAATGTCCAGAATTCATTAATTTACTTTATGCGTCCATTTTTGGGTCACCAATTTACATATGGTTACCAAATTTCAACTCAATCGGTCCAGTAGTTTCAGAGCAAATCGGCTGTGCTGTGACAGACGGGCAGAAAGACGCACGAGTGATCCTATAAGGGTTTCGTTTTTTCGTTTTGAGGTACGGAACCCTAAAAATACAATAAGCCGGTAATTAGTAGGTAACCGCTGATACTACCTACGAATATGGACCTTAAAATGGCAAAATAATGTATACACATTCACCTGTTCATGAGTGTTGTCAATATTCTCGCAGGCGCGGTGGCACTGGCGACAAGGAACGGGCGCATGGTGCTCACAAGCGCAGGAAGACTCCAGTTTGGTTTTATCACCAGTCTTGATTTGAATGTGCTTCTGCTTGGGTGTAGCTGGACACGTGTTCTTAATCGTACCTGGTGTCACCTGTTAATGTCATAAAGTACCTCATAAACATTACCTCTTTATAATATTATTATAAGTAGATGTAGCTAACTAGCGAAGAACTAACCAATTCGGTAGATTTACAAATATCTAGTTTACTGGTCCCTCGAATGGTGGTAGCGTTGTCAAGATGTTTAACTTCGATGTTTTTAATGGGATCATATTGCGTGCTCGCGTCCGTTCTATAATTTTGCCCCGTCTCGTTTGTTTCTACTGGACATTCACATTTCACTTTGATCTTCGAGTTTGTAGCCTCAGTACAATTCTTGTCTAATACATAAGTATTTTGCGAATCTAAACCGTAAATTTTCTTAGTATTATTCTCCTTAATATTGTTGCCAATATCCAAATCTGTCACTTGTTGAACTAAGGTACCTAGTCTTCTGGAATAAGTTCGGACGGTCATTTGGGTATCGGAGGAAGTAACGGTAGCTCTTGAAGAAGCCCAACACGTTGATTGTTTCCTGAAATGGGCAAACAGAATAGAAGGGCTATTCGAACGAAATGTAATTCATTGTAGCGAATATTTTGGGTTATTATAGAAAATATAACTATTCATGGTTTTGTGAAACTTACTTTGCACAAGCCTCTGACTCTAAGCAGCTCAGCGACTTGGGTCTCAGTAGAATCTGCCAACTTGAATTACATCTGCAATTATTTGTCTTTTTTTAGTTACCCGTACGGTCAGCAGCAGAAGTAGCTAAGCACTTTAACATGCTCAGAATGATCTGCACAGAACCTTATTCTCTTGACATTAGAGTCCGTGTGCAGATCAATTTGAGCACTAGGCCCGCTTAGCTACTTCTGCTGCTGACTGTACGTAATGTAAATTCTTTGGAGACTGTATTTTTTAAGTTTTGCATATTTTCTAGTTTCCTCTATTTTAATATCGTGGGACAATTCACACCAATTGATCTAGTCCCAAACTAGGCAAAGCCTGTACTATGGGTACTAGACAACGGATAAACATACTTATGTAGATAAATACATACTTAAATAGATATTAAACATCCAAGACCCGAGAACAAACATTCGTATTCATCATACAAATATCTGCCCCAACCGGGGATCGAACCCGGGACCTCAAGCTTCATAGTCAGGTTCTCTAACCACCAGGCTATTCGGTCGTCATTGTGGTGACGTAGAAATTCATAGCACGACGCCGCTGAAATTCACGGCGTGCGTGGCTGCGTGAGATGAGAATCCACGACGACGACGCGCCGTGGATTTTAGCGGTTTCTTTTCTAGTCTCGTTCGTACATCATACTTGTGACACAAATCACGCTTAAACGGCTTAACCGATTTGGATGAAATTTTGCACGGAGGTAGTTTATAGCCTGGATTAAAATATAGGATAGTTTTTATCCCGGGTCCACGCAGACGAAGTCGCGGGCGGAAGCTAATAGGGATATAATAGCGTCTTATTCACAGTAGATTTGCGCTATGGTATCAATCACCCCTTCCAATCTATTCACTGCGGCACTCGGGTCAATAGTGTACGGTACAAAAGTAAAATTGTGTTTTCGAGTGCAAAAGTAAAATACGTATACTTTGTTGTTTTCTTCTTCTGTATCCATTCTTCTAATTTACTAAATTATCATTTCTATGTATTAAAGTTTCCTATGACAGCAAATTAGGGATTATCACAACAAAATAAGATTTTTTGTGCCACCATAAAATTAAAGAGACAGGGGTGGTGCACAATGGGTTCTTTCTAAAGTATTTAGGTCAAACAAAGATCTTAGTTTTAATTCTTATCGAAGTTAATGGTAACCAGAGTTCCATTAAATGGGTCTAATAGGTTATCTGAGCTTACAGAATTGTATTTAAAAGTTAAGAAAACTACACTTTATTAACATCGAATCTTTCAAAATGAGCTATTTTGGCTGTCTAATGTGATGTTATGTTAATATCCATTATATATTATGTCGTAAGTAACCTAAAGTGTTGGTTAAGCGTTTTTTTTAATCACCGCAATAACATAAATTATTATATTCTTGATTTACTGTTACCCCAGGGTTGATTCACTGTATACACTTCCTACGACACAGTGGATCAATTCCCACTTTTTACAAGAATGAATATTTTAAGTAATTCCAAAATATTCAGATATGCTTAAATGACTCCTTAAGATAAAATGTACCTCAATATCTAATCTTAATTCCGTTAGTTTGACATCAATAGCTCGTATAGTTTCCAAGCTAAGTGACTCTGACAAAAGGGTGATCAACTGTTGCCCCAATTACCATACCCCTAATGTTAATCATAACATTCTGGTGTCAGTACACAGTTTAGTGTTTATTCTTGATCGATTAAGTACTATATTTAGGTTGGTACTACCGTGTATAAGAATAAGAGACTGAAATGTGTGTCATTGCAGTAATAAACTAATTAAGTAACACCGTAACATATACATACAGATGGAAGAGTTGGAAAATATGGTTGTGTTGTGCCCAAAAAAAGGTAAGGTCAGACACTTACGTTTTACTTTCAAATTTGAAATCAATGTGTTTCGCGTACTCTTTCTGACACGACAGCTTGGTGTACGTAGAAGCATGCGCACAAAAAACATTGATATCACATTAGTAACTGCGAATCGACTCCAGTACTCACTCCGTGCAAGTGTTTACTCCCTCGGGACTTTTGGCAGCGGCTCGTCGTGTCCTCCAAGGGCTAGAAGGTTACATTAGAAATAATTGTTGTGAACTAAAGTATGTTCGTTTTCCTTCTGAATTTATATTTCAATTTAATATCTAATTAGATAATGTGCTTTCCGTGTAAAATGAAAAGATGTAAGCAGTCTACTGACTATATACGGACAGGTTCTGCTTAGGGCGAGCACTAGTCCAGGCAATGAACTGACAACTTGTATGGAAAAAATGTCAAAATTGGAAATAATTTATAATAGCTATTTTTGTTAATATAACGGATATATTATCAATTAAATAGTTACATAGAGGCAAAATCCAACAAAAAATCAAACAACAAAAAAATCTATATTTAATTAGCTCCTAAAAAGTCCGGATAAATATTTTTTATTTTTTTATCTTTTTTTGGTTCATTTACATTTGCTTTAAAATATTCAATATAAATAAAATAAAAAAGACAACGAATGTTTAATTTAAATCTACATAATTACTTCCGGGTGAAAAGTTTGTTGGATTCTTGAATAACGTTTTAGAATCAAATAAACAAAAAATGCTATTATAAATTAATGTTTTTCGAAACCGTATTTTGCCTGGAGTACACCGTGCACCGGGCCGGGCACAGCCAGGGCTGGTCACCTTGCTCAACTGTCTGTACAGTCACCATCCGATATATCGGAGCGTCCAAATTGCTTACAAATATTTGACCATGTCTCAATTGTCGAGGCTTTAGAGGCGTGTTCAGATAATTGTGAACACTTTGGCCGCTCCGTTACATATATCTGATGGCGACAGTACACACGCATCGTGGTCGCATCAAACGCGCATCCAGCGAGTTAGAGGTTTTACCATATGTACTTAAATAATAACAAGTGTGACAAGGAATTTAAAAAACACTTCATAAACAGGCTGTCAGCGCTCTCATATCTAATCTGAGCCTACTTTTTTTAGTGTCTTTAGCTTTGTTTGAACCGCATCAAGCCGCGACACCCTCCGTTTTTTGTTTATTTTTCCTCAACATATTCTATCATTTAGTTTTCATACCTTCTCAATACTCTTTGGAATCCCTTCGGCTTGGCTGATTTATGCGTCGCTCTGTTAAAATTAAAATGAATGAAATTAAATGATATCTATGTTATTTATCGCGGAGCGGAACGTGTCGAATCCGTCGTTGTTTGCATTTGACTAAAATGCTGTATACTTATTCGAAAAAAAAATCGGACAAGTGCGAGTACTTCTCGATCACCGAAGGTTTCGTACACAATTACAAATGTATAGTTTTCAGATTTTCCCTGTACTTTGTAGTTATAAGACGATATTACTTGCCAAATTTCGTAGTTCTGGGTCAACGGAAAGTACCCTATAAATTTTGATTCCCTTGAGAGTTTCGAAATATACGTTTTTTGCGACATAAACGGTCGTATCTTTTTTTACGTTAACTTAGAAGTTTGATTTTTTCACAACTTTACGGAACTGTAGGCCTGAGTAAATGGTTTTAATTCCTACTGAATACTTCCACGCGTTCCCGAGATAAAGGGTCTTGATAGACTGAAAGAGAAGACAGACAAGTGATCCTATAAGGGTTCCGTTTTGGAGTTCCGTTTTTACTCTTAAATTACAAAGAACTCCGTTAAATTAAATCTCCGTTAAAACAAATTGTTTCTGATTTTTTGACGTACTTAAAAACAAAAATAGTAGGCCAAAAAATCAGAAATAATTAGTATAATAACCGTAATAGTCCGCGAGGATATTACGGTTTTCGTTTTACTTTTAGAGAAAATCCGATTTTCCATTTTTTTTTAGAAAAATTATAATTCCTTATTTAGCGGGCCAAATTATCCCAAAATCATGTTATGGTATGATAATGACTAGAAGTAGTAGTAGCCATTTTCTGAAAAAAAAGTATCCAAACATTATTAATTGTCTATTTCTATGGAGAGCCGATTCTCAGCCCACAGTGCGTCGTCATAACAATTAAGTTATACCCACTTGCCTTGCTTGCAGGGCCCAAATAATGGGTGGATTGCAAAAAAATAGTATATAGTTAAGGGCCTTAATCTAATCTATGCTTTAACTTTTTCCATTGAAAAACTCATCGACTGACGCCATTTTCAGAGGAAAACTAAAGAAGATTTTATTGGACATGGCGTGTTGCGCCATTGACGAATTTCATGATAGGTATCATTGACTCACTCATAAGTAATAACGTAATAACCCTTAATTAGACTGACTTATACAATGTTTATAAATTAATTTTAAGAAATACTATTATAATGAAAATTACCCTTATGTAATAAAAACGTATGTACCTACCTACTTACTTTAGGTATATCCTGCCTGACATGTAAAATAATGTGTTTTACCAATAAAATTCTGATTCTGAACGACAATTACCCATTAAAAATATATGGGCAATTGTCGTTACACAATGGAAAAATTTAAAGCGTAGATTCGGGCTTTTAACTAAGTATCTACAATTTTTTTGCAATCCACCCTTAAAGATCTTCGTATCAAGACTCACAGTTCGCGCCTTACCAATATCTTTTGGTCACCAGGACAGTTAACTCGTTCACGTGCACAACGTCCATAGACTTTGCAACGTCACGTGAAAGTGTGACTATATTAGGGACAAATAATCAAAATTTATGCCTATATCTTTGAAAAAGAATTCCATTTATGAGCACGTAACCAATTATTGTCTTTAGAAGCCCGATATTTCGTCATGGTATTCGTAGTGCAAATATTTATTGCACTTACGCTTCCTGGTTAGCTGTCGGGGAGTGGACGTACGCTTCGGATTTAAAACTGGCATTTTTCAACTGACTGTCAGAAAGGTACTGTTGATATTTATGGTCAAGCCATGTCGCAAACCCAAAATCTTTTGCTTCACTCGCTGCACTTTTTTTTCTAGCGCCGTGTTCCTGTAAGTTTATACATTAATTCACTAATTGCTGTAGCTCATATTTGTTCAAAATGTGGCGTACGAATATTGCAAAAACACTTACTTTGGTGTACCAACGAAAAGCTTTTACAAAGCAATTGGGCTTGTCACTTTTTTCGCGACGTTTTTGTCTTTCATCGTTGACCTCGGGCTGAAACGAGCGGATTTTTACTGTTCAGATAATTGTGTGTTGTGTTAACTATGAATTCCCTCACCACCCATATCGAACGGATATTATCTGATAGTTACAGTGATACTGCCATAATCGTAACTTACAAATGCAGCATAGTAAACGAGGGGCTGAGCTGAGAAAGGGAAAGCGTTGTTGCGTAGCCGCAGCGAGCAGAACCCGGCGGGGGCGGCGCACGAGCACCCGCTGCTGGACTCGCTCGGGGAACAGCTAACAGACATTCTTCATTATTTATACACACTAATTTGGTTCAGTTATATGAAAATGACAGTTATATATATTATACTCTTTGACAGTTTATTAATCATCTCTTAATAATCCTCTTTGTAGGGTTCCGGACCAAAAAGGTAAAAACGGGAACGACTCCGTCCGACTGTCTGTTTGTCTGTCTGCCACAAAGTTAAATATCTCAGTGCTATGTCGGGATGTCGTTGATTTGATCCCATGGAAGATGGGCCGTGCGCTTGTGTGGGACGCCACTTGTGCCGACACGTTGGCGTCGTCCTACCTCCCATCGACCAGCCAACGTGCCGGAGCGGCGCGGCGGCGGACACGTAAATACAATTGTCTCGGCGCCCAATACCAATTCACAGCTTTTGGCGTCGAGACACTTGGCCCGTGGGGTAAGGGCGCTCAGGGGCTCCACAAGGCGCTCGGCAAACGCATAAGGGAGACAACAGGCGACCCTCGCGCGGGCAGCTTTCTCGCGCAAAGAATTGCTATCGCAATCCAGCGCGGGAATGCTGCCTGCGCTGCGTGATGGGAACCATTCCTAGGGGTCCAAATTTCGATTTTAACTTTTCATGTTTAGTTTTTATTACTTCTAATATCTTTTCGTTGTATATGGTTTGTATTAGTTATTTATGTTAATAAATTATTCATTTAACTAATATTGACGTTAATATTAATCATATACAGGGAGGAACATTTCCTTGGACTAAGCTGAAATGACAGTGTTATATAAGTGACGTACAACCGATCTATTATAATTGTTAAGCTGGATTTAAAAGAAAAAAAAACATTTTTATTTAAATCTTAGTGACAACTCTAATACTATACATAGTTATTATTTACATTTGAAATTGACACATGTCACAAGTCATACCCTCATACAGTGAACTAATTATTCTTAAACCTTATTGCAATGACATAAGGTCTGTCAACGGTCAGTTCATAATGTTGCTGTTTGTAATTTACTTGATCTTGCTGACGTCATTGAATCTACTGGATAGGGTTGAAACATGGGTCGTTCTTCTTTTTTACCGACAATGAACAGAGGTTTTTCTGTTTTTTTGGTTTTTGAACTATCGAAAATTGTGGTTTTGAAGTGCGATTTAAAAAAAATGCATAGGTTTCTTCATTAGAACTAATTAAAGTTTCCTTTCTGGCCAATATAAATATTTATTTACGGTTGGTTTCTAAAAAAAAACATGTGACAAAGTGGACTCTTTCAGTGGGGACCACATTTTGGTTTACCACTCTGTCACGGCATTCTACGACAAAAAAAACATTTAAAAAAATGCTAGTTAGAGAAAGTGAAATATTAAATATCACTAATTAATAAAATGATATGGACGTTCATTCGAACATTATAAAACCGTAAACATGATTACTCAAATGAGATGCCGTAATAAGACGAAGGACAGGCTATTGTCGGTCGAAAAGAAGAACGACCCACATACAGTTTTTTTCACCAAAGTTTAACAAGTTGTATCTCGGTAACTGTTAGAAATATTAATATGGTTACTAGGTGAGAAGTAAAGTTCTAAACCTGATCTATATCCCATTTGCTTAAAAGTCCATCGATCTGTTCCACCCAGTATATTATTTTCAAATTTTTCGCTTGGTTAACTTCGAAGATAAAAAGTAAATCAAAATTTTACCACTGTAGAAAAAAAAGAAAAACTGTTTTAGAATGTGCAATTCAAGCCCTCTCATATGATATCCCACGTGACCTACTTACTGGAGTTTGAATTTTTGCGCCCCCTCTTATCCGTCCTTTTTTATAGAAATTTAAAATATATATTTAAGTTTTTCATTTTCCATTCACGTGGATTAGCTTTGTTTACAACTATTCCAAATTTCAAATTGATAGCATTAGTAGTTCCTGAGATATTTAACTTTGTGACAGACAGACAGACGGACGGAGTCGCACCACCAAAAGGGTTCCGTTTTTACCTTTTTCGTCCGGCACCCTAAAAAGCAGTCGGGTTTTTCGAAAATTCTTTTGATTTCACTTGTTTCTTAATAAGTATAGTTATTTTTGTGTCAATAGTCTGGCGAGCTACTCTTGTCCATTTCCCTGATACGGAATTGAATTGGAAATGGTGCAATCGAATTATAACTGAAATACATTTATTGAATACATATATTTCGGCACAAAGTAACAGTAGTTGTACCTACATGGTATAGTTAATCTAGATCTGTAGGCACTATTTTCGAGAATCTTTTGACTTTTACTATTTAAGCCTGAAGCCTCTCACAGACTGGCGCGGTCTGCGGTGGCCGGTGGCGGTCAGTAAGTAAAATAGTATACCTACTTGACATTAACTGTCAAGTTGTGGCGGTCAATATTAAATTTGACAATAACGCGCCAGTATGATTTAGGCTTTAGGTATCGTAGCTATCTAGATTGCCGAATGACTATACGTACAAATCTGACAATATTGATATCATTCACCATGTTATTGTTCTATGTAATCACAATATTTATTAAAATTTGGTTCACTATAGCTGGCAGTGAAATGTTTCCTGTTCTAAGGTTAAATGAACCCAGTCGAGGTAACATGGGCACAAAGTTTATGTCACTCTTTTAAAAAATGACTTAAGTAGATAATATAACTGTTAGTGGTTGATCAAATCTTGCACGTCAAACGCCATTATTATGTTTGTGTTTGCGCGTGTCCTAGCGAACCACGTATCGCTATAACCGTATCATACCGCTTTAAAAATATTCAACGCTCTTGGATTCCGGGAAATGAAAAAAATTATGAACTTATAAGTAATTGGTTAAGGCTTAGGTTTCAAATAAAATTACGAAAATGCACTTGACGTGGGGTTTTACAACTTCTTTTGTTTACCAGAAAAAGTTTACCATGCAGGAAAACATTATTTAATTTGTTCAATTTATAGTTTGAAAACTTTGAAATCACGAAAACTTTTTGGGCCAAATTTTCTGCCGGTGAGAGTATGAACGGAAAAGATAACAAAGAGACGTCATAAAACTGACCGAAGTGTGGCAGGTGTACTGGACTGGTGGACTGTACTGTTCACAATTTTACGATTTGACTTTGGTTTATATATACTAACGAAAAATAATGCGTTAAATTGACTACTTTCCTGAAAATTATACTTAGTCCGTCAGTTAAATTATCAAAATATGGACATGTATTTTTTGTTTGTCAATTAAACAAAAAATGATGAAGATATAGCCCGTAAGTTCCGCGTGACGTCACATTATGGTCCACTTTTTATCATAATGTGACGTCACGCGCAACTTTAACGGGCTATATCTTCGTATTTTTTTGTTTAATTGCGAAACGAAAACATACGTGTCCAATATTTTTTGATAATCTAACTGACGGACTAAACGTAAGCCGGGACCGCTGCACCAATGTTTTCTGTGTTTTTACACATCTAACATGTTATCCGTTAGTTTGGGCAAACAAATAGGGTTTTGTTTTGATTGGCAAAACATGTTAGATTTTTGAAAACATCGAAAACACGGCGCAGCGGACGCGGCTTAAGATTATAAACTGATGGTGTTCATAATCTGACGGTAACATATACAAGTATATGTAGAGGGTCTAATTTAAATCTTCACCTATACTATTGATGTCTCTTTAGTAGGTCACTCGTGCCAGTGGGGTGCGAGAGCACTGGAGCTGGCCGACGTGGCGCTAAAGTTCGAGCCGACGGTACCGCCGGGCCGCGGCACTGTCCAAGTGCTCCCGCTCACTACTCCAGGTGCTCGCCATCACCTATGTACCACTTCCAAACCATCATCACAGTAGATGTATATGTTTAGTAGGTCACTCGTGCCAGTGGGGTGCGAGAGCACTGGAGCTGGCCGACATGGCGCTAAAGTTCGAGCCGACGGTACCGCCGGGCCGCGGCACTGTCCAAGTGCTCCCGCTCACTACTCCAGGTGCTCGCCATCACCTATATACCACTTCCAAACCATCATCACAGTAGATGTATATGTTTAGTAGGTCACTCGTGCCAATGGGGTGCGAGAGCACTGGAGCTGGCCGACGTGGCGCTAAAGTTCGAGCCGACGGTACCGCCGGGCCGCGGCAAATAAATAAAAACATATACCTACATTTAATTTTGATTTGTTTTGTTCTAACAGTAAAATCAAAATAATGGAAGTTATTATATATTTTAAGTAGTGCAGAATATAATATATGAATTTGAATGCCTGCTACGTTAGCTGAAAAAGTAAAATACGTGACCCTTTTTATTGTAAGTATGGAGACTATTTTAAAGATGCAAAAATGTTTGTTGCATTTAATCATTATTTTCATCACACTTGCTCGTCAATGGCAATTACTTGCGAGCGTACAGAGTAGTTATAGCCGTTTTACCTCACGCGGGCTGTTAAGTTTAGTTTTAAAATATAGAACCCTCTGATTGGCTTAAGCAAATCTGGTTGCTCTGTGATTGGTTGAAAAAAAAATCTAGTTGGCCAAGCCGCCCCGCCCAGTATGAATACTGCTCTGTGATTGGTTGAAATATTGAAGCTGCGCGCTCCACTAGCACTGATCTGGAAGTGAAGTTGTCAATTTTTGATTGGTGCGGCTGCCGTATGAAACTTAGTATTTTCTGTCTTTTGTACCTAGTTATTTATTTCCTCGCAAATGTGATGAAATAGTTATTTACGATAAAGTGCAGAAAATAGGAAATTCGCAACGAGTGGCGATAAATTAAAACACGACCGAAGGGAGTGTTTTAAATCGACACGGCGAGTTGCGAATTACCTATTTGCACGTGTATCGTACAACGTTTTACAGTACATATGGCTCTTTAAAGTTTCAACATATGCACGGAAAGTACTCATTTCCGCACTCGTGCAAATGACATGCAAATGAGCACTTTCCGTGCATATGTTGAAACTTTAAAGAGCCATATGTACTGTAAAACGTTGTACGATACACGTGCGAATAGGTAATTCGCAACTCGTGTCGATTTAAAACACTCCCTTCGGTCGTGTTTTAATTTATCGCCAATCGTTGCGAATTTTCTATTTTCTGCACTTGTATCGTAAATAACTAGTGTATAACACGGGCGTAAGATATTGCAAACTCGAGTCATCAAAAGCCCACTGCCTTCGGCGTCGGGCTTCTGATAGACTCTCGTTAGCAATATTCCATCTTACGCCCCTCGTTAAACAATGTACTATAAATGCTTTGATTTTGATGAAATGTAAACAAAACTTCATTGAAAATGAGTATGAGGTCCAAATGGTTTTCATTACATTTACAATTTTTCTCGCGGTGATGAGGTGTAAAGTTGTATGTTTCGCTCGGCAGCAAAGTTGTTAGGCGGCTCGTGCCTTGAAAACCTAGCTATGCTCAGCATTGTACTTTTGAACCATTCGCTTCGCTCATGCTTCAATCTTACAATTGTTCGCTAGCTCGGCTTTCAAATTTTCAAAACGAGCACTTGCGCCAAACAACAACTTTGCAGCCTTGCTTAACAAATAACAATTTTTCTCCCTCAGGACCCATGGAGAGACTAGAAGACATTTTATGGAACTTTTTGTTTGGACACCAAAGAGGTAAGGAGCCTTGTCCACAGATTATATAATAGTTTTACGAACAGATACTTAAGTCTGAATAAAACACCGCATACCTGCCGCTTTGTATGCCTACTAAAAATCTACTACTAAAGGACTGATGTTCGCGGCGACCAAAGAGACGTTTAGTCGTCTTTTCGCCACGCCAGGCACATACACTCTTTCCTTCTATCTTGATATAGTTCTGTGAGAACCTGCTTATGAGGACATCAAAGGGAAGTGACAAACGCATCATACTAGGCAGACGTCATACAAAACAATCTTAGAAAATAAATCATCACTAACCTACTATTTTGGTTACGTATTTATTTACTACCTTTTTAGACAGATTTTACTTCAATGGTAAATGCTTTTCAACGTTGTGATGTCATATTGTTCGTAAATCACTAACAAATGCTTGGACTATCAAATCATCCATCACTTAGAATCATAAACAAAAACGCGCCCGCGTACGCACCAAACGTCGTCGCAGCGCCCAGAGGGTCTACCGCGAAACGAAATTAGTTTTCGTTCGTGTATCTCCGTCTCTGTCGCTCGAACTAGCAAGTGCGACAGAGACGGAGATACACAAACGAAGTTCGTTTTGGTTTCGCGGTAGCCCCTAAGGCTCAAAACAGATATAGTAGAGTTCGAATAGACCCTATTAGGGCTATTATACATAACCTTCTATAATGAATAAAATAAAGAGGATTTTAAATATTGTCTATGGTCTCTGGTGACTTACGTACATAGATAATATTTTTAATTTATTCATCAAGACATTGAATAATCCAGGTTTGTATTCTTAATAAAGGTTCGTGTGTAATAGGCATTAACGCGGATATTTTTGGTCCGATAACCATTCTGCCACTAGAAAAAATAAAAAATAATAATTCAGCTGTTTAGCCTGTAAAACACAGACGCCATGTTAACATTAAAATTAAAAAAAATTACTTCCCGGCCTAGGCCTTCAATTTTGTATGAAATCGCTTACCAGTTCTCTCGAGTAGTTCCGCCCGAAACGTGATACTTTGAAGCCTGTTATAACGCACGTAAGGACGACATTTCATTGCATGTTTGAGAAAAAGAATTTTATATGTTTTTTTTAATATAAAATATAAAGCCATAATAAACGGATTTCACTGTAGTAGCTTTATGTAAACACGAAATGCATGGAGGGTACATTTTGTTTAACATAAGGTGTCGATTTGCATACGACTCGCTAAATCTATTTACATATTAGTCTGTAATTAGGCGAATTTATATGTAGGCTAGATGCCTGTACATGTACAATTTACTAAATACATTATTATTTAGTAAATTGTACCTACATGTAGAGCCTTCTAGTTATTTCTTAATACGTGTTAATTATAGGCAGGCATGATATTATGGAGCATGAGTCACTATCCGAAAACACTAATGAAAGTAGTGCCGACGGTGGTGAAAATACACAGTATCCCTCAGGACGTTTTATGCAGTAAGTTATATTTAAATATTCCAGCGTTAGTACATACAACTCGCTTTAACAAGGTAAGTCCCCGAGAGCAGAATAACACTTCACTGCATTCACTTTCAAACACGTACTCGTAATTTATACGATCCTCCTGATACCTGCGGGGCTAGCGCAACTGACGCCGCACCGCGACGCGAGTCGAGAAAGCTCAACCCCCTTTTTCTAATTTGTACGGTGCGAGTGAGATAGGGGACGCTTAGTCGCGCGAGAAGCGACTGAGCAGCAAGTTGTGCTAGACGTGCTGTAGTAGAGGAGATATGCCTTTGGGGTCATAATAATTCCCACAAAGACGGGGTTTGATCTAAGTGTGAAAAACGCATCATTTTTTACCGCAATTTTGAAAAAAAAATAGGTATATATAAAAAATCGTGTGTAGAGGAATTCACTTACATTCTGATAATTATTTTGACTACTTATAGCATTAATTTTATAAATTAAAAAATAAATAGCAAAATGTTGGCTTAAAATCTGAAAGCATTTGAAATGTAGAAAATAATAGTTTTAGTCATCAAAGTACGTTTCATAATTACATATATTATTTATTAAACGTCAATAAAACAAAATAATTTAAAATACTTAACAAGGCCTCCTTAGGTTTTTGTTCTGTGATGATAATCTGTCATTAATACTAACGAAATTATTTATTCAAAACCGTGAAATGACAATTAGTTTACATAAAATTCTTTACGCTATCAATGGAACTTACTTATAGAAATATATGCCATCCTTTTTTACAAACAAACAAATACAAATTTATTTATTTACCATAACAGTGTTACGTCCGAGTGAGTTAAACTTAGGTACTGTTAACATGCACATTTTTAACAAACAAAGAAGAATATCCGTCAGCCCCAAACTAGGCACAGCCTGTATCTTGGGAGCTGAGAATACAGATTTAACAAGTAGAATTTAAAATAAAATTTAATTTTAATTTTTTTCTTATGCTATATTTGTTATTAATAACGTATTTTTTCACGGAACATTTTTGGCATTTTTGACAGCCGTTAAATCTCACAGTCGAAACCAGACTAAACGTAGTTCTTTTGGACGGCCACTTTTTTGGGCTGAATTTGTATTTAGTTACTTAATACTAAATCAATGCAAATATTATAGGTTTTTTTAAAGATGGCGGTAAGAAAAACACGTTTTGCACACTTAGATTTTTCGGGTAAAAGTCCCGATATGTCAACAAAACACAAACAAAGAACTAAAAATATCAAACCCCGTCTTTATGGGAATTAGTATGACCTATCACCTATTATTTTTCATGTAACTCCTGTACTACTAGTATAAAAAAAACAATCGAATTTAAACGAATTCGAATTCGGCTAGTTAAAGGTTAGAATTTTATTTATTCTAAAATCACACGAAAAATCTGTCTTTTTGACTACGAAAGCCATATAGTAAAATATTATAAAGTATTCATGTTTGTGATATTATGAGTTTGTAATAAGCAATGTTATAAGAACTTGTGGGAACAGTTCAGTTTCATCAAATTTCAAGAGCCATTCTATTTCTTGACTACTCTTTTCATATTGTAAAAGCATAATATAATACATATTGAGCCAGTTTCTATTGTATTTCAAGAAAGTGCCTGATCGTTCCCTCTCTTCTAGTGCTGGGGGACGAATGCTTTACGTCAGTTAGTACGAGAGGGTTATGATGACGATTATTATTCTACCACGATGAGTTTGGGCTTGGAATAGCTGTCATTACATGGCAAAAATGGCATTCTGATCCCGATTTCATCAGGGCCGGCCCGAGGGTAGAGCGGGGGGGAGCGGCCTCTCTTGTCGCCAGATGTCATAAACGCGGGAAGAAAACAAGCAAAAAGAAAGATATTGTTTGTTTGCAAGCTTTAAAGGACCTCCAAAGACCACCTCGCTCCACCCTGATTGAGGGCTAAGGGGCGGTGCTGGATTTGATTGTAGACACGATCGATTGCAGCGGGGAGATGTTCAGAAACAAGAGCAGCGTTCACCTGCCGTCGCCCGACCTTCTGCACACGGAGCACTGCCGGCTGCTGGAGACGACTGACTACATGCAGACCGCTGTCAACGCCTTCGCCATCATCCTCGAGGGCGAGCTCTCCGACGTGCTCGCCTTGCCCGGCTTCTACGTCTTGCGATCTGTAACATATCCAATCTTCACAATACTACTTAAAATTAATTAGGTACATGCAAATTAAAGCTATACAAATTAAATACACCCAATTACTGGATCCATTTGGTGACATGGATACCTAAGGTGATTAAGTCCGCTGGGCCCTGATACTTGATGAGTGGGCACTCGTGAATAATATGGTCCATGTCCTGCACCGTAGCTCCACACTCTCGCTTGCTGAAGACTCTTATTGGAGATTTTATTTATTTAAGAACGACTGTAATTTGGCCATACGAATAAATAAAAAAATACTAGGTACTTAGTAGATTGGTCAGTCCATGAATTTCTCCCGATGGATGATGATGTGACATTTCTCCCGACCCCAACGTCACAGTCGCATTAACTACACCCTCTGCTGCACACATCTTCAATTTACGTATGAAATAAAAATTGGGGCCACTTAATTTTTATGCTTTGTTTATTTTAAATTTGAGACGTTACCGCTTTAAATAATAAGTGTTATGTAATATTGTTTACAGTACACATGGTGTTACTTTCCCGCACTTGTGCGGAAACGAGCACTTTCCGTGCATATGTTGAAACTTTAAAGAGCCATATGTACTGTAAAACGTTGTACGATACACGTGCGAATAGGTAATTCGCAACTCTTGTCGATTTAAAACACTCCCTTCGGTCGTGTTTTAATTTATCGCCACCGGCGAATTTCCTATTTTCTGCACTTGTATCGTAAATAACTATTGTATCAGTTAGGTATCAGTTTATTTATTTTACTGCTTTTATACCAGGGTACCTACAACTGGCGAGACATGAATTTCGGATAATCGTTGTTACTTATATTTTTCTACAGTTTCTTGACTACAGAGATGGTTTCCTGACGCAATCAAACAATATACCTATTTACTTAAAAGGAGTCCCCAACACCCAACTAACATTTTGGTGTCAGCTAAGGGTATTATTATAATCTTAACCTTTATAAGTGCGTAATAATGTTCTCAGGTGGAACTGAAAAAGGAGTTAAGAAAAATAATTAACTCCTAAAGTGTTACTAGAGCTTTAATAAACGCTGCTAAACAGGTATTAGTGTTATAAGAGTGTTACTCAAAGCAAGTACACTTAAGATGTTAAAGCTTTAACCTGTTTTTAACACTTAAACCTTTACAAGAGTGATAACAGAGTTAACTCTCTTGTAAGTATTTAAACTTTTTCTAACGCTTAAGGTGTTAGGCAGATACACTTTAAAGACACTGTAAGAGTAATGGTGTTTGACTTAAGGTGTTGTAACTCAATAAGCGTTATAGTTGAGTTAACTGACGCCTTAAGCTTTAAGGTAGGTTCGCCATTGTTTTGGTGAACTCTAACCTACAAATTGATTAGGTTATTCAATATTTACTTCCAATTTATTTCACTTTCAATTAGTACGACTCCATAACTGTCAAATACTAACCTATACTAACTATCTTCGCCATTTTGTCGGTAGACTATATTTGTCTCATAATTTTATAGTAAAGAAAAGAGTAAGATGCTCACTTGAAACTTGTTGAGGGCAAGAGTGTTTCTAACACCTTTACCTGTAATTTGTGGGCCTCTTTCGTGGTTATAAGGGTGTTAGAGCATGCTATAACACCTTTTTTACAGGCATTCTTAACACGTTAACATTTGGCTGGAACCGATATAAGAATGCTATAAGGGTTATTTTAACGCTAGTGTGCTAGTTGGGCAATACATGGGCTTTTCAGGCACGCACTATATCCTTAATGAAAATACCCCAAGAGAAACTAAGCGCCATGTGGGACGTGGTGCTAGCAGGAAGGAAGCCAAACACCATCACTTACGAGACTTTAGAGATTTATCGACCCCTTTTCAAATATCTCAGCGGGAAACAAATAGCGCGGCTCAATCTGACTGACAGCAGGATCGTTAATTACATAGGGACCCATCCAGATCTAACCAGACACCAGGTAAGTCTGAAATCGCATAATGTACAGTCGACTTCAAATATATGTCTACGTACACTTTTGCAGGTTTTATTCCATTGTGATAAGGCGAAAAATGTAATTACATCTTTTTGATGACGACTGTATAATTTAAGCGGTGTGTGGTGTTGTGTAGTGGCCCCGCCTACGAAGCTGGCGGTACTGGGTTCGAATCCCGGTAAGGGCAAATATTTGTGTGATGAGAGATATTTGTTTCTGAGTCTTGGATGTTTTCTATAAACATATCGTCGTCTTGTACATCTATTATACCAGCTTTATCGAGCTTACTATGGGGCTGGTTCGGTTTGGGTCAGATTGCCCCCGGATATTTAATTCTCATCTTATTTAGTAGGCATAATGGTAGGGGTCATTTTATGATTTAGTTCACTAGAAAATCTTTAATAACGGACACTTGTTTTTTTATTTCTTCCTAAATTGTAATTTTCATTCAGAAATATCAAATTGAAAAGTAGCGAATTCCAGGTCGTAAGTAAATTATGACGTCATATTACGGCTCTGTATGGGCATTTTCGCAAGAAGAGATGCATTGTTTGTGATGTCACCGAGTAAAAGTTAAAAATGTTCCATTTTGTAACCAAAATTAACAATAGTTATTTGTGCAACAAGAGAGCAAAGTTTGTTTTTGCTGCGAGTGCTGATTTTGAGTCCCGAGGAAGCGAAAGATTCTAAAATCTAAAACAATTTAACAGCGCGCGATTTTTTTTAAAGGGGCGGCGCGCCGGGAGTGCGTTCGGAAACTGCATATACTTATACGTTCTTAAAAATTAAGATTATTAAAACTAGAATCATTAATTGGTGAGCGTATGAAAATTCATATTTACCTATTTAAGCAAAACGGACTTTATTCTGAGATGTTTTTTTTTTTTTCTTCAATTTAAAACATTCCTTCTTATCTATTTTTTGGTAATTTTAACATATAAAGTGTGTTTTCGAACGTGATACTTACTTTGCGCTGTTTTGGGGTTACCTTTGAAATTCGAATGTGGAAGTTTGAATCGTCCCTGTTTTTGTTTGAATATTCCTGTCCCTTTGCTCCTTTTTCGTAATGAAATGAAAGGGACAGAGCTCATCAAGTTCAAGTATTCTGAATTTGTAATATACCCCACACTATGAAATGTCAGTGCTTGACATGAAAATTAAAAAGCTACTTTGACTCACGGAGTGAGCAAAATCGGATTTTGCTCACTGTTTTCACGCAGCATATGCTTGTTCGAGCTGCTGAGGTGAAAAACTATTTGTATGACGAATAAATGTTACAAAATGGAAAATTTGTAACTTTTACTCGGTGACGTCACTAACGATGCATTTCTTCTCGTGAAAATGCCCGTATGGTAGCTTGCACATCTTTCATATGACAGACGTAGTATTGACGTCACACTCGGTTTAATTAAAAACGTTTAAAAGTACAATTTCGCGATTTTCTTAAAAACGAGTGCGAAAAAAGCTGAAAACTACGTTTAGGTAACATATTTACCGAAATGGTTTTAGATTTAGGCATCATTACATATTTTGTAATGTTGTCAATTCTCATGCTTGCAAAGTTCGCCTTTGTGCTGGATGCAAGCTGCACAAAATGCCACTTATTATGCTCTAGTACACACAGTAAGTAAAAAAAAAAAGATAATCGGGCCTAACATCCACGCGCACAATAAAACTTCGTAGAATAAACTTGTTATTTTATATGATTTACTTTAATCCGTGTTTTCTATTACTAAATTAATAAAAGCAGATAAAACAGAAGTCAATTATTATTTAAAAATGCATCGAGACATTAAATGACTTAGCAGTAAAAAGTACCTACCTACCTAAATCTAATATCACGTGTCTAAAATTTAACATAAAATCTTTAAAAAGTTAAGTGTAGGCGATGATCTATAATTTTATTCATTTTGGCAAATGCTTGTTATTTTCTTGCAATCGAAGTGAAAAGTAGTGTGCAATATATAACTCGGGTATAAATGAGCCATTTTATCCTTCGACTTAACTACCTATCTATATATAAAATGCCTCGGCTCGTTTTATGCACTCGTTGTGTTAATAATTAGGTGGGCGTCGTGGCTAGTAAATATATTAAAGAAAATCCAGACTGGCGTAAGCCAAAATATTTAAACAATATGAACAACTTGCTATGTGGAGTACCAATGACGTTTATGAGAAAAATCGAAGATTATGCATACCTAAGGTTGGAACAACAGGTAATCCAATAATTTCTACGAAAATTACCTACTTACGAATTAAACATTTAGCTGATTTAAGCCAGAAATTCATTTGCTCTTTTTCGATATCACTAGTCACAATATCTACTCGAATTATAAAAATGTTCTGAAATGCAGTCTAAATACGTTTTACTTACAGGTATTTTACCATATCAGAGCTTGTGACCCACTCCAGAGGCGATTCTACTTGAACATGATGACAAGAACTCAGGTAAGAGTTATTGTTTATATAACAAAATATCGCCTTTGGTCTTCGCCAAATATGCAAATTTGCCGAATGATTATAACAACTGAGCTGACGCGACTGAAACGTTTAAATATTGAACAGTGGAAGTAGTGGAACGGAACTATTACCGATTATTCTTGATAATCATAATAGTTTGAAATTAGCAATTTGACTTTCTATTAGAACTGCCGTTTAAATTTTGGTAGGCACTGGGGAAATCTTTTAGTTGGAGTGCGCGCGACGTGTCCCGGTTGGGCTTGTTGCTGGCTGAAGTGGAGGGCCCCGCGCTCGCCGCCATCAGCCCTGACGCCATGGCCGGCATCTCTTCCCATGTGAGCACTTACCTTTGTAACTTATTTATAAATGATGACGGTAAATATTGTTTCATCACACTTGCTCGAAAAGGGCTTCATAACGCGCAGGCATAGAGAGCTCCAATAGCCTATATTACGCCCATGGGCGTAATGGTTGTTTTCTTAAATTACAACTGTCACTCATGCATCAGTTGGTAAACAAGGTATTTATAAACAAATACAAACGTAAAAACATGAATAAAACATGATGATTACCTAAATGATTTCAAGATTTAAAAAATATAATTCATGTAGTAATGTAGTGTCTGTGTAATAGTTATTTGTTCAACAAGAGAGCAAAGTAGATTTTTGCTGCGAGTGTAGATGTTGAGTCCCAAGCAAGCGAAAGATTCTATAGTTGAATCACGAGCGTAGCGAGTGATTCAAAATTAGAATCTTGAGCGTAGCGAGGGACTCAAAGACACGAGATGCAAATATCTTTGCTCTCGTGTGATACATACAACTTTTCACCTCAGCGGCGAGAACATATAACGCAAAGGAATAAAACGCCACATAGAAGCAATTAAATCATTTTTATGTAAAAAAACCGGCCAAGCGCGAGTCGGACTCGCGCACCGAGGGTTCCGTACAAACCTGTAGGTATATAAATTATTAAAAATATTTTTATTTTATGATGTAACTAAAAAAATACGGTTTTCGCAATTTTTCTTTTATCTGTGCTAATATAAGACGTTGCTTCTTACCAAATTTCAAGATTCTGAATTCACGGGAAGGATCCTGTAGGTTCTGATTCCCTTCCGAGTTTCGAAAATTTGCGGAAATTTGCGGCAAAAACGGCTGTATCTTTTGATTGCGTTGGCTTAGAAGTTTGATTTTTTCACAGCTACAAGGGACAGTAGACCTGAGTATTTGATATATATTTTTATACCTCCACGCATTCCTGAGAAAAAGAGTCTTGACATACGGACGGACAACAAAGTGATCCTATAAGGGTTCTGTTTTTTCCTTTCGAGGTACGGAACCCTAAAAACAAACAACAAATAATATGAAATAACAAATATCAACTACAATTAGGTACTCTCTCCCATAACATTAACTTAACATGACATTAAGAAAAAACTAAGTCCGTTTCCTTTGTTTATGTATTTTGCTGATACTTGTCCAATGTCCAAGATGAACTTACTTAGAAAACACAGTTCAGCCCTCTTTGACGGTATCTCTCAATTCTTGAGGAGTTAAAACATCGGCTTCGTCACTTGATTCACTCATATTTAGTACAGTTTTTAGTGTTTGTTTAAGTTATGTTTTATCTCCAAGAAAACGTAATAAAGTTCAATAGCGCTAACTTTTTAAAGAATATAAAGTGCGTTCTGAAACTGTATATAAATTTATATTCATTCACCATATAAAAAAGTAAAGACTTATAATATTAAATGTTCGCGATAAATATCGCATTTCTTCATTGTATTTTAAGAATAATGTAATACTAATATGATTAAAATAATATTAGATTTAATATTGGTTTCATATCTTTATACGAGTTTAACACGAGTCGAATTTTATTTTGTTTCGGAACGATTTTTCGGTCCCGCTTTTTGGGGGCCTACTACGAAGATTTCGAAGTCGACTGACGAATCGACATATTTTATCTCTCTCTTTTTTTGTAACGGAGTGAAAGTAACAGAGATAATGAAGTTTAAATGTTCCAAGTTTGTATTACACCCTGCAGTATGAAAAGATGACCTGCGACTATCCTACGATATGAAAAATTAAAAAGTTAGTTTTCTTCACGCTCGCAGCAAAATTGCATTTTCCTCACTGGTTTCAAGCAGCAAAACCGCCATGTTCGAGCCGCTGAGGTGAAAAATATTTTAAACATAGATTTTAAATCGTGGCTGTATGCCGAAAGGTCTTTGCCTTGTGCGCCTCGGCAACTTCAACAAAATGGACGATTTTGTTTACTTGTCATATTGTTATTTAATTTTGTTTCAAATGTATTTGATTCCTCGCAAATGAGATGAAAAATATTGTGTGCGACACGGATGGACAACCTCGTGGCACAATGTACTATGTATAGTAATGCGAGTAAAGTAGACCACTTTACAAGTCCAGTGGTACCTATCCTAATGTATCACTCTGAAAAGATCCTGTTCCACGATATTACTTCATTGAATATTTAACTCGGTATATAGTTAAAGGGACATACTCGTATCTGGGCAATTTCCCTTAAACTGATAGTTACGGGTAGTAACAAAACCGACAGTCAATGTCAAACGCATACGCTTCGTAACAAAACCGACAGGCTAGACTCGACTAACACGTTCCCTGTCCAAGTGCCTCAAATGATGGATGCACCTGACTTTCAGGAGTCCATGCTTCCACAATGGACTCACAGCTTGGAACTGGAAGCACACTTGGACGTGACATTGTCAGATCATTTTGTAGGGGGAGAGTGAACGTGTTAATTTAAACAGAACTCCCCATCTCCTTTGTATTCGCTTATTAAGTACTGTATCTCGCATCATACCTACTAATTTTTGTTTTTTAAGGTAATGGCTGAGATGAGGCCGGAAAATTTAAAATACTTTACCGACACGCAGGTCAGGTATATCAAATCGAAAGCGAGGAACATTATGTCCCGGAAACTTAGGGAATATGACTATATGATGGCAGACACAGTTTGTAGAATTGCTGTAAATATATATCTCATTTATTTTTATTTACTACAAATATTATTATGTTAAAATGATAATGTCAATAAATCAAAGCATTGTCGTGTTTAATATACTCACTAATATAAATTATTGGTATTTTTGAGGACTTTTAGTGATGGTATGTGGAACGCGTAGCTACCATCTTCGCGAGGCCGGGCTTCCAGCTGCAACATATACAGTATTTTATAGTTCATAGTGTTCACTTACGTTGGACGTAGTTTAGGGAAAAGGATCCAACCCACAAGACATCACCATTGAAGTGTATGACTTTTGTTATAGCCTGAAAGTTCCAAATTCAAAATTTACATCGTGTGGGTTGGATCCTTTTTCCTAAACTATGTCCCGTTATAAGAGGAAAAGTCTGTAAGATTTGTATGTAGGGTAATCTCAGGAACAACAAACGAACAGTATGGATACCAACATTAATGAATGTACAAAACGAAGGTGACGCAATATCTTACCACCATACCGGTCCAATCAGTTTGTGTGAAGGCTTCCTTAACCATGGTGGATGTATTATAGTCTGGGGCGTTCTGCTTGATAACGTCTGAACAAGTCGCTTCCTCGTGGTCGCAGGCAGCACGTTTAAGCGCCAAACTCTGACCACAGTCACATGGGGACGTTTGATACCGCGCTGAAGTCACATAACAATCGCATTGATTCGCTTGTCCTTTGATCATGCTAACGTCCTCCGATAATAATAGATTTTCAATCGACAAAGGGTCATGTATCACATGATATTTTCTTATTTCGGAATTTTCGGTCATGTTACATGTATGTGTTGGTAATTGTATGCCTCCATCTAATTTGGCGGCGGCGTTAGGGTTGTCTATTCTTGATAACTTGACGGCTTTGTGATCGGGTATCTTACTTTTATTTTGTTGGGCCATTTCCATATTGCAAGGACAGCTGGAAGCAAACAAGTTACGTACTAGTAGGTACTATATATTATTACTAGCTGCCCGCTAATAACGCAGGCTGAGCCGCGGGATAAATTATAGTATGTGTCCATTCCAGTTTGTTCTATATCATCATCATTATCGTCACCAGCCTTTATACGTCCCACTGCTGGGTACAGGCCTCCTCTACCTATTTACTGTTGAAATATGTTATTTAATCGGATGAGTAGTTCCGGAGATTACCCCCTGTATACAAACATACAAACTTTACCTATTAGTAATGTTAGTAGGTATAGATTATGTTGAGATAACTTCTGCATGAAGATCCATTTTGCCGATTTCTACTAAGTTACATATTATTAATTATGTATTTACCTTACTAAATGTCCTTTAACGTCTTCTGGCGGCAAAAATATAAAGTAGTTGTTATTATCAACGTAAACAGGAGCTACACTTTCTGGGTTTCTGGAACATAAACAGCAGGTGCACACTCCAACTCTGACGTCGTTGGTTATTTGCTGTAACTGCTCAATCGGTAGTCCGGCAACCCACGGGTCGGTGAGAGTCGGCACTTCGCGGTAATTCCTGGCTCCAGATATGTTACTGGCGGAGGTCTGGCCCTCGAGCTGTATTAGCGGAGTATTTTCAACCAAAGATGAAGATAATAGATGATGGTTTGCTTCAATCGTAGCACTGGAAACATTTAAAACTTCTATGTTTAACTTCAAATTTACCATATTACCTTGCTTTACATATATTGCAAAGTTGTTGTCATTGGTTTGACTACCAAAAATTAAAGTTTTTTTTTGAGAGCGTTCACTTGACACATTTGGTAGAAATGCTGGTATGCTCTCAGCTATATTAGTCGCTTTAGGAAAGTGAGCCTGCGCGCTTTCGCTTGAAGGTGAGCTGTTAAGAATATCTGGGATAGTTTTAATCGGTATTATACATGCGGTTCCAAGGGGTTCTTTTTCTCCAGAATCCGGTAGCAGAATATTTCTTTCTATAATAGTAGAAGCAGGCGTTAAATTCTGTGTTGCATTATAGTCTGTGGCACCTTGTCTACTAGATAAATCAGTATTTTTCGGTACATGACATGTTTCAACAGATTCAGTATTGGGAGTGTGTGATCTTACTCCTATGACGCCAGCCTCATCGCCTTTAGACTTACTTTCATTTGTTTTCATAATAATTGGGTCAAACTTCGCAGATGTGATAGGATTTTTCGTATGTAGAGTGGAAGAAATTTCTACTTTCTTCTTACTTGAATCTATTTTGGAAGGATTACTTCCTCTTTTAACGGGAGGAGTGACGTTATTGGCATATTTTCTCAAAATATAAGGATTCTGTTGTGGGAGAGAACTATTCCTTTTTTGAGTTTGCTTGATGCTCATTCGTCTAATTGGCTTGGCTGCTTTAGCAATGTCTGATTTAACTTGATTTGTAATGTGGTCTTGTTCTTCAACAGCAGTCCCACTGGTCTGGAAAAACTTATACGACTGAGCTACCCTGGGCGATTTGTGGACAATGAGAGATTCCAATTCCAATGTCATGAAGTGATCCCAGATCGACTTGACACATCAACTGTATAATGAACTGTACGTATACCATTTAACTGAGTCAGTTCCTGCGTGGTTCGAGGGAAGTCTGTTTGTGTGGCAATAGAACGATAGATCTATTGCCTGTTTTGCTGGCGCTGTCGCCCCTCTCGCACTGCGCACCTACCGCAGGAACCGTCTCAGTTAAACGGTATGCCTATAGTCAATGTGACCGACTCAACATAAAAATGTTTATTAGTTTAAACTGTACAAGATTTGTGTCGTCATATAGAGAGCGACTAAAAGGGTCAGTCAAATATATTTGTATCAGGAGGACCCGCTCTTTCAACAATGAGCTTAGGTATTATATTTAAAGTTTAACCTGAAGATGAAAAGGAATGATGATATACCTACTTATAATTTGTAGAGCTTAGCGCTAATAGGTACTTTCCATGTATTTTTTAAACTGAAAGTAACATGGGCTGAATTATATTTATAAAATGGAATCACAGAACAAGAATGTAAACAAGTGCGTTGTCACCATAAATAAAATTAACCCAAGTCGTGGATAAGAGCGTAGTCTCGTTCTATCGAACGGTGTCAGCCAGTGACGCACGCTCTATCCTATCACCTATCGCGTGACAAGGCCAACCATGCTACGGCTCCAGGCCAGATGAAATGCAATCGTATGAATACTTCCTGCGCGCCTATTTTTCTTCCTGGTATCCGACAAGGGTCATTCATATCATAAGATTATCTTAGACTAAGTAGATAGGTATCCAAAAGTATCCCAGCTGTCTATCACTCAAAAGGTTTTGGTAAGTACTCGTACATGTAGGTACTATATACTTATTCAATAAACACATACGTTAAACAAAGTTCTATATCTATCATTTTGTTGTCATTGACAATTGTTTGTTTACATTTTGTATATGTGATACCGTTTTAAAATTTAGAGATAATCTAGGCGGAAACCCAGCCTATACTTGCCTATAGTTAGTTTAAGCAATTACTTTTCATGATATATTTTCGGTCATCTGTGGGAACGCAGTTATTTTTGTAAGGTGATATGATACTTTTCTTTTATTCTAGCCTATTTCTTTGTTATATTTCCTCGTAAAAAGGGTTAAAGTACTTACCATTTAGAGAGTAAAAGTTGCATGGTGTAGGAGAGAGAGGGGCATGACGGTGTAGTTAAGAGGTTTCAAGTCCTATAAATGTAAAAATGCTATTGTTTTTAAGGATTTTTTATGTTAATATTTATCTCTGGTAACCAGTCTTTCATAATCAAAACTTATTAGGAACTCTCGTTTGATAATTCAATTAAAAAAGAACACAATAGCTGCCGTCTTCCCATCTTGCGTCCTAGATAGGATAAGATGGGGTACCCATTTGGGGCAAGATTGGGGTATCCCATTTGGTGCAAGATGGGGTAATGGGACATGATGTATGTTATAAGAATTTTACAAAAAGCAATAGGCGAAAAGCTAGCTGTCAACCTATTGCTACTCGATGTTGATTTACGAGCTTCAGCTTTGCTAACCCTTTTCTTTTTGTATCCTTTTACCCGAGACCCCACATTGCCAAAATAACAATGTCGTATTTGAAACCAAACAAGTCCTTACCTGTTAACTTGATAGTCGATCCTTAGGAATACACTAACATCAGATTCGTGTGAGTTATATTAATACAACAAGCGCAATCAAAATAAAACTCACGAAGATTAAGGAACATGAAAAGAACAGTTACTGGCAATAAAAAAATAATGACAGCTTTTGTCTAGCCCGTCACTGTGCGAACTGATTAACATCATAGCAGCGCATCATCACTATCATCTCATCAGGCACTAGTGGGATTCTGATCGGTCAGTTGCGTCGCCATATAAGGCCGCTACCCCGTCATAACCGACACCCCGTCTTGCCCCCCTCTCCCCTATAGCATGTCAACCCTTTCAAGGGAAATCGGAATTCTAGATTTTTAATAGTTATAATATGTATATTTAGTATATTTGTGGTTCAATTTAGATTATTCGAATTACTTCCTGTGGAAGCAACCACTGCGAATAAATCATCGTCGCAATCCATGGGTTCATAATTTGCAATATTTCCTTCAATCCGCCAGTTTTAGTCTGTGTACCAAATTTTAACTTTCTAATAGAACGTCAGATAGTGGATACATAAAAGGTTTTGATGTTCACCGGTGAAGTTAGTGGGTGAGTGACGAAATCGACCTATTTCAAGTATCAATTTTAATGGATCTCGCTAAGGACCCATCAACATCTGAAAATACTTACAGAAAGTACTGTTATATCTTGAATTATTTTTATATTTGTGGCATCTTTAATTTCTTCGTCCAAATTATCTTTAGAATTATTTTTATCTAGAAAATAAAGAGTACAAAGTTGAATATAAACTATCTGAAAATACCTATTACAATTTATTAACGTTTTCTTGTGTTGCAATTCACCTGGCGATTTTAATGAGTTATTATCTGATATTTTTTCTTGACGCTTTTCTCTAGATCTAAAACAATTAGGTATCACAAATTAATCACAAATAATATATTACTGAACTCCTTAAATATATTATACCATTAAGTAAATTACCAGCGCTTTTCTATTCAAATAATTTTCAACATTAACGGTGCTGTAAAAACGAATTACAAGCTTTTATTTGCGCTGTTCATTCTTCTTGTTGTTAAAGCTATTCTTCTAGTTGTTATTCTGTCCCGGTAAGCCCAGAGACAATAGTGACAGACTTTCTTAGAATAAATATTATAAATTGGATTCGTAGCAGGCTTAGGAGATGCCTCTCCATAGAATGGGTTTACCAATATTACAAAAACACATGTTTACTGTGTTTAATTAGACCCTCTAAAACCATAGTTTGAAAAACCCCGGGTTATCCGGGAGGGCGACGTAACCATGGCGACGACCAACAAAATATAGTTGATTGGCCCAAATACGTAAGCTCTTCAAAACTCTGATATTGGCATACTTATGTAAATTGGGTGACAACATAATATAAGTGCACCACCAAATATATCTGATGGTGGAGTGGTGATCAGAAGGTGACCATACCTACTCCTAAAAAACTGATAAACATAATTTCTTCATGTTTCCTGGGCTCATTGGAACCCTCTCAACGACTATATATAGTTAATGACTGAAAAAAAACAGGTAAAAATTTTTTGTATCAAAAATGTTTTTTTTGACATAGACTTATTTAATCTTTATTATAATTATCATCCATATTTTTGGTATTGTCGTCTGGAGGTGCAAAGAACGGGCCCAGCAGGACATTTTGTATTAACTGTACGTAATATATTGATATTACAATACCAAAAAACGATATTTATCAATAGAGTACATGCCTAGAAGCCTTCATCAGGTAGTCGTTGTAGCCGGCCGGGAGGAACGCGTGAGGAGGCTCCACTGCTACGTACGCTGCCCCGTTGCCGAGCTCTTGGGCTCTTTCTATTCTTTTACCTTCTGTGGTGTACAGCTCAATGGTGTGACTGAAATCATTTAGATCAATTGTGTGTAAGTACTTTAACTATTCTAAATGTATATAACATAAACAAGATTTACTTAGATTATTTAATGTGGCAGACTTTTTATACGGTAGAGTTAATTTTTGAATGGACTACTTTGATACAATTCGGCCAACTCAAATAATCTCAAATATACACGATAAAGTACACCAGTGGCGTCAGAATTATCCGTACCTACCATAGGTAGGCAGCCTGAGTTAATTTCGCTTAACTTTTCTTATAGAACTGTGGGACTGTAGGCAGATGGGAGGGCACTTATTAACGCCTCGCCACTGCTAAGTACATACTTCATATACAGAAAAATACTTAACATGCCTAGCTTAGAGCTCAACGGTTAACGACGCAGTTTTGATACTATATAGACAATATTTTTACAAATCCCTCCAGTGGGAAATGTTTGGAGTAAGTACTCGTAGTTATCTTTAATCTTTAACAATTTAACGCAAAGTAACTAGGACTAGCACGGCTGGATGAAGAGTTTCAGTTGCAATTCCCGATCTTTCCCATTTCTAGTCAGCCTTACTTTGATCCGGTCTGCGATCGTGCCAGAAAGTTTAATGTAGTATCCCATCGGTCATTGACACGCACGTTATATTTTCTAGGAGGAGATTGTTGTTGTCCATTCGCAAACAAGAAAATTTCAAGACAGCTCCCTTTACCACCTGCTAGCATTTGAGGACTGCCCTCTTGACTCCCCATTTAGTATCTGCTATCTTATTAAGTCTGCTATATACAATTTTCTTTACAACGATACAATTTTAGACGAACTGGATTGTAAAGCAAAACAAGAACTGACATTTTTTTTTAATAATAGTGATTGGAAATGGCGTAGGGAAGTGGCGGTAGTAAAATGTCAAATAAGGCAGCGTTCCAAAATAATAGGTACCTAAAGCACAACCTTTTTATTTTGAGGCTTCGTGCATACGTTTTCTGTCATCTAAATCAGTAAAACGTAGTGGTTATATTCTCTTTGATCTAAATGATGTCAAAGAGAATATAACCACAAAATGATGATGAATGATGGGTTATGTCATGTCAACTAAATATCCTAATACTTACTTTTGCTCATATTTTGCCTATACACTCTTAACAGGAACAAGCTGCCAAAGGAGGACATACCATGTGGTTGCCATGCGGTAGATATAATATAGGTAACCTTGTTAACTATATAGAACCATCGCACATGAACACTTTTTGCAGCGATCCAGCACCCCACTCAGGCTTCCTTTTGCATTGATGCAGATGTTCAAAATCAATTGCGGCCGCGCAACGCGCTACTGTTTCGCTGTAGGAGTGGCCTTGTGGGAATCAAAGTACGGTCAACGTCGACAATAGGTATACAGACTAACTAAGTGCCAATAACGAGCAATAAGTAGGTACCTATCTACATACATCTCAAATATAACATATATATTTGGGATATTCTCAAAAAAATGTAGTGTTTGGGTTTTTCAAACGCTGTCTTTGCCATCCCCTATATTAACCGTGGTGTCCAGTAGCCAACAGATCTTACATAATTTTCTTAAAACAAAAGTTTTAACCAATTTCAATTCAGCTTTCCGCCAAGCCACATATACGAGTACATGAACATTGCCACATTTCTTTTCCACTTTACAACATAAACTGCTTTCCGAAAGCAAATGCGTTGATTATTTATTACAGAAAAAAACCCAAGTCGGTGTACTTGTGTGGACCGATAAGATTTGAGGAGTTCTGTCGATTCCTCAAGAATGTCAGATTCACCTTTTGGCACTTCATTAGGTATAGAAAATTTTCGCCCCTTCACAATTTTTTTTATACTAGTAGCTAGGTGTGCGGTGTCCTTTGTGATTTCTGGGTGTAAATTATACACGAGTTATAATGGAAATTCCCGAAATCACTATATATCTACACGCGTGCCTAATATACTATAGAGGAGTTCCCTCAATTCCTCATGATTCCCATCATCCAACAAAGGTTTTAAAGGAAGCGTATAGATTCAAATAAATAAATACTTGTGCTAATGGTTCAAGCCTCGTTTGCGCTTTATAAAGCGCAAAAAATAGTTTTAGACAAAAATGCAAAAAGGCAACTAAAAAATGTGTGCATTTTTAGATACTCTTCCAATTTAAGGGTTAGATGAATAAATAAATAATAAAATAAATGCTTTTATTTTCAGACAATTTATAGGTCCATAGCATTGTTAGTAAACAAACTTAAAAAAAACTAAACATCAAAACTAATAAAATGAGTTATTTATAACAAAAAGGAGATACAAACTAAAAACCCTACATAACAGCCTGGGCGAGTGGTTCACCGAGGCGCACACACAACCGGGCCATTTAACCTGCCGAGCACGGCGCTGTTCTGCCTCCTGGCCACGACCTGCAGGAGACTGTTGGGGCTTCCCCTAACTCGTCTGATGAGCGCATCGCGTCGTCTTTATTGCGCATGGGCACTTAAAAATCATCCGTGTGCGGTTCAGAATCGATCCTCGATAGCTAGATAGTTACATATATTATATACATAAATAACAGCCCAGGGCTGTTATTCGCTACGCGCAAATGCAGCTCACCCCGCCGGTCACCCGTTACGAAACTAGACCTCTACCTACGCTTAGTTACTACGTATCGCGGTGTCAAGGTATAATTGTGGGTGAGCGTTGAGGTGAGCTTAAAACAAGTTACAGAATAGGGGGGCAGGTGACGTTGGCGCGAAAGCTTTGAGCGCATGCTCAAACTAGTGGCGCGCGTGCCACGCCACCATCGCCTTTCTGTATTTTGTGTTCTCATTCATTCATTCAATTTATTGCAATTATTAATTTATTTAGTGTTCTTCTTCCTGGAACGGGAGTCACCGGTCGCCGCGGCCACGGGGTTTCGATGTCCGGAACGGAATACTTGTCGGAGGGCTGCTACCTTATTCACCTTGATAACTTGAAACTTCCCTGCTTGCAGTTACGTTAAGGTAAGTAAATTGTTTTAAGTACAGTCAGCGTCATAAACATACATCCTACAATGTATACATGTCTATGATGCTGACTGTACAATATATGTCTCATCGCAAGGAATAGAGCGTAGAAAATGATTACGCACGCGACTTTATGTTATACTAGCTACGCGTAGTAAATGTAATTTTTGCAATAATTGTTGAATTGTTACGCCGGCAACGGCCCCACTACCTACTACTTACTTCCCCTACGAATTCGTCGTCATATTACAAACTTTAAAATTTCTAAGTTTTGAAATGAACGTCTTCTCGGTACAACACCTATTTCATCCCTTTAGGGGGCAAGTTTAAAATAATATTTCTGGATCTACATACAATTAAAGAAACCTGCTGTCCTGCTTTCATGTTTCTAGCCACATTTTATCATTAAAATCACACATTAAGTTATGTGAACTTTCAAACCCCATCTTAACCCATCAAGGGACGAATTAGGAAAAATGCCCTAGTCAATGTTTTTGACTGTGCGTTAGGAGCTTGTGACCGAAGTTTTAATCGTCTAACTTTAAAAACGACATGTTTCCCGTACAAACTTTCAACTCTTTTTTAAGCCCCTTAAGGGATGAATTTTTAAAATAAACTAAATAATTTGTTTTGCTTATTATATTAGTAAGGAACATTCGTCTGAAGGTTTGAATCTTTGTATAAAAATTCAAGTCTATAACTTTCCCAATGAATGATTTCCATACAACGGTTTCACCCCCTTAAGGGTAGAATTTAGAAAAATCCTTTCTTAGTACACGTCCACGTACTATAAAGAATGTGTGTTCCTAATTTCATGCCTATATCTTTAGCGATTTAGGCTGTGGGCTGTCTGTCAATCGACCAGTAACGCAAGAGTTATATATATATATATATATATATAGATAATAAATAGTTGCCCGAGCGGCTTCGCCTGCGTATTGTAAAGAACGCAGGCAAACCCGCGGGATAAAGTACAGCCTATAACGTGCTATAACCATCTAGAAAATGCATTCTACACGCAGTTGAAAGAATTTTTGACGTCATTCTTCCGGACAGAATCACCTCAGTTTTCATCTCAGTATATGGAAAACAATCTATACTATCTATAAAATCCTATAACCAATAAAAAAACTACAGCAACAGTTTCGCTGTAAATCGTATCGCTTTGTCGGTATCGACGTAATATGACGGTATCGGTCCTGCTGAGGAGTATCTTACCACCATAGCGTTTTATTAACTTGCAATGTATGTAACTGCCTATGTAACCAGGTATGTTTATTCGGGTGGAATCTCGCAACTCAATTTTGAAGCAGATATATCTTCAACCGATTGAGCTGAATGGGTTTAAATATAGTTTGGATGCCAATCCAATATTATGGTACAGTCACCCTCGTAAGTAGCTGAACACCTGAGTACCTTGTAATTTTCACTCGTTTGACAACTTCATATGGCAGTTTAACATGACGTTTAATGCGACACGGTACAAAGGTGTTAAGCCCCTTGTGAGGCCGACCGTTCCATGACTTAACAGACGTAACCCCGTTGAGTTTGGGCTCTACAGAAACGTCCCAACGAGTATGTAGTTGATAATGGTATTGACGGAATACAGAAAAGTACAATTGGCAATAAAAACTTGTACTTACCAAAAATATTTTTTTTGCAAAAACTTTTATTACTATATGCATACAAGACATAAAATAAATCTATAACAATTATATATTTATCTAGCATAGCTGCACAGTATCTCATTTTAATAGAATATACAAAGTCACGAGAGCACACAGTTTTATTGTAGAAAATTAATTAAGCGCCTGCTCGAAAGATTTACATATAATGTTTGCAGTGAATTACATCCAGGCGTTTATTATTCGTCTAGTAATAAATCGTAATGTAAATGTTTAAACCGCATTCAATTCAGTACTTCGCCGAGCTATATACACCAATATTTCCACATGTCCTTTCCACTTTACCCTACATTGAACTGCTTTCCTAGAGCAAATGCGTTGGTTATTACAGAAAAAAACCCAAGTCGCTAGGTACCTATAGGTATGTGGGCAGATAATATTTGAGGAATTCCGTCGATTCCTCAAGTCACTATATGTGGGCGCAGATAATATTTGAGGAAATCCGTCGATTCCTCAAGTCACTATATGTGGGCGCAGATAATATTTGAGGAAATCCGTCGATTCCTCAAGTCACTATATGTGGGCGCAGATAATATTTGAGGAATTCCGTCGATTCCTCAAAGATCTCAGAATCACCTTCGGCACTTAGATAGTTGCTACTTCAACGGAATATCATATCAGAATCTTTGACGTAGGTACTTTTACATCATTAAAGAGTTCCTTAAGTCATCTGTGGTCTTCATCATCGTTCCACTTCACCACCCTTGCGATTTCCGAGGGCAAATACACGAGGAAGGTACCTACTTAATAATATAGAAAATACCGAAATCACTACACGCGTGCCTATAAAATTTAAGGGACGTCCTCAATTTTCCTGTTATCCCATTATCAGATTCTGACTTGGTGACCACCCCAGGAGAAAACTCTTTCGAAAAAAAAATTGGTAATAAGAACTTTGAAAATCTGTTTACAAACTGCCGATGCCGGAGAAATCGATGAAAAATTTAAAATACGTTTACAAAAAATACATATACAGTATAGAGATGCGCCGAATATTTACCGAACAATTAAGTATAAGAGGTTTTTGTTACCCGTTAGTTACGAGAATGTAAAATAGTTATACTGCTTCGTGAAATGAATACCCTTAATCCATTATTATAGTTATTTAATTTTCTTTATTGTCAATATTTCGCTTTGATAGTGAACAATTTTTTTGATTATTGAATGATTCTGTTTTAGAATAACGGATGAAGGCGTTGAACTGAATAATTCGGCCGAATATTCGGTTCGGCAACCGCTGGATTGAATATTTGGTTGAATGTTCGTATTCGGTGAAACCCATATTCGGCGCATCTTAATATACAGTGGAACATAGAACCTCGTCCTTTTTTAAAGTCTAGAATGAGAATGAGGTATCATTTGAAAGGGCTTGAGTTGCACATTCTGAAATCTTTCTTTTTAGGGTTCCGGACCAAAAAGGTAAAAACGGAACCCTCTTATGGTGCGACTCCGTCCGTCTGTCTGTCTGTCACAAAGTCAAATTTCTCAGGAACTACTAATGCTATCGATTTGAAATTTGGAATAGTTGTAAACAAAGCTAATCCTCGTGTACTTTATTTTGTATAAAAAAGGGCGGATAAGAGGGGGGGGGAGGGCAAAAATTCAAAGTCTAGTTAGTAGGCCAAGTGGGGTATCATATGAAAGGGCTTGAATTGTACATTCTAAAACAGTTTTTCTTTTTTTTTCTACGATGGTAAAATTTTGATTTATAAAGAAAAATGTTGAACAAAATACCATTCCCCAAGTTAACCAAGTGAAAAATTTGAAAATAATATATATGCTTAATATTAACGTGAATATTACCGGAAAAGTATAACAATACCTCTATTTAGCGTAATTTTTTTTTATTCTTCGAAAATAATATGTTAACTTTGTTTGTAATTGAATTCTTCTGTTTAATTTTTTTCCTTTAAATTAGTATGAAAGTGTTCTAGCAAATAAAAAAAGAATTATCGAAATTAATTCACTCGATAAAGAATTATCGCTAAAAAACCAACATACAGTAAGGGAAATGTAGGTATTATCGTACCACCGTAGAACCCTATCGCAATAAGGTGACATACCACTCGAGTTTGAGTGACGGCGGCCTGTCAATTGCGATAGGGTTCTACAGTGGTACGTGAATACATTTCCCTTACTGTACATACCGAGTTCCTTGGTCGCGCAAGTTAGTAACAAAATTAAGAAAATGCACCGATAAATGGCGCTGTAGGTACTCATGCATGACTTAACTACACTATGCGTTGTTAAGATTTTTCCAAAATTAATGGGTGGGGCAAGACGGGTGTGTTGTATAATATTTCGTACGGAACCCTCGGTGCGCGAGTCAGACTCGCACTTGACCGGTTTTTTTTTCTTTAGAGGTAAAATTTTGGTCTATGTCTATGAAGGAAAGTGTTGAAAAAAAAGGGAACGGAATAGCTAACAAGTTCATAGGGTGAGAGTTAAGCCGAAGGCTCAGTGACTTGTTTTGAGCAGCTTTGTCGTTCGTCTAGTATTTTTGTAAATATTATCTGATGCTTTCCTATAAAGGGCTGGTATTCTCTACGCGCTTATGCGCCTCGCCCCACGCGTCACGCCTAACGAAATTAGACCTCTATACCTACGCTTAGTTACTACGATTCGCAGCGTCAAGATATATTTGTGGGTGAGCGTTGAGGTGAGCTTAAAACAAGTTACGAAATAGGGGGACTGTATAGGTAGGTACATAGGTACCAACATAAAATGAAATAACATGCATTGTTAACATAATACATTTTGTCACGGTATCTGAGAGTTGTCGGTGTATCGTTTGGGCCATGACTCGTTCATTTGCATTCCTGTTTTCACTTTTCTCTCGCCATTTTAGTAGTCGATGTCTAGCTTTCGATTTCTATCGCGCCTCTGTGGGGCCCGCCGCCGTCCGCGTCCGCCTGTCGGCGAGGCAAATCAAGCAGCGGGATGTACCTACTGAATAGTTTATTTTTATACTCGTCGACTTTAATGTTTGAATTAAGACTTCGTACACTAAACTAAAACCACATACTTTTTTTCCATGGAGCTCCCAACTCAACTATAATAATTATAATATAAGACAACGCTTTAGACAACTAAAATAAATTCGACCAATCACGTGGTGCATTTACTGAACTATAATGACTTTGACCAATAGGATGTCGCGTTGATTCCAATACAAAAGACATCAACGAGCCTGCGCACCTCTCACTTGCACTTCGTTTCAGCAGGGCTTAGATATTTTACTTTATATATACGAATCAAGTTAATATAAATCCTGTAACAAACGGTTGGGTGTCTTGAAAGATCTTTTGATTTCGCTTGTTCCTTCAATTTTTAATTACCTACCTACTTTAGTTTACTTTAGTTTAGTGGCGTATTTTGAACTGTTCGGGCGGCCGACCGCAGGGTCCCGCGACTGGGAGATAAGAAAAGGAAGAAGTAGGGGAGCGTGTAAATAAATAGACCGCGGTTGCTATTTGTGGCGCCGGCGCGCGTGCGCGACGCGCCGACCGCCGACCCGTGCGCCGCGCCGCTCGCCTCGCTCCACTCATTCGACAGACAGACGAGACACTTCGTAACTAAACTCCCTAATTCAAAAGATTTACATAAAATCCACCGTTTCGCCTACGTACGAAATATAAAAAACGGTTTATATCGTAGGCGAAACGATCACAAAGTAAGTATAAACATTAAACACGTTGTTTTCAATCTAATTTAGATAAGGGTTTTTTAAATGGAATATTGTGGATTGTTGGTACATTTTGAGATGTGTTGAGAAATACATGAAATAAATGAATTGAATGACATTATAATTAGGTCAATAACAATATCACGGATAACTCCAAGCCAACTACCGAACAGTTTATTCAGTTTCTGAGTAATCACTTAAAATAGCGTTTGCGCGCTACTTTAACGTAGGTACCTACCTACGACACGGCTACCTTGTTCTAATTCGAGAATATTTAGAAGGGAAAAAAGGGTATAAATAAATGCGTCCGGCCGGTGCCATAATATATTTGCTGCTGTCTTTGGAAAGATTTCTATGAAAAGTTTGAAATGCTATAACTACTTAGCGTAGATTAGACGAATAACAAAGGCCTATTCGTGTTGCTTTGATTTAGTTTTTATACGGACACCTCCTGACTGCCCCAGATATTACGAAAGTTACCAATATATAATGTATGGGTAATTGCCGTTACACGATGGAAAAAAGTTAAAGCGTTAGATTAGATTAAGGCTCTACAACTACAATACAACATAATGCACAATTCTTTTGCAATTCACCTTAATGGCAATACTTACTCGAGAGTCGAGAGTGTCTGTAAGTATATCAGTTTGAAACACCATTTGGCCCAAACACCTTGATGGATTTTTACATGGATCAAATTACCTTTCAAGATCTTATAATTTCAGGATAGCAATAAAAAACGACTACTTAGTATCTATACTAACTGTATTTTTTGATTTTAATTACCTTTGAAACTAAACGATGTTAAGGGTTATAGATGAGTAGATGACACTTTTTTTTCTTTTTTCTACTCCTGTACTTTTATCTGTCATTTACATAGTCACGAACACTAATATAAAGACATACAAAATAAGTTTGCAGAAAAGTCTATACTCTATTCCCCATAACAGTACGCCACAACCGTGCTGTTATGTCGCCAAAACATGAACCTAGGATACTATGGACAGGCTATACGTGATGCCACAATGAGGGACGGCAACATAGTAGTTGATAACCGTGGGGTGGCCATGTAACTAAAAATTACCCCATCGCGTCCATATGTTTTTTTAAATAATGCGCTTTTATTGTAAGTAGTTTTTACTGAAGCTTTAAACATTCATTGCCTAGCAGGCGCTGTTCGCAGGCACTAGTAATATTCAGTTTAATAACATGAAATATGATTCTAGTAACAGAACATGTAGGTAATTAATAGTCCTTGTGCAAGCGGCTTATCTGTGTTTCTTATCAGCACCACAAACTGTATAGAGTGATCAGCACAGTTATCACAGGACGGCCCGCGAGCTGTGTTGCGGCAAGGTAGACTGTCCATATCTTACCATTCTAAGCGTTCTTACTAGAAAGAGACGGACAGTCTACCTCGCCGCGACACAGCTCGCGGGTCGTCCTGATCTACTTAATTAATTATTATAAAGCCTGAATCACACTGGTGCAGCCTACGGTGGCGGTCCATAGTAAACTTGACAGATAGTGTCAAATTTACTATTGACCGCCACCGCAGGCCGCGCCTGTCTGTGAGAGGCTTTATTTAAGTCTCTCACAGACAGGCGCGGCCTGCGGTGGCGGTCAGTGGTAAACTTGTCATTAGGCTTAAGGCGGATAAAATAATGATACTAAGGACCGAAATGAGACACAACCATATTAAAAAACATTTATTTATATAAGGTTATCTCTATTTAGGTTAGGTAGGGGTCGCTTACTGGCCTTTGAATAATATTAAATTTGTATACATATTTCTCAATCCAAATACTCCGTGTACGCACATCCTCATTTAGTGGAAACCTAGAAAATAAAACATATTATTTTACATTAAATTTTCAAAGCATAGGGCTTATATAAAATTATGAATCATTCTGTACCGTCGATCATATTTACTTATCTATATCTATCTGTCTTACTAGCTGTCCACGCGTCTCCACCCGCGTATTAGAAAGAACCCGAGCGGAGGCGCAGATGCAGGATTTTTTGTTATAGGATGAATAGTTCCGGAGATTACTCGCTACATAAAAGCTTTGCCTCTTTTTTATGAGTATAGAGTAAATATAAGTATATAAAAATAGATCCCACCCATTTTATACGAATGTTATGTAATTAGAATTTTGTTAAAGTATAAATTACCCGAGAAATGGGGTATTTTTAAGTTGTATTGGCTGATATCCCTAAAATGATTGCAAAGAAGCTAAATCGAGAAGACATTCTTATACCTGTCGCAGCTTACCATAAACAACCTACGTAATTTGGGCGGATAATTTGTCAACGAATATTTTCTTGAACAATGTAAACAATGATGTTAGGTATTTCTATTATAATCATCTAATTTAACAAGATTTTGAGCGTAATGTAATTTTACGATGCCATTTTTACGTATTGCGTATAAAGAAAAGTGAAAAATGTTCTACTTACGTGTGAAAGGTTATATTTTCATCAGAGTGTTCCGACCGGCTTTTACAGCCGAGAACACAGCAATAGACCATTTTTTTGGCACAGTCGGAACACAGGCACCTTATTGTAAGTAAAATAACTTTAATCGCGTCGATTTAAGTCACATTAGCATTAAATAATTTAGGTTATTCTAGCTATTATGCAGCCACACGCGCGCTTTGTTGGGCACAACCGTTGTGCCCAACAGAAAAAAAGTGGAACTATGACAAGGACAACGAATGATATATCTCTTTCTGTCACACTTATTGCGTTTCGTATAGCACCGTCGCGCTCGCTCGTGGTATTATTATTACCATAGCCTGTCCATAGTATCCTAGGTTCATGCGCCAAAACGATACGCTTAGCAGCCATACGCTTCTAAACCTATGTTACATTAGGTACTACCAACTTAACAAACCACTGAATGTTTTTACTTTTTAGAAATTTTTGAACTGAAGGCATTGCTGCTAACTTAGGAAAAACCTTTATTCTTAATATGGCAGTACTGGCAAGTTGACATCAATTAAAAACAAAGTTAACCATAGACACCCATTTGTATCATTTTCATGTTTCCCGAATTCCCGGTTATTTTATAAATTGTTGTTTGAGTTTGCGGCCGTTGTGTTTGCTACAAAATAGTTGGTGTTTCTCAAAAGTAATAAAAATGGATGACGATGAAAATATTGCTTCTACACCAGAAGAAATAGACCGGCAGCCCACAAGCAGTGACCGAAAATTTGTTGCCTACTAAATCTCGGCACCTATACGACAATGTTTAAGAAAAATTTATTCTTTGTTTAATTTTGCATTTTATTCCATAGTAGCTAGTCGTAGAAAAAGTATTGTATGCAACGTTGTATAACTAAGTCAAAAAACGCTCGTGGCGTCTTTCTTTACAATGTTCGCCTTCGGCTCACATTGTAACCCACGCCACTCGCCTTTTTTGACCTCTCTTATAAAACTGTTGCATAAAATACTATTTTTACATCTCGTAAGATTCGATTCTTTTACAGGCACGCGATTCGCAGTCGCAACCCTTAGCTGTTTCGATTCGTCTCAATAATACTAATAGTAGTCCATTGTATATCATGGCCCGGTATTCGTAACAAGCCTGCGTTGTCGGAGGATAGGGGCGAGTGGTGGTCGCCGGGTGGACCGTCGTCGCAAGTGCTGCAAAAGACTCGAACACATAAATTTTAAATAATATAGGGTACTTCTATTATAATATTTGTCCATGTTTATTCACCTAAATAAATAAATATTAGGGGACATTCCTACACAAATCGAACTAGGCCCAATAAGGCTTGTGTTATAGGTATCTACTAGACGACGATATATATAATAGATATAAATAAAAAACATAGAAAACATCCAAGACTCGAACAAATATTCATGCTCATCACACAAATATTTGCCCTTACCGGGATTCGAACCCAGGACCTTCAGCTTCGTAAGCAGTGTCACTCCCCACTACTAGGCACTAGGCTAACCGGTCGTTCTGAGTAGAGGTAATGTTTTGACTTTTCAGAAATAAAATAATCTAAGTGTTTTTATTACTACATCTTTACATATAAGAAAAGATAGTGTACTTTTAGATTTGTTTATAAAAATAAAAATAAATTTTGCCTAGGAAAAGTGAAAAAGCAATTGTTTATTTGTGAGAGTCATTGTTTAGGGATCTCTACCTATCTTATCCGTTAAAGAAAGGGTATTTTACATGCGGAATTGATTGTTCAAATCGAGACTATTAGTCGTTATTGAGGTGTTAATGGCATATTGCACGTGAATCGGACGCGACGTCGACGAGAACGAGTATAGAGTATGGAGGAATCGGGAGGGAGAGGAGCAGCGGCGCGGAGCGACGGCGCGCGGGCGGGGTCCTGCCGCGCGGGCCGCAGTCCGCGCGAGCAGCCGCCCCGGCCCGTCGTCTGCCGCCGCAGCCCCGCCCGCATCGCGACACGACTCGCGATCCAAACCTTTGTTTATTGTTAAACGCGCGCTCGGCCTACAGCTGTTTCATACGATACCGCTTTACCTCTACCTATGAACCTCTATCGGGACGATATCGTATAGCGTGATTTAAATTAGCAGTGCGACGAGATATCGGTGTTTCCAGACGTGTATTTACTGTGTGTAGATGGGGCGTTCGGCAGGCCCCTGAAGCGGTCGGTGCGGTGCGCGCGCCTCGGCGGCGAGCGGCTCGACCATGGCGGCTACGGCCCGCCGCGAAATCGACACCGGCGAGGAGGACATCGCTGCCATCGCAAAACAGATTTCGGACCACGCCGAGGCCATATACCAAACCTGGAAAGCGCGAGGACTCGCGCCCACTGAAATATTGTCATGCAGGCCCACACCTGGGCTCAAGCTTACAGATAGCATTAGAACTAAACCTAGAACTGAACCTAAACCAGAAATCAAGCAGCGGCCCGAACTAAGACGCGACCGGCCAGAGCAGATCCGATCCGATGCTCGAGGAGAGCAACGTCCGGATCCATATAACGAGCAGAGGTCGGAGCCAGAGGATGAGACTATAGAAGTGACCTTACCTCCAGACTTGGTGCCGGAACGCAACGGACCGGGCGGCGCGGGCGCCGGCGGGCGGCGCGCCGACCCTGCCGCCATGCGGTTGGAGGTGGCGCGCGAGGAGGAGCGCCTGCTGCGCGCGCTGCGCACCGGCGGCGTCGTCGCCGAGCGTTCGGCCGAACGCCCGGATGTAATTCCTCCTATATCTTTGGTAGACTACGCGAAAAGTCGCTACCAGGACCGCCTAGAAACTGGTGCTCGCAAGCCAGCGGCCGGCGCGAGCGGCGACCGTCGCGCGTCGCTGGGCTCGCACGTGACCGAGGCGCGATCGAAGTTCGAAGCGCGAGCGCGGCGCGCGTCCAGCGCTGGCGCGGGTGAGCCGGGCATCGCCGCGGCCGCGGGCGGCGCCGGCGCCGCGCCCGTGCGTCCCTTCCTAACGCGCGGCTCCGTGGCCGAACGCGTGCTCATGTTCGAGCGCTGCCCCAGCGAGGCCACTTTAGAGTTAGCCAAACGAAAATCACCGGCTGCTACCACCTGGCGGGGACCTCACGATGTCATCAACAGAGCACAGGTGGGTGACGTTAAGACTCTATGTTCATACTAGAACTTAACACTTTATGGCGAGTTTTTTTTTATTGCCAATGCGACACCTAGCTTATGTCAATCGCCAGTCTATCCATGTGCTACTACCGACCTAATTGACTATGTATTTAGAAGGTATCTATTCATTCGTTGCTTGCTGGCTTATAGTATACAACATAATTAGTAGGTACAAGATGTAGAAAGAGAAAGTTACCTACTCTTCTAATCATTTAAGTGCGGAGTAACTGTCTGCAGGTGCAAACTTAATGTTAAAAGTGGGGGTAAACAAGATATCTAAGTACCATAATAGTAGCAGCACCTAGGGCGCATGAACCAGGATGTCTCAGATCGCAGATGTTGTGCCCGACCTCTAAGGAAAGGCCGAAAAATATGCAATCTGATGCTTTCTCGTGGTTTATACACAATTTTACGTCTTTCGACGCCACCAAGAGGAGACTCCGTACGCGTAGCGTACGGAGGCCACTTCATGGCCAGGGGACAAGCAGATCTTGCATCGAAATACTTAATATTTCAGAAAGCGATAGACTAGCCAAGCTATTGAGACAACATTACACGGAGCTGTATTTGTTCAACTGGTTTCTTTCATTGGTAACAATTTATTTTGAAGGACATGAACAAGTATGAACATACAGCGCAAGCGCCAAGGTCGTACAAATTCAAATTTGTAACGAGTCTGGCATGCTCTGGCTCTGGTCAGAGTAGTGATGTACCGCTAGTAAATTACCGTTACCAGGAATTTTTCCATTTGGGAATATTCCCAGTAAGTGCCCATTGTTCCCGGTAATATTCACAAAAGTAGGTAATATACAATACTTGGGGTTAATGAATGTTCTTACTTTTCGCGACGTCCAATAGGATCACCTGAGTGGATCGCCCAGGTGATTATATTGGACGAATATGCCCAGTGAGATCACCCAGGTAATCCTATTGGACGCCATGTCCAGCACAATCCCCAGGCTGATTTTAGTGAACATATTATGTACGAGTATATCCAGTAGGACCCCCCAGAGATCAAAGATTTTTATTTGAGTGATTATATTGGACTATCATGTCCAGCACGATCACCAGGGTGATTTTAGTAGAATATCCCGGTACAAAGTTTTTTGTTTGAGTGATTCTAGTGGACTAACATGTCCAGTAAGATCACCCAGGTGATGCTATTGGACGCCATGTCCAGCACGATCACATGGGTGATTTTAGTGGTCCCATGAGAATGTTAAGCTTCCATGTTAATCCAATAAAATTATAAAAATCGTGCGATAATCGTCATGCCATATCAAGGAAACCCCTTTCTAAACACAAAAACATTTACATTGTTATGTTTAAAAGCACTTAGTTAATGATCGAAACCAGTAAAAGTAGTACAAGATTTCCCTTTGATATCCTAGATGAACGAAGAGACGTAGACGAATTTGTCCGTAGAAAATCTGTTGGTATATATGGAATGAGCCATTTATAGATTCGTTTTAATTGTAAAAGTCACATATGTATAGACCCTGTGTTAGATTTTACACGCGGTGAGTTTTTTGCAGCAATGCAGTCGCGATACAATATCGATACAGATAGATAAGGCATCTGTATCGATATATTGCTAGTGTCGCCATGCAGTCGCTAGTTTAGTATTGCAGCATAAAAACGTGGCATGGAATAATAAACAGAATCCATTGTGTTGTGTCAAATAAATCATAATAAGGAATAAAGCTTGGAATATTTACGGTACAATATAAAAATATTTTTCAGACTCGGATTGCTGTAAAGGCTTGCAGATATACTATTGAAGAATATATATGTAAAATAATGGTAGGTATAGGGTTTCAATAAACACAAACATCGCGTTATATTTTTCTTGTATATCTACGTGGATATAACGTAGATATGAACTATGAAGTCATATTGTGCTCGGGGTGGTGCATTTTTGTCAAATTGCCAATTTGCTTGGTGCTCGTGAATCTTAGCCGAAAGGGTCTTGCGAAAATGAAATGCACCTCACCGTACTGATAGGCAACTTCTCCGCTGAATAACACCGACAAAGCCGGCGTCACAGCATTCATCACCAACTTACTGCAGTTCGCGAGACACAATTTGCATTACTTTGAATAGTTATCACTTATAAAGTCTCTCAATTTTAGATTCCCAGCCATATTTAATACTGATCAACCTTGCAATGATTTCTAAGGCCTGCTCGTCAGTCTGAAAATCTGCTCACTAGGTATGTGTCACTACAGAATGGTTGTGTTGTGTCATCGCATCTCACTTGCAATTTTTGCGAGACTCTTTAACGGCTCGAAGCGATAAGACAAGACTTTGCGAGAATAGAGGTCGAGGACGGGATAACCGCGATGACTTATGTAATTTCAATATATGAATGCGGGTTATGCTGGGGAACGAAATAGGTAGGTTAAATGGCTAGGTAGATATTTTTAATTCTATATGCTGACTATACATGGTAGATTGATTGCAGCATTGGTGTAGAAAATAACGTTTACAGTAGGTACACATGGTGTTACTTTCCCGCACGAGTGCGGAAATGAGCACTTTCCGTGCATATGTTGAAACTTTAAAGAGCCATAATGTACTGTAAAACGTTGTACGATACACGTGCGAATAGGTAATTCGCAACTCGGGTCGATTTAAAACACTCCCTTCGGTCGTGTTTTAATTTATCACCACTCGTTGCGAATTTCCTATTTTCTGCACTTGTATCGTAAATAACTATTTCACACCTTTCATTCGGAAAAGTAAGTTTTGCTCCACGACGAGAGGAATCAAAATGCTACTTTTCTGTTCAAGTTTCAAAAAGTATTTTTTAATTTATTCATTGGCATGTATTTTACGCCATTGCCAATTGAACACAGATCTTAATAAATAATCGATTGTAATTTCATCGTAATCGATTAAAAACGAACATATTTCGAGTTTTAACTTTTACAACGTTATATAGTCAACATTTTTTAAAAAGTAGGAATCCACTTCAAATCTTATCTGCCTATGAATGGAATTGTTCTCTATTGTTAAAGCCGACCGCTAATCACCCGTGCAAAATGAAATGCATAAATAACAAATGAGTTCATACGAATAACAACTTTATCGTAAATTAATAAGGTTCAAATTTCATCAGCACGCACTCGACATAAAACCTTTTGGAAATAAGAGCCGTGATCGCCCAGGTGTTCGGCTCTTCCGTTCCAAAAGGTTTTATGTCGAGTGCGTGCTGATGAAATTTCAACCTTATTTATTTATTATAAAGTTGTTATTCGTATGAAATCATTTGTTATTTATGCATTTTATTTTGCACGGGTGATTAGCGGTCGGCCTTAACAATAGAGAACAAAACCATTCATCGGCAGATAAGACTTGAAGTGGATTCCTACTTTTTAAAAAATGTTCACTATATGAAAAATGAATTTATCATAATATTAAAAAAACAATAAATTATTCGTTTTCCTGAATTCAAAACTATCGATGACTGTGCTATTTATTGCCAACTATAGGCAACATCGACTTCTACGGATATACCTTGAACTGCAATGCGAACAAACCAATTCATTCTGGAAGAGCTGATGCGCATACATCGCTGATTATCCACAATATGTCAAGACAGTAGTTATTCTCATATAATTTGGACACCTCTCACGAAGTTCTTCGGGTAGCCTGAAGAGAATTATTATGACGGGAAAAGTTGAGGACCAGAAATCTCGAGGCAGACCACCCGCTAGATGGAGCACACGAATCACTGCACCCTTGCAACTACATCTGCACGAGGCCATGGGTCGTTCTTCTTTTCGACCGACAATAGCCTGTCCTTCGTCTTATTACGGCATCTCATTTGAGTAATGATGTTTACGGTTTTATAATGTTCGAATGAACGTCCATATTATTTTATTAATTAGTGATATATAATATTATTTCATTATAATATTTCATTTTCTCTATCTAGCATTTTTTTTAATGTTTTTTTTTTCGTAGAATGCCGTGACAGAGTGGTAAAATAAAATGTTGTCCCCACTGAAAGAGTCCACTTTGTCACATGTTTTTTTTAGAAACCAACCGTAAATATATATTTATATTGGCCAGAAAGAAAACTTTAATTAGTTCTAATGAAGAAACCTATGCATTTTTTAAAAAATCGCACTTCAAAACCACAATTTTCGATAGTTCAAAAACCAAAAAAACAGAAAAACCTCGGTTCATTGTCGGTAAAAAAGACGACCCCATACATAAAACGGGTGAAAGGAGCCTTTGGAGTTTGGAGAAGTCTGGAGCCGTAGCATGGTTGGCCTTATCACGCGACAAGTGACAAGATAAGAACGTCGTCTCGTTCTATCGAACGGTGTCAGCCAGTGACGCACGCTCTATCCTATCACCTATCGCGTGACAATTAAGGCCAACCATGCTACGGCTCCATAAGCAATGTAACAGGCATACTTTTATCGAATTTTCATACCAAATGGCTCGCTTTCATTGCTTTTGTGAGTGATGTTAATGTGTTATTTTCAAAACATTGCAGAAAATTAAAATAGCTTTTTACCTAAAGTCAGGTCGAAAAGAAACATTCCAAAAAAATTGCAAGAGATACGAACATATGTGCACGGACTAAGGGATTAACAATATATGTGAACACGACTTTATTTACCATTTTAACCTTTTGAGCGCCGAGAGCCACTAAAGTGGTCGAGTGCTGTCGTGCCCACCACGCCAACAACCACTAAAAAGGTAGGAGTGAAGGTGTACTTTGATCATGAATAAAATCTGTTATGAATTGTTTTTATTGGTTTTTAACGATACATCAAGTTACAGTGCTTGGCGTGTGAGTGATCACTTCATTCAAATATGAAAGCGTTCAAAAGGTTAATTATCAAACCTTTAAGAACGTACGTATACTTATGAACACGACAGTACATAAGTACTGTGAGGTAATTATCCATCAGTAAAAAGTATATACATACAATAAAAAACTTTTTAAAAAACAAGCTTTTATTTAAATGCGCTAAAAAGAATTAAATAAACTTTTCCTTAAAAACTTTTACTATCAACTTATAACGTCATAACAAATTTAGATGATATAATAGCTTGTCGCGAAATTTAGGTACTCGTATATACTCAGGTAAATCTAGCAACAAAAGCTTTTATATCATCTAAAATGTATTATGACGTTATAAGTTGATAGTAAAAGTTTTTCAGTGGACGTCTTTCGGCTGATATGATGATGATGAGGATGATCACAGCTCGGACAAGTCATCGCAAAACAATCGCAACACGGCAATCGAACAAGATTAATAGAGTATTATGTATAGTATTATTAATTATATTTTTCAATTATATTTGTAACGGTAACCCAAAACTCACCATATGTTTGTGAAGGTATTTCCATTAACATTTTTTTAATGCTGTGGTTGCATTGAACATATGGAACCATCAACTACTGCATTTTCTGGACCAAACCAATGTTTTTATTTAATTATTTGTGTTAATTATTATTCACTATTTTCATTTCATTTCATTATAAAGTAAATTGATCAAATGTTTGGACACATGTAAGCCGTCTTTATTTATTCTCCGATATTTTATTAACCACAAACAAAACTGCTTCAAGAATGTCACTTTGACAAAACCATGACAGATATGTAACTAAAAAGGTCAAATGTTACAATACGATAATATCCGCTTTTCGATAATCAATCATAATCTTAGGGGCTACCGCGAAACGAAAACGAACTTCGTTTGTGTATCACCGTCTAGCTCTGTTGCACTTGCTAGTTTGAGCAACAGTGAGCGAGATACACGAACGAAGTTCGGTTTAGTTTCGCGGTAGCCCCTCTTACGTATCGACTCTATAGAGTCTTGTTCTATTTCCATATCTGTTTTTGCGATGACTTGTCCGAGCTGTGATGATGATGATGATCGAAGTGACAAAAATATTCTTTCGCTCCTACGTCCTGGAATTAGATCATCAATTTCACGATGTCGAATAGTTGTGTAAGTTTATCCATTTTTAGGGTTCCGGTACCTCAAAAGGAAAAAACGGAACCCTTATAGGATCACTCGGTTGTCTGTCTGTCCGTCTGTCACAGCCGATTTGCTCCGAAACTACTGGACCGATTGAGTTGAAATTTGGTACACATATGTAAATTGGTGACCCAAAGATGGACGCGTAAAGTCAATTAATGAATTCTGAACAAGGGGGCCACTTTTGAAGGATAAACTGGAAAATTAAAAAAAAAGTTACGCAAACTGTATTGTGTGACATATCAAATGAAAGGGGTTGTTGTAAGCATGTCAGATATTTTTTAACGGGAAAATTCTCAATATTTTTGTGTATTTTGTATGGATCGCCTAATGCTAAGAGAATAGGAATTTTACGGAACCCTCACCACGCGAGTTGAACTTGCACTTGTCCGGTTTTGTTTACTATATTATAATATACTAGAACTCCCACTTTGTTCTTTGGCTATTTGTCAGATTTCTTATAGGGGGACATTCCAATAGTGACTGACATTTACATTACATAACCCAACTAAATCTCATATTAACGTACTCAAACCCCTACATAAATTGGTATCCTTACCTCATACAACCTTCAAACTACTCGTGCTTATACAATGTCATATCGAGAAGCAAGTATAGACAAAAAATAAAAGTAGTACTTATAGTTCTTTTTAGTTGGTATTCATGTTTATGATTTTAGATTATTAGATTATCTAAGATAACTACTAGGGACTAGGGATTTAATGAGGTAAAAATATGCAATTTTTGACATACCTTATACCTAAATCACACAGTTAAAGTCGCAAGTCATCATTAAATTCTGAGAATATTCGGTGTCCGGTCGTAAGTAATTAAATTAGCACTCGGATCAATATGAGGGAACTTCATCTGAACCATAGACGCGAGGTCTAAAATTAATCGTGGGTAACACGGTTGCTTTTTTTCCACACAATTTGAATGTTTATGTACTAACTAGTACTACACTTACTAGCAATAGTTTAGATAAAGCCACAACTGATACTGTTAAAGACAAATAACGATAATGTTTTTTTATGACAACCATTTCAAGGCGAATGAAAAATCTAAATGAAAATACACGATACGTACCTAATACGATATCTTCGGGAATAACTTTGGAAAGGTTCCCGAACTCGATAGATAGAAAAGAAACAATACCTATATAGATTTCAATAACTCTTACTCTTAATAAGGAAAAGAAGCATTATCACACTATCAAGCACAATCACACAAGGATAGGGAGGGGCCAATACATAATTAAAAAAATATTTTTGAAAATTCACTTCGACTTCTTGTATTAACAGTTTCAGTCGGATATTAACTCGAGTTTCCACAGTTCGTAAATATGCTATTCATCACGCGTTTGTATATGTAGTACGAGTATGTCTGCGCGCGTGTCTTTCTCGAGTGTTCACTTATCTTTATAAATTAATCTTAACTTATCCAGAATTTGCAGTTCTATTCAACTTTGCAATGATGCGATATCTCAACATTGCCCAAGAAGCGTAGCTTTATTCATGGATGGAGATTATTCACCTCCCGGACGCATAAATACGCTACGAGATTCAGAAAAAAATGTGTTCCCAATTTAAACCGTTCGGGATGGCGGGAATAGCTTGGCTAACGCCCAGCGCCCGATCAGCGCTGACGGACTATAAGTCCAGTCATTTTTCGGTCCGTTCGTATGGCGAAATGGAAATAATTTATAATAGCTGTTTTTTCTGGGTAACAGATACATAATAATCCTAGTAATAACGAGGAGATGAAATCCAAAAAAAAAAATGATTTAGATATTTTAATTAATAGTTAAAAAAGAATAAATTTCTCATAAAATTGTTAAAAATGTTAATACTCTTTAGTTTTTTTATTGATTATTAATATTTGTTTCGTAACTTTGATGATAAATCGCACAAAAATATTTTGACCCTGAGGCAGTGTCGCTGTAAACCGCGTAATATATAAATAAATAAATAAATAAATAAATAAATATTTGCGGACAATCTTACACAAATCGACCTAGTCCCAAACTAAGCAAAGCTTGTACTATGGGTACTAGACAATAATATGGCAATAATGTACCTACATACGTCATGTATAGTAGGGACAGTGTGTATTGGATTTGAGTTGTTTGTTGAATGTAAAAATTCTATGGTTTATAATAAATACCTATTCATCCGTATCTGATTCCAAGTACGTATTCGATATTTAAATATTCTTCAGATTGTGACTCCGAAGACTCTGATGTGTTTCAAGACCGCCGACCTTAATTATAAAACGTTCGGTCTGGGATTCGACTAAAGGACCTTTTTAGGGTTCCGTAGCCAAAGTGGCAAAAACGGAACCCTTATAGTTTCGTCATGTCCGTCTGTCCGTCTGTCCGTCTGTCCGTCTGTCCGTCTGTCCGTATGTCACAGGCATTTTACTCGAAAACCATAAAGTGTATTTGAATAAAATTTTGAGGATAGGTGTATTTTGTTAGCCGCTACATAGTTTTGTAAATAAAATGACAAAAAAAAAATTTTTTAGGGGTGCACTCCATACATAAAACTAAAAGTCAAAAATTTTTTTTCATTGTGACCCCCCGTGTGGCACATCAATCGATAGGCCTTTCAAAATAAATATAAGGTTTCTTGGCATTTTTTTTGATTAAGTGAATAGGGTCGGAGATAATCGCCCCGAAAGTCACTAAAATTCCCCCCCTCTAATTTTTGAACGGTGTATTTTAAAAATATGAAAAAATTCATGAACATAGGGCTTATTAATTTCATTCACCGAAAATTGTTTTGGACAAGATCGGTTCAGGGGTTTTCGAGATATTGCTGAAAAACTGCCTTCCTCAAAGAAAAGGACGTAAGTGCCGTAAAATTTCTGTGACGATACGACCTTTTTAATAGGCACGGAACCCTTCGTTTTGCGTGGTCCGACACGCACTTGGCCGGTTTTTCTTCATTCGTCTTCAATTTTTATTACAATATTTTAATTAGAAACTTGTTAAATCCAACCAAACAAACCAGTTCAATCAATACCTATGACCGCACTATATAAAATGTCAGTACCGGTCATGTCAACAATCCGGCATCCTTTTTTTCTGTAAATATTTAATTATTTTAAAAATAATCTTTCCGACATCGCTATGGATTGCAGGGATCGGATACCGGTATTTTCTCCATACAAATTAAACCGGTATTATTTCGTTCTTTGGTTATGATATCATTTTTGATCGGGCAGTCTAATAATACGAATATGTTACCTAAATACACGATAAAGTCCTACATTAAGAGCCTAAAATAATTCAAAATATTAGATTACTTCGGGGGTTTTTGAAAAAACCGGTTCCGATCCCTGATGGATTGCTTTTGGCATATTTATTGTAATTTATTTTACGTCACCCTAGGCCGTAAGAGGCTATTTTCTGCCCGCTACGCGAGGAGAAAATCTCACTTCCTGGCCAAGGCAAGACTTAAAAGTATTTCGTCTTCCTTGCTGTTTGTTTACATCGGTGACATTCGATGACTTCTAATGGTCACCACACTTGGCGGTATTTGCCGAAATATTCGTGCTGCGTCATTATCCTTCCTATGGCAAATGAAAGAGAGGCAATGATGCAACGCGAACACGCAACCCCAAGTGTGGTGCCAGTATAACGTCAGGTTGTCAAACAATATCATTTCCAGTAAAAGAAATTAGTTCCATTAAAAATCCGCAACGTGGCTAGTCAAAAAGAAACTTGTCGGGCTATACGAACCTCTATAAGACAAGATTAATTTTGTCATTTGATTACAAAATTATATGTAGTGGCTAAATACACCTGTAAATAATAATAATAAATAAAAATTCAACGTCGATATCGTGACAGAAATTTTCGATCTTATACAAGAAGCCGGTCGGAAAGAGAATTAATCCGCATAAACGCCTTGCGTGTGCTCGGTCTGCTCTTGCGAAAGCTAGTCAAATCAAACGTCAATTTTAAATGATATATTACTTGTATACTATGGTATTCCAAATTAGTCAGCTATTATGGTTGTAATTGTTTGCGGTAGCGGTACTTATTACTACAACATATGTATGTAAAAACAAAGACAATTACCACAACTCTGAAAATGATTATTGTACATTTCGCTCTAGGTAAAACCGCAAAACAAATCAAGAAAATGAACTTTTACGGGGGCTGTTAAGTCCGAAGTGATATCTGAGTAATGAAGGTTGGATAGTTCTTTGTAGTAAACTGGGCAGGAGCAAGGTCGACGAGCGGCTCGCGTGTCGGCGGCGCGGCGCGGGACACACGGCGCACGCAACCCGCGCCGGAAACAATAACCCGCCGAATGCGGCTCTCACTTATTCTTACTACGTAATGCTTTGCACTGACAAGGCACAGCGAGGGTTCAGTTGAAAATTTCATATAGGTTCATACGTAATCGACGATAAAACAAATGACAATTTCATCGCCAGTAGTATAAAGTTCCCCGCCGTACCTCACCTCACCTCATTGGTAGAAAAACTCCATTAGTCCTACACGTCTGGACAAAGTAGGTAATTTAATTTACTTCAGTTCTTAGCTCTTTCTTTCTTAAATTAGTTTTTTAAATACTGTTTTTGCTAGAGGTATATTAAATTAAATCGTACAAAGGCATGTACCGCGAGTTATCTTAAAATGCTGGATAAGTAACTATAATTAATTTTCATCACATCACACTTGCTCGTCAATGGCGTTATTACTTGCGAGCGTACAGAGCAGTTATAGCCGTTTTACCTCCCACGGGCTGTTAAGTTTAGTTTTAAAATATAGAACCCTCTGATTGGCTTAAGCAAATCTGGTTGCTGTGTGATTGGTTGAATAAAAAAATCTAGTTGGTCAAGACGCCCCGCCCCGCAAGAATACTGCTCTGTGATTGGTTGAAAAATTGAGCTGCGTGCTCCACTAGCACTGATCTGGAAGTGAAGTTATCAATTTTTGATTGGTGCGGCTGTATGAAACTTAGATTTTTCTGTCTTTTGTTGTTATTTATTTCCTCGCAAATGTGATGAAAAACATTTTGTATAACATGGGCGTAAGAATATTGCAAACTCGAGTCATCAATAGCCCTCCGCCTTCGGCGTCGGGCTTCTGATAGACTCTCGTTAGCAATATTCCACTTACGCCCCTCGTTAAACAATGTACTATTGCATTGTTGCCGCCGCCCACACACGGAGGGCGGCTCACAAACTAACGTAGCTTGTGCGTAATAAAAATTCAATATTAACCGTTGATCTTTCGTGGCTGAGTAGGTACACGAGTTAACTCACAGAATCCAACGTTTTGTTTCTCATCTTTAATTATTGGCTTCATCTTCAGTTTCCGCAATTGTTACTCACTAAATATAACTGAATTTAACTGCATATTTTATGTTATAAATACTCCCCGCCCGACGCATGACGTTTCGAGCAATATGCAGGGCTAGTGGTTCCTCGGTGTATTGTGTAAACTACCCATATAGACATTTATAAATAAAAACTAAGGATGGTTATACATGCCAGATGGGTATACTAATGCTAATAAATATGCACAAAATAATGAATAATAAAAAAAGGATATTAAGTACCAAATAAAGTCAAGTAATGTCAACTATGTTCAGATTCATGTTAATATTAATGTAAAATACTGCACTGTCGTCAGAGTTAAGTATATTATGGATTATGGTCTTACAATCTTCAATGTGTCTTGCTTGTACCTTTACATCTGATATTTCTGGATTTTAATAGGATCACGTAACATTACAGGGCTTCTCGTTGTGAGTAGTGTAGTGGGTACTTGATGTTTGTCAAATCTAATTGAATAGGTAATTAGGCTTAGATACGAGTACATGACATGCTGCCAGACTGCTCGCCTTGGTCGACGGATTAAATCCGTTTAAATCATTTTATTTCATGCTTATACCTATTATTATACAGCAGGCAATAAATACTCAAGCATTACAAATATTATGATTCACCTAACAAGGTGTGTAGGTATTGTGGTAGTCATCCCCTTGTATTGTATTGGTAGCAACGAGGCCTAAATACGCCAACTATTGGATCGGCAATGCTTTAAGTAGGTATCTACAGATTGTCTTTAAAGTTTTTGAATGTTTAACTTTCGCTTTCTCACGTGATGCATTTGCAAAAGTTGTTTCAGTTATTGTCGAGACTGGTGTTGACCCAGGATACATACTATCTTAATAAACGTATTTGCGCTATGCGTTACAAAATAGTTAGTTTAAATATTTCTTTAAACTTTTGCCGAATAATGGGAGAGACAGAAGCAGTGATATCATACGTAAACTTTACTACAGCAAATATATCTCTGGAGTCCAGCGCGGGATGAAATCACAAATCAATTATCAAATCTGCTTGTATACTGTGATTCATGACGATTAATTTCGAAAGTCGGTTGAAAATGACATGAATAGTCATATATGACGTTTTAAGCCAAAGCGGTCTACTAACTACTTGCCAGCGCGCCCGCGATTGCGCTTGCGCAATCGCCTCGAACGAAACGAAACCCGTTCGCAAATAGGTATCTAGTATGATAAAGCCCTTCCTTACACGCTCTGTTGAGATCGAGCTAAATCCGAAATATAGGCTCAATATCATGCGTGTATCAGCTCACGGATCTTCATTTCTCGTTTGTTTGCACATAACAATTTAGTATGATTAGGAGCTGCTAATGACGAGCTGAAATGATCGTTCGTGCCGCAGTAATAAACAAGCCCGGAGCGGAGCGCAGCCGGTGCGGAGACCAACTTATTCCACAAGGACGCGGGAACAATAATTTACATACTAAATGGCGTGCCTTGGAAAAATCTACACATTTACAAACTTCGGTGCTGATGCGGGATAGGAATATGTTGTTATAAGTTTCAGTGGTACTTGATTTAATAGCTGCCGCTGTATGAAAAATATTAAAATTAAACATTAGAAATAATTCCTAGAGTCCATCCCTCCATTTATAAAGCTATCCTAGAACCTGGTTCGGATTGCGTTTAACTAAAATATGTAACGAATAGGAAAGCGTACTCAGTGCTTATCACGAGATTGCTAAGTATCACGACTTATTCACGACATCGTAGTCATCGTACATCAACATATGGCTTGCCAGACAGACCAGACATGCGTAAATACCCGTAACGTATCTGTGATACTTTGATAACACCAAGAGACCGACGAATCAGTGTATTTTTTTTAATCTTATATATTTGTTAAAGGTAAAAAAGGTTAAAACGGAAATCTTATGGGTGCTACTCCGTCCGCTGTCTGTCACAAAGTCAAATATCTTTTTTAAATTTAATATGAATTTGATTTGGAATAGTTGTGAACAAAGCTAATCCACGTGTATGGAAAAAGAAAAATTAGAAAATATATTTTTAATTTCTAAAAAAAGGACGCGGATAAGAGGGGGGCGAAAGTTCAAAGTTAGTAAGCCAAGTAGGGTATCATATGAAAGGGCTTGAATTGCACATTCTAAAACCTGTTTTTTTACAGTGGTAAAATTATGAATTATAAAGGAAAATGTTGAAAAAAATACCATCCCATGTGTCCACGAATTAAACTAAACAGTTGAATTATAGAAAAATATAAATAAATAAATAAATAATAAATATTAGAGGACAATCTTACACAAATCGACCTAGTCCCATAGTAAGCTTAATAAGGCTTGTGTTATTGGTACTAGACGACGATATATTTAATACAAATATACAAATACATACAAAACATCTAAGACTCGGAAAGAAATGAATAATAATGCTTTATTAAAAAGGATTTTATACAACGTGTCCCAAAAGTCAATGTCAAGCCGAAAACGTGTGTTAGACCAAGTCATAATAGTTAGGAAAACAAAACCCCGTCATGTATAAAAAAAAATACAGTTTTTTGTGTAATACTGCATACGAAATTCAAAGCTCAATTTACATCGAGTACCTAAGCATTTTTTAAACATATTTTGTATGTTTTTATAACTGTTAGGTATGACTTGGACTGCCACCCGTTTGCGGCATGACTTGACGTTGACTTTTGGGAAACCGTATATATGCGACAATGAGATAAACGAAACTGTATAGACTTACCTACCTATATAATATTATTCCTGCGATCGCGACGTAAGACTACTATGTCAATCTCTCTTAAAATGAGTATATCTGTTGGTGTGTAGGTACCACCTATTTATTGACTGCGTTGAATAGAATGCTAAACAATAATACCTACGGCATTACATTAACCGCCCGCATTCCTTGCGAATGGAATGGTGCGTTCATTCATGCAACAACTTTGAATGCTAATGTTCGAAAGCGTCAGGTACGTAACTAGGTACCTGCTTTCCATGTAAGTTGATATATGGAGCGTGCGAAACTGTGTCACATACTGGACAATAGGAAATTATAATTTCGGTACTCACCTACAAGGAAATTCAAATTACTCACTCAACTTTGAACTATAGGCGAGTTTCAACGCGCGGAACGTTGGAACAGCATTAATGATGTAGACGTGTCGTTATAATCAAGTTTCATATCAAGCTAACTATCAAATCAATTTCATATAGGTACCTATTATTTTAGTCCACAAAATTGACATATAGGTATTTGTGCTACAGTAAAGCACAAACACCGGTCATTCGCAGAAGAAATGATTATGGGAAAATACTTTATTTTAGATTTTTGGGACATACTTATAAATGTTCCTGCAGTCGAAAACCGACGTCGTAGTTAACACTCTATTTAATCTCTTGTAGTTTTTGATCTCATTGGTCGCCCTGTATGTATACGCTATTTTGTTTGTCATACGTTTGTAGTAGTTTATGGGATTTCGGTAGACCTACCTCCGATACGTATTGTAGAAACTGATGGTAATTAACGGTAGAGACAGGCGGAGAGCGCGAGAGCCCTGGTTGTGTATGCAGCTGGTGGCTCCCGGCGGCGTCGATTGACCGTGGAGCCCACGCAGAGGCTCATTCATGCGGCGCGCGTGCGCCGGCGACGACACATTCCAGATATCCTACCTTTAGACATAGAATAAGTAATGGCACTATGTACTTTAGATTAGATGGACGTATCTAGGCAACAATGGCGTGAGGCCACGCATAGAAATCACCGAGTTAAAAACAAGAGTTTTATATAAATAATTAAGTAGGATTTTAAAAGTATAAGGACGAACCATGTTAAATAGTCTTACATACAGATTATTTGCATTACTTACTTGAAATAATGACTGTTCAAACTGCCTTCAAAAATGCTTACGTTAATATAGAGCGAGTTCGGAAAAATAGAGAGTGGTCATCTGCTTCGTGCATCGTCTTTATGTTATGTTTATTCTAATTACCAAGCCGAAAACAAGTTTATTTACATGTAGATTATTAGTAAACTTTCATCTTTGTTATCTAATCTACATACAACATCAACAACAAGGTCAATAACATCTTAAAGGCTCGTGATGCTGGTAAAATTAACTTTTTAGTTCTTTTAGACTTCTCCAGGGCCTTCGACTGCATTAGCGTACCTCTACTATTATCCAAGATGTCTTATTTCGGGTTTGATGTCACTGCAACCAAATGGTTCAGTAGCTATATGTCTGGCCGTGCGCAGGCAGTTACGTTGCGTAGGGTGGTTGGTGGTGCTCTTGCGGTCCTCTGTTTGTCCTGTGACAAGAGGAGTACCGCAGGGTTCAATACTCGGCTCTCTGCCCTTTATACTGTATAGCGCTGACATCACTAACAGTATAAACAGCTGTAAGTATGCAATTCTATTTTTCTAGCGTGCCGTGAGACACGTTACATCTCCTGCCATAAACACAATTAATGCGGACCTTGATCGTATTTCCTCTTGGTCGGTGAAGAACTGCTTGGTACTTAATCCTAGCAAGTCTGAATATGTGGTTTTCGGGTCAAAACATCAAATGCGTAATACCCTTGATAATACACTTAATACAGCAGTTAATAATTAAAGTCCGGACGGACGACTACTTAAAAACAAAACTTTTACTCTCTGGGATTCGAAGTTTGAACCCGAGATCTCTAAGTCAGAAAGCTGATTACTGATCACGCCACGACGTGACGTACAATTACTACTCGAAATTAAACTACTTATTTGTGGCTAGTAAGTTTGACAATGTGTCGTGAAAGACATAATTTAATAGTCACTACTAGTTAGTGGTCTGTCAACATCGCGAAACTGAGACTGCATGAATTTTATAACTAGGTATGTGTTCTAAATATAAATAGAAGTTTCTGTGTGCGTGCGACAAAAATATTTATTGGGAAATCGCGAATCTGAAAAAAGGCTCAGCTATGGTCTTAAGTTTTTCACCTTTGCCAAGTTGTTGCTATGGGAAACCCGAAAGAGCCACTTGAGATACATCAAGGACCTTCCTAAATATTAGTATCCAATTTAAGTGAACATCCATCCACCAGTTAGTTCGAAAATGAGTCGTTTATTCAAATTGCAAAATCGTGATCAGAATCATAAAGACACAATATTCTATGTATGGTTTCTATTAAAGGTACTTATATCCTAATAGTAAATTGAATGATTGTAAGGACGGTGGGAAGGCGCCGGCATCTGCACCGGCAGCACTCGACCCTCCGCGTAAGGTTCACTGCAGCGTTGTGCAAGCGACCTCGCGCCCACGACGCGCGCCGCGCCCGCCGCGCCGCCCCCGCGCTGCTGACACTTGCATCATTGCATTTGAAGGATAAATAACTTCGGCACAACAACGAGTTGAATGTTCAACCGGAACCCGAAATCTATCTGCACAATTATGTACATCTACATGAATAGTTGAATCTTTATTTTCCTTCTACTCTGAAAATCGGTGTGAATAACACAAGACCACTATATACAAGTAAATAAAACAGGTACACATATGTAAACGATGTTTTATTTCTTATAATTTTGAATCTAAAAACGCATGAAGAGTGTCTTAAAAAGAAATATTAATTAAAACATGTATGGATACTATGGATAGGCATAATTTGTTCTTGTCCATTAGAATGACACACGCATACCTATAAGTAATTGTCAGCTCGGTTAAAATACACAGAATAAACGGGCAGCCGTCTATTAAAGTACCTACCTACCTAGCGAAGACCAATACAGGGAGCAATAAATACCTAAATATCTACTGTGCGGGCCCTTATGAAGATTTATTGTCTGGCTTAAATTACCCTGGACCGAGAACGGATCTAGGTAACGAATTGAAATTGAAATGGGAGAGTATTTGGCTAGTTATGATGCTAGTCACTAACTAGATCTTAAACGTGGTTCCCACTTTCTCGATTTCGTCCGAGAGCTTCACGCGAATGTCCCCCCGCCTGTTTAATGCGTAGGAACTAGATTGACTATCTTTGGAAATTGAAGCAAATATACTATCATCGAGTTTTTATAACAATGTCCAGACCAATGGAAATGTAAACCAATAATTTCATTCCATTCCTAATAAGTAGAAGTGGTCGTGCGCGTAGGCAGCGAGGCGTCGGTATGTGAGCTCGCGCGACACTTGGCTGGGACAAGCGAACTTGCATTATCAGTTGTCAGGGAAATGGTGCCATAGTGTAAGGAGTGAAATATAAAGTAATATACAATTATATAAATAATATTTGATTATTGCGGGTATGTCTGTATAACTGTGTATATTTGATTAATAAAACATTAATCGGTTGTGAACTTGACTCCTTTCGGTGGCGCTGCTGTCGCGCCCCGCTACTTTCGCGCCGTTACGAGTGTTACGACGATTGATGGCGTGATCGGAGTGGGGACGGACCGGCATTGGGTTCATGGCTGGGATCGAGAGCGGTTCTGTCTTGAGAAATAATTTATTGTAACAAGGTGTAATTGTGTGTCGGCTGCATAAGAAATCAAAGTGTAATCGTAAAATAATGTGGGAAGAATAAATTAATATCGAGAGCTATTGGTTTTCATCGTTTAAACTCGTCGACCCCAATAGATCAGAAGCCGGGATCTAACAAAAATCAATAGGATTTTTGCCACGCCACAAAAACGTAAGCACGTTTTTTTTTCACTTTTTGATTTTAGCAGTACTATTTGTGTGCACTGACCGTATTCACCATTACGGAGTTAGTCCGCAGATTTATGCGGTTGGTCTTGCATGTTTATCTTGCTGGGGCACTTGCTGGAGATGGAAATGCTAGATAAACGAATAGTTAGAATATTTTTAGGATTAAACTGTATTTATCGATACGGAGGTAGTCCGGAGATTTATACGGTTGGTCTTGCATGTTTATCTTGCTAGGGCACTCCCTAGAGATGGACATGCTAGATAAACGAATAGTTAGAATATTTTTAGGATTAAACTGTATTTATCGATACGGAGGTAGTCCGGAGATTTATACGGTTGGTCTTGCATGTTTATCTTGCTGGGGCACTCCCTGGAGATGGACATGCTAGATAAACGAATAGTTAGAATATTTTTAGGATTAAACTGTATTTATCGATACGGAGGTAGTCCGGAGATTTATACGGTTGGTCTTGCATGTTTATCTTGCTAGGGCACTCCCTAGAGATGGACATGCTAGATAAACGAATAGTTAGAATATTTTTAGGATTAAACTGTATTTATCGATACGGAGGTAGTCCGGAGATTTATACGGTTGGTCTTGCATGTTTATCTTGCTGGGGCACTCCCTAGGGATGGACATGCTAGATAAACTAAGAGTTAGAATATTTTTAGGATTAAACTGTATTTATCGTTACGGAGGTATTCCAGTGATTTATACGGTTGGTCATGCATGTTTATCTCAGGGCTGCCAGATCGTATATTTGGATACAAAATATGTATAATCAGACAGTGTATTGTATCCATAATCATTCTGTATAATTCGATACAAAAGAATACGGCATAGGAACGTGAGTTTGCTTCTTGCTTTGTATAATGAAATCAAATTTCGTATAATTGTAGATACTTAAACCGTATAGCCGCGATTTACTTACTGGCAGCCCTGGTTTATCTTGCTGGGGCACTCCCTAGAGATATTATCTTTTAGCTAGGACATCACACATATGTAGAGTCGATATGTAGAGTCGATATGTAGAGTCGATATGTAGAGTCGATATGTAGAGTCGATATGTAGAGTCGATATGTAGAGTCGATATGTAGAGTCGATATGTAGAGTCGATATGTAGAGTCGATATGTAGAGTCGATATGTAGAGTCGATATGTAGAGCCGATATGTAGAGCCGATATGTAGAGCCGATATGTAGAGCCGATATGTAGAGCCGATATGTAGAGCCGATATGTAGAGCCGATATGTAGAGCCGATATGTAGAGCCGATATGTAGAGCCGATATGTAGAGCCGATATGTAGAGCCGATATGTAGAGCCGATATGTAGAGCCGATATGTAGAGCCGATATGTAGAGCCGATATGTAGAGCCGATATGTAGAGCCGATATGTAGAGCCGATATGTAGAGTCGATTTGGTAGAGTCGATTTGGTATTAAATCATAATTTTTAAATAAATTTTAGTTAAATTAAAATTTCACCTAATAATTTAACATTTAAATTAAAACAATTATTTATTTATTAATATCTAATAGCCGATTTGGTAGAGCCGATTTGGTAGAGCCGATTTGGTAGAGCCGATTTGGTAGAGCCGATTTGGTAGAGCCGATTTGGTAGAGCCGATTTGGTAGAGCCGATTTGGTAGAGCCGATTTGGTAGAGCCGATTTGGTAGAGCCGATTTGGTAGAGCCGATTGGTAGAGCCGATTGGTAGAGCCGATTTGGTAGAGCCGATTTGGTAGAGCCGATTTGGTAGAGCCGATTTGGTAGAGCCGATTTGGTAGAGCCGATTTGGTAGAGCCGATTTGGTAGAGCCGATTTGGTAGAGCCGATTTGGTAGATAGAGTCGATATATCAAAAGAGTCGATGTGTGTAAAGAGTCGATGTGTATAAAGAGTCGATGTGTGTAAAGAGTCGATGTGTATAAAGAGTCGATGTGTATAAAGAGTCGATGTGTATAAAGAGTCGATGTGTATAAAGAGTCGATGTGTATAAAGAGTCGATGTGTATAAAGAGTCGATGTGTATAAAGAGTCGATGTGTATAAAGAGTCGATGTGTATAAAGAGTCGATGTGTATAAAGAGTCGATGTGTATAAAGAGTCGATGTGTATAAAGAGTCGATGTGTATAAAGAGTCGATGTGTATAAAGAGTCGATGTGTATAAAGAGTCGATGTGTATAAAGAGTCGATGTGTATAAAGAGTCGATGTGTATAAAGAGTCGATGTGTATAAAGAGTCGATGTGTATAAAGAGTCGATGTGTATAAAGAGTCGATGTGTATAAAGAGTCGATGTGTATAAAGAGTCGATGTGTATAAAGAGTCGATGTGTATAAAGAGTCGATGAGTATAAAGAGTCGATGTGTATAAAGAGTCGATGCGTGTAAGAGCCAATATCCATATAAATACTCCCGTGAGTCAGTATAAAGTGTTTAAACGCAAATTCTGCAGTTTTCTAATGCGAATGGTGTAAGTTTCAGACATGGACGAAGACCGAGAGTGTCCCGATCAGGGGACCGGGGTTCAGACCCACTTGTGTTCCGATCAGGGGACCGGTGTCCAGACCCAGGAGTGTTCCGATCAGGGGATCGGGGTCCAGGCCCAGGAGTGTCGTGTTCAGTTAAGGGGACCGGGGCCCAGGCCCAGGAGTGTCCCGATAAGGGGACCGGGGTCCAGGCCCAGGAGTGTCCAGTTAAGGGGACCGGGGCCCAGGCCCAGGAGTGTCCCGATAAGGGGACCGGGGTCCAGGCCCAGGAGTGTCCAGTTAAGGGGACCGGGGCCCAGGCCCAGGAGTGTCCCAAAGTCAAAATCAAAGTCACTATCATTTATTAATGAATTTATGGTATAATACTTCTATGAGCTAGAACATTTTTTAAAGGTTTCTTATATTTAAGTAGTGGATCTATAGCATTTAAACATTTAGGTAATTTAATATTACTAGATTCTGGAGGTATCGAAGTTCATCACCAGAAGGAAGGCGATACGAGAATATTGTAGCGAGATTTAGAATCCAGTGATGACGATGCTGGTACTACAAGTAGTACAAGCTTATAGATAAAAAAAAAAATTGTATCTGATTATTTGTGCGATGTGAGGTGTTCATTTAGGATCATGATATTTTTAAAGTAATTTTTTTACATACGAGTAGTATTTACATTTACTTGTGTAAGTAACTGTAGATACTCGTAAGATTATGTTACGTATGTAAGATATTCCCTTAGTCTGTAATGTTGATTTAAGGCGCGAGGTCTCGCCTTGAACAGGATGGCCGAGCTGTAAGGAGTGAAATATAAAGTAATATACAATTATATAAATAATATTTGATTATTGCGGGTATGTCTGTATAACTGTGTATATTTGATTAATAAAACATTAATCGGTTGTGAACTTGACTCCTTTCGGTGGCGCTGCTGTCGCGCCCCGCTACTTTCGCGCCGTTACGAGTGTTACGACGATTGATGGCGTGATCGGAGTGGGGACGGACCGGCATTGGGTTCATGGCTGGGATCGAGAGCGGTTCTGTCTTGAGAAATAATTTATTGTAACAAGGTGTAATTGTGTGTCGGCTGCATAAGAAATCAAAGTGTAATCGTAAAATAATGTGGGAAGAATAAATTAATATCGAGAGCTATTGGTTTTCATCGTTTAAACTCGTCGACCCCAATAATAGCTAGATACATATCATGAACTTACTTACCTCTTTTTGTATAGAGCATCCACTGAATGACCCCTGTTATACCTACGTTTTACAATCAGTCAATCACATAGGTACTTAATTAATTTTTTGTTTTGGTTTTGATATACACCTACCCTACCACCTACCGACACAAGGGTAGGTACTAACCCTTGTGTCGTTAGAACGCTCGACTATCGCATAAAAAACAAATCGGTTAACGGTTTCGATTTATCCACCACGCTGTAGAAACAGTAAGTAAAGCACTACTACATTTATAAAAAGCTCTGCAAAATCGTAAGGCCTAATACTTGGGGCATACACTCTACCAATGTGGAGATAATATACAAACATGTCATAGAGCCTCTAATTACATACGCCGCAGAAATATGGTGTGAAGCGGACATAAAATTAAAACTGTGCGGAGAACACTAAAGATCCATGCAGAGGGGCTTCGCCGTCAAAGCGGTTAGAGGGTTCCGCGCAATATCCACCACAGCTGCAATTGCGTTGGCGAACTTCTCCCGTCTAACCTGAAGGTTGTGGAAGTTATGGAGATTGAGAGGACCAAATCCAGGGGCACATCATCATACCTACCGGGTGACCTCAGGCTGGAGCAGAAGGTCACGACTAAGAAAATTATCCACCCAGCATAACGTCCGGTAATCGAATTTACGAAAATCGAGGACAGTAGGGATATGGAGCCGTATTGTGATACCGATACCGTCTATGTACACTTATGGGAGCAAACTCGGCGGGAAGCATACGTCATGCTGTACCCGGATGGCAGCCAATTTTTAAAATGGCTCAAACTACATGACAGTTGGCACTGTCTACCAAGCTGAATGCTTCAACAGTCGGGACCCATTATTGTCGTCAACATTAGTGCCGCACTTTTAATGGGTCCCGACTGTTGAAGTTGCTGTTTCGTATAAGAATGTATAGTTCGTTTTATCTGTGTCATAACGATTCGTATGCCTCGTTCCGGATCCGTCACAAGCGATTTGGAATTATTTTTAAACTCCAAGGTCCAAATTGACATACGAAATGTTAATCATGAAACTGATTCAATGTTCTCGACTACTGAACTTGTTTTTTCTGTTTAGTTTATTTTTATTTTTTTCTAATGATAGCTTTTTTGCAGTCGGTTATTTTTTTCTAAATTATCTTTTTTTATTTAACACTTTTTAGTTAAGTTGTATTAAAAGACGGCAAATTTCGCAATCTTGTCATTTCATTGAGGGAGTTAATATCGTGAGGATTATTAAGTAGCTTGCGGTGGTCTAAACTTCTGATAATTAATCCATTTAGAGACCTAACGCGGCTCAAAGCTACATATGCTTGACCTTTTGCAGAAATGCGTGAACTTAAATCAACCACAGCTTGGTCTAAAGTCGTTCCTTGTAGCTTATGTACAGTAACACCCCAGCACAATATCAATGGCAACATTTTTCTCTCTATTTTGCCCTGTCCACGAAGTGCATCGAATTCTGTCGTCGATAGTTCGATTCTGACACCGCCTAGGTACTCCAATTACTATAACTTTATAACGTTATAGATTTTAAATGGTCACTCTAAATGAAAAACTGTAAAAGAAACTTATAACTGATTTTTAAATACCTATTCAGTGATACCCCACTCGACATATTTCATTAACTTTTTTTTTTCAATTTTGGCGTCTGGTTGTTGCCATATTGAACTTTGATTACTGTCATGTCTTTAGTGACACACGCAAGAGTAAGACGGTTCGATTGACGTAAGAATTATCAAAATCGGTTCACGCGTTTGGTCTCTGGAGTGCCACATAGGAACAAACATACATACATACAAAAACATACATACATACATATATAGGCTGATAAACACATTACCCTCCTTTGCGTCGCGCAGTCGGGTAAAAAGGGACAGGAATAGGTCGATTCAAAGTATTCAAACTTCCACATTCGAATTTCAAAGGTGACCCCCAAAACAGCGCGAAGGAAGCGAAAACACACTTTATATCTTTAAATTACCAAAAAAAGATAATTTAGAAAATAAAAAAACCCGACAGCAAAAAAGCTATCTTTAGAAAAAAAACTGAAAAGAAAAAAACAAGTTCAGTAGGTAGTCGAGAACATTGAATCAGTTTCATGATTAACATTTCGTATGTCAATTTGGACCTTGGAGTTTAAAAATAATGTCCAAATCGCTTGTGACGGATCCGGAACGAGGCATACGAATCGTTATGACACAGATAAAACAAACTATACATTCTTATACGAAACAGCAACTTCAACAGTCGGGACCCATTATTGTCGTCAACATTAGTGCCGCAGCCTAGACTTTTAATGGGTCCCGACTGCTAGCTAGATAGCTTTTTTGCAGTCGGGTTTTTTTATTTTCTAAATTATCTTTTTTTTTATTTAAAACTTTTTAGTTAGTATTAAAAGACGGCAAATTTCGCAATCTTGTCATTTCATTGAGGGAGTTAATATCGTGAGGATTATTAGGTAGCTTGCGGTGATCTAAACTACTGATAATTAATCTATTTAGAGACCTAACGCGGCTCAAAGCTACATATGCTTGACCTTTTGCAAAAATGCGTGAACTTAAATAAACCACAGCTCGGTCTAAAGTCGTTCCTTGTAGCTTATGCATAGTAACACCCCAGCACAATATCAACGACAACTCCTTTGCGTCGCGCAGTGCAGTATTAATACTGAACAGAATTACTATAACTTTATAACGTTATAGATTTTAAATGGTCACTCTAAATGAAAAACTGTAAAAGAAACCTATAACTAATTTTAAATACCTATTCAATGATACCCCACTCGACATATTTCGTTAACTTTTTTTTTTCAATTTTGGTGTCTGGTTGTCGCCATATTGAATTTTGATTACTGTCATGTCTTTACTTTAGTGACACTAAAGTACTAGTTTTTGTTGTGTGCGCCAGACACGCGTAATTAGCGCAACACTCGCAGCAGACGTTAAGTGTTGATTATTTCTAAATAGTTCGTATATGAGTGACAGTATCTTAACAATAATACGGTTAGCTTTTAGTGCTGAGTTAGTGCCACGCAATACTTGTATAGATTATGTATTAGAATGTGCTTTGGTCTGTCGCGCCATGTCTCGCCCCGCGCTCTCGCGTGCTTCTAGTACCGCTGCGCTGAGAAGTTAAAAGTGTTAAAACAAGCAGTATCGAACGCCGAATCAAGCTTTCTTCCTGAATAATCACAACACGAATAGGTACGTAAAAGCCTATGGGTACTTATAGTTTCTATTGTGAATATGTTCTCACTGCTGAGGTGAAAAGTTGTATGTGTTACTCGAGAGCAAAGTATTTGCACACATATATTTTTTTTAATAAACCATAGTTTATTAAAAAAAATATATGTGTGCGACTATGAAATAAATGTTAAGCTAAACAATATTTTTGATAACATATATGTTTAGTCTCAAAATAAGTAAGGCTGTTTAACCAAATGAATAATTTACGCTTAGCTTCTGGAAGGGATGCATTCTTGATATCACATAGTTTTTAGGGTTCCGTAGCCAAAATGGCAAAAACGGAACCCTTATAGTTTCGTCATGTCCGTCTGTCCGTCTGTCCGTCTGTCCGTCTGTCCGTCTGTCCGTATGTCACAGGCATTTTACTCGAAAACTATAAGGTGTATTTGAATAAAATTTTGAGGATAGGTGTATTTTGTTAGCCGCTACATAGTTTTGTAATTAAAATGACAAAAAAAAATTTTTATAGGGGTGCACTCCATACATAAAACTAAAAGTCAAAAAAAATTTTTCATTGTGACCCCCCGTGTGGCACATCAATCGATAGGCCTTTAAAAATGAATATAAGGTTTCTTAGCATTTTTTTTGATTAAGTGAATAGGGTCGGATATAATCCCCCCGAAAGTCACTAAAATTCTGTCCCCCCCCCTCTAATTTTTGAACGGTGTATTTTAAAAATATGGAAAAATTCATGGACATAGGGCTTATTAATTTCATTCACCGAAAATTGTTTTGAACAAGATCGGTTCAGAGGTTTTCGAGATATTGCTGAAAAACTGCCTTCCTCAAAGAAAAGGACGTAAGTGCCGTAAAATTTCTGTGACGATACGACCTTTTTAATAGGCACGGAACCCTCCGTTTTGCGTGGTCCGACACGCACTTGGCCGGTTTTTTAACTTTGTTATATAGGTAATTGTTTGGGACATTGACTTCATAATGCTAATTGAAGATACCTAGTAGCCAGCAGCGAATAGAAACTGAGCTAGCCGCGGGGCGCTGGCGAAGCCATGTGCATAATCACCACCATGTTAGATGATTCACTTTCCAACTTTCTAAGCAGAAGGCAGCCTACCTTCTACGTATCATTCATTTACAGAACTGATGCTTGTTTGCAGCTAAACTATAGATTAGGAATAGCTCATCGAAAACTAAATGAGCCAAAGTTCTTAAACTTGAAAATCGCATATTGTAGAGAAATAAAAGATAACTTATTGTAATAAGTTTTAATAAAAACATAAAACATGAATGTATAGCCTACCCTAAAATCAGTCAAACAAGCAATAACTACAGGCATGTCAGAGTTCACATTGACACACACATTCATCACAGAAAGCCGTTTTTAAGTATTTTTCATCACACTTGCTCGTCAATGGCGTTATTACTTGCGAGCGTACAGTGCAGTTATAGCCGTTTTACCTCCCACGGGCTGTTAAGTCTAGTTTTAAAATATAGAACCCTCTGATTGGCTTAAGCAAATCTTGTTGCTCTGTGATTGGTAAAAAAAAAATTGTTGGCTAAGCCGCCCCGCCCCGCAAGAATACTGCTCTGTGATTGGTTGAAATATTGAAGCTGCGCGCTCCACTAGCACTGATCTGGAAGTGGAGTTGTCAATTTTTGATTAATGCGGCTGTATGAAACTTAGATTTTTCAGTCTTTCGTAGTTATTTATTTCCTCGCAAATGTGACGAAAAACATTGTGTACAACACGGGCATAAGAATATTGCAAACTCGAGTCATCAAAAGATAGACTCTCGTTAGCAATATTCCACTTACGCCCCTCGTTAAACAATGTACTTTATGTAATTTAACCTAAAAAACAAATGACACAAATGAATAGAGACACAAATCGAATAATAAAATTGTAGATAACTCTATTTTTTATTTCCATAGTACCTATCATAACTAAATTTCGAGTCATACGACTTATAGCTGAACTTGGTCGAAACGCCCACCAAAATAGCATAAAGAAATAACTAACTAGTTCTCATGAGCTTGTCACATACTGTTGCATATAATTATGACCATTTTGCGATAATTCTCATTACCTAAGGTGAAACCAAAAATAATATAGGTATCTGTCGTAGAATGTAATAGGTGTGCAATAAAGAGTATTTGTATTGTATTGTATTGTAATAGGTAGTTATGTTAGTTCATTTCTTCGCTTCAAACCTGAACCACGGAATATGTATAAGTATACTATATTATACTATATACTATATTCACAATAGTGCTTCTACATAGAACCATACGTAACTGAAATTGGGAAGTACATAAGGAAGTTTCAGATATCTCCCCTAGAAAGGAGAGACGCCAGGACTGGAATTTTTCTGGGGGTCCATCGGAGGAGACACGAGACCGAAAGGGTAAATTCTCGTACAGTCACCAGCATAAATATCTGGTACAACCAAGCGCGCATAAATATCTGACACGGCTCTATCTCCACTTTCCAGAGCGTTTGCTATTCGGTTGGTCGTCGATCATTATCAATTTCATTTTTCAGGGCAAAATACTCGCCTAATATAACCTACTAAATTATGCATCTACGTCTAAATATTCGTTTATCAGAAAACGGTTTTTTTTTATTTGGAATACCTAACGTTTCCTTTGGACAAACGATCACCGGTAATGTTTGGTTTTTCACCACAATTCTAGCATGATTGAAGTTTATTTATTGATTCACAAGATTATAATGGGTATTTGCCACATACAGTGAGTGAGGCAAAGGACATGATGTGATCACCAGTGAAGCAGCAAGAGTCACTTTGTCTCGGGCGTACCTCCGACGAGGTACTTTATCTACTTCCGCAATCAGCGCCCGCCTGCGCGCCACGGTTGGCTTGAGAGTTAGGTGGAGCAAGCGAATCGAATATTTCTCAAAACCACGGTTGATTTCATTTTCAGAACTTAGGGGTTAAATAAATTCAATCAATAATGGGTTGGTACATATTTACTAGCAATGTACAAGTTGCAGAACATTCTCAAAATATCAGGGAAGTTCTCAGAAATTTCCGGAAATTTACATAAGAATTTAAAAATATGTTAGGAATTTTTCATGGATGACATTAATTACAAGTATAATCTATTATTCTTTAAGCAGACAAATTAAACAGCTGGTAATGTACGTATCCAGAGAGTTTTTGACATGTTTTCAGTGTTTATTTAAATAATATTTAAGTTCTGAGAACTTTCCTTATTAGAATTTTCGTAACTTTGGAAACTTCTCCGTGGTGCATTGATTGCTAGTACATACTTACAGTCGTATATAGGTACCTACATATATATATATTTATAAAATGCTTGGTTTGGTTTCAATATTCATGCATGACATGACGTTAAAGGGCCAGAAGAGCACATATCCTATAGCCTAGTTATTGACGTGTGGATATTTATTGTTTAAGTATATAGGTACCTACCTTGTGGATTGAGGGTCAAAAGTGTCACAACGACATGCAATCACTAAATAAGTCAAGTAACTATGTACTGTACCCAGGTCTATCACGTAGATATCTACTTAATTGAAGCGCGTGTCGTTAATGTGTAGAAACCGAGTAATGACAAGCCAATCGCCATGCGCGTTGTATGAAGATGGCATAGTGGTGCGGCGGAGCGCAGCGCCGAGCCCAGCGGCCGCCGCGCCGCCGGCGCCGCTCCTCTCGCAGTGATGTAATCTGTCGCCGCGAGCGCAAGGTCGCCTCTTTATTGCACAGTTTGTCAGCCCAACCGGTTCTCTTATGTATACTCCGACATTTTTCTGCGTAGTTTCATTGAAAGGTTTCCGATTGAGAGGAAACCTATTTCTTATTGAATTAAGATAAGAAACTATAGTGAGGGTACGCAACAAAAGGCAGTCAAAAATACACATATTTAGTATAATTTGTAGGACACATTATTTACATTTTGATATTGAGTTACATCTGGTATCTAGTTAAACATTTAGCAGGCAAGCAGATACTCCTAGTGGGCCCCTTCATATTGCACCATATCCGTCGCGTATTTGCAGTTCTCCACATGCTAACAGTTTCGATTAACAAGTTTTTCCGTATCTCGCTATTCCGTCTTGCCAAATCCAGTGCTCACCTCCACTTGTCGTACGGAATTAAACTGCGTTATCCGTTAGCTCATGTAATTGTAAGCTTTGTATTGTTATTCTGCGCCGGATTTGTGTGGTACTTAAGTCTTCGTACGTAGTTACAATAAATTATTTTAATAATAGCATAACTCGTTGTACAGTATTTTTAACAAGTCTATTGAAAAATAATGTAATAGGGGAATAAACTGGTTCGATATATTCACCCTCACGCTAAACATTTTTTTATTTATCTCTTGTCAGTCGAGAATCAAAATGCGGTTTATAAAAATGGAAGTAACGTAGACAGTTTATTACCGACAACTTCACGAATAATACAATATCGTTTCATAATAAGTCATCTCGATTGGTAGGTAGGTACTTATTCACCAATGTCGATTCAGTGTGATTTACGTATACAAATTATAAAATCAAATCATAAGGCATCTCGGTAAATGACGACGAAGCATCGTCAACGTATTCATACTGCAAAATAGAATTTGAATCCTCGAAATAGGAGATTTGATCTAAAGTATCGTTGGATTTTAATATTGATTCGTGTTTGTTTCCTGTCTCTTTCCGCGTCGTATTTTCAGTGTCGTAGACTAGAACCCAGGTATCGTCCACTGTTGGCACTATAATGGATGTACTCGTAGAGTTTTCCCTCGACTGCACGTTTTTCGTCTGAGTACTAGCCGACGCAGAACTCGCACATGGATGATCATTATTTTCATTCAAGCAAGATGGAATTAAAGAATCACTTAAATCAATGTTTCCAGTGTCGGTTATACTTATAGTTTTCACAGAATTGGTGACATTCAATACTGGAAAATGATTTGGCTTATTTTTAGTCACTTCTTGCGATTTATTGTTTTCATCACCAAGAGCATTAGGTGCAGTTAATAATGTAGAATTTACTACTTTACTAATTTCAGGTATTTTGCCTAAACAACAACTCAAAGTATCAACATTTGTAAACAATATATCTTTGTCTCCAGTCATGTTACAGTCGGATACGTTTTCTTGGGATGGAAAAGTCTTTTCGGCGTCAACGTATATGATCCAGTCGTCAGAATCTTCAGGGAGCAATTGACAAATTGTGTATGAATCTTCAGGATCTAACGTATTTTTTTCTGTAAGGTTACCCTGGTCAATATGCAAGACATTTTGCGGAATGTCATTAGCTATTATTGAGTAATCGTAGTAACTATTCGGTAAAGTTGGTGCGCTGCTAAAGGACGATAGCGGATTCGTAGTGAGAATAAGATTCGGGGCAGTAGTAGTAGCTTGGCTAGACATTGGAGAAGTTATACATTGAAAAGGTTCTGCGGTTGTCGCTTCAGTGAGTTCAGAATAATTTACGCCTGGAAACATTGATGGTAAACTATCATAATAATCCAAAGGAGTAAAAATATTTGTACTGGGTTGGGATTCTGGTGTAATTGTTATTCCTAAACATTCAGTAGATATATTGTCTATCGGAGTAGACAAGTTCCGAGGTAATGTTGTACTTGGAATATCGCTTTTAATTTCCAAAGATGAAGTTCCGAAGTCAGTTGATGTTACATCAAGAAAATCACCCGGTTTGTTCGTATTGAGTTGTTGAACATTAATTTCTTTAATAGGCATATCGATAACCTGTGTTTTCTTTGCATTTAAGGTTTTTATTAAGGTATTGAGGGACAAATTCTCATAATCGGGGTCGTTATTTGTGAAGGCTATATTTTTCTTTGGAATTCGATCAATCTGTCTATCAGTTCCCGCATTGCGATTTCTTTTTACGTCTTGTAATCGGCTCCAGTACTTTGGTATCCACATGTCTCTAGCACTAAGAGGATATTCCACCTCAGGGAAGAAACTCGATGTCCTGAAGCAGTATGACTGTCGATGAGGATCTGGTTCCGTTAAAGAATTAGTAGTCTGAGATTTGGCCTTGGCGTTGGCAACTTGATAAAACTTGCGTTTATTTTTTTTTTCCATTTTATTTGTTTGTACTTGACACGAAGAATTACTCATGTATTTTTCAGATTTACACTGCACGGGGTAGTCATTTAAAAAACGGTAGTATTCCCCTAAATCAGAATCTAAAGGATATTCCACGTCATGAAAACGAATGGCTTCCGAATGTTTTATGTCAGTTGATTTATTACGTGACACTTCGTTTATCACTCTCTTATCATTCTGTGATTTTATATTCTTAACATTACTTTTAAGCGTCAATCTGGGATGTTTCCGAGGAATACAATGACTGCACACTATCTGAAAAGAACGCAGTAAAAGTAATATTCAATTAAATCATGGACGTAAATAACAAACTACTTAAAGCTTTATTTTATTATGTGTATTAGATTGCTATCTTGCTTACCCAAAATATTTAGGGGCAGCTTTTTATTGAGGTAAATGTTACTGTACGTGTAGAAAGGCAATTAGGCATGTACAGTCAGCAAAGTAGTTCGCACTCCCACTCCTGCATACTAATATTCCTGACTATTTTCCTGACTGTATCTACATGACAGCGTATTATGTGACCCATCGTTTTGTAATGTTAATCAATCTGAAATCGTAATATTGGTCGCTGCCTTTGATCCTGAATTCGTAACAAATATTTGTGAATATTTGTGTTGGAATTCGATCACGTGTTCAAAGGTCAAAACATAATGACCTTCTATCCAATGCTAGCGGAATCCTAGATATATGTATTGGATAGTTGGATAGGTTAAACAAATTGCTCTCGAGGAATAAGTTACACTTTTCCAAAAGACATTACAATTAACCTTATCAATCTAATGCTAAATGGAATGGGGTATAGGTAAGTTATACGTAGGTACTAAACGTTACTTGGAGTTCTATCCAAAATTGGATCTATCTATGATGTACCTGAATCGGATAGAATCGGCACATAATCCCAAATATAAGTGTCTACGTAGTTAAAAGAACCTTTACGATTATATTATAAATATCATACAATTCTTAATCTATGTTTACCTATTATCATTGTAAACTTATACCTATATGTTGGGCTGTTTGAAAATTACACTGCTATCGAATTCGTACTTATCCTTATGAACAAAAATTGTGTTTGCCATGTTTTATATGCTAATGCGATTTTAATGCAACTGCGAGTGCCATATGTTAGTGTTATTGCCGCACCTGCTATGTATGTGACTAAGTTCGACTGCTATTACTGCGAAAGTGATAATTATCCTCAATATTCTTCATTAGAAATCACTTGTTTTATAAACTAAGCGAATGTAGGTGTGTTGTACCTAGAGTGAAACCAATCTTAAAATGAACGCCCCTCCACTAATGGACATTAAAAATAAACAAGGAGAGGTATTTATTGCAACACTTCAGAAAGTTCTTTCAATCTGGAGGTCGCGGGTTCGCACTCCGCCGCTCGTACCACTGGGGTTTTTCAAAAAAATCTATGTACGAAATAACATTTGATATTTATGTGGCTTTGCGGTGAAGGAAAATATCGTGAGGAAACCGGTCTAATCCCAATTTTCCCTCTTGGTTGGAAGGTCAGATGGCAGTCGCTTTCGTAAAACTAGTGTCTACGCCAAATCTTTGGATTAGGTGCCAAAGTGGACCCTGTGCTCGTTTGAGCACTACCGGGAAAAACGCAAGTAGGATGATGACCATGCCAGTTAGTGGAAGGGCGTTCATTTCAAGATTGGTTTTAGACTACTGGTACGGACTTCAATTGTTGAACCATTTAGGTGCCCAACTAATTTTGAAGCTATGAAGTGTCCAGATAAAGTGAGCTCTAAATGGATGAACAATTAATGTCCGTGACTGTACATGATGAGTAATAATACTAAGAGTGACAATACGTATATTTTTGAACATACATGTACTTATTATATTTTTTAATACAGTTGCTCAAAAAGTGGTACTTTTTGTGGCTGCGTAGCGTGCGAGAAGCTCAATTTCTCGAACTAGAGCTTTTTACTTTTTAGTTCCAAACTATACTTTCGAAACGCAGTAATTTTATATTAGATTTTTTACTTGGAAATTATGAAATTAAAAACGCTTACGAATACTAGGAGTATTTATTTAAAGTATTCATTAATATATAAATGACGAAAAAATATTAAGAATTTGCATTTTATAGCCTACTCTGTCTTAGGTATCTATGTATGAAATATTTACTTTCCTAAAAATCGTTCTTTGATTTGGCTGAATGATACAAGCATATGCCTAGAAAAAATATCCTTATGAATACTGTCAGTGTCAACTGCCAAGTGTCAATTTAGTTTCTCAACTCGAGGCCGATGGCGCTGATTCCAATAGTATGTTGTCACTGTCAGTGTCATTTGTAAAGTATGGGTTCGTTCAAAAATAACTTCGAAGCAAGCATATTTTATCGCAATGATATATTAATTTATTATTTTTTCGCAATTGTATTAAAAAACGTCCTTTACAACACGTGTGAAATGTCTTTTTACACTAGTTGTAAAATGTACTATTGCAGCACGCTCGCTCTCTTGGTATTACCTACTCAGTACATAATGTATTCGAAATATGGCCAAACACTAGATGGAATTATTGTGTTTTGATTTTCGTGTCTATAATTTAATACGGCGGTACGTGTGATTATGAACAACTACATTATGGTATTCTACTAATCCTCTAATATTATACATGCGAAAGTTTGGATGTTTGGTTTGGATGTTTAGATGTCTGTTACTCAATCACGCTAAAACGGCTCACCGATTTGGATGAAATTTTGCACGAAGATAGTTTATAGCCTGGATTAAAATATGGGATAGTTTTTATCCCGGGTCCACGCAGACGAAGTCGCGGGCGGCAGCTAGTAGTCTCATAAATATAAATCGTGTGATATACCTATGTACGTACAATAGGAAGAAAACACAGTAACATGCAGGAATAACAATGTGTCTCACCTGAGATGAAATGGAAACGACCATAACTACAGCAGCCTTGTCAATTAGTCCCATGCTGCCACAACTGTCGACTTGGCGGCGAATGGTTATATATCTAAAATAGTGTTGTTAGGTAAATACTTAATTTGTAATGAGTACGTGATTATCGTTGCATTAACTATACTTTATCTCTGTGTTGAAAATGATAGTCTAATAGGTAGGTACTATACATACTATTATGTGAGTAGACAGGTAATGTTGTTGCATCTAATAATTATTTGTTATGCAAGGCTGCAAAGTTGTTGTTTGACGCAAGTGCTTGTATTGAAAGCTGAGTCAGCGAATGATTGAAAGATTAAACCATGAGCGAAGCGAATGGTTTAAATGTACAATCCTAAGCATAGCGAGGCTTTCAAGGCACAAACGCCAAACGACTGCCGAGCGAAACACACAACATTTCACCTCACCACCGCAAGGAAAACTGTAAATGTAATGAAAGTCATTTGGAACTTATACTCATTTTTAATAAAGGTTTTGTTTATATCTCATCAAAATCAATGCATTTTATAATTTTAAAATGTAACATAATCATTGTTGCATCTTTAAATAGTCTCCACGCTTACATTAAAAAGTCAAAGTATTGCTGGGTACCTACCTACTCAAGTTCTCACGGGTAAACTAAGACTCAAATACGCTTATTTTACTTTCTCCGCTAAGTTAGCACATTAAAATTCATATCTTATGTATGTCTTCTGCACTAAAATCCATAAATAACTTCCATCGTTTTGATTTTACTGTGGCTTTAGAACAAAACAAACCAAATGAAATGTACCTACTAAGTATATGAGTTTTTTCTTAAATTAACTTTTCACACCTCTCATTCAGAAAAGTAAGTTTTGGTCCCCGACGAGAGGGAGCAAAATGCCACTTTTCTGTTCAAGCTACTTTTTTAATTTATTCATTGGCATGTAGCATTTACGCAATGTGCCAATTGAACACAGATCTTAAGAAAATAATCGATTGTAATTTCATCGTAATCGATTAAAAACGAACATATTTCAAGTTTTAACTTTAGCAACGTTATAGGTACATTAGATATTAAAACTTGAGAATTTTTCGTAATATTTGAAAAAATTGTCACAATAAACTATACGTTTTACTGAAATCAAAACTATGATGTTATTGTATATAAATTATATAATAATGAATATTCGTTCAAGTTTCCTCATAATCGGTGTGAAAAGTTGCATGTGTCACTCAGGAGCAAAATTATTTTCGTCTTGGGCGTTAACACTTGAATCCCTCGCTACATTCAGGATTCAATACACCGCCCTCGCCGTAAATATACTATTTTGCTCCCTTGTGACACAAATAACTATTTCACTTCTCATGCTCGAAAAGTGTGTCATATTAGACTTAGCAACCGGGGCTAAAGTAGTACATTTAGCCCATAGGGAAAATATGTATACATATTTATGATTTTTAAAACCTTTAATTTGACCAATAAAAACAATTCACTGTATTAAATCCACCCAATCACAACTCTTTCAAAGATCATTTGTATTTGCTATCAACTAACCAGATTACAGCTAATATTAAAAACAACCAATCAGAAAACATAATTAATTACCTATATCAGGTGTTTTTTAGTCCCTAATTCACAATAATTAAAACAATAAACGCCTCTAGCCGTTAACGACGCGCCTGTAGGCGGTCAGGCGGCCAATACACGGTGATTAAATACTGATGATCCACCTTAGCTGTCTCTATCTATAACATGCAATGAGAAAGAGACAGCGCGTGGATCGCGTGATAATACTTCACCGTGTATTGGACGCCTCAGAGGCGTTTATTCGTGGTGTCAATATTTTGTATCTGTGTCAAAGCAGTTTAGTTAAAAAATCATGCCCCTAAACTGAACAATCTCTTCGCCGTGGAATTTGTTATTGATTGTGGATGGATAATTTTTGTTTTACTATTTTCTCGCAGTCGAAGTGAAAAGTAGAGAATATATAACTCGGGTCTAAAAGCCATATTACCGCTCGAAATATTTTCCCTCACTTCACTCGGGAAAATAATCATCTCGTGGTAATGGTATACTGCCTTTTCGGCGAAATATGTTTCGCCAAATTTCACTTCACAACCAACTTTTCGTAGAAGTTTCATTAGCAAACCAACCGTTGGCATAACTTTACTTCGCACTTTTCTTATTTTGCCAAATTTCACTTCAACAAACTTTTATGTGGCAAATAATTATGAAGCAAATGATTTGCTTGGTATGCTGCCGTTTCGGCGAAATATGTGTCGCCAAATTTCACTTCGCAACCAAATTTTTATGCAGAAGTTTCATTTGCCAAATCAGTCGTTGGCATAACTTTACTTCGCACTTTTCTTATTTGGCAACATTTTTATAATGCAAAAATAGGTTTGTATTGCAATAATCCTAAAAACTTTACTGTTTAAGAATAAAAATATAAGGTCTAATTAAACATTAGGTCAAAACAAGCATTTAGGGCTAAAGTAGTTAGATCTAACAAGAGAGAATCCCCTGATAGATAGTCAAATAACTGTGCCAGCAATGCTCTGATTCGGTTTTGTCACTTATTGACTTACTGGCACAGTAATTTGACTATCTATCAGGGGATTATCTCTTGTTAGATCTAACTACATTAGCCCTAATAATATTGAATTATTTTAATAATTCAATATTATTTATTAATACCAAATAATATTGAATTATTAGCATAACACATTGACGTATAATAAAGTAAATAGACTCACAATGTCGAACAAAACTGTCAAGAAATGTGCCCCATAATTACAACTCTAGCTATATTTCAGTTGTTGCCAATCGCGTTTAATTATAACTTGCATTAATGCAAAATATATGTTTCATATAAAAGAGAATTTAGTTTTTTAGGCTTTAAGGGCCATATTAGCAAACTAGCTTATGCCCGCGGCTTCGTCCGCGTACTAAAAGTAATTTTAACCGTCTACAAAAAAGGTGCATCTCAGTTTGACCCGTATGTTCCAATTGAATTGCAATTTGGCACAAATACTTTCAAGAATTTTCATGTCCACGATGTTAAATTTCAAAATCGATGCCATTTTCGTAATTAACGTATTAGGGACCATGCCGCAGGCAGACCTTTTGGATGGCGTATTCTCTTTATAGTTGGGTATGTACCTATGTTTTTTTATTTCTTAATATATTTTTTCCATGTTTATGTTTGTAGGTAATTGTATAAATTACGAATTATAATGAGAACATTAACGTCCCAAAAACCATAAAAACGACACCCATATAAATATTTAGACATTTCAACCCCATCGCACCCCAACAGGGGAGATGGTATTTCACGTCCGCCACGTTGGAATTTAAAATCGTTGTTGTTTTCATAATCAGCGACCAGCAACCCGATAAACCATGAAAACAATACCCATGTTGATTTTCAGACATTGTCACCTTTTAGGGGTTGAATTCTCAAAAAACCTGAAACACGTGATTACTCATTTATCGTTAGGAATACTGCTGAGAAGTTTCGAAAGAAATAGTCTAACTAATCTTCTTTCCCCATACAAACTTTGGACCCCCATTTCACCCCCTTAGGGGTATAATTTTGAAAAATCCTTTCTTAGTGCACCCCTAGATCTTATTGAACCTACGTGCCAAGTTTGGAATCTCTAGAACCAGCGGTTTGGGCTGTGCGTTGATAGATCAGTCAGTCAGTCAGTTTCTTCTTTTATATATTTAGATTAGAATCCAACAGATTAAAAACTTTTTAGTTATTGGGATTTTATAATAATATGACTTGCTTGCTCACGTCAAAACTAAAAAAACGGAGTCGCATTATAAAATTATTTTAATAATAGTAGTTAAAAGTATTTATTTAAACAGAAATACCAAAATCACAAATAAATCACGATTATTTATTTTAGAAACATGCAATACTTAAACAATTAACACTTTCAAAATTATTTATAAATATACACAAAACACTGTTCGGTGGGCATTACGTGTAAGTGCAGCTGACAATCCTTAAAAAGTTTTTTCTACTCCTGTACTTTTATCTGTCATTTACATAGTCACGAACACTAATATAAAGACATACAAAATAAGTTTGCAGAAAAGTCTATACTCTATTCCCCATAACAGTACGGCACAACCGTGCTGTTATGTCGCCAAAACGATACGCTTAGCAGCCATAAGCTTCTAAACCTATACATTAGGTACTACCAACTTAACAAACAACTGAATGTTTTTACTTTTTAGAAATTTTTGAAGTAAAGGCATTGCTGCTAACTTATTCTTAATATGGCAGTACTGGCAAGTTGACATCAATTAAAAACAAAGTTAACCATAGACACCCATTTGTCTCATTTTCATGTTTCCCGAATTCCCGGTTATTTTATAAATTGTTGTTTGAGTTTGCGGCCGTTGTGTTTGCTACAAAATAGTTGGTGTTTCTCAAAAGTAATAAAAATGGATGACGATGAAAATATTGCTTCTACACCAGAAGAAATACACCGGCAGCCCACAAGCAGTGACCGAAAATTTGTTGCCTACTAAATCTCGGCACCTATACGACAAAGTTTAAGAAAAATTTATTCTTTGTTTAATTTTGCATTTTATTCCATAGTAGCTAGTCGTAGAAAAAGTATTGTATGCAACGTTGTATAACTAAGTCAAAAAACGCTCGTGGCGTCTTTCTTTACAATGTTCGCCTTCGGCTCACATTGTAAGTATTGTAACCCACGCCACTCGCCTTTTTTGACCTCTCTTATACAACTGTTGCATAAAATACTATTACGCACGAGTAGTGAAAAGGGAATAAGAACTTAATGAATGGAATGTTAGATCATTTTAGCGTAATGTATTTGACGTATCTAATTAGTCCCGTTGCGACACATCATTATGACTTACAATCTGAATATCAATTTATCTATAGTTAAACCTTTATTTTTACAAGATTTATATAAATTTGAAAAATAAACACACGACGAAGTGGTTACCATTCTTCGCCGTCGACCTCTTCTATCTCGTGCTATAACGGCGGCCTATACATTGCACGTCGCTAAGGAATTCTGGGGAATCTTAAATTGAAAACCACAAATTACGTAATTATACGACTCCATAAAAAAACGAAGGTTCTTAGGTTTTTGTTCCGTGATAATCTGCCATTTTTACTTAAGAAATTATTTATTCAAAACCATAAAATGCCAATGAGTTTACATAAAATTATTTACGCTATCAATAGGCTATAGTTAAAGAAATATATCCCATCCTTTTTTATTTTTTTTCTATTGCTATATTTGTTATAATAATAATAAATAATTTATTTCGGACGGAATCCATAGGTGTTAGTTACAGACTTATATTCTAGTGTTAGTTGTTACTTAAACATAAAAAATAAAGTATTATACCCCTAATATTCAATTCAAGTATGGAGCTTAGTCCATCTCTGTATAGAAGGATGGAGTCCCATCTATCCGCTAACGCTACCAGGATGCCGTTGGCGCTGCCTCGCCAGCGGTTTTGTGACGTAAAATAAGCATACAAATCATGAGAAAATGAACTTGTTTCACATTTAAATAACGTGTTTATGCATATCATTCATTATTTGAAAATAAAAAGTAACTTACTCAATCCGATATTCAAATCCTTGGATGATTTTCTGTCATCAATACTTGACCCATAGATAGTGTCCAAGGTCTGATGATGGAGTAGGAAGGTGGCCAAAGGAACTCAATCACTAATTTAATTTTTCTTAATTATTATATTATTATTACCTTACTTATTTTTTCCTAGAACTTTCAACGACTTTCAATAAAAAGTTAAATTGAATTTTGTGCTCATTACATTACTATCCATGGGATTTTACGCGTCGTTGAGATTCATTATTACAGAATAGTGAGTTACCAACTTTTAGCAGTTGTGCAAACTCGCAGTAGTGTGCGTGACGACGTGTCAAAAGCTTGGCGCAGTCTTAAGAAAAGCAAACCTACAAATTCGCTTGAAAATTACTTACATGAAGCTACTGACATAAGGACAGGAGCTAACAACTTGGTATCAAACTGTTTGTAAATATAAGTTTATAAGTATGTCAAATTACGGAAAATTTTAATTGTTACGTCCTTAATTGTGATTATTTCTTAATTTATAAAAACAATGTTTAAGTACATTCACGCGCGACGCAACGCAGCCTCAACGTTTAGTGCGTTTGTTGACGCGCGCGCGAGTGGATGTAACAAAGACATTCGGGCTACTACGAAACCCTACACTGCGCGTGGCCCGACACGCACTTGACCGGTATTTTTTAACAGAATTTCACACTTTCCGTACGCTCTGTCGAAGTACACGGTAAGTACATCGTCGGAAATTAATAAAATACTTAGGATTCTAATCATGTGTCTTATCTTGTCAAAAACATCCTTGTGAGTCAGCTGCGTAAAGCATACGTTCTAATTAGATTTTTTGGAATACTGGCAGCTTGGTTCGTAATATAAATTAAACTCTATTGTAAAAAAGTTTTACAAACAACAGCAATGCGAAACCTAATATTATATCCGCTGTCAGAAGAATTAAAAAAAAATCTTTGGTGAAAAGGTACGTGGTTGCAGGCTAGCTATTAAAAATTATGACGACGTTTATGAAACTTAGGAGTTAATATTCACTTCATTTCTAACTAAAGACACCGTTTCATCTGAATGTTCTAATTAATCTTCTTGAGTTGTCATTGAAGTTTCTGTGGATTCTGTAGGTATACTCGTAGGCTCAATGTTTCCATTGTCATTTAAATGTTCTGATGAATCTCGTTGAGCTGTTACTGAAGATTCTGTGGATTCTGTAGGTATACTCGTAGGCTCAATGTTTCCATTGTCATTTAAATGTTCTGATGAATCTCGTTGAGCTGTTACTGAAGATTCTGTGGATTCTGTAGGTATACTCGTAGGCTCAATGTTTCCATTGTCATTTAAATGTTCTGATGAATCTCGTTGAGCTGTTACTGAAGATTCTGTGGATTCTCTAGGTATACTCGTAGGCTCAGTGTTTCCATTGTCATTTAAATGTTCTGATGAATCTCGTTGAGCTGTTACTGAAGATTCTGTGGATTCTGTAGGTATACTCGTTGGCTCCTTTTCATTATCATCTGAATGCTCGGATATATTTTCTTGAGTTGTTACAGACGTTTCTGTAGAATCTGTAAGTATACTCGTAGGCTCCATATTTTCAGTATCATCTGCATGTTCTGATGAATCATCTTGAGTTGTTACTGACATTTCAGCGGAATCTGTAGCTATACTTGTAAGTATAACGTTCTCATTATCTACATTTAACTGACAGTTGGTACCATCGGATGTCTGTCCATATTTTTCACTTGCGGCTTGTGAATAACCGTAACAGACATTAACGTCACTCGTGTTAGACAACAGGTCATTTATTTGTGCATCGTCACACTTGTCTAATGTCGGCTGGTTATTGTTGTCTTGGAATGAAATACAGTCTTGGCGAGCTGAGTATTCTTTAGCCCTTCGTTCGGCTTCTAGAGATTTGAAGGAGTCCTTAACTTCACTAGTAAATGGAGCGAGGGTATCATCGTGGTCAGCCGCGCGGTAGTAGAATGGCTCGATCGTATCTAAAATTTTATTTGGATATTCGATCTCTGGAAAATTATTATCTTTGGCAACTGCGCTCTCATCTAAATACGATAATGGCATATTGAGAGAAGGACTGATACTTTCACTGGAACTGAATAATGTTTCGGCGTTTGATTCATGTTTGCCTGATGAGGGATAACAGCACGCTACCTGTATAAAATATAAAAACAAAGATTATGTTTTGTGTTCCATTGCCAGCACATGGTAACAATGCTTACAATGAGTCACTTACATTTATAGCTAAGAAAATGATGTCGTGTTGTAACTTCATGATAAACGAGGTTTGGCGAAGGTTTGATATATTTGTGAATAAAGTGAGACCTGTTCGTGACTATTATACCCGATGTTATTTTGCAAGTAATGCTTGGCTGAAACTGTTGCGACACAGATGTGATTAACTAGAGTAGGCACTTGTACAATTTTATCAAACTAAATATTTCACCATGTCTGCTATTTATCAATGCGATTTTCACGAAACAATTTTACAATATCATACTTCTAAAAATCACGTATCATTAAAACACCTTTTGTTTCTTTCTGTTTCCTAACACTGAATGTTTGTGTAGTTGACAATAAATTTTTATATCTCATTGATTAAATAATTAAATATGTGTAATATATGTCGTTGTTTGCAATAATAGCACTACAATATTAATCCATAATAACATTTATAACTCATTTAATACTACTCAAAACGAAAAAGGGCCACTTACATTTTATTGTTAATTATTGGACATAAACTAATGATAAGTGGCTAATTAATGATGTCCCGCATCCTCCAGAATCCAACCTCATTCATGTTGGTGTTTAAGTCTAATAGCTGGGAAATATATAGGTACCTACTATACAACACATAATAATAATAATTCTTTATTTCGGATAACTAAGAGATCCATATTGACAAAAACAACAGACACAGACAAAATTACAAAAGTTAACAGTTCTAACCTAAAATAAAATAAAAATATAATTAGAATAAAAATAAATAATAACTACTTGTCGTAAGTCACACATCCTCTGAGACAATCGACCCACTGTTTTTGAATGCGACAGTCACTCATTCAGTCTACAATCACTTTCAGAAGGATCCCTATTGGATTGCATAATTTTTTTTGGTATATGGGTAATGTTACGCATAATTGTTTACGCCGGATTTACGTTAAGCCTAATCATATTATATAGCATACATTTTTATGCATAAACATAGTAAACATCAGAAAGACTAGTAGTAGATAGCATAAATACAAAAAGTCATTATTTGGCATCACTACAATAGGCATAACAGTATTGTCCTAAAAAATGTTTTGACATTACACGATTTTTACTTACCTAAATATGACATGATTTTTCAAGGCGCATAAAAAAATCCTAACACTAGAAGATTAAGGCGGGAGCTACGCTACGTTTCGTTCCCGCCTTAGCCTTCTTAACCTAACAAAATTAGAGTCGGTTTTGCTTTAGAAGGTTTCGCTCGCTCGCCCTGAAAAGTAGCCTGAACAGAGAATACTAGCTACCTGTAGTAAGTAGATATGTAGGTAGGTATGTACCTACTTGGCGTGGCGCCTGCCTGCCTGTCATTTGGTCTTTAGTCGCGAGTCGTTAAATTATGGTTAATGACAGATATAACTAATAATTATTAGCCCATACAATAATATGCATAATGTGTATTAGTCGAATACAAATTAGTCCAACTAAAATTGTTCTAAAAGCGCAATATGCCAAACAAAGTAGTAGGCCAAAGTATTACTATGCGGCAGTACTATTATGCCAATACAAATTATGCCAAATCAATTATGCGAAACTATAATTGTCTAAGAAAGACGGTTGTGTCGGAGATACAACCGTTAATTAAGTTTAAGTGGATACTTCTTTGATGGCTATGGAACCCTAATAAAAAAACCGGCCAAGTGCGAGTCTGACTCGCGTACCGAGGGTTACGTACTGAGCAAACTGTACTTAAAAATCACAGAAATTACAGAAATTCACTAAAATCGGTATATATGGCAACATTGACTACCGTAGCTCATTTGACTCGCGATACATTGAAAATGGACGTCATTTCAGCATTATTTTCATGTCCGCCACATAAACTAAATAACATTTTGCCATTAACAACTAATGGCAAATAAAGAAGGATTAAAACATGTAACAAACAATTATTTGAAATCAGATTAGGCTTCTCTACAAAAAGTTATTCCGGAAGTGATACATTTTGAACTGTATCCCTATACAATAACACTAGCAAATGAGTATCCACTTCAAAAAAATATGCCAACGTATCCCCTTTCAGAATGCTGTAGTGACTAACCCTCAGTCGCTGCTGCAGCGGCGCGTTATTCACACCTCACACAAACAAAGCAGTTACAAAGAGAAACAATACAATAACATTTAGACAAAGGTAGACAATAGCCGGTCTTATAAGAATAATAAGAATAAGAATGGTTTATTTGCCAGAATACGTTTACAAGGGTCTTACGCGTGCCACATAAATGCGTCTCAGTATTCAGTCAAACATCCGACATGCAAAATTACGAGTCTCAGGTATGCCATTCAACTGAACTCTCGTTAGGTGAGTACATACATTGCATTACAGACAATATGAGTACCTAGCTTAAATCGAAAAAGTATAGTCGGCTTTAAATTAAATCATATCAAATTGCATCCCAGAGATGTATCACCTTATCGCCTTCTTATCGCTGAAGAGCTATACACTTTTTACTGATTATTATAATTTTCACGTAACGATTACCATAATTGTGGCCCCTATTTTCTTTTGAGTAGTATACATTACAAAGAATTCAGACGAAGCCACGTGATCAAATATAGCCTAGTTCCATCCTGAAGGTCGAATCTATACAGGGTGTCCCACGGCTATGCGATGCCTACCTTTAAACTTGAAGATAATATTTTGCTCTATAGGGCTATAAATTGGGTTCTTTCCTCGTTTAAAAATGTGTAACGTAGTGTTGATATATTGATAGTACTATCAAATTATTACAATATAGTTTAAATTAGAAAATATTATTCAAATCATAAGAAAATAAGAGACTTAAAAGTTTCAAAAAATATGTATACTTTTATCGGCCAAGAGCCAATTTAATTACACACATAATTACATCCTTACTCTTTAAAAAAAATGTATAACAACTATGAACTTAAAACGCAGTATTTCACGACTAAAACAGCAATTTTCGTGATTTGCTATACAACGGTTAGTACGAAGATAATGTTGTGAAGTCATTCGATCAATTTGTATGAGTCGTTTCGGCTGTCGTCAGCGAGGGTCCACCTTTGACCCTCTTTTTGGTCTTTTTAAGTGTTCTAATTGTAGTTAGTCCCATACACACATTTAATCCACACAGAAAACACATTGAATTGTTTTAGAAAACTCAGTAGCCAATTATCGTAATTATCAATAATTATGTTATCTATTCCTTCATGTCGAACAGTCGTGTGACACCTAGAAGAGGTACAGAATGGACCTTTAGGATGGAACTAGGCTATTATATTTTATCCTTTTAACTTCACCTGTGTACTTACTAATAATTAAATAATTGAAGTAACAAATATTGAACATTTGTACAATACATACAATAATAAAAATAAATTATTTATAACTTTAACGTAATTTTCGAACATGACATTATATTAGGTGCCTAAACCTAATTTAATCAAGTCAAGATTCGGACCGCATGCTTTTACATCCTTTTTTAACATTTTGTATACCTACCAGCCGGTAAATTGCGCCTAAATTTAACGAAGGGCTCGTGCACAAATCACGCGAGGTTCGATAGGGGGGAAGGGAGGGGTCAGGAGAAAAAGTTACTAGTATACAGTGAAAACAGAGTACTTACCTATTGGGTTTTTACACTTACATTTTGATATTTTGAATTAGATATTAGGGGGCAATAACTACTTATATTTATCTACATTTGGGTGTTTGAGTTAAAACCTTTGACTCAATCGGAAAATCTGCGCGCTAATATCCATTTTATCCGCTAGCGTGGAAAGTTATTTTAAAATTCGAACGTGACGCTATAGATAACTAGAAGATTTTGGACGTTTCAAAACATATGATGTTATATAATGCGTTACCGGAAAAAGGTTTTTTAAAGTAGGCAAAATTAACGTAGTTCCTTAACTTAACTATGACCTTAATTCAATTAATTAACTCAAATTCTAACTTCGTTCGTTTTCTACAAAAAAAAAATCAGCAATGTACAGGAAAGTAAATTGACAAGTGTACCTAAGTGTAGATACTTTGTTTATTACGACATCATCAACATATATGTCTGTAATCTGTATAGATATTTAAAGTTCGGATTTTGGTAATTTAATATTCAGTTAATTTACATAATTATGATTTGCTAATATATGCAAGCAATGCTAATGGAACATATTATTATCACTATTATCAGTTTTGATAAACGCCCGCGTGCCGGTAACACACTGTACTTAGGTAAGATACACTTATTTTATTTCATAAACTTATTGCTTATTATTATATACGTAATAACAATAATCCGCTCCGATTATTTAATAAAAATAAAATACGAATAAATATTTTGTTTTTGCTTCGTGCAAATTTGAAATAAAAAGTTAATTTTAAGAAAAACCAATTTAATCTAATTTTGTTCTGTTTAGTTCTAAAGCCGCAGGAAAATCAAAATAATGAATGTAATTTACAGTTTTCAGTGTAGAAGTTATAGTATATGTAGTCGGCAACCCGCTTACGACTCCCTTGGAGTCGCAAGCATCTATAGGCTACGGTGTCCGCATGAATTTAAATACTTGCTAAGTTAGCTTGCTATTACCTGTGAGTAGGTATACCCAACAGTACTTTGACTTTTAATGAAGGTATATTATGACTATTAAAAGATGCTAATATTATTACTTACATTAAAGAATTAAGTATTAACGTGCAAAGTTGTATGGAATCTTGTGCCTCGCTATGGTCAGCATTGTACTTTTGAATCAATCGCTTCGCTCGTGCTTCAACCTTACTTACTTGCCGCCATCCAAACAACTACTTTGCAGCATGGCATAACAAATGTATGACCCCGTCCCCGCCGTCCCGTTCTCATTAAACATCCGCTATGTTTGTTTTCATCCAAACTGTAAGTAAGTACTCGTAGTTTGAGTAGTCCTATTTTTTTTGTTTCATCGCATAATGCATTCTTAAATAACATTTTGTACGATATACGTGCGGAAACATGATTCCCAACTCGTCATCATCGCCACTTGTCGGGAATTACTCATTCTCCGAACTTTACACATTTGTTCGTAACGTGGCTCTTATTATTTCGCTTTTAGGCTTATAATCCTGGGAAATAACGACGCGTGTTTTATAACATTACGGCACTCGTGTTTTATGGTTATATCTCGAATAAGATACGTGTGCAGTCTGCAGCTAGCGAGGTGCAAACGTATCTTTATGTATTATTTAATTAACTTAATTAACCGGGTTGTCCAGTTTTTTTTTAATCTCGGCAAATAGATTCTTGCACTACTAAACAAATTAAACCCTTTTTGGGTATTAATTAATTATTTCTGGATATAGAACCCTTTCATTTAGTATTTTTTTATTTTTGATAAAATTTTACAAGAATTTGTATTTAATACCAAAACAATTGTTGTGCGCCAATATAACTGATACACATTAGTAAACGTAGTTGATGTGTGTTTGTTTGTTTATTATCAAAAATGTTGAATTCATAGTGGAAAGAAGAGGGATAAATAGAATTGAGGCCACTGGAAATTATGGGCAATGTACAATACCGTGAGTAAAACCTGTTGCCAGCAATATCTAAAGAAAATAACTTAGGAGCCTATATTTTTTTCAGAACGTAGCAAATGTGTTGAAAAATTTCGTATGAAACGCGAGAGCTTTGATAATTTTATTATGTTCTCGGCTCTCTTATCTATATATATAATACGCGAGCCCGATTTTTGTACATGCCATCAGATCTACAGTTATGGTCCGATTTTGATAAATGATATGTCGTTCGATTCGTCTCATGCTGGAAATTTGCAATAAGGTCTCCGATTTTTAATTTTTTATTGAAAAAGTACTAATATTTTAATGTAAAGAATCTACCGTGCGCTGACCACGTGACCTTGGCTGTGTGACGTCACGTGACGTACCTAACTCCTGTTTTGACTTGAGATGACAATGTAAAATAAATAAACAAGAATTGAACTCAAACCTGTAGCTTCAGCATAAGAAATTATAAATGTTGAGTCGGCCACATATGGATAAAACACTAAGAAAATTAAGTAAATAGAAAATAAACGATCTTTTACAATGTTAAAAAAAACTGACAGACGTATTGTGTCAACTGTAGATTAATTTTTTTAGTGACATAGAGTTGTCAATATTATTTGCCATGTTTATATTTATTTCAAAAAGTTTATATACTAACTTATTTTCCCATATTCGAGATGTTGGGAGAAGAATGAGGTTAAAACCCATTAATTGTCGTGGACCCCATATAGGCTTTATTTACCTTACTTAGCACGATGCCGTAGGCACCGATAGGCTTCAAATTTGAAGTAAAGATGTAGAAAACGAACCTCGATTAAGTACAAAAAATTTATTTTCGGATACCGGGGACTCCCATTGGCAACTTTATTCACCTGACTTGAATACCATCCAAATTATTTCAGGTTCAGATAATTATATTTCTATTACAGGTAGGTATAAATTGTAATTTGTCAAACCGATATGACCTAATACTGGAAAACATAAACCAGTATTAAACTATTTAGCGGTATAAATAGTCAAATGCAACTCTAACCGGTAATAGTACATTATGATACAAGTGTGCTATGTTGGTCATTACACTCGAGTCGGTTTTTAAGCCTGAGCCGAAGGCGAAGTCTTAATGGAGACGAGAAGTGTAATGACCAATGCTCACGTGTTTCATACGACGTTTTTCAACACACTTGCGAGGAAAAGTAAATAAAAGTTCACATTTATTTAAAAACTTTAATTATTGAAACAGTTATTAAAAGTACAATTATTGAAATGATATGCTACCGCCTTATGAGGCATTTGTACTGTATGTTTAATTGTATTATTAATTATTTCATTGCTTTGTTCTTGGGTAACTGTAAATGTCGGTGATAATGCAACATTCTGAAAGGAGGTAGAAGAACATTGCGTTTCATCATTAGCAAACGTATGAAATCCCAAATCATCATTGGCATATGAGGTGGAAGGACGCGGTTCAGGGCAGAACTTCTTGGATTGTGGCTCCAAATGGATTGCTTGTGTTATTTTGGCACTTATGTCGGCTTTACGTATTTTGGATGGAGTCCTCAATATATTTATGACTCGGCGACATTATTAGATCGCCATCCCCCATGGCGTTTTAAAGTCAATATATCGGCTCCTGAATTAGCCAGCAATGTAGCTGAAGTCCGCCTAAAACTGTGTCCGGTGTAAGCGTCAGCCTGTGGTAAGCCTAAAAACTTGGCAATTTCTCTAGGCATCGATCCAAATTTGTTCACTCCGATAGGCTGACTCGTGCATTTGCCGTTTTGAAAAGTTTGGAAGAACCGGTCAGATTTTCCTTTTGTTGAACGTAAACTTTCATATTTTTTCACTATTTCATAAAATTGTCCGTGAATAGTAAATGAGACGAGGAATTTTATTTTTAGTGTCGGAATTTTGACAAGTAGCATCTCTCCGTGATTCTCTATATCTTTTGTCGTAATGTTGTTTAATTCCTGACGCCTACAGGCACCAGTAATTCCGAATATTAATGCGACCTGAAAATAAATAAAGTCATAATTAAGTTATAATAATCGTACTTAGTTCCTATTATATCAACACTCACAATACCGCCTACAAATATTATAATAATGAATACAAAACTAAATAGTGGAACTGACCTTTGTCGCTAGATATTGATTATTCGGTGCTTCTTTAATGAACTTCTCCACTTCATTAGGTGTTAAAACCTTGGATTTTCGACTGTAAAAGCCGTCTGAACGTCTTTTCAAGAATGCAGTTAGATTGGTGTACGCTTTGATGTCAATTGCATTTTTATTCTGCACGGTACTCTTCAACATAGAATATATACACCAAAGCGAACTAGGTTTATACCTCTTCGCCAGTTCACTAAAGTAAGCCATGAACACGTTCTCTGAGAAAGAGCTTGCAATTTTGCTATTTTTCCATTGAATGAAATTTGCGTAGGCTTGCATGTATTTATCTTTTGATTTTGAGGGCAAAAGACTATCACTCGCATTTTGCGCTTCAACTATGATATCTGGCGGCGTACACTCGATAAGTAATTCTTCGTTATCTAAATTCGACATTTTACAAAACAACACTAACGAAATGCAATACTGTGAATAAACTTAACAAACAGAAACCCATTTAAAAGATGGCGGCCGTAATTTTATTTTTTCGCGCGCTCAGCGCTGCATGCGCGCGCAAGTCTGAGATAAGGGCACCGGCAAAGTAGCTAATCAGCCACATATTTATAAATTTTGAAATTGGGTATTTATAGGTAAAAATACACCGTCAAAATATAAATACCAACAAGCTAACAAGCAGTTTCATGAAATTCTTTAATTATTTATCACATTTTGAATTGAATTTTATATTTACGCAAATAACTACTTAGCTGTTTTCGAAACATTAATACTTCTTGCTAATATTTAAAAAGATATGTAATGAAAAGGCACGGCATGGGTAATATTCTGCATTATCAGTGTAAATACGCTGTAATAAGACCTACTTTACGAGCAGGTGTGTTGAAAAATATAATTTTAAACCATTAACGGTCCCCGAAACAGTATTCTTTGATCTGTGCTGATACTAATAATAAAATTTACTTTCAATAAATGTTTAACAAATAATAAACAGGTGTGGTGTAATGTCTGTGAAATGTAAGTTTGTATGTTGGGGATAGTCTCAGAAACTATACCCATCGTATTCTAAAAATCCTTTCTTCAGTACCTATGTTATATATGTAGAATGGACCTACGGGATTATGTGCTATAATATTTTATCCCGTCGCTCCGCCTAGGTTCTTTGTATACGCGGCGGAGCCGCGCGGGCAGCTAGTCAATAATAATAATTATGCCACGAATGTAATGTACCTAATAATGATCAACATAGCTCACTTGCATCACAATGTACTAATTCTGAATGTTTGTAATGGTTAGGTTAGATGAATCAAGAAGTTCTTATTATTGTTAAAATAAGTCACCGGCATCAATATATGATGGAACAAAGGCCGCAAAAATATCTGACACGATCTAACGGCTCTAGGAATAGAGTTGTATCCGATATTTCTGTGGTTCTCAGATATATCATAGTTTGTTTGTGCGCTCGTTCATCATCATCATCATCATCATATCAGCCGAAAGACGTCCACTGCTGGACATAGGCCTCCCCTAGTGAGTGCCAAATTGACCGGTCCTGCGCCACCCGCATCCAGCGGACTCCCGCTCGTTAACGAGCTATAAAACTGTTTTGTATTTGTATTTATCTCATGTAAAGTGAATTGTAAATTCTTACGAGAATAAATGATCTTAAACCATAATCATATATTGATGCCGGTGACTGTACTCGTAGAGTTACACGGTAGAGTACAGTTATTTTCTTGTATTTGTGTGCCGTACAACTTGTATTAGACAACACGTGGGCCTGTTGTCTAATACAAGTTGTATGGCAGTCAATATCGCTTAGTAGTTATTTGAATGTAAAAGCTCCCGGGTAAGTTGGATAACACGAGTATATTTATTAATTTCTAAATTGTACAAGTTATTCTTAACAATTAGAAGAGGGTTTCAGGTAGACGCATATTTCGGGGCAAGTATTGTCGCACGAAGGAATAGTGTAACCCGAGTCCTTGCCCGAGCCGTAGCACACGGCCGTGGTGTACCCGGTGTCGTCGTCGTCGCCGTACCCACTCACGTAACAGTCGTAGGCATCGCATGCGCTTGAGCTATCGCAATAAACACTCGAACTGCCCTTCTTTCCGTAGCATTTCCTGTTCTCGATTATATTACACATGAGGAGGCACAATAGTTTGTCCAGTTCACAGTCGTCGTCGTCGTCGTAGCATGTTTGCTTGGGGTAGCAGGATTGCGAAGGAATGAGGGGCGTGATCTTGGCCGGGATGACGAATTGACCGCCGGGGATAATGGGACCTGTTGAAGACGCCGTCGTCGTCCCGCACCGCTGGGGACAACAGGGGAACTGCTGACTATAAGCCTAAAAAAAATGTTAAGATTAAATAGTTAAGTAATGCTTGTTATCGAGACGATGATGAAATAATATTTAAAAAAAAACATGCATTAAATCGTTATATTAACTTAGAAGACAGACCTCAGATATAAGCAAAACCGTCGCTAGTAACTGTATTTTGAGTGATACCATTTTGATATCGGTTTTGACCTAATAAGACCTTACACTACTTTATATACTGAGAATTTCAAAAGTAAAATCGGTTACTGGGTAATTTTGTAACTAGGTCTTGGGTGGATTCGAGCACGTAATGGTTTTGTGAAAGATATGATTGCAAGTGGATATGTGCCAGCAATAGTGATGTTTGAGCAACGGCAGGACATTCCAACGCACAGTCCCGCTTCATCACACATCTGCATACCTAGCTAGTAACTACGACTATATCTATACACCTATCATTAAATCACTATAGACATTTTGACAAAAAGTTACGTATTATATTATACTTATGGATTAATGTTAAGAAAAAGCTTTCGATACATATTTCCACCGTATTGACCAGCGTGCTGTGTAACTTAAGACATAACTAGTTATATAACAGCTGTTATAAATCTGATGATATTATGTACCTAATGTTATTTAAGAATTACCTAAACTATTAAATATATATATATATATATATATATATACTGACATGTAAAACTATGTTTTATCAAGGACTAAATGAAAATGAAAATTTACACGGCTCTAATTAGATATTTATTTTGTTTTGGGAATAGGTAGGGTAGGTAAACAAAATGTAAGTAATGTAAATAAAATAGAAGTGATTTTATTACGTCTATGTAGTTAAGTATGTCAGCGTGTTCATTTATAAGACGGTGGTAGCGCGCCTTATAGACGGAGCTTTCCTACTGCATCGGGATAAAATGCATAGGTAGGGCCGTCTAACTGTATCTGAATTTTTAATTTTATTTCGATTTTTATGATTTTATATATTAACATTATTGAAATTTTAATTTGTAATGTAATGTGTTTTCGATTTTAATTTAGGTTGTTTTTTTAGCCTAATTATTTGTGATTTAATTTTTTGATGACATTGTGTATTGTAATTTAATTTAATTTTAATGTATTTAAATGAATATGAATGTAATTATGGATTTTTATCTGAAATAAATTATTATTACGTGAAAACAGTGAGCCAAATCGGATTTTGCTCACTGTTTTCACGCAGCAAAGTAGGTAGCTTTTTAATTTTGATGTCGAGCACTGTCATTTCATAGGTGGGGTTATTACAAATTCAGAATACTTGAACTTGATGAGCTCAGTCCCTTTCATTTCATTACGAAAAAGGAACATGACAGGAATATCATACTTCGACATTCGAATTTCAAAGTAGACCCCTAACCAGCGCGAAGCAAGTACCCCGTTTGAAAACACACTTTATAAGTTTAAATTACCAAAAATATATAAGAAGGAATGTTTTAAATTGAAGAAAAAAAACATGAAATATCTCAGAATAAAGTCTGTTTTGCTTAAATAGGTAATCATGAATTTTCATAGATTAGATTAGATTAGATTCATTTATTGCTCCTTGAAAATTGACATTTAATTTTACGAATTGTCTTTGTATATAAATAAAATGAATTCACAGAAAGCTCGTCAAGTACATTCAATAGAAATAGTTAGCAATTTTAAAACAATATTATCTTAATAATAATGTTAAATAATAATAAAATGTCAACAACTATAAAATTTAAAATTCGCTGACCAATTAATGATTCTAGTTTTAATAATCTTAATTTTTAAGAACGTAAGTATACCACAGATGCAGTTTCCAAAAACACGCCCGCGGCGCCCCGCCCCTTTAAAAAATCGCGCGCTGTAAAATTGTTTTTGATTGTATTAGGTATATTATTTTTCACTCTTGCGCTATTGATATTAGTTTTAAATATAAAGCGAATAGGATAAATGAATTCTAACTAGGAAATATAGTAAAATTAGTGAAGGCAGTATTAAATAACAATACGGCTAGTTTTTGGTGTGCACGCCAGACACGCGTAATAGCAACGCAACAGATGTGTTCAATATTTCTACATAGCTCGAAAATATGAGAATATGAGTGACAGTATCTTAACAATGATACTGTTAGCTTTTATTGCTGTGTTAGTGTCACGCGAGACTCGTATATTATAATGTACTAGAATGTGAATAACTTGAAAGGATACGGTTAAAGGTCGAATCTGTACGTACCTATTTTTTTTTTAATCCTCCAACTCCTAACCGTTGAGGAGTTGTACCTTCCATCATCAGCTCACCAACATGAAGTGATGACTACCAGACGCAAATACCTGAATAACTTTAGAAAATGCATGAAACATGTAATACGTGCCTGTAAAATTTGAGGGTTGCCCTCGATTTCCCTGGGATCCCATCATCAGATCCTAACTTGGTGAAAGTGGGACTATCTCAGGAGTATACATTTTCGAATAAAAAATTAATATTTAAAATCGGTCCACAATTGACGGAGAAATCGCGAACATACATAAATATATATATACAGTGGAACATATAACCTCCTCCTTTTTTGTCGTCGGTTAGTGTGTGGAGGCCTTAACCCTTCGTCATCATATACGAACTTTCAAATTTATAAGTTTTTAAAGGAACGTCTCGTCGGTACAACTCCTATTTCACCCCTATAGGGGGCAAGTTTAAAAAAAAATCTGAATAGATCTACATAATTATAAAAGAAACCTGCTGTCCCGTTTCTAGCCACAGTTTATCATTAAAAATCACACATTACTTATGTGAACTTTCAACCCCCATCTTAACCCCTTGTAATGCATGGACTACATCAGAGCAGATATGTTAATCGAATACACTAGCGCCAACTCCGAACGTTTTTCACTTTCTTACCTAAATTTGAGGGTGGCGGTAAAATGTGCGCCGACCCGAGAAGGTAGGCGCGAGGACAGGGCGAGTCTGCGAGCGGGTAGAGAATTCACCGTCGATGGAATTGAACACATAATAATTACGGTCAATGCCTTATTATTACGGTCATCATTTATGCGTTTTACGGACATTGAGCAAGCGTCCTGCTAAAAATACTTGTTGTGGTGTATGTGAGTGCTGTGAATCAAGGGGTAAGTGTTCATACTTATGGTGTTGGTCTGGATTCTGGGGTGCCTATATTTTGCTATTCGAACCGAGGGTGTCAGAGGGTCCTTATCATGTGACCTTTTGTCCGCAGCTTTTTGGAACGCCCTTTTTGGATGTGCGGAATTTGTTGACACCACGGCACTGCACAATCCTTTGTGTACGGAATACGGACTGATCTGCCTTTCGGTGTATACGGCATCTTTCGTCAAGTTGCTGTATGAGCGTTTGGCCTAGCGGCATAGACGGTCGGCTGCGAAGCGCGGTCGCCGAGTTCAAACCCCGGCTCATCCACAGTTTTTTCTTTTTTCTTTTTGTTTATTTACATTTATTTAAAGCTGGTATTATTGTACTTGGACGATTTTGTTGACTTGCTCACACGTTTCCCATTTTGTACTGAATAACTTAGTGTTTTTATTTTGATTGCATTTTTATTGTTTAATTTTTTTGTTAAGCACTTTGTCTTAATTTGTTTACGGTTTTTTGGGTTTATACTCCTTTTACACCTTTTTTTTATATAATTGTTTTCGCCTTGCAATTGCTTATTGTTATTTTGTTGGGGGTTCTGAATCACTATCATTCTGTTAAGTGTTAAGTTTTTTTGTTCCGGTTCACCTACGGTTTTATATTACAGTGTTGTCACCAACAATGCCTATTGTCTCACTCCAATAATAACCCAAGAATCCAACCCATGACATTGGCGCCCAACGTGGGGCATATTGGATTAGTGAAACTTTTGGCAGAGATTGGGCAGTAGAGATTACGTTAGTCTGTAAGACGACAAGTTATTTTGTTGAACACGTCCTATTTAGTAGTAGGTGATTACTAATTAGTAGGTGACCATGGATGTTAATGCCTTACACAAGGATGAGCTGGAATTTGAATTGGCATGCCGAGGCGTGTACGAATGCCAAAACGTGGCAACGATGCGGAGGTTCTTACGTGAAATGTTTAGGCGGGAAGCCTCCGGGCAATCTTCTGTCGTTTTGAAAGTCCCTATTGCGTGCATCGAAAATCCGGGCAGTGAGATAAGGTTATGCAGAAACAAGTTTACTGTTCTTGGTACACTCATAGCGGAGGTTTCCCACAATCCAGAGAGTTCCTTGATCAGGCGAATAAACACCCGACTAACACACCTGGAAAATCACACTAAGCTCATCGTACCTACGGAACAGGCTGAGATTGCCAGCCATTTGGCATTACTTAAGGACATCGATGAGGCAATATCATCCTTAAAGGCGATAGGCCAAGAGGACAGCGAACATGATGACAGTATCTCAGAACAGGACAAACTGGCCCTGCATCAGTCGCTAGGAGATGAGGCTGCCAAGATACTAGAGAACTTAGGTATGAATAACGGTGCTGACACGGGTACACCGAAACAAGAACAAGCCTCGCATGTGTATGTATCCCCAGAATTACCATCTGGAGAAAGGAACTCGATAAATGGACGTCCGGTTTTAGGTAAACCTCCGGAGACAGATATGGAAGCTAATCAGAGGGAACCTCGATGGAACGTGCAAGGTGCAGCTCCAAGAGATCAAATTCATACTCAAGGTCTACAGAGATCATCTACGATAGATCAAGACTTTTATAAACGGAAATTAGTTCCAATCAAAGACTGGGGAGTGAAATTTAGTGGCGGGGGCGCAGTAAGCATCAACGCCTTCCTTGAAAGAATCGATGAGCTCAAAGAAGCACGAAATGCTGACGATGACGACTTATTTCGTTATGCTATAGATTTCTTTGAAGAAGAGGCACTCATTTGGTTCAGAGCCAACAAGAATGCCGTAACAAATTGGTCGGAGCTAGTGAAGCTCCTCGTAGACACATTTCAGAGACCCAACTATCAGGACGAGCTCTTGGAGGAAATTAAGGGGAGAACCCAAAGTAAACAGGAGAGCATTGTCATATATGTGTCCATCATGCAGAATATGTTTAACCGATTGCCTGTACCACTTACAGAACTCCAGAAATTGGTCATATTAAGGAGGAACGTGCAACCTTATTTTCAGAAGGAAGTGTGTCGAGATACGTTCAACACAGTCGCGGAATTTACATCGGTAATGAGGATGATTGAACATACCAAGTTGAGCTGTGAGAGTTTCAGGGAACCCACGCTAACTGGTCACTCATTAGAGCGGGATCTGGCATATCAAGGCTCGGGATTGTCCTTGCGGTACGGTCATAATGATGTTGTAGCCATCGGAAATAACTTGCCCTCTCAGTCTAAATGCTGGAATTGCAGAAGCCCAGGACACCGATTTAGAGATTGCAACTTGCCTAAACAAAGGCTTTTTTGCTATAAATGTGGGCGTTTCGGGAATACCGTTCAAAAATGTACGTGTAGTAAAACTATGGAGGGAAACGAACACTCGGAGTCGATGTCTGCCGATCGAACTCCGAAAAATTAGACGTCCTAGCGTCTGATGATTGGCAGCAATGGTTGAGTACAGTCTCGAAATATTTTTCCACGGGGGAAATTTGCAACATACACCGGGACAATAAGGATAAACGATTCTATGCCGATATTAAAATCTTAAATCAATCCTTTGTAGGTTTGCTCGACTCAGGGGCCACGATATCTGTGATCTCCCAGGATTTCAGCAGAAAAATGATGAGTTTAGGGTTAGCAGTACACAAGGTGAACAGTGAAAGGGTATCTACTGCTGATGGCACATTCCACTCAATCGACAGGGTTGTTGACTTACCCATACAATTTAAAGACATGTATAAGGTGGTTCCGTTTTTCGTAATGGACCGGCTGAAGCACGATATCATATTAGGGATGAATTTCTTTGAGTCATTCCAGCTAGTAGTTGGGGTCGAAAGCGGGTCAAGAAACCTTGCCGAAGTCAGTGTGGCACATCCGGTAATCTCGCGCGAGGAACTAACTAAGGATCAAAGTGAATGCTTGAACCAACTATTAGAAGTCATGAGTGCGGAAATAGGTAATGGATTGGGACGGACCTCCTTGATCGAGCATAGGATTGATACGGGTAACAATTTGCCAACTAGTCAGAGACAATATCCCTTTGCACCTCCAATAATGAGGGAGTTAGAAAAAGAAATTCAAGATATGCTTGAGAATGGCGTAATAGAGCCATCGTGCAGCTCTTGGCGATCACCAGTCTTGCTAGTGAGGAAAGCATCTGGTAAGAATCGCTTATGTTTGGATAGTCGTCAGTTGAACAAGCTGACCGTAAAGGATTCTTATCCTCTTCCAAGAGTCACGACAATTTTGGATAGTCTGAAGAATGCAAAGTTCCTGTCAACGATAGATCTGCGTTCGGCATTCTGGCAGATACCACTGGAGGAGACGAGTAAAGAGAAAACAGCATTCGGTCTTGCAGGAATGGGGCTTTTTCAATTCAAGGTTATGCCGTTTGGTCTAAATAATGCCTCCCAGACACAACAACGTTTAATGGATCGCTTGTTCCCTCCGGAGTACGAAGGGAAGGTATTTACATATTTAGATGATATAGTGATTTGTAATGATAACTTTGAAGACCACTTGACGTCATTAACCTTTGTGAAGGATCAGTTGAAGGAAGCGGGACTGACCATAAATCCTGAAAAATGCGTCTTTGCGCGTCCATCTTTGAAATACTTGGGGTACATTGTGGACAAGGATGGACTGCGGACAGATCCGGACAAGGTGAAGGCCATATTAGACTACCCTCGACCTACCACGTACACGGAGTTGAAACGCTTCATTGGCTTAGCAAGCTGGTACCGTCGTTTTGTACAAAATTTTGCCATTGTAGCAGCACCCTTACACGATTTGACTAAGGGGGGAAAAAAAGGCAAAAGGGTCGTGTGGAATGAAGATGCACAACAAGCCTTCATTAACCTAAAAACGGCTCTCACCTCCACACCAGTAATGAGAGTTCCTGACTTTACTAAACCCTTTTCCGTTCAATGTGATGCCTCAAACAGAGGCACAGGTGGAGTCTTAATTCAGGAAATAGATGGCATGGAAGCACCGGTGGCTTACACTAGTAGAAAGCTCACAGAGAGGGAATGTAGGTACTCGGCATCCGAGCGGGAATTACTCAGCGTGCTGCATGCAGTTGAACAGTTTAGACCATACATTGAAGGGAGCCATTTTAAGGTAATTTCGGACCACAGTGCTCTCCAATGGCTACACCGCAATAAGGATCCACATGGACGACTAGCGAGATGGGCAATGCGGTTGCAGCAATTTGACTACGAAATAGTGCACCGGAAAGGGAAGTATAACACAGTGCCGGACGCATTATCGAGAGCCGTGGTTGAAGAAATCGATTTGCTAGAAATTAAAGCAGAAGATAAAGATGAATGGTACAGAGCGGAGGAAGAAAAAGTAGCTGCAGGAAAAAATGAGCCGGGTTGGGAGATAAGTCAAGGGCGGTTATGGAGGTATTTTAGGCTCAGGCAATTTCCAAACGACAACGATAGCTGGAAACTAGTAGTACCAGAAAAGCTGCGAGATCAAATATTAAGAGAATGTCATGACGACCCCACCGCAGGTCATTTTGGGGTCAAAAAGTCAGTTAATCGCGTCAGACAACAGTACTTCTGGCCTACATTGATTCAAGACGTAAAGAGTTACGTAAGAAAATGTGAAGTGTGTGCCAAATACAAACCGTCACAATTAAAACCGACTGGACTGATGGGAAGACAGAGGCAGGTATCAGAACCTTTTCAAATAATCTCCATGGACCTAATGGGGCCCTTCCCAAAGTCAAAAAAGGGTAACACTATGCTGCTGGTAATTTCGTGCTGGTTTAGCAAGTTTTGTCTTCTTTTTCCGCTACGAAACGGGAAAGCGTCAGCTATAGCTCAGATTGTGGAGGAACAAATATTCCTAATGTACGGTGCTCCGGAGGCGATAGTATGCGACAATGGGAAGCAATTCGTATCCGGGCAATTCAAGGATCTACTATCTAACTACGGAGTAAAACCGTGGTACACGCCATATTACCATCCACAGGCAAATCCCACAGAGCGCGTGAACAAGGTGGTTGGAACAGCAATAGCATCTTATGTGGAAGACGATCACAGAGAGTGGGATAAGCATATACCCTATATTGGACATGCAATTAGGACGTCCGTTCATGAGGTGACCGGGAGAACGCCCTCTTTCCTGCTCTTTGGCAGAGAAACAGCTATCCGGGGTATGAAGCCATATACCTTTGAACACGGGGACCCCCTGACAGTGAACAAAGAAAGGTTTGAAAGGACTATTAACCTTCGTCGGGAGGTTTACAAGGATGTTTGCGAAAGAATGAGGTTGTCTCACGACGAAAACAGTAAAAGGTATAACCTTAGGCACCGCACGTGCGATTATAAAAAAGGAGACCTCGTGTGGAAGCGCACTAAGCATTTATCCAGTGCCGACAAGAAATTTATGTCGAAGCTAGCGCCCAAATTTGAGAAAGCCATAGTAGATAAAAAGATTTCTGAGGATATCTACCAACTGCGAAATCTTAGAGGCAAAGATTTGGGCAAGTGGCATTCGAGTGACTTGAAACGCATGATTTGAATCCAGTTGGATTCTCTCGAGGAGAGGGGATATGTAATGCATGGACTACATCAGAGCAGATATGTTAATCGAATACACTAGCGCCAACTCCGAACGTTTTTCACTTTCTTACCTAAATTTGAGGGTGGCGGTAAAATGTGCGCCGACCCGAGAAGGTAGGCGCGAGGACAGGGCGAGTCTGCGAGCGGGTAGAGAATTCACCGTCGATGGAATTGAACACATAATAATTACGGTCAATGCCTTATTATTACGGTCATCATTTATGCGTTTTACGGACATTGAGCAAGCGTCCTGCTAAAAATACTTGTTGTGGTGTATGTGAGTGCTGTGAATCAAGGGGTAAGTGTTCATACTTATGGTGTTGGTCTGGATTCTGGGGTGCCTATATTTTGCTATTCGAACCGAGGGTGTCAGAGGGTCCTTATCATGTGACCTTTTGTCCGCAGCTTTTTGGAACGCCCTTTTTGGATGTGCGGAATTTGTTGACACCACGGCACTGCACAATCCTTTGTGTACGGAATACGGACTGATCTGCCTTTCGGTGTATACGGCATCTTTCGTCAAGTTGCTGTATGAGCGTTTGGCCTAGCGGCATAGACGGTCGGCTGCGAAGCGCGGTCGCCGAGTTCAAACCCCGGCTCATCCACAGTTTTTTCTTTTTTCTTTTTGTTTATTTACATTTATTTAAAGCTGGTATTATTGTACTTGGACGATTTTGTTGACTTGCTCACACGTTTCCCATTTTGTACTGAATAACTTAGTGTTTTTATTTTGATTGCATTTTTATTGTTTAATTTTTTTGTTAAGCACTTTGTCTTAATTTGTTTACGGTTTTTTGGGTTTATACTCCTTTTACACCTTTTTTTTATATAATTGTTTTCGCCTTGCAATTGCTTATTGTTATTTTGTTGGGGGTTCTGAATCACTATCATTCTGTTAAGTGTTAAGTTTTTTTGTTCCGGTTCACCTACGGTTTTATATTACAGTGTTGTCACCAACAATGCCTATTGTCTCACTCCAATAATAACCCAAGAATCCAACCCATGACACCCTTCAAGGGATGAATTAGAAAAAATGCCCTTATCATTGTTTTTGACTGTACATTAGGAGTTGTACGAAGTTGTGAACGTCTAACTTTAAAAAGGGCATATTTTCCTATACAAACTTTCAACCCTTTTTTAATTTCCTCAGGGGATGATTTTTTATAATAACGCTAAATATATAATTTGTTTTGCTTTTTAATAAGGAACCTTCATACAAAGCTTCAAGTTTATAACTTTTTAAATGAACGATTTCCATATAACGGTTCAACCCCTATTTGACCCTCGTAAGGGTTTAATTTCGATAAATCCTTTCTTAGTCTGGCGAGAAGCGGTTACTTTTACATATTATAAATTCAAGGCATGTACATCTTACAGCGTTGCGTGTTCATGAAGGAAGCGACGTTGCTTAGCTACAGACAACGTTCAAACATGGTTTAAATTTAGAACAGATAAACTATATGTATGCAACTGTACATAATTAGGCCTTAAAACACTCGTGTGATCCTATTATGAAACTCGCTGAAGCTCGTTTCATAAACGCACACTCGTGATTTAAGGCCTCTCATTATGTACAGTCACATAATAGTAGTTTATGCTACTGATACATAATGAGAGGCCTTAAAATACGAGTGTGGTTTTATGAAACGAGCGTAAGCGAGTTTCATAATAGGATCACACGAGTGTTTTAAGGCCTAATTATGTACAGTTGCATACACTACTTTATCTAAACACATATCATAAGCGCTCTATGATGGGTTCAGAAGCCGTAGGGAAATGACCTGCATTGCTAATAGTGCTACCTGTACAATATCTATAGACTATAGATATTTAAATAATGCAATAAAAGTAAATTTGAACAAATACAGAAACAAATTATTTATTGTAATAGTTATAATTCACATTTACATTGGAACAATGGGATATATTTAATGGTCCTGGTTGTATTGTAGTGGGATGGTCTTGGTTTGAAGTTGCAGAGCTTGATGGCATGTTTATATTTATGATTTCTTTATTTTGAATTGAATTTAGTATCTTGTTTGACAAGACGAATATTTTTTTTAAATCATAGACAAACGAATGAAGTCCCTATTCTCATGTCACTCGAGATCAAATGTCATGCGGTTTATATTAAAACATACTGAATTGACGTTTTGTATCGATAACTGTTTAAATATCTAGAGACACTAGAATAGATACCCACTTGAGTTTTGACAGCTGTTCCAAATTTAAACTCATAACGATACCGATAATCTGTACTATAATAACATTACAGTACATATTTTACCTACTACCACAGACAAGAAAGTTGTCATAGTAAAATTGGTTGTAATAATGCTGGTCATTACCGACGGTTTCTGAACGCATTTTAGAGCACTAATGATATGTGCGTAGATAAACTACTATTATCTACTTACATACTATAAACTCGCTAAAATGCGTTCAGAAACTGGCAGTAATGACCAGCATTATACCAATAAGATTTATAAAAATAAATTACTTGTATCTGGCCGTAGGTAATTTTGTACGTATTTTCATTAAAATATCGATATTGATAAAGAAATGACTTTCAAATGTCGAAGCATGGCCCAGAGGTCAGAGCAAATCATGACCAACTTGATTTTGTTTTGGACATCTAATTGGTCACGATTTGAAATCTAGTCGGCCATGGCGGTGCAATGGCGGTTATTCTAATGGTTCCCGAACACATCATTGAGGATTTATGATATGTGTGTAGATAAAGTAGTAGTGTATTATATGTTGCCAACAACGTCCACGTTTAAAGAATATACTTATGTTACAATCTTCATGCTTATTTATATCTTTAGCAGTTTGGCTGAGGTCTGTCTGTCAATCGGTCAGTAACGCAAGAGTTTTATAATATGTATAAATGACTCCCTACGTCCAACTTTTAGTGATATTCTGGGTGGACCATGTAACAGGAGCAAATATTTAAAAGGACGCTACCTAAGAGCATCTGCAGTAATCCCTTGGGTCCAATTTTTTTTGTTTATTTTTTTATTTATGAGAAATTTTGATCTAAAGTTATGACCTCCAAGTAATCCCAACCCACAAGTGACCCAAAACGTAAGTGAGGAAACTGTTTAAATTTTTCAAAAATAATAGACGCAGCTTAAAAAATCTGAGACTTTTTTCTGGTGCTAAGGGAGGTTATATTCCTATCACCAAAAAAATAATCAGGCATTTCTAAAATTTTCATCCATTCCCCATTGTAACATGTATTGGCTCGTCTTTGCGGGGGTTGTTCTGCCGTGCCCCCAGATATTTACGGAAGGGAGGATATGTGTATAATTTACACGGACCAGCAAAGAATGCACCAATGTATACCTACAGGTAGACTTAGAAAGTATTATTAAATGGTCACACGATAACGGTATTATTATAAATATGACGAAAACAAAAGGTATTATCGCCATCGTCCCCACATTATCAAAATAAATGTATGCAATATAATATGCTGGTCACGTATCATTACATGATTTGAAAGAAAATTGTCCCTATAGCACCATCACAATCGAGTTCGTACAGTCTTTTAACTCGGTTGACTATAGATAGAACATTTCATTGGAAATCACATGTGCAAACCCTGTTTATTATTGCGATACATTTATGTAAACTTCTATCGATTAAAAAAATCTGTGAATAGTAAAACCTTACGAATTCTTTACTGCGCCTAGTAGAATCACATAGATTATGGATTGATAGCCCCCATATGCTATCAACAAGCACAATTAAGGCGACGTAGGTTCAGAAAATGGATTTTAAAAAAATCGTAGCGCTTGTTTCGATCATAATACGGCTGCCCTAAATTTAATTAGTAATCTTGAGGCCTTTCTCGAGGGACTATAGCTATTCGAATCCTAATATTTTGACTTTCGCTTGATAGAAAAAAATCACGAACATAGGTCTAAAATACACTTAAAACATTCGTAACAAATGGGGAATGGATGAAAATATCAGAAGTGCCTGATTATTTTTTTGGTGATAGGACCAGAAAAAAATTCCAGATTTTTAGGTGCGTCAATTATTTTTGAAAAATATAAACAGTTTCCTCTCGTTTTGGGTCAAGGACGGTCAATAGACACTTTCCTCGATCCGTCTCATCAGGTAATGACAAATATAGCTGCTGCAACTTTCAATATCATTGTCAGTATCAGGTGTCAGTTTACCACAGATATAGTACATTGTTGTAGAGGCTAGAAAGTAAGTAATAGACGGACGAGTTAGTTCGAGGGCCGATGCGTAGCGGAGGCCCTCGAAAGTACGAGTCCAGCTATTGCACTTTCGGCCGAGGCTTAACATAGTGCTTTTCACGCCTACTGCAAGGAAATTGCAAATAATTATAATTTTAAATCAAAATTAAAGATCACATAATATTAAACAGGCTCGCTTGCCTCGGAGGAGGAGCACACGCACCGCGACCGCGCGCGGTGCCCTGTGATTGGTCGATCGCTGTTCATCGTCGAAGTCATAGATGGCCTGTTCGTGCGACGTCCAACTAACCCCAGCTTTGAAGTCTGAATTCTTACCATCTTTTGCCACATTTCCGAGCAGTGGCGTGAAAGTTGAAGTATTTTTTTGTAATATGAGACGGATGGAAAAGTGTTTTTATGAGCCATAGAGCAAGGAGTTTTCGACGATTTATTATCGGTGTCATTGTATTTGAGTTAGTGCCTATCAAAGAGTAAAGTAGTGCCTATAATAAATGGCAGATAACGGTACAGGAGTAGAAAAAATATGTTATAATATTCATAATCTCTTACAAGTGTTGAACAAAATTGAGGTTCTAAATTCGTAACTGTACGCTTGTAAATTTGTACTTACATACCTACTCGTATCACCTGCGCGTCACTAATGATAGTGAAAATGGCATTATGTAACATTATAGAATAGAATAGAATAATTAAGCGTGACAATAAATGAACATGGGTACGTAGTTAGAGCAATTTTTACCCTGAGCATAAAAAATAACAGCAATCAAATGGATCTCTCGATTCTGAATAGTTTTCGTGACACCAAATAAAATAACCAATAATGTTGAATTTTCTCGAAAAAGGATTAATAATATAGTCACATGGAGAAAAAAGTAACACAAAACAATAAATAATCACAAAGTTATGAGTGTCCGAAGTTTAAAGACGGGCATAGTTAAACTTAATTCTAATCAGTCTTCATCGTCGTATTCTTCAGCGCTGTAATCTGAACTTTCATTGCTGTAATCTTCTTCTTCCAAAGTTTCATCGATAGGTTTTTTCAATCGCTTATTTTGATTTATTCCACGAAAATGATGAGTCATGTCAGACAGCATACCAAAGTCAGTATCAAATTGATCATAATGTTTTTTATTCCCATGTTTGTACCTACTGTAGGTGCGAGACCTGTCCTTTTTATTTTTATAGTCACAACAGTTATTGCTTTTGTCTGTTAGAAGTTGTAAAAGTAGCGGTAGCAATGTTTTGACGGCGGTTTGTTTCGAAGGTTGTTGTTGATCTTGGCTGGCATATCTAATATTTGTAGGAGCTAAATAATCTTGTTTAATAGGATTTTGTGATAAAAGATGTGTCAGCAAATCAGGCAACTGCGGGTTTTGAATGATATTATCGATTGAATTTTGTATTGGTATCGGCCTTTGTATCGGTACTGTTGGCTGTACCGGTGCTGGCATTTGCATCGGTACCGTATTCTGGTTTGGTACCGTATCCTGACTCGATACCGTATTCTGGCTCGGTACCGTACTCTGGATCGCTACCGTACTGTGTGTCGGTACCGTATTCTGTATCGGTACGGTTCGCTGTATTGGTCCTGCGCTCTGTTGTGTCACCGTACTCTGCATGGGCATTACACTCTGTATTGGTAGTGCACTCTGTGCTGGCCCTATACTCTGCATTGGTACCGCAGTTGGGACCGGCACGAACCGCATCCGCATGCTTGCTGGACTCTGGACGTTCGACGGCTGCAATTGTGCCAGAGAACACGTTTGGTGCGATTGTTGCTTTAGTGGCGACGCAGGGGAAGGTTGTAGTGTAGCCATATTACACGAGGAAAACTGCGTCGGCAAAGCACTTATAATGTATGGCGATTGTGAAGGCCTGGCACCGGAAAACTGTGGCGTAAAACTAAGAAAAACAGGTGACTTTCCTACAAATCCGATTGCATCTTTTGTTTGTTGGTTCGTCGCTTGACCTGCGCCAGTATTCAATTGCAGCACATCGTTTGGTGAAGCATTTGTCAAGTTAAAGAAAGAAGTATCATAACTCATAGACATTGGATCAGGTGCATCCTTACTATTAATGATTGAAAATGTAGGTCCCAGCCCATCATATGCAGGGTTATTCACAAACTTAATGCTCGTTATTGTGCCGCCAACAGGATATAAAGTACTTGTGTTTAAATTGACCTGCTCCAAATCGTTGACAGTTTTCAAATCTAAGTTGTCTTCGGAATCTGTCGCTTGATCTGTGTCGGTGACATTCTGTTTTTGAGATTGTTGTTTTATGGCTGCCAATTTGTGCGACGCGACGGCTATTAAATTGTTTGCTTCGTTGATTTGTTGTCCAAGACTTAACTGTAAATAAACGAAAAAAATTTAAACTTATGTTACACTTAATGTTTTTGGCATATACAGTGGAATATTCTATAGCGCACTGAAGACCTTTAGAGCTAATGTTTTAAAGGAGTGTCATAAAGTTTGCCGTAGAGAACTTCCGTTTAGGCCTGCAACACACTGGCGCGGCCTGCGGTGGCGGTCAGTAGTAAATTTGACAGCTAATGACAAGTTAAGGCCTGCATCACACTGGCGCGACCAGCGGTGGCGGTCTATAGTAAATTTGACAGCTAATGACAAGTTTACTATTGTCCGCCGCGGCCAGGCCGCGCCAGTCTATGAGAGGCCTTATACGGTATCTATAGGGGCAACCGCTCGGTGACGTCAACTAGGTGGAACAAGTCAAACGTTCATTTCCGTTTTTTTTCGACTAATTGTCACTCGTCTTTTTTGACCCTGTCTTCTCTCCGACCATATTTGTTATTTGCAAATAATATTTCGAGAAAATGTCAATTTCAATAAATTTTCTTGTCTGACACTGATACAATGTTCGTAATTAGAAAACCGTAATGATAGCTTTTGGCAAGGGCCCATTCGATGAGACATTTAATTGTCTTATCTTGACACTTCACCACTATTATTGAACTGAAGTTTTCGACCTTATTGCATTGTGAATGTTCTGACAACATTCGAAGGAAATGGGTCCCAAATTAAAGTTCGTGACCTATACACGATGATTTTTTATTTGTGAACAGAAACCAATTTTTCTAAATCAGTAATTGATTCCGAATACAATTAACTCGTAGTGACGATTTTTTTTCCTGAATAAAATGTAATTAGGAATTACTTTTTAATGAAAAATCATTGTCACCGTAATGGTAGTTTAAACCTATGAACATAAAACCTCCTTGAAAAAATTGTTTCATAAGCCAACCTACAAACCAATTGTGTCCAATTATTAAATTGAGAGTAATAAACTGGCATTTGTCACATGCATGACAACTTTATTGACGTAAGACCTGTCAAATTTCCCGCCAGAGCGCTGAAATTTGACGTATGTATGTACAACTTTACAAAATTTGGGGTGACCATACATTCAGAGCATATTAGTGTCAAATTAGTAAATATAATTAACTAAACAGTAATTTAGCGATGTAATTGCGTGAGACCTCTCCATTGGAGTCTGTTTTAACTGGTTAATAATATTTTTCAATTCCTGATTACGGATTAAAAATCAGCGTGTATATGCCTAGGTTGTCGTTCAGATTAATTACGCAGTTGTCTGTTACAGGGATCGGATACCGGTATTTTCACCGTACAAATATACCGGTATTATTTCGTTCCATTTCGTTCTTTAGTTTATAATATCATTTTTGATCAGGCAGTCTAATAATACGAAAATGTTATCTAAATAGATGATAGAGTCCTACATTAAGAGCTTAAAATAATTCAAAATATTAGACTACTTCGGGGATTATTGAAAAAACCGGTTCCGATCCCTGGTCTGTTATCGAGTAGTCGTTCTCCCTACTTTCTACTCAATTGCACTACGGTAAGCTGGAAGAGAGCCCTTATGGGGATAAGTTGGCCTTTGACTTTAATCTTTATATGACATACCTTTAACCTATAATGTTATTTATTTATTTATTCAATAATTTACATACATACAGTCTTACAGTAAAACCAAAGCGCCCATAATGTTAGGACTTAAAATTCAAACAGGTACATGGTATTGTGTACACTACAGTGCTTACATACACCTATGCTTATATTAATACCTTACATAAAAATAAATATTAGGGCTCCTTTCCTATCAAATGGACGTAACGTTGAAACAAAGGCTATTTTGAAAGGCGTGATGACAAACCTGGAGATGCGCGGCGAATAGCGCGGCGAGCAGGCGTAGGGGCGCCATCGCCATGGGTGCGGAGCGGACTGCCAGGCGCGCCCGCCGGCAATATTTTATATGCCAGGGCCCGCGCCGCCTATCGCAGCTGCACATCTGACACAATCTCCAATCATTCTTTATCGTCTCCTCTGCTCTGAATCTATCTTACTGTCACGTTTCAAACCGACCAACATGATGGAGCAATAGTTATGCAAGCGCTTAATAATTAACATGATGCACAAATCATGCAGCGATATGTTTACCTGGCCACAACATTTTCTCGAAAATAGTATGAAATTTTCCAACATCAGTGAAGATAGTATCCGAAAGTGACTCATCCTGGACAATTACTATAAGTGTCCAAGAAAACGCAAATTGTCCAGGAAGTAAATATGTAAATCCCATTAGGCCTGCATCACACTGATGCGGCCTGCGGTGGCGGTCAATAGTAAATTTGACAGCTAATGACAAGTCTATTACTATTGAGCGCCGCGCCAGTCTGTGAGAGGCCTTACGTATCATAATATTTAAATGTAGAACATTTTTAGGGTTCCGTACCTCGAAAGGAAAAAACGGAACCCTTGTAGGATCACTTTGTTGTCCGTCCGCCCGTCCGTCTGTCAAGATCCTTTTTCTCGCGTGGAGGTAACAAGCTAAAATTTATATCAAATACTCAGGTCTACTGTCCCTTGGAGCTGTGAAAAAATCAAACTTCTAAGCCAACGCAATCAAAAGATACAGCCGTTAATGCCGCAAATTTCCGCAAATCCCGTGAACTCAGAATCTTGAAATTTGGTACGAAATAACGTCTTATAGCACAGATAAAGGAAAAATTGCGAAAACCGTACATTTTTTGTTACATCATATAATAAAAATATTTTTAATCATTTTAAAGTTACTACCCCTTTAATCATGAACGCGTCGAGGTATTAAATTAAAATTCATATTAAATAATCAGGTTTATAATACCTTTAAACTGTAACAAAATCAAAATCAATGGGTGAAATTTTACTTATATACCTGCGGTTTGTACAGAGCCCTCGGTGCGCGAGTCCGACTCGCACTTGGCCGGTTTTTATTATTATTAAAGATATACTAAGGAAGTTGTTGACAGTGAGGGACCATAGAGGTTGGCGTGTCCGTATTGCACTTCGATTGTACGAAGTAAAATAGAGGAAAATTCAGTTCAATCTTGTTTTTTACTATTCTAATACTAAATAGCAATTGTATCCAATAGCAGGAGAAAACGAAGGCTAAAATAAAATATTCACAAGAAATATAAAACTAATACGAAATTTATGTATTTATTCTATTGGGGTTGTGGCATAATACCAGTATCTTAAACAACATAAAGCAATTTAAAAAAGTCGCACTAATATTTGGCGGGATTGACTTCATTGAAATAAAATATTTAGTAAGAAATAACATTGGTAAATATGAGATCTGATGAATCAGATTATTTAGATTGCAGGAATAATTTGCTTCCACCTGAGATATATTTGCACAATTATGAAAAGTTCATGAAGTGGAAAACTTTGATATAAGTTAGTCAGAAAATTTATTTATTTTTGAGAAAAGCACTATACATGTTTCGACCATAGGTGCCATCCTGGCCTCGCAGTGCTGCTGGCCTGCTCTTTGCAGTAATGTACTTCTTTCTTACTTATTTTACAAATTATTATACTATTTGTGATTACCTACGCGTTTCTGATTTAAAGCTAATCTTATAAATGTGAACCTCTAAGTATGCCCATATTTTGTTTATTTATCCTTAGATGGGGTCACACCATATTTTAGTATCTCGGTAAATGCGTATACCTAGTCCAGAGAATTGGTAGTTAAGTCGTGGATCCATTTCACGGTCTTCTTCGTGCTCCTCGTCGCAGTCGCAAGTGCGAATGTTGATGATCTGCGTAGACTGACTGGACGTGGCGGTCCTCCGCCGTCGCGCTGCCGCTGCTGCTGCCGGGCTCCCCCTCACCGGACTCTTCTCGCTTCTTTATTGCCGCCGTAACCGAAATACTTGGCCGTAATAATTGGGTTATTAGTCTGGGTAGGTATAGGATAGGGTATCGGGATGAAGGTGTACTCGGCCCGGTTGCAGAAGTTGCAGGGCTTGTTCCTGGTAGCGAACACCAAAATGGCCAACCAGCAGGCCTAGGTCGCGGGCGCTGACCGCCGCCGGCGCAGGCGGCGGTCGCGAATGCCGCAGGTAGCACAAAGGGCGCAGACTCACCTGCCTGTCAACACGATTAATAAAATAAAAACGTAGTCCGGTTTTTTAATTTCCCCTTTAAACTACAAGATTACCTTCATATTAAAATATCAATGCCGCAACCAGTGTGCGCATATGAACAGGTATAAATTTGATTTCTATCGCGTATATGTTTACTTGAGAGTTTAAATATTATAAGTGAATAGTTTCATCTACACAAAAATTATCAAAAGCAATAGTTAACTGACTATTCATAAGCAATATAATGACGTATACAAGATTGAATATGAGTTTTATATTACTTCTCGGTTACAATTACAACACTTAGGCTGGGCTGCAAAGTGATGTAACTAGGGATTGCAGATGGGCTCACAGTCTGAATTCATTCACTGAATCATAATCTGTAACACTCACGAGCAAATAAAACGGTACACTTTTTGCTGCATTGCTACCAGAGGGTGTACCTTTTTTTCTCTTGAGTGATTCAGATTATGATTCAGTGCATGAATTCAGACTGTGTGAGCCCAGCCTTACGATAGTTTTATTATTAGTATCTAATCTAATGAAAGTCTATAAGTTTTCTTTTCTTGGTAATTGCTGACTAGTATTTACGAATGTATTGCGAATGTAGACATGAAACTAAAAATGTATGGCAACCATCTACGCAGTAGCGTATCTAGAGGGGGTGGAGGGGAGGCAAAATGCTCCATTTAAAAATTCCTAATATGTACCTTATTCCGAAATTTTATTTACAATCAAAATATTCCAGTTTTACTAATATTACACTATTTACAATCTATCACAACTATCAGAGTGGAGCGAGAATAGCGAGATGGTCTTTGGGCGCTCTTTGACGCTTTCATGATAGATGATCTACGTTTAGGTACTTTACTTCCTTCAATCTGATGACGGGCATGACGCTAACACGTTGCATGCGACATTTTAAACACATAATGTGTGTAGAAAAAAAAACACTCAAAAAGTAAGTATTTTACAGTACCTACACATGGTGTTACTTTCCCGCACTAGTGCGGAAATGAGCACTTTCCGTGCATATGTTGAAACTTTAAAGAGCCGTATGTACTGTAAAACGTTGTACGATACACGTGCGAATAGGTAATTCGCAACTCGTGTCTATCTTAAGCTACAGCACCGTAAGCAATTTGGAAATGTCCAAAGTCGGTAGCTCTGATACCAAAATGAAGTGAGTAGGTGTATTTTTTTAATAACAATAAATCTCATAACGATACACTTTATGGAAAGAATCACCTACTCAAGCAATTAAAACCTTGTTATTACTATTTGCAGGAACTATAATAGTTATTTACGATACAAGTGCAGAAAATAGGAAATTCGCAACGAGTGGCGATAAATTAAAACACGACCGAAGGGAGTGTTTTAAATCGACACGAGCTGCGAATTACCTATTCGCACGTGTATCGTACAACGTTTTACAGTACATATGGCTTTAAAGTTTCAACATATGCACGGAAAGTGCTCATTTTCGCACTCGTGCGGAAAAGTAACACCATGTGTACTGTAAAGTATCTTTGTAATCGCATGTATTATTCTAGGATTGCAAACTTCCTTATGCAGTTTACTGTATATCTCTGAAACATGACTCACATTGCAATATGTTTAGGTTTTTTATGAATTGACAGGCTAAAAACTGATTATGTTTAAACTTTGGAGCTTGTAGACTAGAAGTACCTTAGAATTATGTTGGTCATCAGTAAGTGTATCGGTGACAAAACTAAGAAACTGACGGGCAATAGTTCTTAAAGTAATAGTTCAAATTGAATGTTATTGAGAATATATGTAAGCCATATTATGCCCTATACGTAACTGAAAATTCAGGGTTCTAGCTTTATCCAGCACAAAATTACAGGATGTTGAAAATAGCCTGAGTGGCTTCGAGAAAAGGATGGTACGCCCGTGCTCTTTGTTTTACTCGACTTGGCGGGGGCACTACCACCGCAGGTGTTCCAATTTTAATTAAATGTTGTTGACATATTTACTTTATCCATCGATAACCCTCTCCTACGTTATTGTTTGCATCATCAAAGATTACAATACTTATATGTAGATATTGCTGAGACAAACCACACGTCAATACAGGTGCCACTTTCCACTAGTATGAGGTGGTTATTTACCTGATTCCACACATTAGAACGGTATTGTTATGTTACCGCGACCAAATACTATTTAAAATGTCCAAAGTATTCGGGGGCATCGTCAGCTGTCGAGTGGCAATAAACAAATTTGGTCGTTTGGGGGATATTTCGGGAGTCACGCCATCGCCACCAGTAATAACGGAAGCACATTTCCGAAAGGAAACACTGCCTTTTATGTCCCTTTATGAGTTCGGAGTACACGGAGACAGATTGCTCGTTCTTTAAAACACCGTCAACAGAATGACACCTCGTAAATCGACCGAAATAGTAGTCGGTGTAAGATAAACTCTGTGTAATTTGTTATATTTTCTTAGCACTGCCGTGTGATGCTGGGTGTATCAGTAGGTAATTATATAATTAGGTTACTAGTTAAAATCATAATGTGAAATTTATTAAAATATAGGGGCAGAGGGTTTATCTCAATAGCACCCAATTTTGACCGACATCCAGCCTATTTCATACATAAGGTTTGAGGATTAGACCCAGCTTACCTGTAAATATTCGTTGCTAGTCCAGCTGGGTACAAAATGGCGTAGATATAGTCAGCAGCAGAAACAGATACATTGGGCTGCATTATTTTAATAATAAGGACTCGTACGAATTAATTTGATTGGTATGCGTAGTCCGTAGATAAGTACTTCTATTCTTGAATTGCTAACAGGTATATTAGTCTGAAACATAGTGCACGGAGCAGACGCAATGTGAACCTCGTAACATCCCGACATGAAACAGTGAGGAAACACAAACGATTACACTGCCGTTGAGCAAGTCTCTGCTATCTGTAATCCCATCTAATTGCTTAATGAGCGCATCAACAGTGATAAGCGCACGTGTGGACGATAGAGGCCGTTGGCCGCGAGGCGCGCGCTACCTGACACGACGCGGCCAAAACACGACTCGTAATCAGCACTTTGTCTCCAAACAATGTGCATTCAGCAACTAGTATCCAGTGATGTGCAGATAACTACATTTCTGGCAGTACCAACGCTTTATTTATTCAGAGACGACTGCCAATTATCAAAATCGTACTAGAGGTTAAAATTTACTCTAACAAAAATTTGCACTTCAAAAGCTATACGCAAACAGATAACGGTTTCCGGAAACCCACAATATTTTTGGACAAGCTATCCAACGTCACCCCGACTGTGTGATTGACGACAGAAGAAAATAAACCCACTTTACATGCAAGGGAGGTACCTACCTACTTACAAAAAAAATATTATAAAGATTTTAGTTACCTCCTGTACCTACGGCATGATTGACATTTATACCCAAGCCAAATCACAGTTTTCTAGTAACACTGGTTGCTGAGATAAGCTGCAGGTAGGCGGACGTGGCGAAAATATACAGGTTCCTTTTGTTGACTAATATATAATTTATTTTTATTTGACGACTGGTTAGCCTAGCGGGTAGTGACGCTGCCTCTGAAGCTGAAGGTGCTGGTTCGAATCCCAGTAAGGGCAAATATTTGTGTGATGTGCATGAATATTGGTTTATGAGTCTTGGATGTTTTCCTATATATTTAAGTATTTATATATTATTATAAATATATCGTCGTCTAGTACCTATAACATAAGCCTTATTGAGCTTACTAGGGACTAATTCGATTTGTGTAATTTTTTGTCCCTTAATATGTATTTATGTATTATTATTTAGTTTGGCATAAGATTGTTGACATCCAAATCCATTCCATGGCTTGTAAAAAATAATTGTATCAATTTTAAAAGTAGATTTTTCTGTAATTCATTATGTACCTACCTAACAACTATAAACCCTAGATACTGATAAGATGATAATAACTACCTTCTGTGCGTGTGGTGCGCCGCGTTATCGGTCGCGTCGAAAAGCTAGCGTGTGGGCACAACATAGCTAGCTGGTCCCTAAATTTTGTCATAATTATGACACTATGGCATAGGCAATAATATAATATAGGATTCACTGACAAGATTGTTCTTTTTGGTCTTATTGTAGCTGGCTGTCCACCAAAAACATTAATACCGGTTAATAAAAACATTGTGCTGGGCCAGTAGGTATTTCATAATCGATATTAGACAGAAGGGGACTTACACATAGTTTCTTTTCTCTGACATTCTGATGTTGATAGACAAAGACAGAAAAGTGGGGACGTGTTTCCGTATGTCAAATATAGCGGCGCGGCGGGATGCATTACCGGCGACGCCGACGAACTGACTTATGTATGCATGAAGCATACTAGACGATGTTAATATTGCATATCTTACATAATTTAGATGAATTGATTCATCATCATCACCATCACGTTCGTCCATTGCTGAAAGTAGATCTCCTTCATCTCATGCCAGCGTAATACTTTGGATCCTGGGCTTTCCCATTCAGACACTGCCAACAGTCGTCTATGGTCACCAAATCAGCATAAGGCCTACATCACACTGGCGCGGCCTGCGGTGGCGGTCCATAGTAAATTTGACAGCTAATGACAAGTTTAAGTATTACTGTCCGCCGCGGCCAGGCCGCGCCGGTCTGTGAGAGGCCTAATACCCCTGACTGCACTTCGTATGTATTTGATATCAAAATCGACCAATCAGGGCAGGACACAGCATTTCTCAAAACATTAGGTTACCTTTGTAATCTTTGCTATGATGATGTACCTTTCTAAACATTTGTCAATTTTAAGGTGACATTGGTCGAATACTTAAACACAGGCTTTTAACGACGTCTATATTTATGTGTATGATGACATATGTATATTATGATGATGATGATGTCCTCCCAGACGTATTCGTCGACGGCGACATCCTAATAAAATTATAATCTAAGGTTGAGTATTTATAGGTATATAATAAGAACAGAGTGCTTGTAGATAAAAATGATAGAGCTTTTTTATTAACAACATTTATCCAGTATTATGTGGAGTAGTACTTTTAACAGCAGCACATCGTTTCATATTTAACCTTTATATTGTTATTTATATTGGTTACCCAATAGGGTAGTTTCCTCGTGTTAAAATTCATAACGTAGTTTTTATATATGGATAGTAAACTATCTAATTATATCTATGAAAATTGCAACATATAAACAAAATCATAAAAAGATGTTGAACTTGAAAATTTAGAAAAAATATAAATATATCGTCCATGAGTAAATTAATACTGCCAACACTTTAATATTTTTTTTTTAAATAAATAAATAATAATTTATGACAACTATGCAACTAACCGCAGTATTTCACGACCAAAACAGCAATTTACTTGATTCTCCATACCGCGATTAGAACAAATGGAAAACGGTGAAGTCATACTTCTGTGTCAATTAGTATGAAGCGTTTTGGCTGCCGACGCCATCAGCCAGGTCCGTCTTTGACTCAATGTTTTGTCTACTTATGTCCTGTTATTATAGATAGTTGCTCCCATAGGTGCAAACATTTGTTCATCTCTAAAAACTGGTTCGAGTGACATCGAAAAAAATCGTAGGAATCATGCCTTTAATACTAGCCATAATACTCACATACGAGTATATACTACTTACTTAGTTACGTTCTCAGCTGCAGCCCGGCTAGCATAAGTTGACTCTCTACTCTATTCGCGCGCGTGATAGACTATCTGTCACTTTTTGACAGCATTAATCAAAAAGTGACGGACAGTCTATCTCGCCCGCGAATAGAGTCGAGAGTCAAGTTATGGTAGCAGGGCTGTAGCACAGTGGTTCATGCATGACTCTCAAATACAACGGCTTGGTTTCGAATATTAGCTAGAATTAATGCTAGATTCAATTAGTTCTGCGGAACGTAAGTAGGTACTTAACAAAATCTAACTAAATAACAAAATAATATCTATAACAAAAAAAAAATGGCAAAGATTTTAGTTAATCCAAGCCTATAAAAAATATATATGAAATTGAAATCAGATATATTATCGAAATTATACATACCTATTACTTTTTTATGGTTAAATATTACTTCATAAGGCTTGTTCACAAAAAAAGTAACCATCGAAAACTAAGTCTCCGCTGCCACCCAGTAGGTCTAGGTAATTCAAACCGCAATTAGACAGCCAACTGAGTATTATTTTTTATGTGTAAGAATCTAATATCCGTTCATTTTTCCTTAAAAGTTGTGAAATCCTACATAATGCCAGGCTTAAAGTGAAAATGATTGCATAGAAATGAATGTGTGTATACTTCTGGCATGATTTAAAACATTTTATGACCTGCATACGGTAATTAAGAGACTGGAAAGATATTCGCGGAACATTAATCGATTATGTATTTGAGTAAAGAAAAAAAAGAACCTCTATGACCCAAACGTGAAAATAACAAATCTAAGACTACAATCTAGAGATTTCGAAAGTTGGCAAAAATGGACAGCAGCTGATATAAATATCCATAACGCCACTCATCACGATAGGTGAAGTATTATTTTTTAAATTAAAGTCTTAAAAAAATACATTTCATAATGAAAACCTGAATTATACAACGGTGGTTATTTTTTTTCCTGAACATGCCTTATGTAGGTACATATATTTCCTTATAACAACAACGTGAATGAAATAGCTTCTACATGTCATTGAATAGGTACTTAATTAATAAGTTGCATATTGGTCCGACATTCCTTTTTATCTATAAGCCCGAAGAACGCAGGGAAACCAGCGGGGTAAAATATAGCCTATAACCATCCAAAAAGTCTATTCTACCCGCAGGTGAAAGAATTTCTGACATCCATAAGCGGTTCCGGATTATTACCCAATGACATACAAACTTCCAACCAAAGCTACAATGTCACAGACTTTGCCTCTTTATAATATTAGTATAGACGTAGGTAGGTTAATAAACTTACGAATAATTGCATAGGTATTTGAGTACTTTAAAAATCCCTAATCGTAGCGATCTTTATTTTGTATTTTATTTAGAGGTAATGTTGGTAATGTTACAATCTGTAGCGCATCCATTAAGATGATTTAGCACTTATTGCAGCCCATTTTTACTAACTTGGTGATTTTTACCAAGGCCATATACACTGTCGTTGTTGTGAGTACCTAGTATGAACGTCGCCGTCGCTCGTGGTAGGCGAAGCGCAATGTCCGTCGGCCATTCCCGTTTCCCGATTTGGTGTGGTGCGGTGTGCGGGCGACTATTTATACCACGTGGTAAGGCGAAGTCGACGCATGCGCCGCCTCCCTGCGCCTCCCTCTATCCCGCTATCCCCGCTCTCTATAAATATAGAACACGGGCATCCATCGCGAATCGTGTTTACCTACCACGAGGCCGAAGTATTCTTGATTATTAATCACATTATCAATAATAAGATTAATAAGTCGATAAACTGCCGATCCCACAGTCAAACTGTTGCTACAGTTTTGTGGGACAATGTTTAATTTTAAGTAAATTGTTCCTATTAAATAAATAAATAATAAAAAACACGGACGGACTAGCCCAATCAGGCAAATGTTTTCCAATTAAAAAAATACTTGCAACAACAACACGACAAAATTGTACATAACTGAGTATATATAAATATAACTATATAGGTATCTATATGATACAATGTTGTCTGTGTGTAAGGTAAGCCTACTAGGTATACTTAGTAGGTATACCTACCTAATGGGTCTGCTAGACGGTCGCCAACAAGCCCCTCCGTCCGAGCGACCTTGGTCGGCACCGACCGTTGTAGTATGAAATTTTGCTGCAAACAACTGTCTAGACACGGTCGGTGCCGACCAAGGTCGCTCGGTCGGAGGGGTTTATTGGCGACCGTCTAGCCGACTGTTTACCTACGCAAGACAAACGACTGGCTTTACCGCCGCGAGGGTGAGCGTACCTTCTTTACAAACACTCTTAGACCAAATATGCCTTCAACCATTTTGCCGCGTTGCAGAAAAACAAACGTGGCAACAGTGTAGGTACCTCCAGAAAAATGTTTTTTACTATAAAAAGGCGTAAAGATTTATAAAAACATTGTAACTACATATATACCTAACTCCTCCTTGGAAGTTACTAGGTATGGTTGAGATTTAATGTGGCCCACCACCAGAAAACTGTTATTGGCCTCTTCTACCTTGGATGGTAGAGTTGCTTTTTGAATGGACTACTTTGTGGCAATTCGGCCAACTCTAATAATCTCAAGTACCTATAAACTATTGTACTTTTTCCCACTTCAATTTATTTAATTATATTTAACACAAGTTAACAGTAAAGATATTACACGATAGCACTGTTTGGTAGGTATGTTACCTACACATTTTATCATATAAAAAAGGTTTAGGAAATTTACTAATACTCGTTTTTATCGCTATTAGTACAGTCGACTACAAAAAGATGTAACCATTTTTTTCACTTTATTGCGTAATGAAAAATAATGGAAATCGCTCAAAATCTGCGCCCAAAACTCCCAAAAGTCCATTATATCCGCTAGCGTGAAAAATGTTTTTGAATTTCGAACGTGACGCTCTATCGCGAAATCCAACTTTTTCTATATAGGTACGAATTGAGAGATCATTAACCTGCGTTCCGAAACTAATGGTTTTATGCTAATAATTCATTATTATTATGATAAAATTAAATTAATAATACGTATTCATTCTTAATTACATATGATATATTAATAATTAGACTGACTTATAAAGATACAATACAAATATATAACTACGTAATTCTGTTTGTTTTAATATGAAAATACGTTTTGAGCACTTGCACTGGAAAATAGTTCAACGGTACGAGTAAATATAGCTTTATTAGGTTGGTGTACAACTATGAATCTATGTAGTTATATGCGCCAACTGCAGTGTTGTTAGGCCCTTTCTTCTTCTTCGGACTCGACCGGATACACGACCGTGTATGTAGAGTTGCACAGTTTAACAAATATGCGACCACGACTCCTTTTCAGTGAACGTACATAATGCCTATGGTAACGTTTGTGTTATTATTGTATGCTATAGTAAATAAATTAAATAAAATAAAATGGGAAATGTAATAAATAGCTACTTTATGCAACAACACTCACACATGCTTACATACCTAGTCACACCCAAACATGCACGCATGCTCGAACACTCAAATACACACACACACTCACATACACACACACATACACACTCACATACACACACATACACACACTAGGTTCACGCCACTATGGCTGTGATACCTAAATTGTTGTCTTTGTTTTTTACTTTAAGATTATACCTACTCGTACGTATAAATACTTATGCAACTGTTTTTTATGGAGGAGCGGGTCTTCCGGACACAGGTATTTTTTACCTAATAGGAAGACCCAACCCTATATTGTAACACTGTAACTAATTTATGCAATAAAATCATTTTCATTTTCATATTATATAATATTAATGAATATCGCTGTAAAATAAATTCTGTAGTCGACGAAAAATAGTGAAAAGAAACTACTTAGATGGGAGGAAAGGAAACTCACGAATCCATTCTGCTGGTAAGAGCCATTCCGTCTTGAAATAAGAAGGTAAAGAAATTTTCCTAAGTTATTTCCAAGCTTGGTGGAGAAAACGCTAAAACAAAACAATAAGGTATGCTTTTGATGAACGAGGCACACGTTGTTCCGTAACGAACAAAACATCGGGTCCTCTTTTGCTGAAAGTGACTCATATCAGTCATGTCATATGTTGTCACGATAGGCTTTTGATAGTTCATTGAACCGAACTGATTAAAAGTTATCATCTAATGAAGAAGCGCACGTGGCGGTTCAGAAATAGAGCGCTCGTTGTGACGTACTGGCTTAAACTTGTGGGCCAAGGAGAGTCCAGAAACAAATGACCAGCGTTGCCAATACGGCGGCTTGATATAGGTACCTACGTGCCATCTACGGACTGAGCGATCGGAATGCAACTACAATTACATACTGTCGGCCGCAAATTCCACGGCGTACCCTAAGCATTTTGCAACGAATTCCAAATAACCCTGATAAGAATACCTACACCAAAATTAATCCTACAGTGTGTTTCACACTAAAAGCTGACCCTTGAGGGTCTTGCGGCCCTGTACCTACTCATAGATGGCCTAGATCATCATTCGAGAAACTTTAAGATAAGAATATAACATGATTCACTACATACTGTATACCGTTATTACCTGGCTCTATCTAACATACCTGAGGAAGAAGAGTTCGTTTTTGCAAATTTTTGGTTGGCAGTTATTAGGTATTCATACTCGTATATTTACCATCTTTTAGTGTCTTAATTATTCACCATAGGTACTTGATGAACTATGTAAGTCATACATATCTGTTCAAGGCGCGCTCCACTTCTAGCAAATGCGAACAATCATTAAGCAAAGACACATACTACGTGGACGTACGGATATGTAAAAAAAATGTGCTTTTCGCGAAGGCTAAAATTTGTGTACGTATTTTCGAAGATAAACAATAACTATAAATAATTGTTACGGTATCTTGCAGTTAGAGACAAATACTTGTCGGCTGTATAATTGCAACTGTGGAGTTTGTGGGTAGCTACCTAAACTACCGAAGTATTGACCGTGCACAAAAAATTAGCTAGTCGTGTTTGAAGTGCTGGAAATTCTGCTTTTTCCCAGCCTTTTCAAGTACCGAATAAGTGCTGCTTGCGAAATTTGCTATTGGCTGTTCTAACTTTGTCCTGCTTTCTGCGTTGAAATATTTAACGAAGTATTGTTTGCACTTTGAAAGATTTCTTTGGATCCTGGGCGGAATACTTGCCTCGCCGTGCCTGTGTTACAAAACCTAATCATTATACCTACTAATATTAACATCATGTTTATGAAATAGCAAGCACGCGCGAAACTAGTATATAATTAATTCCATATTAATTTGAATTATTGTCAAAGAGCGCGTCTCCGGTGAATGATCGCGGTAAATCTGAACAAATAATAAATACCTAGGTGATAAATACTTGTGAGTAAAGCGGGCTGTGTATTTGTTTCCAGAGTTACGCGGCGTCGACGCCGACGAAGGCGTCGTCGGCGCCGGCGCACACGACGCTGCAGCGCTCCGTGCGCGCGGCGGCCGGCAGCGAGCAGTGCGCGCGCGTCATCCCGCGGTTCTACTTCCCCAAGGGCCGCCCGCCGCCCGCGCACCAGCAGGACCACGCTATACACAATGTGCAATCCGCCTTCGCTACCTTCCCTAATAGCCAGGTAATTAGCAACACGTTTCTTTGGTCATAATTCATATCGTTATCACGGTTGCGTCATGGGGAAGCTATTAGGGGTCTACAATTCTGCATGTTATCTAGAGAGGAAACTAGACTTTATCCTTCCTAATAAAGTCTAGTTTCCTCTCTAGATAACATGCACGAAGCGTTCACGAATTCTAGTGGTCAAAGTTGCAAAGCCGTGCAGAAGTGATAAAAACAAAATGTCGCCTCTCCTGTGGTATGGTAAACAGTACCTACAAGGAAAAACCGTTTATGCGGATTATGAGTCCACCCAACCTTTGGCGAAGTCCATTTGGCTATGTTTAAAAATGGAAAAACGCGAACTTAATTCTACTACGTAGGTACGAATTACAGTACGAGTCATAGAACATAGGACAATAAAATTAATAAGTACATACATAAATAGATACGAGTATAATGCGTCTCTGTATTCAATTATGTACTCTATTGTAATATTTACGTATGAGCACGCTGTATAAAATACGGTTAGGCGGGTTAGGGTTGGTATAATCAATAGCATTTCAAATCTATCCATACCTACCTAAGAACTACCTCGGTAAACACTGCAAACGTTATTTTTCCTGTGACACGAAAACAAACATTCTCCAGCTCGGTGAGATTAGAGAGACTAGCCAATTTCAGTAGGTGCATGTACATATGGGCGAATCTCCTAGCGTTTGTACCGCTCGGTTCTAACGACATTGTCGGCTCAAGATTTTTTCAGCAGAGGTAAAACATACCGCGGAAACTTTAATCAAAAGAGACTCAGTTCAGTACTGGTTTTGGCATACGTCTTCATCAGGAGCCGTAGCATGGTTGGCCTTGTCACGCGATAGGTGATAGGATAGAGTGTGCGTCACTGGCTGACACCTTCGATAGAACGAGACGACGCTCTTATCTTGTCACTTGTCGCGTGATAAGGCCAACCATGCTACGGCTCCTGAATGTAACGTAGGCTTCCGTCTAGACTACTGCGATTTATTGGATTCTTCTCGCTTGAATCTATCTCTTAGGAGACATCAAACGTGCCGAATAAAGTAAAGCTAACCAATTAATGAAAATCGCGGCGAAACGGAAAGGTTTTCCGATAGCGCTCTGAAAGGTTCCCAAATGCGTTCTAGGCACTATGATTTTGAATTCTTGTGTCCTAATTAAATACCTAATAGTAACTCAGTTTTTAAGCGGAGAATTCACTGGCTTGATATTCAGTCAATCAGTATCGATGACGATGACGCACGCATAACAAATCAAAATTCTTCATATACTTAAGTATTTTAGCTGCAAAGCAGGAAATGTATGAATTACGATCCAGTTGCTGTATCGGCGCTATCACTTGTAGCGCACTGCCGTGTCAATCCTATCTCATGTATCTTGAGATACATGAGTTACGCGTAACAGGTCTAAAAAATCTGTTTATTTTCCATGCCTTTATCGACCTACATATTCAGTTTTTTTTTTAATTTAACTTATCAATTCCTTATACGAGCCTGTCACGTAACTCATGTAACTGTTTTTACCCGACTGCGCGACGCAAAGGAGGGTAATGTGTTTATCAGCCTATATATGTATGTATGTATGTATGTATGTATGTTTGTTCCTATGTGGCACTCCAGAGACCAAACGCGTGAACCGATTTTGATAATTCTTACGTCAATCGAACCGTCTTACTCTTGCGAGTGTCACTAAAGACATGACGGTAATCAAAATTCAATATGGCGACAACCAGACGCCAAAATTAAAAAAAAAAAAAAGTTAACGAAATATGTCGAGTGGGGTATCACTGAATAGGTATTTAAAAATCAGTTATAGGTTTCTCTTACAGTTTTTCATTTAGAGTGACCATTTAAAATCTATAACGTTATAAAGTTATAGTAATTCTGTTCAGTATTAATACTGCACTGCGCGACGCAAAGGAGTTGCCGTTGATATTGTGCTGGGATGTTACTGCATAAGCTACAAGGAACGACTTTAGACCGAGCTGTGGTTGATTTAAGTTCACGCATTTTTGCAAAAGGTCAAGCATATATAGTTTTGAGCCGCGTTAGGTCTCTAAATGGATTAATTATCAGTAGTTTAGACCACCGCAAGCTACTTAATAATCCTCACGATATTAACTCCCTCAATAAAATGACAAGATTGCGAAATTTGCCGTCTTTTAATACTAACTAAAAAGTGATAAATAAAAAAAAGATAATTTAGAAAATAAAAAAACCCGACTGCAAAAAAGCTATCATTAGAAAAAAAAAACTGAAAAGAAAAAAACAAGTTCAGTAGTCGAGAACATTGAATCAGTTTCATGATTAACATTTCGTATGTCAATTTGGACCTTGGAGACAGCAACTTCAACAGTCGGGACCCATTAAAAGTCTAGGCTGCGGCACTAATGTTGACGACAATAACGGGTCCCGACTGTTGAAGTTGCTGTCTCCAAGGTCCAAATTGACATACGAAATGTTAATCATGAAACTGATTCAATGTTCTCAACTACTGAACTTGTTTTTTTCTTTTCAGTTTTTTTTTTCTAAAGATAGCTTTTTTGCAGTCGGGTTTTTTTATTTTCTAATTACCATAATAAATCATGGCTAAATACTGTACAAAAAAAACTTAAACGGCGTTTTCTCAAAACTATGCTTTTTGAGATAGGCTTGACACGGCAGCGCAGTAAACGAGTAAGCGGAATAAACTCGGCCATCGAAGTGGCATTTGGTCGCCCGGGGCGGGGGTGCTGCCACACCCCCCCACGAGTTCTGCACCACATTCAATGCACCAACCATTAACCTGCTAAATGCAATGAATCTTCATAACAGACGCAACATAGATAGGGCAACACAATTCTCATTCGACACAGTGCATTCGGAACCTTGTTTGTGATTCGATCTGGCTATTTTTTTTTTTTTGCGATTTCTGGATGTTTATTGGCTAATTATTACTTATCGGTTACTTATAATATGTCGGTCACTTACCTATTAAGTATGAAGGAAACGGATATTGTTGAATTACAAAGTCCTAGCTTGGTATATAGAATAGTGACGGTCGTCATCGTCAATGGCGCCTGTGAAGGTCGTGAGACTTTTCTCACGCAAACTAACGTTAAAACGCTTATACATACACCTTTTCAACGTAAACGTCCCCGGTTAAATAGCCGCGCGTGTACACGGTCGCCCAAGCGTCGTCAGTGTTAGGCCACTTCTGCATTTTGCGGTGAGGGGTCGGTGCGGTACGAGCCTATCAGTAAGCTGTAGGTACTGACTTGACAGATTCTTTACAGCTTGCCTAGTTACCTACAATTCAATGAGACCTTCATGAATGGTGCACGATGCGCGGAAACGGGGTTATATGAATGCAGTGCCACGTGCGTACCGCGCGGCTACCACGCAATATAATATTGACAGTTATATATTTTTCACATAGTCATCTCGGTACAATTGAATTGTGAACAAGCATCAACAGTTCAAAAAACTTTATCCCGACTACGGAAAACGAACTGAAAAAAAAAACTTTTTTCCATGCAAAAGGTAGCCTATGTCTGTCACCCGAAGCATAGTTTCGAATCGATACCTCATTCATCAAAATCAGTTTAGTATCTTGAACGCTACGGTGGTACACACGTAAATTAAATACAAACATAGATTAAACATATCCCTTCCTTTCGGCTCTGCCGTAATCGGGCAAAATCTTAGAGCATACATATCTGGAGTAGCCTTTCAGTAGGTAACTTACCCCTCTGTAAAAAACCTTGCACAATGTGCAAAAAATCATACGAAGACAATTTCACGATCGATCTCAAAATCGCCTCGCAAGAGAACACTGATCATAAAAATTAAGCATGTTGCTGTAAGCACTTGATATTATAAACGTTCAACCAGTTCAAGCTTTTAATATATTAATTAAATTTCAATATCCTATTAAGATGCTCCCAACCGCGCCCGCAAAATTCGGCAGACTTTTTTTACGCAAATACGACATAAGGCTACTTTAGTTATGTATGCTCTAAGGGCAAAAATCAAAATATACTCTACTACTAGGCCGTGCGGTTCTAGCTAAACCCTTCCGCTGCCGTCTACAAGCGCTCTTACGGTACAGCCGCACAAAATAATGATGTTTAATACTGAATGTCCGCCTCTGACTCGGTGTTTTTGAAAAGGAAGATGATTATCATTATTATGTATTGTTATGATATGTAATTGCAGAATAACAATTAAAGTTCCCGTTATAAAAAACAAAAACAAGAATATGTAGTTGCCTACCTACTAAATTGCTTAGATACAGTATATCTCAAAGTAAAGAAAAGATGTAGTAGATTAAGAAAATTATTACCCCAAAGTCAATTTTGTTTACCTAAATATAATAACATATAGGTATGGTGCTCGAAAACACTCACACTTACTGCCTAAAATATTAAATGAATTACCTGTAGATGTACAAAACTTATATGTAAAGGCTGTAAAATAAGAAAAACTCTGAAGATGCGCTTTTTAAAATGTAAAAATTTAACCTATATTCTGTAAACTGTTAAATAAGTTGTATAACTACCTACTCTAAATAATTACCTATTTTCAAATTAGATCAGTAGTTAAGAACTACTCATCGGCAAACAAACCTACTCAAGGTTTTGGCAAAGATGGGCATTGTATATATAAATAAATAAAAATAAATAAATATTTGCGGACAATCTTACACAAATAGACCAAGTCCCAAACTAAGCAAAGCTATTAAGCAAACTATGGGTACTTAGACGACGATAAACATACTTATATAGATAAATACATCCATATCCATACTAATATTATAATGGTAAAGTGTATGTGTTTGTTTGTTTGTTTGTCCGTCTTTCACGGCAAAACGGGGCGACGAATTGACGTGATTTTTTAAGTGGAGATAGTTGAAGGGATGGAGAGTGACATAGGCTACTTTTTTTCTCATTCTAACCCCCCACTTCCCTAAAATGGGGGGTGGAAGTTTGTATGGAGCATTCCGCATTTTTCAAGGTAGAAAGCTAAAAATTGGTATGCGGAATATTTGTGACTAATAAAAAAATCGTGCATAAATTTTTTTTTGGAAATCTGTACCCAACCCCTTAAAAGAAGGGGTGAAATTTTATATGGGACTTTTCGCAGTTGTCAAGGTAGGAAGCTAAAAATCGGCGGATCCGGATATTTCCATACAAGTCGGATCCGGATTGCAAACCCTAAGAACAGGTATCTAATCGTTTTACTAAACCGTATGATTTCTCACCCTTGTATTCGATGCAAGTAAGAAAGGGTTACAGGTATAACTGAAAAACCTTTTCCACAGGCGAAATGAAAATCAATCATATACCTGCCATAAAGACTTTGAGAGGGAAAAGCTTTTGTTACTTTAATTGTACAGTCAGCAGCATTCATACCTGCCAACAAAGCGCGCATAAATATTTGATACGACTCTATTCATAGGGCATTTAGGTTGACACGTGTCAGATATTTGTGCCCGCTTTGTTATGCCAGATATGAATGCTGGTGTACAACTTGTGACTGTACAAGGTTTGAAAACGCTTCATCCGCTGTCAAACGGCGGCGCGGCGCGGCGGTTGGTGCGCCAGGCGCCCGCAGAGAGCGCTCGTCCGAACCACTTCACCGCCCGCGTCGGCCCTTTTCTTCATTCATCATATTTAGGTCAATCACAGCGCAGCGCGCTAAACTAATGCTGCCAAAATATAAGTACAATTCAAAAAAAATAATGTCATCGTTTTGTCCTTTACCTTTGTAAACCGGTACATTTTACCGGTACTTTAATCTTATATGCCTTGTTTAGGTTATTGTTTTAAGAAGTATGGTAGTTCAATATTTAGCAATTTGGTTGAAATATTGTGAATGTCGGATGTATACTTACAAGCAGTTTTGTACATAACGCGTTATAACGGTGTCAACCAATTATTTTTAGGGTTCCGTTCAAAAGGAAAAAATCAGGACCCTCATAGGATCACTTTGTTGTCTGTCTGTCTGTCTGCCAAGACCCTTTACCTCGAGAATGCGTGGAGATATCGAGTTGAAATTAAAACCATATACTCAGGTCTACAGTTCCTTGAAGCTGTGAAAAAATCAAACTTCTAAGTTAACGTAAAAAAAGATACGGACGTTTATGTCTTAAAATTATATATATCGACACTCTCAAGGGAGTCAACATTTATAGGGTACTTTGCGATGACCTAGAACTAAGTATGAAATTTAGCAAGTATGTATACCTTATCGTCTTATACTACAAGTACAGGGAAAAATCTGAAAACTATACATTTGTAATTTGTACGGAACCCTCGGTGGGCGAGTCCGACTCACACTTTTATTCTGTTTTTTTATTCTGTTAAGGGTTTGAAATAAATTAACGCGTTGCTCGGGGTGGCTGTTTTGTTTAATAATATGTTTGCCTCCTCCGGGTTTGCGGTAGGCGCGTGAACAGCGGAGGCAGCCGATAGAAAAAAAAATAATAACATTAACTAACCGGTCAGATGGTTCATATTATTAATGCTCCATATTACTATCTCGTAATGCACTGATACTGCACTATTGCTTAGTCGAAGTGCGACCCGTGCATCTGTTTACAATATTCCATAACGTTTTCTGTTTGTTGGTACTGTTTATTAAATAGTTAACTAGCTTCTGTCCGCGACTTCGTCTGCATGGACCCGGGATAAAAACTATTCTATATTTTAAATAATCCAGGCTATAAACTATCTTCTTGTAAAATTTCATCCAAATCGGTTGAGCCATTTAAGCGTGATTGAGTAACAAACATCCAAACATCTAAACCTCAACACATCCAAACTTTCGCAATTATAATATTAGTAGGATTCGCATTCGCATCTATATTAGTAAGATTATTGTAAGTAGTATGTTTGTTCTGCGTGTTTAATGGACTTCTCCAGCTTAAGGGCCACAGGATCAATTGTGTACAGTGAATATCATTTGTGTAGTGCTTAGCCAATCGTAAGATATCACATAGTAATTGTTTCTGCATAATAATATCGCTTGTTAGCCAAGGACAAAGATTATAGTAGAGCAGTTTCAGGTGATAATGTGGACACGCTGGACACAACTCCTCCGTCGGCCATCTTTAATTTTATTGCAGCCATTTTGAATTATCTAGAGTTCTAAATCACTTAGAATCACAAAGTTAGTGTCTAAATATACATATTTGGGGTCAAGGAATTCAACTAGATATTTTTTAGACTTGAGTTCCCAAAGGAAACACAGTTCTTAAGCTTCCGCTGTCCATCCGGCTGCCGGCCTGCATATCAGCAATTAGCTAGACTGTTAAAAATTTAAAAAATTAGACAGTACTCGCATATATGAATAGTAATTTTAAGGCGTGTTTTTGGTCGCCCATAACAATCGGTCTATCTCTACAACCATAATATTTGTAGACACTTGAAATTTCCGCAGATTATGTATTACTATAGTCTATATAATTATAACAAGTAATAAACTAAATTATAAAGTTAAAAATAAAATCATTCACTTATATAAACATAAATGATATCTACCTACGAAAAATTGGATGTAGAGAAATCCCAAGCCCAAACTGAGATATCGGTAAAATACTTATCTGGTTGAATTCCCTGAACCTAAATATGTATATGTAGACATCAAGTTTGTGATTCTAAGTGATATCTGATATTAATAATTAACTATAATTCAAAATGGTCGCCATAAAATTAAAAATGGCCGACGGAGGAGTTGGTTCCTATCAAAAACTTAAAGCTATGGACCTAACAAGTACCTGAAAAATGTCCAGCGTGTCCACATTAACGACAATTTGTTCGAGCATTCTGCCCTACTATTAGTGTTAGTGCGTGGGTTAATTTTAAGTGGAAAATATGTATGTGAGGAGTGATATGGGATCGTGAAGGTGTTTAGGTGTTACGCTAACCCAGTCAATAGAGGAGATAAAGTTCCGAATCAATTATCGATGTCCCATACAGACTTGCACCCCTTTTTTCTCCCCTTTTCAAGGATGATTTTCGGTGTAAAAACTTTTTTATTTCCTTCCCAGAGTCGCAAACTATCTCTCTCTTATCGGTTTTGCGGCTTAAGCGAGAAAGTTTTCAGTAATAGGTATGCTTAACTATAGTCAACGTCCATGTGTTGAACTTTGCTGACGGTAAGTGACACTCTGCGATCAATAAATTTGGGAATGCTCTTCGTGTTAGCCGAATCATTGGAAAGTTAATCTATCGAAATTATGTTTATTAAAATAACAAGTCACTGAACAGACTTACGTACATAATACTATTCCATTTGAATGGTCAGTCCGTTTTGAAACTTCCTGCCCCTCGAGCATGTTGTCAATGAAGCTAGCCCATCGCTATAAATAGGCGCGTCAAGTCGGCGTGACCCACTTCCAGGGGCGACGACCCCGCCCGACTTACCCGATACGAATTATAAGAATAAGCCATAACCATAACTATCTCTACACGCCGCAAACTAGGGCCCGAAAATCCGAGGAAACAGGTAGGTAGCATGCACTCGCCAACGACTTTCACCGAATAAAAGCGGACAAATGTCACATAGGTACCTACTATGTGCATTCGAATGCCTATCGCCTAGTGTAGGACTCGGAGTTAGTTATTATATTATTTTGTGAGTTAGTCGATGTAAATGAGATAATTACCTATGAAAGAACCGTGAGGACACGTATGGTTGGTGTAGCTATATTTTTTGCATTGCTGATGCGTGTATTTCATTAGGAGCGGTTGGTTTTTAGCGTTACATGAGTTAGATATGGCATTAAGAATATATATGATCACATAATATGTACCTATGACTTTCGAGCGCTCGTCTCTTTCACTCGAAAACCGACAAAAATGATGAAATGCTATTTTGAAATAGCGATAAAAAAAGAGATTAACACGCGTATTAAATCCTATCGGTAGAATTGCAATTTTGACACTGAAATCGTATTTACTTTTATTTAATTTTCTAGCGCTCGAGACTCACTGCGAAAGTAAGAAATCCCCCCGGTCGATTGCCTAACGTTTCGTACGAACGTTAGGGAAAATTACAGTTGAGTTGTCTTATCGCTTGTTCGAAAACTTACGCAATTACTAAACACATACAGACGAAATAATTCCGTCCCGCTCCCAACATTTAACGACAATGACAATTTAGTGTTCCCAATGTTCCCAACATTGGGAACACTAAATTCAGTACCACAGTACAAACCAAAAGTTGCCTACGTGTGACCTGTGACGCACTTGGCAGTTTTCTAAAATAGCGGAAGTAAAGTAGGTACCGGGGACGCCGGCCCGGTGGGACTCGCGTGGCCGCACCTCGCCACAGATACTACGTGACTATTTTAGACAACCGCCGTTCGGTTGGTTTGGTGGCGAACATTAAGGGTTACTTACCAATTGCACGCAACATTCACTGGCACATATGGTTGTGTTTGGATGGGATTAAGTATGGATCAAACATTGTTACCTACCTAATAACAAAACATTTATATGGGTAAGTAGGTATGTATCTTTTTAGTTCGTATAATCGATGTCAAATACATTTATAAATGTTTCACCTTACCACTTGTGGTAAAATAGTCCAAAAGTATAATGACAAGACGGCATGATGACGGTGTATTTAATGGGGTTACACACACAGTATTTGGAGAGAAAAATAGTAGCTATATCTACCTATTATGGTAAAGCGGTTAGGTATCCAATCCCAACACCACCAGGCAACAATAAAAAAACTGTTTATTTTACTTATGATAAATGGTTTATTGTAGGTTCCGCGAGAGAGTTTCAAGCACATAGTGAAGGCCTGCGAATGCCCCCTCTACTGGAAGATGCCCCTGTTCCTGACCACGCAGCAGAGTTTGCACGCCCCGGTCGACGGACACAAATTCATCAACTTCTGGAGAGAGTATGTACTCCAATGACATTTACATTTAGTACTCTTTTTTTTAAATACTTTTACTCTTACCGCCCGGTCGGGGGACCAGGTCGGGTATGACGAAGTAACCTCCGCAGAAGCCTTGTATTACCGTCTGGAAACCCCAACGAATGCTGGCTCGGTAGTGTAGAGGAGCGTCGCAGGATCGTGTTCAGCATTCGACCGTGTTTCGTACCTAGAAAAGACGAGAATGCCTATTGTTAGGTACTTACTCGTATAATTGTTACTTAGTCATTATAATAGAATTCCAAAGGTTTGTAACTTTAATGGTAGGCTCCGTGTTTATGGACAGACAGGGTGTTTTAACGACGCGAGACGCGGGCTGTCGGGCACCTGTAAGACATACCTACTCGTAAACCTCTACGCAACGTCATAATATGTTTGCGTTTGCGCATGGTCCCTGTGCTCATGATCGCTCTGCTACTTTTCGAACTTTATCACGATGGTTTTAATTGAAATTTCTGGTCTGTTAAGAAGTCATTACAACATTTCTTATTTTATTTAACTTTCTGTCATTCCAACATTCGATTACATTGAATCACTGCGACTTCGCTTAGACCTCGTCACTCTGCGTACCCAAATCTCAAATTTCGATTTGAGAATAAAACGCCCCGTATATTTTAACCCCATCGGGGCATGAATACACTCATAAATAAAAGGTTATAACATAAGATATTTATGTATCTTTTTATAATTATGCGTTAAAATAGTTATGTGGTGGTATTTCAGTATGACGTCACAGTGCCACGACACGGCCTCGCGGTTCGTGTACATCCTGACGCGGGGCAAGAGCAACGTGCTGGCGCCCGAGGACTTCGTGCCGCTGGTGCAGGACGTCGTGGACACGCACCCCGGCCTCTCCTTCCTCAAGGAGGCCACGGAGTTCCACTCTAGATACGTTCATACTGTGAGTGCCTCACAACGTCTGTTGCGTGCCCTCACGTCTGTTCCGTGCCCTCACAACGTCTGTTGCGTGCCCTCACATAGGCACACCAATTTGCTGTACACCAATTCTGTATAACTTTTTCAATCTCAATATTACAGTTTTCGAAGTAAAGACACTCGCCCCATCACCCGATTGATCCTTATATAGTCAAATAATTCTAAATGCAGGTCTACACAGATAACTGAATGTCTTTTTTTCTTGTTTTCAGGTGATTGCTAGGATATTTTATTGCGTAAATAGGTCGTGGTCCGGAAAAATAACAATTCCCGAATTGAAACGATCAAATTTACTTCAAGTCATACATTTACTGGAAGACGAGGAAGATATTAACCAAGTTACACAATATTTTAGGTAAAGTATACCTACCTAATATGCAAACCTACATTATACCGGATTTTCACCATACAAAAATACCGGTTTTATTTCGTTCAATTTCGTTCTTTGGTTTATAATATCATTTTTGATCAGGCTGTCTAATAATACGAAAATGTTACCTAAATACATGATATAGTCCTACATTAAGAGCCTAAAATAATTCAAAATATTAGACTACTTCGGGGACTTCGGGGAAAACCGGTTCCGATCCCTGTTTGTGTCAACAGTTGCGAATTTGATTACTTCTAAGTATAAGTATGTATTTAATTGACTAATTCGTTTGTTGATGATTTTAGTTACGAACATTTCTACGTCATTTACTGCAAATTTTGGGAGTTGGACAGAGATCACGATCTCTTCATAGACAAGCACGACCTGGCGAGACACAATGAACACGGTGAGTACTTCATTGTTAGCATTGTTGCCTTGAAAAAAGGATCTATGTCTTGCTAGCATTTCGACGGTTACCGACTTAAGGCAGATGTCCTATAAACTAATGTACCACAAACACACAGTTTTTTTTTCTGGACGTACAATATAAATGTTCCGTTACTCTACCTATACTCTATTTTGGGGTTTCAATTTGGAGTCATCCCGTAGAGAACCGTTCAACGGTTTTAAAAACGGACATTTAATTTGATAGGAACGTTAGTCAGAAAAAAATAGTAATTGTTCTTCCGGTGTGTTCCAGCACTATCGGGCCGCATGATAGAGCGCGTGCTGTCTGGCTGCGTGACGCGCGGCAGCCAGAACCGGCTCACGCCCGACGGCGAGCCGCGCATGTCCTACACCGAGTTCGTCTGGTTCCTGCTCGCTGAGGAGGACAAGACGCACCCGGCTGCCATCGAGTACTGGTTCAGGTAACAGCCCAACTCACGTCAATGCCACGCTGACGGCGTGGCGTGTCCTGCGTCCGCGATTAGGGGGGTTATCTACAAATTACGCAAGCTATTTACGGCCAATTTGGATACCTTGGTGAACTGTGATGAGGTTTTAGGCTTATTTTAAATCTACAATTTGATTGATCTCTTAACTTCTCTTAACCTTCATAAAGGCGAAGTTATGTTAATTATTTCGTTGTTTAATTAATTTCTATGGAGGAGCTCGCGGGATTGAAAATATTCAGTCCCGCATGTACCGTGATTGAAGAGGAGAAGAGGCTGCGGGGCTGGAAGCTCTAGTCTTCATAAATATTCACGTCTAAATCTAATTATCCATGAAAAGAGTTTCCTCTTTGCCTACCCTCTGAATAAAATCCTGGCTACGCTCTTGCCGCCGACTAAATACTTTAGAGAGAGGTGACAAATATCCTCTTCGCAGGTGTATGGACATGGACGGCGACGGGTACCTCTCCATGTACGAGCTAGAGTACTTCTACGAGGAGCAAATGCAGCGTATGGAGGCGATTGGGATCGAAACATTGCCTTTCAACGACTGCTTGTGTCAGGTCTGATCCTTCTACTTGTATTAAGTTTATTTTTGTGTGCTCTTATTTTGGTAGGTACTCGTACCTATGCAATAAATTCGTTTCTATATTGCAGAAATTGTATTCAATAATTGACACAAGTCGACTTGTGTCAACTGACTTACCTACTACAAACTGTATTGTCAGTACTGTGAACTGCATTTACGCACTTATTTCGCATTATTAGCACTGGGTGTTAAAAAATTATACACCCAGAATAGAAAATTATGAACGATGCATCCAAGATGAATAAAGTAAATGTAGGAAACTAAGTGACTCATTGAAAATTAATTTATGAATTATACTTTAAATACTTAAATGGTTTGTTATGTATGACTATCGTTGCGGGTATATAATGTGTTAACAACTTTTTTCCAAGCACAGTTCTTAACTACATTATTAGATTTACCGTTATAGGGAGTCAGTTTGGCTGCACTACAAGCAAGCGTAATGGCGCTTTTTACACCTACGAAACCCAATGCAAGTTGAGTTGGGAATTTTCAGATGCTCGACATGGTGCACCCGACTGAGGAGGGGAAAATCACATTGTCGGATCTGAAGAGGTGTAAGCTGACTCCGATATTCTTCGACACGTTCTTCAACTTGGAGAAGTACCTGGACCACGAGCAGCGAGACCCCTTCGCGACGCAGCGCGACGCCGACTCCGAGGTGAGCGGCGCACACCTTTTTCACCTTTCTATTTCTACCTATGCTTTTCCTATTTTTCCACACTGACTTGTCACGTCGTTTACAGATGTCTGAATGGGACAGATTCGCCGCGGAAGAATACGAGCTATTGGTTGCAGAGGAAGGCGGCAGTGACGCCCAGGATCAAATGTAAGCGAATCTTCTTACCACCTTTAAAATTGAAATTATAATTTACCTACATACACACAAAATAATCAGCTCCTTTTTTACTATAAACAGGGATTTATATAGGATTATGAGAGAGTCTGAGAGAAAAAAATGTGTGGCTCGTTTCTATGAGTTGTGCAAGAGTAAAGGACTCAATGGACTCAAGCTTTACAAATAAATATCAATTCAATGTGGTAAAGTAGAAATGTTATATTAGAAGCCCTTTGTAATGACGCACACTAGATATTTTAGAAAACTTTGAAGCATTTTTGATGCATCTTGAGTCCGTTCCGCACTTGTGATCTTAGGCACTCCTTCAGAAGGCATCAGATTGCTTGTGACGTGGTCAACGTTGTCTGAATGCAACAACACGCGTAGAGAACGAATGCGTTCGAGCGCCAAATCCACCTCTAACTCGATAGTTATTCTTTTAATCATATATTTAACACAGTATCAATATCATAAATGTAATAATACATCTGCCCCTTTCATTTTATATTACTACCCACTTTCCACAGATATTACCGCCACCATTATTTATATTATTATGTATATACATTTTTAATCAGGTATTTTTTTATAAAATATGTATTCCTGTTTATTATTACCTACACTGAAATTTCTTTCATCAGGGAGGAAGACAGATCTGGCTATGCTAGGGTAAGAATGTGTTGGTGAATTGCAGTGTATGTGTATGTACGTTTACTGCATTGAAAGTTTCAAACCGATTGCCTTTTGAAGCCCACCAATACCGCTTAAAGTGAGCTTGAATGAAATAGCAAGGAGTTCCCGGGTGTGCGTGTGTGCGTGTGCGCGCGAGCACGCGGCGCCCTTCCCACTCGATCTCGAGGGCGTCCCGCTCCTTTTGCGCTTGAAGCTCTTTGTCTACCTTACTGATGAAAAACACGGTATCCCTGTAAATATGTAATGTATGCCCTTCTTTTGACACAACACATTGAACGCTTTTGTTTGTAAATAATAATGAGACTCATTGGCATGTCGAACGAAACACTAACATGAAATGAAAAAAAAAACAGGGTGGTAATCTTTAACTGTTCGGCGATTATTCCGTTAGTATAAAATATTCAAAACTTGAGTAGAGTTAAACAATATCGAAACCTTGTTTTTAATAAAACAAGAAATATCCAATATTTTCTTATTTTAAATGCTGTCAGTATGTAAATTTATTAGTTATCTACTTATCTCTTAAAGTATTAGAGAAAAGCGTGTCTAATCTCTACAAACGTTATACTTAATGTATGAGAGCGCTTAACATTACAATTTTGGATATTTCCAAATTTGTTTGTACTTTCGATATGTGTTTTAAGTTTTTGATATCGGTTATATTTACGAAATAATTGTTTACCTAGTGGCACATAAGGATTACAAGCCTGTATACTTACAAATAACCTTTCTTACTATACGCGATATCATAAACAAATTGTTTTTATTTAATTGCAGCTCATACGATGAGACGGATGAAGACTGTTTGTCGCCAAATTTAGAAGACATGAGTAATACGGAGGCGGTGGAAGAGTCGAGTGTGGAGGAGACCACGAGCGAGGGTGGCGCCGGCGCCGCGCGCGCGCGCCAGCCCGCCGCGCCCGGCTACGTCAACCTCAGCTCCATATACACCATCGGCGCGGCCGATCGGTGGCCGAACCGAAATACATCCAATGATTGCGCACCTGAAAGACATCTTCCAGAAAAACCCGTTCCTCCAGAGAAACCCGTGAGCTTGATGATGGTAAACGGCAAAACGGACAACAGGTACGCAGGGTTCGGCGGCAACAACAGTTTTCTTTACTCGCAATTGCTAGGGGGTACGGGCGGAGCGCGCGCCAAGGACCCGCCGCCGTACAGCGCCGCCACCAGCGGGGCGCTGTTCGACAACGCAGGGAGCGCGACTCCGGCTTGCCCGGGCAAAGCCGTGACGAAGCCGACGGCCACGGGCCACGTGAACGGCGTCAACAAGATCTCGGACAACTACGAGCGCGCGGTGGCGGAGCGGCTGAGCCCGCGGCGCGAGGCGGGCCGCGCGCACCGCGGCGCGCTCTTCGGCCAGGCGCGCTCGGGCGCGCCGGCCGGCGCGGCGCGCCGCGGCGCCGCCCGCGCCGACGACGACGACGCCGACTACGCCCGGGACAGCGACGAGTGCTCTATATAAACAAACACCGCTGCCGAGGCTGTTAACATTCGTTCATATATTACCAATTACTGCCCACAGTGAACACCAAAGAACGCGTAAACGATTACAATGTGATTCGTCGAAACGGTACTACTTAATAGGTCTAAATTTTCTTTTGATCGAATATGCTCTATAGACCTCTGTTGATTTTTTCCGAGACGGAATATCTCATGCTAGTTGGGAGGGAATACTTGTCGCGTGTATTGGCAAGCAGTCGGTGGACAGGACGACGTCGCGCCGACAGTCGCGCTACGCAACAGAACTGTGCAATTAATTTCTTAGTATAATCGTGTATCACAAGCATGTATACATTCATGCTAAACATAATGTCGTATAGACTAGTTTCCGCATTTTATTAATATTATTATTTAGATAGAGTTGTCTTATTGAGTATTTAGTAATTACCTACACTTTGCCAGTGTTTCTTTAACTAACTTAATTATATTTTAATATTATTTAAAACAGATTATCTAAGTCTCAAACTAAGCATATCAATTTATTTTAATTGTTTTCATTGTATTTTAATATTTTCCTATTTATTTGTAGATAGACTACTAAGATTACTTATAATAAAATTAGTGACTGTATGTATATGTATAATATATCCGTCATCGTATAGAATCTCTCATATCATTGCTCCATCCATAATGAATCGCCCTTCACTATGGCAAGTAGAGATCTCTGCGAGACGAGTCCCACGAGTCGGCCGTTGTCTGTCTACCCAGTGTGTGTGCCCTGGGGTTTCTTCGGCAACGTCGGCTAGCTGAGCAGACAGATCTAGATCCGTCAGTATTGCATTGCATGTGTGAGATTTCGTCTCGCCGGGAGCCACAAGTGAACTTTCGTCCATTGCGCCTCGTCACTCACGTGAACTCATTAAGCCAGTAGGTACAATAAACACGCACAGATTTATTATTACATTACTATAAACATAATAACAACTATTTTTGATAACGATTGGAGGATGCAGTATTGAACGCATCGTCTCGCGTCTCGTTAGTAATATGATACAAGTAGATACGTTTAAAGTGGTGTCAAATTAGGTAATTAAATGTAGATGTGATAGTAAACAATTACCTATTAGGTATGCATCAAATAAAGAGACATTATGAATCTTTAACAGTTTAGGCAGATTACCGGTAATGGATATAAAATCGGAAACAGGAATGTTCGTATGTATAAGTTATGTAGATAAGTTTGACCCCATCAAATGAATGGGAGACTATTTCTGGCAAAGATCCGATTATTCCAGTTTCCGTTTGTCAATCATACTTAAACCTCCCTTAAGCTACGATAACTCCCGGCGCTCTCTCTCACCTTGGCTATTCCGTTTGCATTCTGAAGGGGCCCAGGGTCCGCTTGCTTCTTAATCCCAAGTATTCACTGCCGTCTGACCTCCCAACCCAGAAAGGAAACTAGACCCTATTAGGTATAGACTGACTTATAGATTAGGTAGGTGTCTCTTCGAACTTTCCTTGACAACAATCGGGATCAAAGGCTTCTCCTGCCTTCCAAAGCACTTATATAAGCCCTCCGTTAGTAACCACTAGCCGCGTCCGCTGCGCCATGTTTTCGTGGTTTTTAAACGTCAAAAATGTTTTGCCAATCAAAACAATACCCTATTTGTTTGCCGAAACTGACAGATAACTTGTTAGATGTTTAAAAACATCGAAAACATTGTAGTTAGGGAGGTGGCGAGCAAAATTTCTATATGATCAGCACACAAGGCAGACGTTATTAATAGTGATATTTATGCCCTAAGAAACATCAAGGACCTTGTCTGCCACCATGGTGGCGCTGCGTTGTAAATTTACAGCGTTTCAAAAATGTAAAAAAAAAGGTGTGCTTATATTATGCGTACACGTCTGCTTCTGGGGCTGATGATCACAGTCATCCTGGAAACACAAAGAATCGAAAAGGCAGATATCCAGGGCTCTAACTTTTGTAGTATTCAATTTTTTTATTTATTTTTATGATTAAAAAAACTGTATATGAAGTGCACACTTGGCAGATTTGAATTGTTCGATCAAAAACAATGAGAAGAACCACTGAATAATAGTCTGCTAACATGTTGCCTCTGCGTTGTCTATTGACAGTGCTCCAAAAATGTTTAAAAAAAAAGTGAGCTATATTATGCGCACACGTCTGCCTCTTGGACTGATGTTTGAATTCCTTATGAAAACCAAGAAAATCGATGAGGCAGACGTTCATGCCTCTGATATTCCAAAGGCAGACCATTTGATTTTTTTTAACCCGACGCTCGCGTCAAACCAAGCAGGTATAAATTGAATTAATCAAAATGCTACAGACAAGACCATCCACATGACGACGCTTGCTAAATAGTATCATTTTTTTTAAATTTTTCATTGCAAAAAAAATTGACACACCGCATAGATTTCAGCTCCAGAAGTTTAATCGTTACCGTGAGTTATTTTAAACAAAATTATAAGAATAAAACTAAAAAATAACAATAATCCCATGCAATACCCTCTGTCCCTTGATTCCGTGAATTTCAAACAGTTATACATCTGAAAATCAGTGAGCAAAGTGTCTGCCACATTTTTTTTCGAATCCACGGAGTCATAGTGAATCGAATGCGCGCAATGAAAACCGCGTGCAAATGACTTAGTAGAGCTTTTTTTTAACATTTTTACAACTCCGTCCCATGATAATGCAGAGTCCTGAATGTCTGCCTCTTTGATTTTCTTCGTTTCCAAGATGATTGTGACCATGAACTCCAGAGGCATACATGTGCAAATGATTTAATACCCCGATTTTTTTAAGCAACTTCAATCCGCTGTAACGCGAAAACGCAGCGACATAGGACCTGAATTGATTGGACCAAATCAATTCCTAATGATTCAAACTGCAAACCACCTCGACGTGAAACGTGTGCAAATCATATACCGAATGCTCGCCACCTCCCTAACTATTGGCGCAGTGGACGCAGCTTTAGGGTGGCTAACGTTCCTTAACACGCATAATTACATCACTGTTTACATAGGTAATTAAAATTAATAATAATTTTAATACTAATATCCTCTACATGTATGGTTACACCATCCATTCATTCATTCATGTATGGCTACATTTCAGTCAGATCAGCGCTTTGGCGAGAAATTTTATAGTTTGGCCTGCATCTGCATCATACTGGCGCGGCCTGCGGTGGCGGTCAATAGAAAACTTGACAGCTAATGAGAAGTTTACTATTGACCGCCGTGGGCAGGCCGCGCCAGTCTGTGAGAGGCCTCACACTGGCGCGGCCTGCGGTGGCGGTCAATAGTAAACTTGACAGTTATTGTCAAAGTTACCTACTATTGTCCGCCGTCGCAGGCCACGCCAGTCTGACAATCAACATCTACGTCTCATGAATGTGACAATTGACAATTTATTACTCTTAATTTACTTAAGTTGGACACAAGGGTTTTTAGGTTGGTTTATGAAACAAAATTTTCAATTTTCAAACTACTGGATGAAAATGTTTTTTAATTCAATTACTACTAAAATACTAATTCACTTTTATTCAGGAAAAAAACGTTTGTTTTAGGTTATCATGTTTGGCATCAAGTCAAGTACATAGGTACTGAATTTAAAAACATTAAGTACTCTCCATTTCGTTGGGCGGTCGTGTAATAATGGTTTCTGATCACGGATTAAAATAACCGTGTATATATTTTTTAAACTTCTAGTGAAGTAAATCCTGGATTATATAAAAAGAAGAAGCGGGTTGTGTCGGAGATACAACCGTTAATTAAGTTTTAATTGGATACTTCTTTGTTGGCTATGGAACCCTTGTACCCGTAAAATATACTTATATCTGAATTAATTCGCTAAAATCTGTATAAGTACAGATAAATCGGTATATATGGCAACATTGACTGACGTAGCTCATTTGAATCGCGATACATTGAAAATGGCGGTCATTTCAGCATTATTTTCATGTCCGCCACATAAACTAAATAACATTTTGTGATTAACAACTAATGTCAAATAAAGAAGGATTAAAACATGTAACAAACAATTATTTGAAATCAGATTAGGCTTCTCTACAAAAAGTTATTCCGGAAGTCACGTGATACATTTTAAACTGTACCCCTATACAAGAACGCGAGCTAAGAAGTAGGTATCCACTTCAAAACAATCTTAGAAGGTATACAATCCAAATTCCTATATCTCCCACGTTACCATTTACTCGATTAATCAAACAGTAGGTACCTAGAGTTAACTACCTATACATGTAGCTCTACATACTTAATACCTCTATATCTAGGTATGGCTTTTTAAGACGTAGGTAGTAGGTACCCATATTTCTAAGAAAAAGTAGGGCGAAATACGTAATTGCTATACAACACTTTATCGCTGTAGGGATTGAGCTCCAGGGTAACAAGCAATATGTATATGATTTCAACAAACTACGAGCCTTATAAATAAAGGCAGATTTTCAATACATTTATCAAATCGTGCAGTTATCTACTTATAAATTTCTTCCGAAAATAGATTATACAAATTCGTGAGGAGCTCGGTTCGGAGTTATTTTGCACTAACTCTGCAACTACTTGCCTATAAAGTGTAAGTTAAAGGTACAGTACCTAAGCCACAAAGAAATTTAATAAAAGTAATTAGATATAATTACTCCCTTTATAATAAATAACTTACATTAGGGGTTAGTTAGCTACTACCCCTGCGTCAGTTTTTCAAGAAAACTATTATGGGTTCCTATTTAAATTAGACTTTAGTAGGTTCGCAACATTTGAACAAGAATAAAAGCTGTTATCTATGTATAAAAGGTATTTCTAACGTCATGTATTATATAGTGGTCGTGACGTCAAAGATATGTGTATGTATACACTTTGCATCTTATTAGTTACAATGAATTATGGCGAATAAGCGTGGGTAAACATATCTTTGACGTGAACAGGTAGGGAAAGCGAGGCCTTTCGGTACATCTTTTTTAGGGTTCCGTGCCCAAAGTGTAAAAACGGGACCCTATTACTAAGACTCCGCTGTCCGTCTATCTGTCACCAGGCTGAATCTCATGAACCGTAATAATTAGACAGTTGAAATTTTCACAGATATTGTATTTCTGTTGCCGCTATTACAACAAATACTAAAAAATAGAATAAAATAAAAATTTAAGGGCGCTCCCATACAACAAACGTGATTTTTTGCTCGTTTTTATACATAATGGTATTGAACCCTTCGTTCGCAAGTCCGACTCGCACTTGGCCGGTTTTTATTTGACATTGAGTTTTGCCTTCCTAATTAACTAAAAATAAGTATTTTTTGTACTTACCCAATAACATAACTACTACGGTAGGTATATAAATATATCATTTTTTTAAATTAAATTATACTCGTTAAATGAGATATATATATTTTAACAAAAAATGGGATTTGTTCAATTCTGCCCCACCGGCAGGGTACTTTGATACATCGCATGGGGCACTTTGATACTTAATGTCTTAAACTGCCCCACAGCTGAAATGCGTATAACACCGAAATTAAAAAAAAAACTAGGTACTTGGTTTATATTATTGCGTTCAATCGTTCGTGTATACGTCCTTACCATTATCTAGAGAAAAACAGTTCAATATTTACAGTTGAAAAAAACTAGCAGAGGCAGCTTGGTACACTATGGGGGCATATTGATACGTACAAAACTGCCCCACTTCATTTTGTACCAAAGTACCCAGTTAAACAAAAAACATTGACAATATATCCTGGAAACTGATTATAATTACTCAAAGTTAATCACATCGTAGATCCAGTGAATTTAAAAAATTCTTAATACAAATCTGACAAAAAGTCGTAATGTTTTTACAAAGCAGCCGCGAAAACACGTTGTGCCTCGCCGACCGGCAACGGCTGACTGGCGAGCTTCACCGTCGCATGAGTAACTTTAGTGTTGCCGCTGGTAAATTAAAGTTTCTGGGTAAGGAAATAATGTAGGTGTACGAATGTGCCCCAATGTATCTAAGTGCCCCGTATTCCCATACCTCATTTGTACCGTTTACTTAATGAAGGATGGGGTTTGGTCCATTTGGTGAACCAATGGGTATCCATCTCGCGTGCGATGAGATATAACCTAAGGAGCAGAGAGCGCCACTATATATGCTCCTTGCGCCCGCGCCTACGCGCGTTCACGCGGTCCGCCCAACGCTACGGAGCGCGTTGCTGGAATGGAACACCTCGTGTGTTTTGCGCCTAAGTGAGTTAGTTTAATATTTACACTTTGATCAATATTAGGTAGGTTGCATTACTCTAGTCTAAAGGTGCTGAATACGGTATAGCAGCTGACTTTGCTTGGCGAAATTGCCTTGTAAATTTTGTTCAAAATAAGTAATGTCGCTTGTCGGTCACCGTATTAGACGACTGCTACCAACCGTGTTCTCTGATGACTTGATGAGCACATATCGGGCTCGCAGAGCTGAATAATAGGTAGGGAGGAAACTCTTATAGGGTAGAGTCGCCTAGCAATCTTAAAAAGCATTCAGAACCTCAAAAACGGTACCAACAGCATACACAAATACGCGCTCAGCTTTCGGCACTCAGGCTCTTTGAAAGTATTATTGTTGGTTGTCTTGGATATATGTGGCTTTGCATCTCTTTTGTTTTTCTATGCTAAGGAATAAGATGCAACGCGAATATTTGCTCAAATAGGTATGGCCATGAGTATTGCTATATTTCAATTGTGATGCGGTCAATACCTACCGCGCCGTTTTATCACCAACGACGTAAAATATTCATGTTATTTTAGCAACTACGTAAGATTGAGAGGGACAGAGAGAGAAGAGTATTTATACGTATTAGGCACAATTACAACGGACTCGTGTAATACATACTTACATAGCGCTGTCCAGCCAGCACGACAGGTTTTATGGTCAAGTTTTACGGCCCCAATGGCCCCAAACTTCACTTAAAACATGACCATAAAACCTATCATGCTAACTGCCCTGGTTACATTCAAATTTTATAGCAGAATCTGAGAAATGTTACTGTAGGTATTATTTATAGGTAGTGATGGATGAGACTTTACCGGAATTCAAAATCAAATTAATAGTTACTTATGCTTTAAAGTTATATTGATATTTTTTTCTCATTACAATTGTGTCGCTTAACTTCAAACTCAGATAAATCCATTCGACCCTCTCTGCAAATATCTACCCTATTACCTTTTCATAATACCAAAATCGCATGATCTGACAGATGGACCTGAGTTTGAATTTAAGCGACTCAATTAGACATGTAGGTAATATAAAGTATCATACCGGTAATATACTTGTCGCTATTTATTTGCACTATTGTGTTACAGTCCCTTATTCCTTATAATAAGATAATAACAACGGAGAAAGTAAAATATGCGCAAATACGGCTAAATTATTTCGCAATAAGTATTGCTATTATTATGCCGTTTATGTAAACCATGTCAGCAATTCATAAGAATTAGGCTTTGGACACATACGCGAACTGTAGAATTAGGTAAATGCAGTGGGTTTCATAAAAAGCATGTAAATCCAAGCAAAACGTGTATACCTACCTACCTACTTGATATGTGACGAGGGAGAGCTCGCACTTCACGGGCCGCTTTGCGTCGGCGTGTTGACGCGGTCGTATGTTTAGAAGTGCTCGAAGCCGCCTACGCCTAATCAACAATGTTATAATAGTGGGCTTGAGGTTCCCAACTAATTATTACTGATAGTAGACCTAGTTATTAAGTATACGGGACTCAAGTGTTTTGTATTAAAGTAGATTGGATTTGGCGTGCACCTTACCTTTAATCTTTATAGGTGTTTGTGAAAAAAAGCATCTTAGGCCTACTTAGTTGAATTATGTAACATTTATGACTCTCAATATTTTGTTATTTCAAGAGTGTATTGCTAAAATCTGCGGCGCACCTTGGGCCCACGGTGTATTTTGCATAGGTAGGTATAGTTACATACTATAATCTCTTATACTTACCTACTAAAAACCTCTTTTTTTCAACCCCGAGATTTAGAAAATAAGATTTCCATTACCTACAAAACGGTACGTAAGCTACGCAATGTTTTAATTGCTGTACTACCTAATTTCATACTGATTATTATATGTATATTGTATTATGTAAGAAAGTACCTACCTAGTGACGCCAACGAAAAGGCCGCAGCCTTGCATCTATCTGATCATAAATCAGATCTGCTTAAGTTTATACTTTTATTAATATTAAGACTAGTCATTTCAAAGCCTAAATAAAATAATTATTCATAATTTTTCAATCGAACTAACTTTTGCCAAGTATTAACCAAAACAATTGTTCACCTTTATTGTAACAAATTTTATTAAAACGTTGTTTCTTAGATTATTTTTTGTTAATAATTACGGTATGTTTCAGTACCGACCCGTTTTAAAATTAGATATTTTAGGATTTATGTACTAAATCATTTAACTAGCTGTTTAGATATTAGTTACCGTTTTTAAGACATTATTAAGAAGTTGTGTTATCATTTTTGTCATTGCCTTATTATACCTAATAACGAATGAAATTCTTAACTGTATATTATTATGTCTTTTAAATGTAGTCAAGCCAATAGAAATGGCCAAATATGTAAAAATATCAAAACTTTTAAATTGTTATAGAAACACTTGAATAGTTAGTTAGCTTTGGCCATTTTCGTTGAACCTGACTATATATAGTACCTAGGTACCTATAGCTATGGTATGCAAGTACCCTGCATGTGCAGCCAAAGCGTTTGTTTTATCTTAATATTTAACATTGTGGACGCTGGGATCAGCTATTAACAAGATTTTTTTTCGTAAAATTCATTCCAAAGCTGTCCAGGCCCAATAGGGGGGGCGTTCAAGTATTACGTAAGGCATTTGAAGATTTTTGACCATTGCCTCCCCCCATGTAACGCACCGTTATGTTTGTCTATACCCCCTCCCCTCCCCACCCTATTAAACGTTACGTAACTCCCAAGAGGCCATTTTTACTTAAAAGTCACAATTATGTTGGGCAAAGTACCTACCGGAAAGTTATACTATATACTAAAATATCTTTGTTATTGTTTTAATCGCCTTTGCGGTAATATAAATAAATAAAACAAGAGATATCCAAGAAAAGGGTTGCCAACTTGGGAGAGCAAAATAAAAATGACGTAAGTACAATACAATCGAGGGATTTCCTGTAAAATATAAACGAAAATGGTTGACAACTTGGAAGATTTTAATTTCCTAGTCAGGCTTCAGTAGCCAAATTGTCTGTCCGTCTGTCCGTATGTCACAGGCATTTTACTCGAAAACTATAAGGTTTACTTGAATAAAATTTTGAGGATACGTGTATTTTGTTAGCCGCTACATAGTTCTGTAATGAAATGAAATAAAAATATTTATTATGGGTGCACTCCATACATGTTACTGCAAGTAAAAAAAAACATTGTAAGTCCACGTGCGCAATCGCAAGGCGCATCAATCGATAGGCCTTTCTAAATAAATTTAAGGTTTCTCAGCATTTTTTTTGTTTAAGTGTTAAAGATAATCGCCCCGATAGTCACAAAAGTTGTGTCCCCGCCCCTCAAATTTTTGAATGGTGTATTTAAAAAATATGAAAAAAATCATGGACATTCTTATTAAATTCTTTCACCGAAAATTATTTTGAACAAGATCGGTTCAAAGTTTTCGAGATATTGCTGAAAAACTGCCTTCCCTATAGAAAAGGACGTAAGTGCCGTCAGATTGGCTGTGACGATCTGACGATACGACCATTTTAATAGGCACGGAACGGAACCTTTCGTTGTGCGTGGTCCGACACGCACTTGGCCAGTTTTTTTTATTTTAATAAAACACAAAACAATGTTACGTAATACGTTGTTCGAACTCCCCTCCCACCCCTGTAAAAATCGTAATGTTTTACAAGACCCCCCTCCACCAAATTGCGTTACGTAATACAGGAACGCCCGCTAGCATATTTGAACACGCAATACTTTATTGTCAAGTACTTATAAAAGCAGTTCCGCTGTCAACTTGTGACACCTCGCCATTAAAAAAATAGTGCCATTTAAATTAGATAAATAGCGTATTGTATAGTATATCCTTCGTTTGGGCTCCAGTTTTATTTTATTTTAAAATAGGTATGACCAGTAGGCATATTATTACATTTAGGTACTTATATATTTAGGGCATTATATGCCTTCAATCAGAACTGGTTTTGTGTAGGAATACCTAAATCTGCATTTTGTTATTTTTCCAAAATTAGGTACAATTCGATTTAGCGAGTGAGCACTGTTTTTTTTTTAAATATGAAACCTTTCGGAGTTATGTAAGTGACATTGTTAGATATTAAATTATACCTACCTTAATGAAATTCATAAAATTTATGAAAATGAATAGACTTATGTTTGGTAGGTGGTATAAGTATCGAAAAGTCTCTCCATGCATTATTAACAAGCGTTTGTGATGTCGTTGTGGATTAATTGGCCAGTATTTGGACTAGACAATTCATCCAATGGGAAAATGTAAAACAACATCAAAATGTGCGTCAAATTCAGTATCGTGGAAAGAGGCTCCGTCGAGTAAGTATGTTACGGCGATTATCCCTTTTGAATGTTACCTCTCTAACAAATACCTAATCGAGAGAGCGAATACTTAATCGAGTTAGTATGGTTGCTAGTGTGTACGCGCCGTGGGCATTATGCTCCACGCACCCTCGCGGTAGACTGTTCTGATAAATAAATACTTAGGAGTAAATTAATAATTTTTTACGAGCATTGGTGGTGACTTAGTAATAGAATCTACGTGTTAAAAAGGTGACAGACCTAATTTGTAAGTATCCTAATAAAAAAATCATTACCGTATTAATTATATTTGTTGTTATTTATATCCTCTTTGCTTCCATAATTTATGAGTGCACCGAACCTATGTTCCCTCTTATAAGGAGGGCGAGCGCCACATACTTATTTACTTATATGGGCTCAATTCCGCTGAGACCACGCTAGGTTTTATCGTCACGTTTTACGGCGAAAATGTACTGAAACAGACAGGACAGGCGGACGGCGGACACACAGGCTGAATTCGGCTGCGGAATTGAGCCTGTATGTGGCAGCGACATATTAGAGTGGCTGCGGGCGGAATCAGCTCGGTTGAGTTTGGCCAATCAATTCAGCCTGTATGTGGTGAGCCTTAATGTATGGCCCTGCTACAGACAGTGGATTGAATTCCGCCGACGAATTTGTCCGCCTGTCTGTAGCAGCGCTGCGGAATCAGCCCGGCGGAAGAAGGCTTGTATGGCGGGCCATGGACCTAAGATACTCAGGACAAGCTATGGTAATAATAATACTACGTCCGAGCGAGATGGTAGCATACAAATCTCGATAAGTGTGACAGAAAGGGAAATATCATTCGTTGTCCTTGTCATAGTTCCACTTTTTTTCTGTTTGCCACAACTGATTTAGTATGAAGTTGTGACCATTAAACCACTACCCACCCAAATTACGTAGGTTGTTTATGGTAAGCGATCAGCCATTTTAAGACCAGTTCTTAATTTAGCCTTTCCGTCCCTCATTGTGGCGTCACATATAGCCTGTCCTGAGTATCATTAGGCCCATGATGGCGGGCCTAATGCGTGAGTGAGTCTATCTTGAAGTTGAAGATTCGGGCTTTTTAAGAGGAGTAACGCCAGATGATCGTTATTGAAACTCTAAGGCTAAGGGTGAATATTCCGCCCGCAACTGCTCCATATAAAATGTATGGCGCTGCCACAGACAGCATATTCAAAAAAATATATACGCTAGATCTTATATATTTTTTTGAAAGTATCTTCTACCAAATAAATTACATTGCCAGTGCCACCCAGAAACGGGGACAAAATTCACCGATAAATGGCGATGTAGGTACTCATGACTTAACTACACTATGCGTTGATAGGATTTTTCCAAAACGAATGGGCGGGCCAAGATACGTATGTTGTATGCCATTTCGTACGGAACCCTCGGTGAGTCCGACTCGCACTTGACCTTTATATTAAACTGTGCTTGCACATTCACACCAAATATAGGCTAACGTCAGCCACGACATACTCGTAAGTGCGAATGAAAGACGCTCTCAGTAGCCAGTGGTAAGTGCCCGCTGAGTTGTATGAATGGAGAAAAGCCGGTATTCGGCATGCTGCGTCATACATCAATTGAAATCTTGACATGAACTTATCTAATAATAAAAAAACCCTTTTATTGGACAGTTATTTTATTGAACCTATAATATACTATAGTACCTGATGTACTATCTCTTGCTGGTAGATTAGATACACGAACAATTTAGAGAACAAAACAGCAAGAGAGATTCCTGTAAAATACTTGACCAATGTAATCACTTATTGCTCAGGATGTTGATGACTTGGCGTATTTAAATATTACTGCCCACATGTCTCATGTCTATATTCTACTGCAAACAGCTTGATACAATTGGATCACAATCAAATAAGTCGCATGTAAATACAGAATGAATGATTTTTTTTCAAAGAATACAATAATATTCTTAACATTGCAACATAATTGAATTTGATTCAAATTTAGAGTAACGAAGAATACTTAATTGCTGGTGATAATTACAGTACAAGTACCATTCACGAACAATGTGTAGTTTTTCTGGGCAAGTACTGGTAGGACCCACTGTGATTGATTCTAAACATAGTCAAAGTAAAATCCAAAGCATCCAATAACTAAGAACTGCAATATTTGCTGAATAACAAAACAAATATAATACGCATTTCGAGTCAACTTAAAAATTAGCAGTCTTAATAATATTGAATAGAACAGTGCATCCAGCTCGTAGCTGCAGACTAACTACTATCATCACATAACACCACTGCGAGAAAGTAATTCACGGCCCTCAATGTAAGTACAGCTGCAGCTGGGGACTAATGGCATCACCGGGCGCCGGCGGAGACCAGGCTACACACCGCCAACGGTCACTGGTAAGCAAAATACCATTTACAACTGTATTACAGTAAAATCGTTAGATAGTAGAAATAAATGGCATAAAACCGGATACTTTTGTAAAAATAAAAATTACTACGAAGCTTATAAATAGTTTTTTACTTCGGTTTGACGCACCAGTGTGTTCAATAAGACCGCCTGTTGACCTCTATCTACATGTTATTGTTTTGTTTCTCTTTGTAACGGTTTCCTAAAGAGGTGAGAGAGGTGTTCAACAAAGAGTACTTGTACTTGTATAGTTTGTATTGGAAGCAAGGCTAGCAGTTATCAGAGTATGTCCTAATTATTTATCACATAGCTTTCTTCGAACGTACTCCGTTCTCAATTAGTTTTACGGTGCTCTTTACTTCTGATGGATGCGTTATCCCATAAATTACCTTGCGAGAGTACTATTTCACATTACTTTCTCCCAGCTACCGGCGTTTTATTCCGTCTTTGTGTTCAGATCTAAATGCTTTTCATTATGAAGTTGTTAGTCGGACACTGCTGTTGCTAATCTATACAAGGAATCATACAGTTTACATTTATATACACGTATATACGACAATACCGTATAAAACAATTCAGAGCGACGCATACAGCAAAATTAACATTTTAGAACTCTTAACGATTTTGGAAACATTACCGTAAATAACGAACCTTGCTACTCAATTAAACTCTAGAATGGGTATGTATTTAACCCAATATGTAATTTTCGAAATAAACCATGTTATATCGTAACGATATCACCTTGATTTCAGTGCACAGAGACACTAATTGGCAGAAAACGAACTAAAACGGATATAGATCAATTGAAACACATCCTGTTGCATACATGTGCCTTGTCAGTCGCTGGCTGGCGTGTAGGACCCGCCGCCCGCAGCGTATCGGCGGCCGCGACCACTGCGTCGCGCGCAACCATCACAATTCACTAATTTAATCTTTACACAATCGTCAGTCGAGTTTTCTTACTATATACGTAATTTCCCAAATCAACTACCATAGTAACACTGTACAGTTTATCTTAATTAATCGGGTTTCAATGTAGAACCGATCGCAATAACTTGAATATCTATCGATAACTGTAGAAAGATGCACCAAACATATACTGGTTCAGGGCGTGTTGGTAAATGTCAATCAGTTACAAGGTAGATCTCGGTGACGTGAAGCGTTCCTCAGTCGCGGCGCGGCGCGCGGCGCGGCGCGGGCGCCGACACCACGGACGCGCCCGCGCCCGCGCCCACGATCAGGTACCCGCCCGACGTCGCCACTCGCTTCGACCCGCCTTCCTCGTTACTCATCAGCTGGAACAATAAGCATTTGTATCAAATATCAACTCGTCAGACCAGGAAGTAATCACGTATCGTTCCGAACGCGCGTCGTGTAGATCCAACTGTCATTTTTCCATATAAATCTTGACATTTAGATCTACCCGGCGCACGTACAATGCGTTACGTGATGGACCAACTGATCACGGTTTCTTTACATAACATTTAGATACACATTTCACTACCAACTAGAACGAAACATCAGGAACTTGGTCAGCTATAGGTACCCAACCTGACTTGCCCGAACAAAGGAAAGGTTATGGTTTCTTCATAATTGAGTTTTGTTCATTCAATTTGATATTAGCTTTATATAAGAGTATCACATAATAATTTGTACCCCGTATCTCGTCTTACAAAGCCATACATGGAATTATAGGATAACTGCGCAGAAAACTCCGCAGCTAATAATTGGCTTAGGCAGCCTTTACACCAGTAAGTTACTTACGTAAGTTCAGTACAAAAATTGCTTACAGCGATTTTCGTGACCAGTATTTGTACTGGACGTACGTAAGAACTTACAAGTGTACAGGCCGCCTTATGTCATAACCACATAATCCATACTTATATTATAAATGCGAAAGTGTGTCTGTCGTGTCTCTCTGTTACCTCATCACGCTTAAACCGCTGAACCGATTTACATGAAATTTGATATAGAGATAATTTGAAGTTTGTCCCGGGGAAGGATATAGAATAGTTTTTATCCCGGAAATCATCCCCTAAGGGAGTGAAAGTTGGTATGGAGCTACGATATAAAAGAGTCGAACGGAGTCACGGACAGAAGCAAATTTTTAGGGTTTCGTAGTCAACAAGGAACCCTTATAGTTTCGCCATGTCCGTCCGTCTGTATGTCTGTCCGTCTTCGGCTTAGCTCAGTAACCCTTACAACTAGAAAACTGCAATTCGGCGTAGGTATATAAACCAATCACGCCGACAAAACAGTAGAATAAAATCCTGAACAAAAAAATTTTTTTAGGGTACCTCCCCTACATGTAAATTGGTGATGATAGGATTTAAAGCCCTAAATTTTGTTCGAGTCATGTACACCCCCCCCCCCCCCCCCCCCCCCCCCCCCTAAGTGTGATACCCCACATATTTTAATTTAGAATTGTCGCGTTCTCTGTCAGACAGGAACAAATAATTGACATTCATTATTGAAATCGTAAGATAATAAACATTGTACAGAAGCTATATCGAACACTTTAATTCAGTACCGCATCCCCACTCTAGGAGTCCTACAATACCGTTATATTTTGCCAAAGCCGATAAAACAGCAAAACGTGGGAAATATTCTAAACCAACCTCCTTACAAAGGCTCGAAAACCCAGCTGGAACTTTATAATTAAGGGAAAACAATAGGCATTTATTTAATGTACTCAGCTGACCCTTTAGCATCATATCGTTTATAGTTGGCGTAAATAAGGTTCAATAGAAGTGGCCGAAAATATAAACTGTAAATGTAATGAGACTTAATTTCACGTGTATATTTTTAACCAAAAATATAATGACAATCAACGTGAAATATCAATCACGCGTACAAGTGCTTAATTTTTCGATACCCAGTGGCTTCCCCAGAGAGTCACTAGTCCATACAGAAATTATTTCCGAATTTTGACAGAAGTAACTCAAAACCCCCCGGCTACCCGGGAGCCACAGGATTCGAAAGGTCAATACGAGTTTTCTATGTTCTAAAGTATGAGAATAGAGTAAAAAGTACTTAGTTTGTGTAATGTTAGACCAGTTAAGTATAAGGAGCTGGATTGAGGGAGAGGTTTGATTTGATTACACTTACAGGCAAGAAGCGTTACAAGGCTGCCGCCGGCATCGGCACTGTGTGCAGTAGCGGATCCAGGGGGGGGGGGGGGGGCTAAGGGGTTCAGCTCACCCCAAAACCATCTGAGTCATGGGAAAAATCTTAAATTCGGCTAAAATCTAATTTTAGTAGGGACACCTAAAAGGGTTGTAGCCAAACCAAAATCCTGGTCCCGCTGTGTGTACCTGCTTGTTGGCCAGCAGCGGCGAGGCGTGCAGCGAAGCGGGCTGCGGCGAGGCGGCCGCGCCCTTGCCGGCGCCGGGCCCGCGCTCCTCCAGCGCGCTCACTGCAACCGCGGCACGTTTCAAACAGTACAGAACAAACGCCACAACACACACTCCACACGGTCTCCTTAATACCACCACAATGGTGGTCGTCCGGCCTGCCTGATGGTCAGCGAACACCGGATGTTTGCAACAACAGAGGAGTCACATGCGACCTGACGCTTCGTTGATTTCGATTTACAGCAAGGAAAAATTAAAGTACCTCACTCACAATATAACACATCATCGGAGCTTCACGTTATACAGCAGGCGTAGTATGGTTTTCATTGTAACACTTATCGTTGTCGATAAGACATCCGTCACTCTCGCACTCGCATAATGAGGGCTACCGTTTTTGCGCTCACCGGTTGGCGCCACAGGCGTGTCGGGTCCAGAAATATAGCTAACTGTTGTTTCCCATATAAGGGTGCGAATTTGTCACTTGTTTAAATGTCATTTGTAGTAGAGAAAGCCTGCCTATCGTGTGCCGATGTATGGTATAGTCAACAGCAAAAGTAGGTTATCATTTTTTCACCTTATCGCAATGGAATAAGGTACAAAAGTGATATGAATGAATGAATGAATGAATGAATGAATGAATGAATGAATGAAATATTTATTTGCCAGAATACGTTACAATTGGTAGTCTTAAAATTATTACAGAATCAGTATTCAGTCAACTTGAAGTCAACATGCAAAATATATGCATAATAACAGATATTAATCTATGCTCAGAATTATTATAAAACAGAATGGAAGTAAGGTAATAACATGTCAAATTCAATTTACTGTGCATTCAAATCTAAGTAGTCCTTAACATTATAGAAACAATGATCTTGTAGCCATTTGATTAATTTTGTCTTTAAAATTTTCGCATGCAAGGTCCTCAACTCATTTGGGAGTTTGTTAAATAGGACTATACACATGTTGTATGCGTTTTTCTTGTAAATATCAGATCTACAAATTGGCTGATATAACAAATTTGCATACTGCTATAACTTACTTACTTTTGCTCTTGACTGTACATTCGAGTTAATAAATCACTATTAAACGAGCAACATTTGTATAAATGTATCTTTATATATTTGCAACCACGTTCTCGGAAACGGCTCTAACGATTTCGATGAAATTTGGAATATAGGGGTTTACGGGGGCGAGAAATCGATCTAGCGAGGTCTCATGTCTGGAAAAAATCGTTTTCTCCGTATTTTCTCCCGAGCAGTGCTCGGTCGCCCCTAAGAGTCAAAAATATCTGCGCAACTTTATGCCCTTAACAATAAAGTCATGTTCACTTTGTCCATGAACATATTTTCGAACTCGTCTGTACTTATGATGTCGAAGTCAAAAGCATTTTTTACATTTGTCACATTTATTACAAATGAATAAGATAGACCATCTTATTCATTTGTAATAAATGTGGATATTTAGTAAACCCCACTCTTTACTAGATTCTTGATCTTTATCTTATCGATATGTCAGTTGCATTCTAAGGACCCCGGAGTCCGGTTGTTACCCAATCCCAAGTATTGCTTACTTGATCGCTGGTCATATATCAAGAAACATAGACTCAAGTCATAACCTTCCCTTTTTCGGCAGCAGGATATAAAGCCAACTTACCGACAACAGGAGACTTGTTCTGAGCTTGTTCAGAGTTCACAATTCGAGAGGTTGCGGAGGTCGTTTTCGAGGCCAGCGTGAGACTGGGCGCTGAGGTCGTCTTCTGAAATGTCAACATGTAGGTAAGCTATACAAATGGCCACCGGCTACCCTGCCTCGATCACCCACATAAGCGACACAAAATCACAGCAAGCACGTCTTTAAGAACATTCAGTATAAGGAAAAGTGTAGCTTCAAAATGTACATGCATTTCCGTGTGAACACTATTTTCATACGTAGAAACGCCTGCCGGAAAGGAAAATAGACACCTGGCGGCCTTCTTTTCTACATATCTCGAGTTAATGACGAAGTGTCATGCCATGTACACTCAACGTCATAAATGTATACCTATGTTACGAAAGGGGACACGAGTCAATAAAATTCGTGAGCAAATATGATGTCGCATACATATAATATTTCCCAATAAAAGTGAACGTGTCTGTATGCTTAAACTGACTTTTTTTATGACGCATAAAGCTATTATTGTGTAAGTCGGCGTTTTTCAACCTTTTTTCATGGCGCGTCCCAGATAGTATGAAAAAGTGTTTCGCGATCCCTACCGTCTGCTGTCTTTAACTTTTACTTGTTTAAGTAACGAGTGTCGAAAGATTATTAAATTATCGACATCGTTTTAATTCTAACTAGTGGCTCTGAGAGATGATGAATTTTTTTTTAATTTCGAAAAATTGACTGGATAACAAAACCTACTCACAAAATTTCACGAGAATCGTTTGACAAATGCGACCTGTAGAGGAAAATAGCGTGACATCGTGACAGACACCGGACATACGAACGATTTTCGGCCCAAGCTGAAGCAAAGAACTTCGCTCGCTCGTTCGACAAATTTCCAATATCATAGGTTGAATATCAGTGAATGGGGGCTCACAGGCGCGTCGGCCGGCGCCGGCGGCGGCGGCGCGGGCGCGGCGGCGGCGCGGCTCTCCGCGCTGCTGCCCTGCAACCGACACCCTCCATATTTACCTTACTCTCTTTGCGCTACCTCGATAGGGGTGTCACCTATGATTTTTTTACAATGCCATTGCGAGAGGAACAAATTTTTGTATGGGAGCAACTAAAACTAGTGGCTCTGTGAGCTGTAGAACTGCGAAAAATTGAGTCGACAAAAAAAACCGGACAAGTGCGAGTTCAACTCGCGTGGTGAGGGTTCCGTAAAATTGCTATGCTCTAAGCATCAGGCGCTCCATACAAAATAATGAGAATTTTCCCGTTACTTTGAATCCTCAAACTTCTTATAGGTTTTCCTGTAATCTTTAGGCAAGGAACTATTTTCCATATTTTTTCAGAATTTTAAGCCTAGTAGTTCTTTTTAGGGTTCCGTAGCCAAAATGGCAAAAACGGACCCTTATAATTTCGTCATGTCCGTCGGTCCGTCTGTCCGTATGTCACAGGCATTTTACTCGAAAACTATAAGATGTATTTGAATACAATTTTGAGAATAGGTGTATTTTGTTAGCCGCTACATAGTTTTGTAATTAAAATGACTAAAAAAAATTTTTTTTAGGGATTCACTCCATACATAAAACTGAGTCTAAAAAAAATTTTTCATTGTAATCCCACGTGTGGCTCATCAATCGATAGGCCGTTCAAAATAAATATAAGGTTTCTCAGCAATTTATGTGAACAGAGTCGGAGATAATCACCCCGAAAGTCACTAAAATTCTGTCCCCCCCGCCCCTCTACATTTTGAACGGTGTATTTAAAAAATATGAAAAAATCGTAGGGGTTTAATCAATTCTTTCACCGAAAATTATTTTGAACAAGATCGGTTCAAAGGTTTTCGAGATATTGCTGAAAAACTGCCTTCCTTAAAAATATGGACGTAAGTGCCGTAAGATTTCTGTGACGATACGACCTTTTTAATAGGCACGGAACCCTTCGTTTTGCGTGGCCCGACACGCATTTGTTTCCTAAATTACTTCAAATTTGTTTTTGCTAAAATTATAAAAAAAAATCTGAGATGCTTACAACAACCCCTTTTATTTGATATGTCACACAATACTCCTTGCGAAACTTTTTTTTAATTTTGCAGTTTACCCCCCAAAAGTGGCCCCCTTATTCAGAATTCATTAATTTACTTTACGCGTCCATTTTTAGGTCACCAATTTACATATATTAACCAAATTTCAACTCAATCGGTCCAGTAGTTTCGGAGCAAATCGGCTTGACAGATGCACGAGTGATCCTATAAGGGCTCCGTTTTTTTCCTTTTCAGGTACGGAACCCTAAAAACTATATAATAACGAACCTGCTCACAAAATCTCACGAGAACCGGTTGAGAAATGCGACCTGTAGAGGAGAACCGCCGGACAATGTGACCGGCGGACAGCGGACAGCGTGACAGACACCGGACACCGGAGATACGAACAATTTTCGGCCCAAGCTGAAGCTTAGAACTTCGTTCGCTTCGCTCGCTCGTTCGATTAAAGAACATAAATACCCAAAAATTTGATTCAAAGATTGACCTCGCTAGCGGCAGCCGAAACGAAATACTAATTGACATAAAAGTATGACGTCACAATCTGCTATTCCGGTCGCGAAATACTGAGTTTAGGGCCTTACCTGTCATACAATTTTGTACCTGTAAAAGCGTAAGGATTCTATTGGTAGCTTTACACTTTTGGACATTAAAAAAATTCATATTATTTTTAATCTTTCAAGGTCCATATCTTTTTATGATTTTAATTTTTACTTTATTACAATAATTTGGTGGTTTACTATCCATTTAGCAACACTGCGTTATCAATTTTAATATGAGTCAACACCCCTATTACTTTACCATTTGGACGCATAGAACACCTAAAGATGTTGCGTGTGGTCGTGCCCACGGCGCCCATCATGACTACAGGTGTTATGGTGTACACTGTCAGTTCACCAACCTTGACAAGTTGAAAGTCTTCAACTAAAGTTCATATTCACGTACTTATTGGAAAAAAGTTAGCACGTCAGTGTCACTTTAGTACGTGACGAACGGCGTTCAAAAGGTTAATATTTCGGTAGCGGATCCGCTAACGAGGCAAGAAAAATATGTCGCAGCACACGAGAGTATTACAATTACTTTAGTTCCTCATGCATTACCATTACCAGTAATGTACAGCCAACGAATTTGATTCACGTACCGTTTCGCTGATTTATTGCTTGAAATATGGAAGGTTTATTTAAAATAAAACGACACAAGTTCGGGTGAAAGGTCTGCAAACTTTAACCTTAGATACGCGTCATTAGCATATCGCGGGGCAAAAACAATTTGACAGTACAGAAAGATTATGACAAACAAGCAATAACAGACGTAAAACTCATTTTGAGGAACATTTATGCCTACGAGTTTAAAAATTATCAACATTATTTCTAATATCGACCATGACTTGAGTACCGATACATACTTAAATAGCTTAACTGTGCAGTCACAATGCAAATTCATTAGTCACTTTTCCTATTTGACATTGTCATTTATTAGTAAGGACATTATCAATTATCGTACTAATAACTGTTTCACAATATAATTATTGCCGAGTGCTTTTAAAAATGCGAAAAAAACGTGCGATGAATTTGTGGAGTTGTGGATAAAGGATTATCCTGAGTTACAGGCTCGCGATACAATAGTACATTGTTGTAGAGGCTAGACAGTAACCAATAGATGGACGAGTTAGTACGAGTCCAGCTATTGCACTTTCGGCCGAGGCTTAACACTGTGCTTTTCACGCCTACTGCAAGGAAATTGCAAATAACTATAATTTTAAATCAAAATTAAAGATCACAATATTAAACAGTCACGCTAGCCTCGCGCCCGGCGCGGAGGAGGAGGAGCACAAGCAAAGGTAGCGCACGCCGGCGCGACCGCGCGGTGCCCTGTGATTGGTCGATCGCTGTTCAAACTGTCCAACAATAACATTGTTGGACAATTTGAAGTCATAGATGGCCTGTTCGTGCGACCTCTAACAATCCCTAGCTTTGAAGCCTGAATTCTGACCGTCTCTTGCCACATTTACGAGAAGTGGCGTGAAAAATTATATTGCTCTATGTGCAACGTTAGTTTCCACCAAAAAAAAATCTATACAACGAAATTTCAACTCGGAAAAGCATACTTCCGTCAAAAAAGATTTTAGGATGGAATTGACCAAATTTATGGTAAGCTGTAATATACCATAATCTCGGTTAGAAAATCCCATACTCGTATCGAAAACGGCGTCTTTGGAAAGTTTGAAAAAACTGCAACTGCAACAAACATTCTGAAGGGACCTCCCTTCAGAATGTTTGTTGAGGCAGAATTAGGTAAACCAATTATACAACGAACAAATGCAAAAAATTAAAGAGGAGCTAGAAAATGCTTATATTTTTGTGAGTGTAGATGAAACAACAGATGCCAGGGATTGTCAAATTGCTAATGTGATAGTCCGTGCATTGCTTGGAGGTGCAGTCGGAACTCCACATGTGATGTCAAGCAAAAGGTTGAAAGAAACTAAGAATATAAGTATATCCGATACCGTCAAAATTGCGCTGGATTATTTGTGGGGTCCCAAACACAATAAGCATGATAAAGTGTTATTATTATTGATTGATGGTGTGGGGTACATGTTAAAAGCGGGTAGAAATATGAAAAAAGTTTACCCAAACATTCTCCATGTTAGATGTTTGGCTCATGGTCTTAACAGAGTTGCTAATCAAGTTCGCGTTCTTTTTCCAGAAGTGAATAAATTAATATCAGATGTATAAAAAGATTTTCGATAATCGCGAAAAAGATTAAAGCATTTAAAGAAATGGTTGATGGAATCCCCTTACCAACAATTATTCGTTGGGTAACGTGGATTGAGGCTGCGACATACTATAACAAGTATTTTGACGAAATAAAACGCGTTATGGACACATTTCGTAATTCTGACGCAGCGTCTATCGCAAAAGTAAAAAAAAAGCTTTTCGCAGCAAACTATCTTCAGGTACTTCCAGACGCTATAAACAAATTGCAGTGCCCAAATCTATCTCTCAGCGAAAGTTTAGCCATCGTTCCAAATCGCGCTGTACAACGGTAACTTCTAGATTGTTGCTGGCAGGAATCAATGATTACTTCTAGTCATTTAAATTCTGTGACTTCCTCTATTTGGGTGCTGGGTGTATGTATAAGTTTAACTCTAAAGGTATTGTCTGTCTAGGTTTAAATTTTATTAGTTATGTTTTCTTTATATATACTTCAAGGTTGTGGTCTTCTAGGCATGTTCTAACTGTATTGAAGTTGGAAATAAGTTGGGAGTTACATTCTGGACTATTTGTAGCGCTGAGTAAAAGGGAGACGTCGTCCAGGTCGTTTACATAGATCAAAAATAGGGTACATGCCCATACTCCCTTGGGGCAACGAACAGGTAGTGCGGCGTTTTTGTGAGTTAATACCAGTAACTTCTCGATCATGATTGTAGTGGTCTATGTGTACATATTTGCTAGATGGGATTTGAACCAGCTATGTGTCTTACCTCGTATTCTCATTTCGTACAACTTTGAGGGAAGTATTTCGTGGGACACTTTTTCGTATGCTTTTGTCATGTCCAGGAATAAGTCTATGCCGTATTTCCTGTTATCAACGTGCCCTAAGATATTTTTTTTATATTTAAATATGCCTAACGTTGTTGAGTGATGTTTTCTGAATGCATTTAGGTTTTTGTCTGATATTTTATACTTTTCAAGGAAGCTAATCACACTATTTATACATATTGCGGTACAAAAATCATGTTAGCATTACGAAGAAAGATAACCTTTAGTATTATTGATTGTCATCAGCAATTTAGACTTAAAACGGTACGCGAATCATATTCCTTGACTGTACATAGAAAAATCCCTCTTAATCTTTGTACATATATAAATAAGCTCAACAGTAGAGAACAATTTGCAACATCAAAATAGTGAAAACATTTTCATTTTAGGTGATCGGTCATCGGAGAAAGAACTGCAATAGGAATACTGGTACTCGTACGGAACCTCGTTGGATAGTGTATTAGTAAGTACCAGTGGCGGAGCGCGCATACAAGCCGATTCCTACCGGCCCACAGTGGGCGGGCCTCATACTAGCGGTTGGATATGCGTTAGGACGCTTAGTATTTTGTATACATTTCGGTAACCACATGCTATTTATCTTTGATATTTTTACCACATGTATTTTCTTTGTGATTCATTGCTTAAAATGTTAATAGAAATGAATCTTCTATAGTAAAAAATATATACATACATATATATTTTTTAATAGAGAAATACGATTTTCGCCAAATTGTGAATCATACCACTTTCACAAAGGTCTGCTGTATCATATCGAACGAAGTAATTAAAAAAATACTGCCGTGTTCGAATAATCCAGTTATTGTACTACAATATTATCTAACCTTTACCCCAAAAAAAGTAACTTTAGTTAGAACTCGGATCCAACCGCTAGCATGAGACCCGCCCACAGTGCGGCTTGCCTAAAAATAAATTTTCGGCAAGCCGATGGGAATCGGCGATATACTCTAAACTCTATCATAACTTCTTTTGTTCCGTGTTGCCCATCGAAAATTTTCACGCCCCGCCACTGGTAAGTACAGCAAAAAATCAAATGTGTAGTGGTACCGTCGTCCGTTGCTGCGTGCACGAAGCGTAGTGCTGCGCCCAGTGCGCGCGCTGGCACGGGTAGTCGCAGTAAGAGGTGTTCCAGCAGCAGTAGAACTGCGCCTCCTGGCTGCAGTTAGCGCACCTACACACAAACACGCAGTTATTAATTTTCCATAGATAAGGCAAGCAAACGTGACGGTGAGTGACGAGGTCAAGAATGTACAGATGTAGTGCATAATTGTTTTCCGTCGTATTTTCTCGGAAACGTTCGTATTTGTCATGCTGCTTCAGTCAACCTCAGTACTTTTTGTACTGTGACCGACTGAAATAGCAAGACACGTTCGTGCTTTTTCGTGAAAATACGATGGAAAATAAATATGCAGTACATCTGTAACGTGCATGCATGCTTAGATTTCTAATCACTTAAAAAAAAACAATAGAGTCTTTCGGGATTTCGGCCCGTGTTTCGTCGCTGAATATTTTTGCATTACATTGATATTTGGTGACCTGCACCAATAACTTAGGAATGAAAAGAAATGGAAACATGCTGGCCAAAGTCTAAAGAAGAATGAACGGGGCGTGGCACATCTCTTTTTCCCGATCAAAATGACCAAAAAATTCACCAAGAGCATTCGATGTTTTTAGGGTTCGTACCAAAAAGGTAAAAAAGGAACTCTGTCTGTCTGTATGTCCGTCACAAAGTTAAATATCTAAAGAACTACTTATGCTATCAATTCGAAATTTGGAACAATTGTAAAAGGCTAATACACGTATATCGAAAATTATTTTTTTAAATATATGTACATTCTTATTTTCTGTGAAAATGACAAATATGAGGGGGGTTAAACATTCAAAGTCTATTTAATAGATCTATATGTGGGGTGTCATATGAAAGGGCTCGAGTTGCACTTTCTAAAACCGGTTTATTCTTTTTCCACTGTGGTTAAATTTTGATTTATGAAGGAAAATGTTGAAAAAAATACAATCTCCTCCCCCCTTATCACCACAGTTTACCAAGCGAAAATGTTGATATTATTACATAATTATGATTAAGAGTAACATAAATAATACAAAGCCCATTTCGTGACACGGCACAAGGCTATTATACCCTATGGTATCGGTCGACTCACCATTGCTTGGACTTGGCGTTCTTGACGGCGGCCTCTAGTTCCTGGTGCGCGAGCCGGCGCGCCTCCGCCACCGCGCGCGCCTTCTCCTTCTCCATCGCAGACCGCACCTCCACTAGCAGCAGCTCTACGGAACAAGGCTATTATACCCTATGGCATCGGTCGACTCACCATTGCTTGGACTTGGCGTTCTTGACGGCGGCCTCTAGTTCCTGGTGCGCGAGCCGGCGCGCCTCCGCCACCGCGCGCGCCTTCTCCTTCTCCATCGCAGACCGCACCTCCACTAGCAGCAGCTCTACGGAACAAGGCTATTATACCCTATGGCATCGGTCGACTCACCATTGCTTGGACTTGGCGTTCTTGACGGCGGCCTCTAGTTCCTGGTGCGCGAGCCGGCGCGCCTCCGCCACCGCGCGCGCCTTCTCCTTCTCCATCGCAGACCGCACCTCCACTAGCAGCAGCTCTACGGAACAAGGCTATTATACCCTATGGCATCGGTCGACTCACCATTGCTTGGACTTGGCGTTCTTGACGGCGGCCTCTAGTTCCTGGTGCGCGAGCCGGCGCGCCTCCGCCACCGCGCGCGCCTTCTCCTTCTCCATCGCAGACCGCACCTCCACTAGCAGCAGCTCTACGGAACAAGGCTATTATACCCTATGGCATCGGTCGACTCACCATTGCTTGGACTTGGCGTTCTTGACGGCGGCCTCTAGTTCCTGGTGCGCGAGCCGGCGCGCCTCCGCCACCGCGCGCGCCTTCTCCTTCTCCATCGCAGACCGCACCTCCACTAGCAGCAGCTCTACGGAACAAGGCTATTATACCCTATGGCATCGGTCGACTCACCATTGCTTGGACTTGGCGTTCTTGACGGCGGCCTCTAGTTCCTGGTGCGCGAGCCGGCGCGCCTCCGCCACCGCGCGCGCCTTCTCCTTCTCCATCGCAGACCGCACCTCCACTAGCAGCAGCTCTACGGAACAAGGCTATTATACCCTATGGCATCGGTCGACTCACCATTGCTTGGACTTGGCGTTCTTGACGGCGGCCTCTAGTTCCTGGTGCGCGAGCCGGCGCGCCTCCGCCACCGCGCGCGCCTTCTCCTTCTCCATCGCAGACCGCACCTCCACTAGCAGCAGCTCTACGGAACAAGGCTATTATACCCTATGGCATCGGTCGACTCACCATTGCTTGGACTTGGCGTTCTTGACGGCGGCCTCTAGTTCCTGGTGCGCGAGCCGGCGCGCCTCCGCCACCGCGCGCGCCTTCTCCTTCTCCATCGCAGACCGCACCTCCACTAGCAGCAGCTCTACGGAACAAGGCTATTATACCCTATGGCATCGGTCGACTCACCATTGCTTGGACTTGGCGTTCTTGACGGCGGCCTCTAGTTCCTGGTGCGCGAGCCGGCGCGCCTCCGCCACCGCGCGCGCCTTCTCCTTCTCCATCGCAGACCGCACCTCCACTAGCAGCAGCTCTACGGAACAAGGCTATTATACCCTATGGCATCGGTCGACTCACCATTGCTTGGACTTGGCGTTCTTGACGGCGGCCTCTAGTTCCTGGTGCGCGAGCCGGCGCGCCTCCGCCACCGCGCGCGCCTTCTCCTTCTCCATCGCAGACCGCACCTCCACTAGCAGCAGCTCTACGGAACAAGGCTATTATACCCTATGGCATCGGTCGACTCACCATTGCTTGGACTTGGCGTTCTTGACGGCGGCCTCTAGTTCCTGGTGCGCGAGCCGGCGCGCCTCCGCCACCGCGCGCGCCTTCTCCTTCTCCATCGCAGACCGCACCTCCACTAGCAGCAGCTCTACGGAACAAGGCTATTATACCCTATGGCATCGGTCGACTCACCATTGCTTGGACTTGGCGTTCTTGACGGCGGCCTCTAGTTCCTGGTGCGCGAGCCGGCGCGCCTCCGCCACCGCGCGCGCCTTCTCCTTCTCCATCGCAGACCGCACCTCCACTAGCAGCAGCTCTACGGAACAAGGCTATTATACCCTATGGCATCGGTCGACTCACCATTGCTTGGACTTGGCGTTCTTGACGGCGGCCTCTAGTTCCTGGTGCGCGAGCCGGCGCGCCTCCGCCACCGCGCGCGCCTTCTCCTTCTCCATCGCAGACCGCACCTCCACTAGCAGCAGCTCTACGGAACAAGGCTATTATACCCTATGGCATCGGTCGACTCACCATTGCTTGGACTTGGCGTTCTTGACGGCGGCCTCTAGTTCCTGGTGCGCGAGCCGGCGCGCCTCCGCCACCGCGCGCGCCTTCTCCTTCTCCATCGCAGACCGCACCTCCACTAGCAGCAGCTCTACGGAACAAGGCTATTATACCCTATGGCATCGGTCGACTCACCATTGCTTGGACTTGGCGTTCTTGACGGCGGCCTCTAGTTCCTGGTGCGCGAGCCGGCGCGCCTCCGCCACCGCGCGCGCCTTCTCCTTCTCCATCGCAGACCGCACCTCCACTAGCAGCAGCTCTACGGAACAAGGCTATTATACCCTATGGCATCGGTCGACTCACCATTGCTTGGACTTGGCGTTCTTGACGGCGGCCTCTAGTTCCTGGTGCGCGAGCCGGCGCGCCTCCGCCACCGCGCGCGCCTTCTCCTTCTCCATCGCAGACCGCACCTCCACTAGCAGCAGCTCTACGGAACAAGGCTATTATACCCTATGGCATCGGTCGACTCACCATTGCTTGGACTTGGCGTTCTTGACGGCGGCCTCTAGTTCCTGGTGCGCGAGCCGGCGCGCCTCCGCCACCGCGCGCGCCTTCTCCTTCTCCATCGCAGACCGCACCTCCACTAGCAGCAGCTCTACGGAACAAGGCTATTATACCCTATGGCATCGGTCGACTCACCATTGCTTGGACTTGGCGTTCTTGACGGCGGCCTCTAGTTCCTGGTGCGCGAGCCGGCGCGCCTCCGCCACCGCGCGCGCCTTCTCCTTCTCCATCGCAGACCGCACCTCCACTAGCAGCAGCTCTACGGAACAAGGCTATTATACCCTATGGCATCGGTCGACTCACCATTGCTTGGACTTGGCGTTCTTGACGGCGGCCTCTAGTTCCTGGTGCGCGAGCCGGCGCGCCTCCGCCACCGCGCGCGCCTTCTCCTTCTCCATCGCAGACCGCACCTCCACTAGCAGCAGCTCTACGGAACAAGGCTATTATACCCTATGGCATCGGTCGACTCACCATTGCTTGGACTTGGCGTTCTTGACGGCGGCCTCTAGTTCCTGGTGCGCGAGCCGGCGCGCCTCCGCCACCGCGCGCGCCTTCTCCTTCTCCATCGCAGACCGCACCTCCACTAGCAGCAGCTCTACGGAACAAGGCTATTATACCCTATGGCATCGGTCGACTCACCATTGCTTGGACTTGGCGTTCTTGACGGCGGCCTCTAGTTCCTGGTGCGCGAGCCGGCGCGCCTCCGCCACCGCGCGCGCCTTCTCCTTCTCCATCGCAGACCGCACCTCCACTAGCAGCAGCTCTACGGAACAAGGCTATTATACCCTATGGCATCGGTCGACTCACCATTGCTTGGACTTGGCGTTCTTGACGGCGGCCTCTAGTTCCTGGTGCGCGAGCCGGCGCGCCTCCGCCACCGCGCGCGCCTTCTCCTTCTCCATCGCAGACCGCACCTCCACTAGCAGCAGCTCTACGGAACAAGGCTATTATACCCTATGGCATCGGTCGACTCACCATTGCTTGGACTTGGCGTTCTTGACGGCGGCCTCTAGTTCCTGGTGCGCGAGCCGGCGCGCCTCCGCCACCGCGCGCGCCTTCTCCTTCTCCATCGCAGACCGCACCTCCACTAGCAGCAGCTCTACGGAACAAGGCTATTATACCCTATGGCATCGGTCGACTCACCATTGCTTGGACTTGGCGTTCTTGACGGCGGCCTCTAGTTCCTGGTGCGCGAGCCGGCGCGCCTCCGCCACCGCGCGCGCCTTCTCCTTCTCCATCGCAGACCGCACCTCCACTAGCAGCAGCTCTACAGAACAACGCTATTTTATCTACACACATACTATAAACTCGCTAAAATGCGTTCAGAAACTGGCAGTTAATGACCAGCAATCAATAATATTTATAAAAAAAAACGTATTTTCATTATGATGTCGATAGTTTTTTTTTTTTTGATGTTTCTGCTACATGGCAATCTGTTCTAAGAACAATAAGCCACTTTCTTTACTGATAAATATCTGTTAAAATGTTATCGTCGAGAGCCATAAACTATTTAAAAAAATATTTCCAATATAATCTCTTTATGTCTCATTGTGAAAATCTTTTGGTGAGATTAGGGATGTCATGTCTCTTTAGTCGGGTGTATTGGAGTCCTCCTGTTCCGCTCAGCGTCTGGGCAAGTTTATTAACGTGGGTCGTTAGCTTCTTCTGGTATTTTAGACTGCTTTTGGCTATTTCTTGCCAGACAGTTTTTATGCCGATGTCTAGGTACATGTATTTGTTGCTGATTGCACTGGGGGATACCGAACATTGTCCTTAGTGTTTTGCTTTGGAATCTTTCTAGGATGTCGATGTTGCTATTACTAGCGGTTCCCCACAGCTCAATGCCGTAAGTACAGATAGGTTTGAGTATCGATTTGTATATCAGCAGCTTGTTGTTGTCATTTAGTTGTGATTGGTGACCAATTAGCCATCTGAGGTTTCGAAGTTTTCCATCTAACTGCTTTCTTTTAGTCCAGATATGTTTTTGCCAAGTTAATCTTCTGTCCAAGTGTATTCCCAAGATGTCGATATTGATAAAGTAATAACTTACAAAAAAAAAACTGTCCACAATTGACGGAGAAATCGGCGTACATACATAAAAAAAAATACAGTGGAACACATAACCTCCTCCTTTTTTGAAGTCGGTTATTAAAATTAGCGAACTCCCCGTCTCGTGCGTGTTACCTTGCGTGTGCCGCAGCTCGGTCAGCTCGTGCTGGTGGCGCCAGTGCGCCTGCTCGAGCTGCAGGCGCAGCGCGGCCGCCTCGGCCGCCGGCTCCTCCACCTGCACCAGCGAGTCCTCCAGCAGGTTCCGGAAGAACTCCGCCAACTGCGGTTGACAAGACACGATTATTGTTACTAGTGGCTCTGAGCTGTACAAATCGCGAGCTTGCATTTTATTACAAAACTGAATCGACATAGAATTCTATGCAGTTATTGAACCTGCCCACAAAACTTACAGAAAAGCCGTAATTTATAACATTTTTGTCATGTCATGCCAACGTAAACAAAATGTAAAAGCGTGATGCCTGCCAGCAAAAATTGTTTTTGTTTCTGTGCACTTAAACAAAAAAATGACATCAATTTTAAAATTCAAAAAGGCGGACATGATTTTTTTAAATAATGATATGGTTGTCATTATCTAGGTTTTTGGGGGAGCTGATTCCGAGAAATCCATGTTGGAATCCAAGATGGCGGATGTTCATTTTTCTTAAAAATCGATATGGGTGTCATCTTCGAGGTTCCTCGGGGTGCCGATTACGAAAATGACAGTCTCTTTTGATATCCAAGATGGCGGACTTATTATGTAAAGTATAAATGATATAGGTACATGGCGGAACAAAGAAACGTACATACATGAAACCTAAAAACATGACCCTCCTTTTTTGGGTAGTTGTGTAGTCTGTGACAACCCTAGGTAAGTAGTGTGGCCTTGTGCGGTGTCGGCATTTACGCAAACATCAAAGGCGTCGGTCCACTGTTACTGTTTACACTGTGGTACGGTTGATAAGAGTAATAAGAAAACAACGGCAGCGCACATCACCTTTATCGAGTTCTGGTTCAGTTTGGCGGTGAGCGGTCCGGCGGCGGAGGGTGCGGTGAGCTCGCCGATCTCGGTGCCGGCGGCCAGCGGGCTCTGCAGCACTGGCCGCTGCTGCAGGCGCGGCGGCTGTCACATACATCATCATCATCCTATCAGTCCAAACACGTCCACTGCTGGACCCCCCCTTCCCAAAGAGTGCCAAAGTGACCGGTCCTGCGCCACCCGCATCCAGCGGACTCTACCAACGCTGCGTCTTCCGCTGCCACATACGTAACACTCTTACTCAATTCATAGAACAACTTCTCAATGACAACGACAAATTATTTATTTAGCTCGTTTCTCCATCCATTTATATATAATAAAATATGTACAAGATTTCTTTTGCAAGACTACTCAACGAGGGAAGTAAAACTCAAAGTGCAATCATGGCTCAATTCACTTTCTTATGAGGACATAGAGAAGATCCTGGAAATAGTAATATAAATCATACACACACATCTGAACGTTACACATACATTATTTATTTCGATTGATATTTATAATATAGTCTCTAATTATTATTTTAATTTGGATCCATTTAGAGAGAGAAAACGCTCGGAGGCCGTGACGTCACGATCCTCGAGCGTTATAGTAAATTACAATCGTTTCATATGAAGGGTGACGTCACGATCCTCGAGCGTTATAGTAAATGACAATCGTTTCATATGAAGGGTGACGTCACGATCCTCGAGCGTTATAGTAAATGACAATCGTTTCATATGAAGGGTGACGTCACGATCCTCGAGCGTTATAGTAAATGACAATCGTTTCATATGAAGGGTGACGTCACGATCCTCGAGCGTTATAGTAAATGACAATCGTTTCATATGAAGGGTGACGTCACGATCCTCGAGCGTTATGGTAAATGACAATCGTTTCATATGAAGGGTGACGTCACGATCCTCGAGCGTTATAGTAAATGACAATCGTTTCATATGAAGGGTGACGTCACGATCCTCGAGCGTTATAGTAAATGACAATCGTTTCATATGAAGGGTGACGTCACGATCCTCGAGCGTTATAGTAAATGACAATCGTTTCATATGGTGCGTTGAGCGGAAAAGGGACAGAATTTAACCTCTTGGCGTTGCCTTTTTCTCCATTTGACTACATTATTAACCTTTGGAACGCCGGAACGTGGATCCGCGAAATCTCGTTATACTGCCTTAACGCGGATCGGCGTTCAAACGATCCCTCGCGATTTGTTTCGTTTTTCTAGATTAAATAGCGTGGATCCACGGAATCCCGTTATACTGCCGGAACGTGGATTGGCGCTCAAACGACCCTACGCGATTGGTTCGATTTTTCTATGGTTTTAGAATAGAACACGGATCCGCGTTGGCACACAGCCATATTGTAACTCCAGCAGCCGCGGTGTTCCAAAGGTCCTTTCAAAAGTTCCTTTGTCAAAGGTTCCTTTTTCGAGAAAATACAACATTATTGATTAATTTATTTAGTGTCCACATAGCAGCGAATTAACTCACTTCGCCCATAGGCGTATCAGGTGTCCTGTTGACCGTGATGGTGGTGGCGGCAGGCGGGTTGAGCGGCGCGGCCGTCGGCACGAGCGCGGGCGGTTGCGAGGGCGCGGGCGCCGAGGGCACTGGTGCCACGCCGGGGGCGCCCGCCGCGGGAGTGCTAGCCCCGGGGGTGCCCGCCCCGGGGCCCGCAGGGAGCGCAGCGGGCGACGCGGGGGCGCCTGTTGCGCCGCGCTCGCCCACGCCGTTTACCGTCGCCGACACGATGCTCTACGCAGCAACATAAGAAATAGAGTAGTACCCTCTAACGTTTGCTACATGGATAGTAAACTGTCAAATGAGTGCAGTGTAAATTACAAAATATAATCAAAATCATAATCGATATGGAACAAGTTTAGAAAAATATGCATTTTTTATCGTCCAAGAGTAATTTTTAGGAATTAATTTTAAAAAAAAATGTATAACAGCTATGCACCAAAACGCAGTATCACGACGCAGTATAACGACCAAATCAGCAATTTACTTGATTTTCTATAGAGAATATGACGTCAGACTTCTATGTTAACTAGTATGAATCGCTTCGACTGCCGCCAGCGAGGTCAGTTTTTGGCTCTAACTTTTGCTCCCCAATAAACATTCGTTCCTCTCCAAAAACTGGTTTGGATGGCATCGTAAAGAATCTTAAGAATCTATTGCCGTTATCAAGCAAATGAAAGGAAACTAAATCGAACAAAAGGTAACCGTATCAAAAGATAACCGTATCAAAAGAAGACGAGTTTTTTTTGGTTGGACTTTTGAACAGTAATCTTAGAGCATAACTGGAGTAGCCTTATGTCGTATTTGAGTACAAAAAAGTCTGCCGAATTTTGCGGGGGGGGGGGGGGGGGGGAGCATCTTAATAGGATATTGAAACTCAATTATATATTAAAAGCTTGAAGTGGTTGAACATTTATAACATCAAATGATTACAGCAACATGCGGGCATTTTTATGATCAGTATTCTCTTGCGAGGCGATTTTGTGATCGATTGTGAAATTGTCTTTGTATGTTTTTTTGCACATTGTGCAAGGTTTTTTACAGAGGAGTAAGTTACTTTAAGGCTACTCCAGTTATGTATGCTCTAAGACAGTAATGGATGCTGACTAGCGGGTCTCCTAATGGTACGCAAACATCCTGTTTGTACAATAAGTTTTGCTAAAATTACTTTACCTATTGCATGTGCGCAGCAATCCGATTTAAGCCGGCTGCGGGGCTAGCGCAACTGACGCCGCACCGCGACACGAGTCGAGAAAGCTCTACCCCCCTTTTTCTAATTTGTACGGTGCGAGTGAGATAGGGGACGCTTAGTCGCGCGCGAAGCGACTGAGCAGCAAGTTGTGCTAGACGTACTGGACAGCTATTGCATTAAAAACAAACTAGATTCAAAGCCCTCTAAATCGAGCATGAGAGATTTGGGTGTTATTCATGATTCCAAGCTTAGTTTTAGTGAACATATTGTCGTCTGTTAAAGCTGCCAAGTCACTGGACTTTATAATGCGTAGTTCAGCTTGTTTTACACGTACTAAGACCCTCAAAATGATGTATTGTGCTTTCGTGAGGAGCAAGCTTCAATATGCATCTCAGATTTGGAATCATCAATATCAAATCTATGTTGATGGGATTGAGCGATTGCAAACTTTTATGAAATGTCCCTGCTACACATTGCGTGTAAATTATAGTTCTGCCAATTATTTCAATCTGTATAAGAAACATCACTTGATCCCACTTGTTAATCGTCGTCAAATTGCATACATAATGTACTTAGTAAATATTATTAGAGGCAATGTTGATTGTCCTAACTTACTTAGTAATTTTTTTTTTCAGTATTCCCACGTGGAGGTTTAGGCACTTTTGTCCCATTTGTATTTTTAAGGCTTCTACTAAATATAGGAAAAACTGTTTTTTGGGCAGGACAGGGCAGAATTTAGAATTTGATATATCAAATCATAGCATATCAGTAATTAGAAATAAATTTATTCGATTTTATATGGGTGATACTTAAAATAGCGCAAGTTCGGGTTCGGGTTTAGTTCAGTAAAGTCATGTAGGTCATGTTACTTACTATGTATTTGAACTAAAAAACAATTGGGTAAATGTCTTATACCACCTATGCTTTTGCTGTAGGTACTTGTGTGCGTAATTTAATTGGGCTAAGTTTGTTCATTGTTAGATAGTTAGTTCAGTTCTATAAGTGAGAACCTGTAAAAGGCGGAGGGCTTTGATGACTCGAGTTTGTAACAATCTTACCATGCGTGCGACATACAATGTTTTTCATCACATTTGCAAGGAAACCAATACATTTTTAACTAAATTATTACTAATCGTAATAAAAACTACAAAATGTCAGTCGTCCATTAAACCAGCCACGATTTAAAATCACAGCTAAAAATATTTTACATGGACACTAAATTGCTACATTTAAGTTTTTAAATCATTAAATAATTCTGTTAATCATGTTTTATTTATGATTTACGTTTAAATTTATTTATAAATACGTTTTCAAACATCGTGTTTGAGTTAAAACCTCCTTGCTTTATAACTGACGTATGAGTGACAGATACAATTTAGAAAAAACCATTAAAGGCTATTACAGCTCTGTATGCATGCGCGTTATGAAGCCCTTTACAAGCAAGTGTGATGAAAATAAATAAAAGATCACGACTATTAATAAGACGGAGCTCTAGGGTTTTAGATGATCTTTGCGTATACTAACATCGGGTCCACCGACCGACATGACCGGCTGCAGGCTGAAGGTCCACTGGCCGTTGACGGACGTGATGAGCGGCACGGTGTGCACGGTGGTGGGTACGCTGGGGAAGGTCGGCAGGAGCGCCCCGGCGAGACCGCTCGCGGCCATGGCCGCCGTGCTGGCCGGCGTGCTGGCCGGCGGCGGCGGCGGCATCGATGCCGCGCCTTTTACTGCTACGTTACAAAATAACCATGTCTATATTTTATGTACATATGGTTATTTATGCTACAAGTGCGGAAAGTAGGTGATTTCCGACTCGTGTCGAATTATACATTCACGCATAAAAATGACACTCGTCGGAAATTACCTACTTTCTACACTTGTAGCATAAATAACTATTAGGTTAGGATAGTAATTACGATAAGTAAGAACGTTCGGTGGAAGACTGACCGTTGGTAGTGTTGAAGAGCGCAGGCGGACGCGCGGGTGTCGAGGTGGGCGGGCCAATGGCGTGCGTCTTGAGCGCGGCGCGCACGGGCGCCTGCGAGATCGGCGGCTGGATCGGAATGTACACCATCGAGTTCTTGTTGGTCAACTCCGACCGCCCGTCGTCGGGCTTCTTCGGCTGCGGAAAAGTTTTCTTCGCGCGCGGCCTCACGTCCGCCGGTTTTACAGACTTTTTCGTTAACACTGGAGCCGGCATCACTTTACTGATCCGCACTTCCCGTAGATTCGCACCCGACGCGGCCGGGGCGTTCGGCCGCGGGCGTAGAGAATCCAGGACCGTGGACGGTTCGAGTTGGGCTTCAGAATCTTCGTAGTCCATAGGTTCAGATTTTATTTCTACCTGGACATCGTTAGGTTTCGCCTGCTTCTCTGGTGGAGATGTCATTCTGGCGAAAGCTCGCACGCCAACTTTGCCGACTTGCGGGTTCGCCGGCGGGTCGAATCCGCTTCGCAGTTTCTGTAGTTTATTCACAGCTTCTTTCATGTTGCGCACGTTGTCTGTGCTCGTGGGTGTGAAAATACTAGAGTCAGGATCGACCTCCACCGTAATTTGTGTGGTCTTGGTCTTGGCGGCGTTGGAGGAGCGGGTGGTGGGCGGAGTGGGCGGCGCGTCGCCCGCCGCGCCGGCGGCCGCGCCGCTCTGGAGGGGCGCAGCCGGCGCGTCGCTGTTCGCGCTACTTTTTGGAACCTTGCGAGCTATTACGGCTAAACTGGTGTCGTCGTCGTATTGTATGCGATCCTTAGTAGTTTTAACCACTTTCGAAGTGCTCGGTTTAGGTGACGAAGTGTTCTTTCCAGGTGTACTTTTTTCCTTATCTACATTATCGTTTTTACTATCAGTGCTTGCATCTGTGGGTTTCTCAGCACGAGGTGTTTTATCTGCGGAAGAATTCTCTTTCGATTTTTCTTTCTCAGAGGTGTTACTGGCCGTAGAAACTTCTGGTTTTTCATTTCGAGGCGTGGTATTAGCAGCAGTAGCATCGTCATTTGATTTTTGACTCGCCAAGTTTTTATTACTTAGCGTTACAGGCGGCGTGTTCGCGACTTTTCCAACATTTTTGACAGGTGTAGCCATTGTCACCTTTTCTTTCACACTGTCGTTGTTGGGCGTGCTACTCTCAGCTTCCTTTTCTTTTACTTTACTCTTATTTTGGGACAAGGTTACAATGTCTGTTATTTTAATTAAAGTAGCTGCTTCAATAAGTTTGTCTTTAGCATTGACTTTATTCGACATGGAATCTTTACCTTTTTCATTAATTTTAATAAGTACAGCAGGTTCTGGTACTTTTTCTTTCTCATTGGTTTTAGTAACTGAAACAGACTCCTTTGGAGAGTTTTTGTTAGCATAGGTTTTGGCAGTACTATTTGCAGGTATCACAGGTGTTTTATTTGGAGACGACTTATTAGGATTAACTTGGTCCAGTTCAATGGTCTCTATATTAGGTGATGACTTGTTACTTCTAGAAATTCTCGCATTTAGTGGGATCTTTTCTTCCTGCATATTTTTTTCTTTTTCAGAATTTTTTGGGTTATCAGTTTTGGGCGGTGTTTTGTTTGATGGGGCGATATTATTTGTTTTGGCATTATTTTTGCTAGGTTTAGCCGGAGTATCGGGCTTGTTGGGAAGCGGCTGCGCGGGCTCCGGCTCGGACGGCGCGCAGTCGACCTCTATGGGCTCGTCCGCAGCGCCGCCGTCCGGCTCGTCTTGTTTCTGCGCCACTTCCTTGCTGCTGCTGAATAAGGGAGAGTCGGTTTTGTTGGGCGCCTCCTTGGTGCCGGTCTCTACGCGGGCGCGTTTCTCTCTGGGGCTGCTGTCGGCGACGGTGCCCAAGGATCCCTTTGCTTCGGAACGCCGCCGTTTACGAGTAGACATTTTTGGGGTCCTGTAATAGATATAGTTACATTTTGTATGAAACCTATCATATTTCTCATAAAGAACCAAAAAAACTCAATGAAATCTGCTATATGATTGTCACTCACTTTCGACCCGCTTCATTTTTCTCTGTCTCTTCAGTTTTGGAAGTTTCTACATCCATTGACTCGCTGTCGCTCATGACATCCCTGAACAAATAAAGTTAGATTTTAATTATTGCGTTAGTAAACTAGCCCAGAAGCCCTAAAGTTCTTAGACCTTTTCCCTTCATTTTATTGCGTATGTTTGTTACAAAATGATAAATTCGGTACAGTTTGGCCCCACCCAACTAATACGTTATCTTCATCTCTTTCTATGATGTAAAAACTGTTTACATCAAAACATATAAAGAGATAAAATTTGTCACTAAGCCTCGCTTCAGTGATACAAGTTGTAGGCCAGAATAAGCAGTAAGTTTCTAGAATGATCGAGACTTTTGCGTTAAGTTTAGTAACTGATGAAGGAGTTTCGTCTTACAACAGTTAAGAGTGTGTTTACTGTGTTGCCATCCGTACTCACCCGGCGTTGGAGTCGTCCTTCGAGCCCTTGGAGTTGGAGCGGCTCTTCTTGCCGTGCGCCGGCGTCTTCGGCCGCCTGTCTCTAATCGGGCTCTTCACCGGCCCGTCAAACGACGGTATCTAAAACACAGTTTTACATTGTACTATGCTAGCTGTCCGCGCGGCTGTAGCCGCGTATTTTACAGAGAACCCAGGCCGAGCCGCGGGATAACACATGTTGTCACACGTCCATCCTGAACATCCGTTATATATATATATACTGGTGAAATAATATTTGAAACCGGATGAGATGTTCCGAAACCCCCAAGACAAAAGACCAAAAGAAACATTGTCACGCCAACATCACTGTTACAAGAGAGGAAACACAAACCTTATATACAAGACTGAAGGTTGTTTTGACAGCAGACGTCATAACCAAGGCCCGGAATTCTTCATAGCAAAAATCAAACTGTCAGAGGGTTTTACCAAAGTGTTTTATCGACTATCGATAAATAAATGTCACTTAATGACACATCGTCGAAGTAATGAAATCAGGCTTTTGGATATATACAATGTATGTAAGCATAATGGTAAGGAATAAAACAGAAAATATTTTTATCAATAATTTTAGTAACACGGCACGGAAATTACTTATCACAATCAAGCGACGTAAATGACATATGTGACGTGGGCATGATTTATTTTAATATGGAGATGCAGGTTGCTTATCAAAGAGGTCAAATGTTACAGAATAATCGTATAAGTCGATATGCGATAATATTCCGTAACATCGATAAGTGGAATTGTCGATAAAACAATTTGGTCATTCCCTCTGACAGTTTGATTTTTGCTATGAAGAATTCCGGTCCTTGGTCATAACGCCTATCACACAGCCTGTAACACATTCACGGACACAGCACCATTCTGAAAATTGTGTGATGTGACACATATAAAATTCATATATTCTTTTGTACTGCCACATCACTGTTTAGTCAAATATTGTGCTGCTTCTGTTTCGTCTATGTATGTATGTAATTTGTTACAAACTCAAACTCTCCTCCTATGGCAGCACTGCCATAGACGCATTGTGTCACAGCACGAGTCATTCCCCTAAAAAAATATAGGTGACCCCTTAAGCTTTTGCTGCGGCACTAGGAACATTTGTAATGTGCGTAATGCGGCACAACATGTCCGCCTTCATTATAATCCAATGAGAATTTTTCGTCCGTGAACGGAGTGCCGCGGTGAAGATCACCGGCCACAGCCGTAGTGTCGTATCACGAGGATCTCAATTTACGCCTGTGGCCGTACTGTCAGTCTGTGAACGTGTTAAGAGTGAGCAGGAAAGCGAATCCTGGCAAACGCAAGGTAGATGAAGAATAGAAGAAGTCTGTTGATCTTTTTGGAATAGTCAGGCTGATAGATGCATATTGAGGCTTCTAGACTGGCTATATTTTTACGGAAATGTGTGGCCGGCAACTATGCTACAACAAGACGCCCATAGTTGCCGGCCACACATTTCCGTAAAAATATAGCCCGTCTAGGAGCCTCATATGGAATTCAGACCGGTGGTGATGTGGTTTGAATAAAATATTAAGAGTCCCCGGGAAGCTTGACACAAGGCGGCTCCCCATACAAACGTAGTTTGACTCTCATTGTAATAGAAAACAAATACAGACAAAATAAGTTTTTCCTACTAAACCTCTTTTCTCTTAATTTTTTTTCTATTATAATTTAATGAAACTAGTTTCCAACCTAGATAATTATGATGGATCCCGAGTTTCGTATTGTTCCAGCGTGCCGTTTTAAAATGAGGACCAAACTGCGTTTGTATGGAGACTCGAGCTTCATGGCGACTCAGCTTCCGTCAGGTCGGTTTCGCATTTTTGGAAATATGTACCATCAGACATCCTTACCATGATCTTGAGGGCCACCTCCAGTTTGGACGCCTCGAAGGTGGTGCGGTACGGCGCATACACGAACTTGCCGTACTTGCGCGAGATGTTGCGGATGTGCTGCTCTGCTTCCTGACACACGAACACACACATATGAAACACGGAATATGTATGCAGCTCAGTGCCGGCTCGACTCGATTACCCCTGGCTTTCCCATTATGGCAATTGAGTATGTACTTGAAAATACGTACAGCGCTTGGGGCATTGAATGAATGCAAGCAAGACGCGTATATATATCAGGGATCGAAACCGGTTTTTTCAAAAATCCCCGAAGTAGTCTTATATTTTGAATTATTTTAGGCTCTTAATGTAGGACTCTATCGTGTATTTAGGTAACATATTTGTATTATTAGATTGCCCAATCAAAAATGATACAATAACCAAGGTACGAAATAATACCGGTTTAATTTGTATGGAGAAAATACCGGTATCCGATCCCTGGTAATGATTATAGACGTATATATACGATTTGTTAGTTGACTTTCGCGAACGTTTCATTTAGTTGCAGCGATCTTTAGAGTCGCATTTTTTAGCGAAGCAAATTTCATATTAGGTATATTTTGCGACAGCCTTATTTAGTTGCAGCGGATTTCACTGTCGCAATTTTTAGCGTAGCAAATTTTCATGTTGGATATATTTTCGAACGCCATTGTTAGTTGCAGCGGATTATGTTAAGCATATTATGAATCACGTTTAAATGAGTGGTGTATTTATAAGTTCTGTTCATAAATGTTAAAAAAGGTTATCTGGACGGGTTGGTCATGGACTGTCTAGAGTGTCTAGAACACAAGAACATTAAAGTGGTCGTGTGCTGTCGTGCCTAACACGCCAGCGACCACTAAAGTGGTCATGGCGGACGCCGTCAAGGTAAACGTATTGCTGGCAGATACATATTCGTTAGTCACTAGCCTATTTTACAAGCAGACGTTTTAGAACTTACGACGTTTTAGCTTCTGTATGACCAAAAAAAATTTTTTTTGTATCACAAAATGTTTAACATATTTGATAAATAAGAATTTTAGCTTTATATATCTATACTATTATAAAGTTGTAACAATGTTTAGTATGTACATTGAAGATATTTACAAAAGAATGATTGTTTTAGGCTATTTGGGACCTCAGGAACCCAAAACTATTTTTTGGTACACAGATGGAGCGGATTTTGGGAAGGGACTTGTAAAGTTTTTATTGCGAATTTTAACACAAAAAAACGAATAAGTAGGTAACTAATTTTACATATAATAAATTAAGAGAAAATAAGTAAGGCTTTCATTAAAAAATAAGACTGAAATTTGCTACACATAAAAGACGAGGTCGCGAAATTTATCTAATAATAATAAATGAGAACATAAATAAAGCTTCCGCCAAAAAATGAGACTCTAAAATTCGCTGCAACTAAATAAGACGTTTGCGAAATTCAACTAAAAAATCATATATACGTCTATAATCATTATTTTTCTTGTCACTAATATCGTAAATGTATCAAAGGTTGCGACTAGCGATGGGCAGCTTGTATTTTTCCAATTAAAAAGTTTCATTTGAATGCACAAGTACTATACATTTCTGACATGTTTTTAAGCTGTTAGTACCATAGTCATTCTTACTTATTCGTAATTTTCTTACTGACATATCTAATTTTTTGAATTTAGACAGTCGTTCATTGACATTAGAAAATATCAAAATCATTATTACAAAAGCATTTCAGAAACTCATGTTAAACATGTATCCTCATAAGTAGCTGAACACCTAAGTATACCTTGTCGCTTTCACTAGTTTTTATTCAGAAACATTAAAAATGTTACTAGAGCTGAAATGTTTCACGGTTTAGGAAAATAATGAAATGTTTTAGAAATTGCCCACCGCTATGCGAGTTGAGTATTGTGTCCCTCGTACCTGCATGCTGTCTAGGATGTCCTGCCGCTTGGTCCGGAAGTTGTTGGGGTCGCGCTCGCAGTAGAGGTAGCAGTCGCGCGCGGGCACCCAGGCGCGGTCGTGTGCGCCGAAGAAACGCACGTCCACTAGGCCGGCGTGGCTCACCGACATCGCCTTCGCCGGCCAGTACGGGAAACCTGCGAGGATACAACATTGTTGTACAGGCTAGAAAGGAAGCAGTCGATGGACGAGTTAGTAGTCCAGCTATTGCACTTACGGCCGAGGCTTAACACTGCTTCTCACGCCTACTGCGAGGAAATTACAAATAAATATAAGGGCCAAAATTCTTTTTAGTGCCTAAAATAGAGATGAAAATTTATAAACACTTATAAAAAAATGTAGATGTCTCGAAATATTTTCCTAGTAGTTTTACGTTAGTTCTCAACCGGGCCTCAATGTTTATTATGAATTTTCCCACCACCCTGGGTTTTATATTACAAATAAGTCACATTTGGTACACAAATTACCACTGCATTACCAGTCCCCATGACCCCTCAAAAATAATATCCACTGCGTTACCAAACATTTTTTTTTTGAGTCCAACTATCTCGATAATCATTCGGGATGCATACGAGGGTTGATCAATAAGTTTTGAGAATCGGTATAAAAAACAGAAGTTATTGGTGCCCTATAATTTTAAATTATCAAATACGCTCTTTCTTATTTTACGTGCATATTTATTATGCAGAAAATATTTTTGCTTCGCTTCAAAAAAAAAATGGTCGTCGTTATGAGGCTTATTTTTTATATCGACGCAATTGGCGATTTTATTGAAGAGTTTTCAAAATCAAAGAATTATAACTAATAGCTAAAAAATTGGTCTAGATTAAACGGTAGGTAACTAGTTGTATAGACTTCACAAGCCTGAACAGCAGACCTGGTAATCGGCAAGCACAGCCAAAAAAAAAACTCATAGAAGTGATATTTTTTTTCCTTGTACTTTTCTTAGACGAACTTCTTTAACTGCTCTACAATTATGTTGGTTCACTCTCCTTTCGTATTTATTTTCATATATTTGTGACCTACAAAAAAACTACCTACTAAAAAGCCATTAAAAAAAAGATGGCTAGAAAAACCTACCTTGAACTTTGTTAGGTGAGCTGTGCCGTAAATAAATGATCACACGAGTTTGATTTCTTAATTTCGTGGCATCAAAATAGATAAACTTCTAATTTTAAAGTACATTTTTCTGATTATCACACCAGAATTTTGCCAACACTGCCCCTAACATGTAACAATATATCCTCCCATTTAAGTGACCTTAGCATTTGTTCTATACCATCATCTTTGTGCGACGATAATTTTTTGTCAAGTCACTTTTTCGAAATCCAATTTTTTTTTTATAATTCTCTCGCGAGTTCTACTCCTAACGGAGCCACTAGTTCTAATCTCGTATGGAATAGGAATAGGGTGTAAGCGAAGATGAAGCAAACCTTTGAGTTTCGCCCAGAGCAGCAGATGCGGCGTGGAGCAGACGTCGGTGAACCATGTGCGGCGGCGCGCGTGCGCCGCGGCGTAGCACTCGGGACACGCCTCGATCGTGCTCATCTCCGCGCGGCACGAGCGCACCAGCGCGCGCGCCGCCGTCGTCAACTTCGACTGCGCTGTACACAACACACATTTATCAATACTCACACATTACAGCCACAACACGGGAATGTTATAGTACATTGTGCCACGAGGTTGGTAAGTCCTTTTTAGGGTTCCAGACCAAAAAGTTAAATACGGAACCCTTTATGGTGCGACTCCGTCCGTCTGTCTGTCTGTCACAAAGTCAAATATCTCAGGAACTACTAATGCTATCAATTTGAAATTTGGAATACTTGTAAACAAAGCTAATCCACGTGTATGGAAAATTAAAAACTTATATATATTTTTTTTTTTTATAAAATAGGAAGGATTAGAGGGGAGGCAAAAATTCAAAGTGTAGTTAGTAGGCCAAGTAGTGTATCATATGAAAGGGCTTGAATGGCACATTCTAAATAGTTTTTTTTTTCTACAGTGGTAAAATTTTGATATATAAAGGAAGGAAGGTTTTGAAAAAAAATACCATCGCCCAATTTAATATTTATTTCACCACGCGAGTTGAACTCGCACTTGTCCAGTTTTTTTTTTTAAATGTTTGTTACCTCGGAACTCCGTTATTTATGAACCGATTTGTACAATTCTTATTTATATGAAAGTGGAAAAACTTCAGTTGGATGATGGGAACCATGCGGAATTGAGGGAACTCCTCAGATATTATGATATGGTTTTCGTCTGTCAACGGATTTACTCTCGGAAAGCAGTTCAGTGGTAAAGTTGAGAGGAAATGTTCATTTGGCTTGGCGGAGTACTACTTTGAAGTCGGTTAAAACTTTGTTTTTAAAATAAATTATCAGTTATAAGCTTATAAAGATGTTAGCTGCCCGCGGGGTTCCGACCTCGTGTTACAGTACCAATACAAAAATACAACCTCAGACTTCCTCTTTATTGCACGAGCGAGCAAAGCGAACGAAGTTGTACGTTTTAGCTTGGGCAATTATTATTTCGCATGTCCGGCGGTCCGGCTGTTCTCCTCTACAGTACAGGTCGCATTTCTCAACCGATTCTTGTAAAATTTTGTGAGCAGGCTCAATAATTATACCTAAACATTTTTTGTCGATATTATATTTTTTGAATAAACAATCAGGCTCGCGAGTTGTACAGCTCACAGAGCCACTATTTGACAGCTGTCATCCCAGTAGAATTTCTGTCATCATTGACGTTTATTGTACCGGGATGATGGGTGTCATATATCGGCTGTTGAAAAAATCTAATCATATTCTATTAAACGAGCAATATTTGTATAAACCCAATATATATATATATATATTTAATATAACCAAATCAAATCAAAATCATTTATTGCGGAATTAGGTATTTCCATAATTGGTTAATAACAATGGTCTTAAAAAAAAAAAACTATGTTAGTAGGTATTATTTTATAAATTTATCAGTTGGATGGTCCATGCAACCTGTCCCAGTGGAACAGGAAGGGACCATCCAGGCGCGCCGCCACCGTCTGCAGGAGGCTGTTCGGGCTACCGCGCAGGCGCCGCAGCAGGGACGCGACCCGCTTACGCATGATGGCGTGAAACCCATCCGTGTGCGCTTCGCAAAACATCCCTGATGCACTGCAGTGGCGCGGCAGCCCCAGCAACATAATAATAATAAATAAATATTAGGGGACATTCTTACACAATTCGAACTAGGCCTATAGTATAAGCTCAATAAGGCTTGCAATCACGTTCTCGGAAACGGCTCTAACGATTTCGATGAAATTTGGAATATAGGGGTTTACGGGGGCGAGAAATCGATCTAGCTAGGTCTCATGTCTGGGAAAATTAGTTTTCTCCGTATTTCCTCTATTTTCACCCAGCAGAGCTCGGTCGCCCAGGGACTTGTAGTAATATAGATAATATAGAGGTATAGATAATATGTGCAGGTGCTCACTTTCGTTGAATATAATACTGTTGTGCAATATCCAATGCGCGTCGGCGAGGAAGGCCTCTGTGCTGCCGTAGAGCCCCTCGGAGATGTGCTCCTTCATGAGCGAGAGGTCCATCGGGTGCACCACGTACTTGTCGTAGTCGGGGAACACCGAGCGGTCCACGGGCTGCAGAAACGGCTCGCCCTGGAACACAAACTAATGCTACATCTACCTACATTTGCAGCGATTACGAGTACTTTAGGGTAGGTTGTGAAACGGTCGAACCGCCCAATTTGTTGGGCCGCATTTTAGACGAGTTTCTCTACAGTTGATGGGATAGCCAGTGTTTTGAAATAGTCCCCCCATATTATTTTCATTTTTTTTTTGTTTCTCTACGTGATCGCATCAGAAATGAGGCTATCCGCAGCAGCACCAAGGTAACCGATATAGCGGTATAGGCTGTGGGCGCATTGTACGTAGAACCGTTGGCCGTTGTGGCGGAAAGGTTTTCGAGTGGCGACCTCGTACCGGAAGGCGCGGCGTGGGCTGGTAGGATTGATGACCTGGTAAAGGTCACGGGAGTTCGCTGGATGCGGGTGGCGCAGGACCGGTCACTTTGGCACTCTTTGGGGGAGGCCTATGTCCAGCAGTGGCCGTCTTTCGACTGATATCATGATGATGATTTTTCCAAACGACTGGCAACACCATCAATTGTTTGTCTTGCCACTAAAACGCGACCAAAGCAATTGAGACGTTTAGATTTAAATGACCTGCACACAACTTTATTCTTAAGTAATTAAGAGCGTGTGTAGGTTATTTTGAACACCCGGCCCGCTTAGCTACTTCTGGTGCTGACTGTGCGTATACACCGACGTCGGATAGCATTCGAAAAACGTTTATAGAGGAGACCGCCTACCCAGCGGGCTCCTGGCACTGAAGTGTTAGGTGAGTATAACTTAGCTTAGTTTGGACCTAGGTCTATTTGTGTCAGATTTCTATATTTACACTTGCATTTGATTCAAATTCATTCCGTGTGTCCGAAGCGTGATCACCGCGCAGTCGCTAAATAGTCGTGGTTGAGACGCTGTTGCTACTAGAGAAGTTCTGCATGCATTTCAAAAATCCCTATAGCTACAGCAGCGAATATTTGAGAGTATTCATAAACATACCAGGGTCGTTCTTCTTTTTTACCGACAATGAACCGAGGTTTTTCTGTTTTTTTGGTTTTTGAACTATCGAAAATTGTGGTTTTGAAGTGCGATTTTTAAAAAAATGCATAGGTTTCTTCATTAGAACTAATTAAAGTTTCCTTTCTGGCCAATATAAATATTTATTTACGGTTAGTTTCTAAAAAAAAACATGTGACAAAGTGGACTCTTTCAGTGGAGACATCATTTTGGTTTACCACTCTGTCACGGCATTCTACGGAAGAAAAAAAAACATTTAAAAAAATGCTAGTTAGAGAAAGTGAAATATTAAATATCACTAATTAATAAAATAATATGGACGTTCATTCGAACATTATAAAACCGTAAACATCATTACTCAAATGAGATGCCGTAATAAGACGAAGGACAGGCTATTGTCGGTCGAAAAGAAGAACGACCCACCAGCTAACTATGGCTGGAGACTTTAATATAACGGGACCTTAAAATTAACAATATATCATGTAATTTACAGTATTTACATAATCGCTTTGCAAGAAAGAGGCGTAATATAGCACAGATTCAGTGGCATTTTCGCTAGCAAAACATGAATTTTATCTCGCAATGTGCTGTGATATTATTTAGCAAATTTTAATTTGTTAAGCATCCTTTATACTAATATGAATCAAATTACATTGGTGCATCTTTATGTATAGAAATAGCCAACTACCAACAATGATGTAATATAAAAAAGAGGTAGATAGGTTATACGCGCTCGAAAAATGGCACACTAAAATTGAGTCAATTGGCACAACTTGCCTCAAGTTTCGAGTCGTCAATGGATAAGTTAGCTGTCAAATCTGACATATGAAGAATTCCGGTCCTTGGTAATATCCCTAGTATTTCCTGCAAGTTCAACTGATTCAGACAGACACCAAATCTGGTGGCCATTTTTAAACACGGAATTCGTATAGACAACATATCTACCTCTTTTTTATATTACATCATTGACTACCAACTTTGAAGTTCCGTCTGAATCAGTTGAACTTGCAGGAAATACTAAGGATATTACCAAGGACCGGAATTCTTCATAGCAAAAATCAAACTGTCAGAGGGAAAGATCAAATTGTTTTATCGACAATTCCACTTATCGATGTTACGGAATATTATCGCATATCGACTTATACGATTATTCTGTAACATTTGACCTTTTTGATAAGCAACCTGCATCTCCATATTAAAATAAATCATGCCCACGTCAAATATGTCATTTACGTCGCTTGATTGTGATATGTAATTTCCGTGCCGTGTTACTAAAATAGTTGATAAAAATATTTTCTGTTTTATTCCTTACCATTATGCTTACATACATTGTATATATCCAAAAGCCTGATTTCATTACTTTGACGATGTGTCATTAAGTGACATTTAATTATCGATAGTCGATAAAACACTTTGGTCAAACTCTCTGTTTGATTTTTGCTATGAAGAATTCCGGTTCTTGGATAATACATAGATATTTCAGAATAAAGTAATTATTTAGAGCCTAATTACAAGTCTTGATGACTTTCTTTGCAAGCCTGATTTACGTCCAGTACTCAGAATAACATTCAATTTTGGTAGAGATATTTAAATCAGAAGACGACAATGCAATAACAAAATACCGTTAGCAGAAAGAGTTGTATTAGGATATTTTAAGAAAAATTATACTTTCTCGAATTATATGCATTTTCATGACCGCAAATCAAATTTTAAACATTGCTGTTATATGGTTTTATTTATTGTTAGGAAGTGGTACTTAAATTCATACTCTTCTTCATTTTTATACATATAGTAGTTAAATAAATGAATCTAAAGCAAAACGCACCAAGTGATTAGTAAGTATTAGTGTAAACAAATACATCTGAAGTTAATGTGTACAGCAGCATTGAATTAAGAATACGACCAGCCACGTCTATGCACCGGCCCAGCATTTACGCATTCGGTTATTATTAGCACAGAGCGAGACAGCAATAATGTGGCGCACGTATCGATCGAGTCGGCGTGCGAGAGGGAGAGAAGACGGCGTCACGCGTCGCCAGCGGGGCCCGAGCGCGCGGCAGATAAGTGGCAAGGTCATCGCCGAGTCCCGCGTGGCGTCCGCGCCCGCCCCCGCCGCCGCCTCCGCCCCTGCGCCCGCTGCCGCTTCCGTTGTTGACGTCGCTTGCCCGACCAACCACTAAATACTCCCTCCCACAGTAAGAGTTCACACTCGCCAAAGGAAATATACTACTGCGCTCATGCTAAGCTAAATTCAATCCCAGCAAACTAACACACTATGAACACTTTCCTAGCAAAAACTAAACTGGAGACTGGGATATAACTTGAGAACGCTACTTCGTTCATTTGGTCTAAACTCTAAACCCACCAAGAGACAAGCTGCAATGCATTTAACAATGTTGAGCCTTGCTTATACATTATTATACGAGAAGTAAGTAACTATCCAAGCAGTCCATTTAACTTGTTATAGATTAGGTACCTTCGACGATCAAAAGACTATTAAAATGTCATATGTTATATTCTTATATTTCTTAAAAAATCGCATTTGCAGGTGCAAGAATATTTAGGAATTAATCTACAACTTAATAACAATTAACCCAGGGGACTGTTCAACTCTGTCTATTGAATTTATCAAGACAAGTTTTGATCCACACATTCCAGCCAGTATTTATTTCGTCGGCAATTATGAAGATAATAAATAGTTTACTTACATACTCGTATAGTTTGGTGCAAAGATAGTAAGTTCTACGGGATGCAGGGACCGTCCAGTCCTTCGATACCCGAACCTTATTGAAGGGTTACCCAATTGATATGATCACACTGTGTATTATCGTTATGGAAATCGATTTGAAGGAGGTTAACCGTTTCAATATTTAACCACGTACTCCTTCCCGCTTGCTTTTGACGCCGACATGTTTATTACCTACCAGTAGACATTCATTTGGAAAGAGGTGCCATAGTAAGCCGAAGATTTTGAGCGTTAACATGAAAATAGCTTTATCAGCATCACGACCTAGAAACACATATCAAATGTGTTTCTAGAACGTCATGGAGCTATTTTATTCCCCGGTTCCCTCATTAAGGGTTTGTTTTGGTAAGTGCTTACCCAAATTAAATCTATCAATTTGGTTGGACTTTCGTTTGAATACGCCAACAATATGCTTGCCAAAGGGTTTTGAAATCAACTCTGTTAAATACCCAACCCAATACCTCTTTAATGGTAACCAGTTCCGGAACCTGATGGGATATTACCGTGAACAAGGTAGTTTGAAACATTTAACCTTAGTACCTCCAATTTCGGGTCACAAATTAAAAAAATATAAACTTTTATCAGACATCAACATGATATAAACTTTAAAAAAATAAAATACTTAATAAATATATTACCCCATTGACTTCTGTCATGCGCTGCAAAGCATATTTCAGCAGTTCACAAAGCATTCCCAACGACGTCTTTTTCATTGCAGACGATCTGAAAACAAATGTTCACAAGGAACGTTAAACATAGCCGGGTTCTTTTCCTATTGATAATTAGAAACTATTTTACAACATTAAATGTCTTCAAATGAGCCAAAAACATGTAAATATATTAAATACCTGCTCTCAGAACTCTCTGCATGCAGCACGGTCATGCATTCAGGACACACCCAATTCTTTTCAGAGCTGATCTTAGTACGCTCCGAGCCCGTGAGACACCTGAAGTGGAAGGCACGCGGGCACACTGTGCATTTCAGTGGAGGCTGCGGCGACTTCTCGCCATCGTTCATGTCGATGGACCAGTGGCATCTCCAGCAATATGGGTCAGAGCGAAGCTTGTTACTCTTCTCATCGGTTTTGGTTTGAGCCTACAATTGAATTAATGAATGGATTAGAGTCAATACATCCTTGCCAATACTACTTATATGTAGTACCCTGGTAAGGATGAGCTAATGAAAATTAGTAATCTCTGAAACATGTATAATTGAAATCATCACATTTTAAAGTATCAAATTAAAATGTATCAATATTGCTTGACACATGTTAATGTACGAAATAGACTAGCTATAATAAAATAATGTATTAACATAATATTAAGTATTATTACATTTCAACCATCTGGGTGATACCCAGACTGTTTTTACAACTGTCAATCCCTTGGAGGCATCGAGAGCAGAGCAGACTTCATCAAAACACTTGGATACCACATTTTTTTTAAGGCCTATTCAACTGTCCTACAATAATAGATTATTTAAATAGAAGAGATAGTACAGTCAGCAGCAGAAGTAGCTAAGCGGGCCGGGTGTTCAAAATAACCTACACACGCTCTTAATTTCTTAAGAATAAAGTCGAGTGCAGGTCATTTTGAACATCCGGCCCGCTTAGCTACTTCTGCTGCTGACTGTACCCTAGAAAAGCCTTGGGAGAGAAACAAATCATTAATTCAGTATAATCTTCAAAACAAATAAGTGCCACACTGTATTACTTATGCTATGGACCAAACACTAACAAGTAAGCAAAGAAAACGAATGAGGCGCTTTTTTAAAATAAATAAATACAACAAAATATTTTAATATTAACTTAAATCATCATCATCATCAGCCTATATACATCCCACTGTTGGGCACAGGCCTCCTCACATGAATGAGAGCAGAAATATGGAAACATAAAACTCAGAAACAAATATTCATGCTCATCACAGAAATATTTAGTACATTTACCCTTACCAGGATTTGAACCCAAGACCGGCAACTTTGTAGCCAGGGTCACAAGACTAAACTGATCATCAAATAGTAAATTTTTAGTGGATATGTTATATTATCTTTATCATAAACCTTGTATTATTAGATCTATACCCTTATTTAACAGAAATGCGTAGGAATCGAAAAATGGGCTTTAATAGTCATATATAATCAATATAGCACAGTAAATTGTCCACTAGTTGGACCCACATTGGCTAAAAAAATCTTTGTTTTATAGGGGTCTATCTGAAAATAAGTGACTTTTTTTAAATGACTTACAACTAAACTATAGAAATATTTGTGTTAAAATGACATAGAGGTTGAAGTTTATAAAACAAACTACTGTTACAAGGCAAAACCTACCTGATCTATATTAGAATGTCTGTTGTTGGCAGGGCTGGGGAAACCAGTGGTGGTGGCAGTTTCTTTTTTCTTGATTGCTACTATCTCATCGTCAGATGCTGAGCTGGCATCAGAATCACCACCCTTATGAAACTTCCCTGTGACTGAGTTAAGGAATTGTCTGACTTTGTGGACAAATTCAGGGTTCTGTGACCTCATGGATCGCTTTCCCACCATCTCTGACTTCTCACTGGAATTACTTTTTTGAGAATTACTGCTACTGCGTCTATTGCCTTGAATACTATCAGCCTCAGGGGTACTATTTATATTTGAGTTTGATGCATCAAGTGCTGCTCTGGATTTTCTTGTTTTGCTAGTCAGTTTTGTGCATTCACTAATAATTTTGGATTCCTTAGCAGAGTTAATGAGCGACTTCAACTCTCTACTAATACTTTTGTTGTGTTCTTTTTCCGACGCATCACAAATCATTTCCAACTGTGATTCATTGGAAGGTTCTCTTTCAACTGTTATATTCAATGTTTTATTATCTTTATTGTCTACCTCATCTAATGTCTCCTCCATGGGGATATCTTTCAGTGATGTTGAGTCGACATCAACTGGAGTTGGTGGCTCTTTGGCTGGAGCATTTTGAATCACTACTCCAACCGGCTTCCCAGATACTTTATTTTGTGGTACAGTTTGATTTTCAGATGTGTTAACATGTATCATAGTTTGCTTATTTGACTGTAATGGTGTAACTATGTTCATCTCCTTGCCTGTAGACTGTTGTAGCAGGTCTTGTTTGGAAGGTGACTTGTGGAAGCCATCAGTCTTTGTAGGCGTACTTCCTTCCATCACAGGCTGTGCACTGTCCTGCGAGTTGGAATCTGCCTTCTGTTGTATGTCTTCTTCTACTTTCTCCACTGCAATCACTATTTCAACATCGCCATGTGAACCAATTACCTCCTGCGTCTCTGGAACATCTGCAGTGGTTGAAGACACGTGGGTCTCCATCTGTAGTCCAGGGTTCTCCACCTATGGCAGGAGAAAACAGTTGGTATTTTTAGTTACTTTACTACCATCAAGTCGGCAAAACCACGGCATTGTATCCACTACTTGTTGGAATAGATTTAAACATATAAATGCAGCATAGTAACAATAGATCGACAAATATTCAATATACTAGTCATGATCCAAGCAAACTCCATCAAATACTTACCTACTTTCAATAATCATACAACTCATACCTACATCCAAGAACTTACCTCACGTTTTCTACGGCTCACTCGTCCTCAACCCGAATGTCGACGTATCCGATCCGATCTTCTATAATCAATATTTTGTTTACTATTATAATCCGAATTTATTTTACTTGATACTAAATTATATTAGAACAAGAGCGAAAGAAAGGAATCGCGCATTCGCCATCGCATTAGTTTGATTGGTCAAAACCAAAGCAAAGGTAGATAGATTCTTTACGGCTGCGGTGTTGCTGTATGAGAAAATATTTATCTATAACGTAACTGTTTTAGTTAGTCCAGATTTTTTTTTATTTTCATATTCATATTGTAATGTATTTTGAAAATGTTTCATATATAATTCTAAAAACAGAGAAGTAGAAGAATACTATAATATACGTACGGATCAAATTACGGCTACTTGTGGCAACAGCTTACCTAACCTACGCACCGTGTCCAGCACGGCTATCACAAGACGGCGCGCGAGCTCTCTCGATTTTTCTCGCGCTATCCATCTCTCTCTTCTTAGAAAACTTAGAAAGAGAGGTATAGTGCGAGAAAAATCGAGAAAGCTCGCGCGCCGTCTTGTGATAGCCGTGCTGCACTGCTATCACAAGACGGCGCGCGAGCTCTCTCGATTTTTCTCGCACTATACCACTCTTTCTAAGTTTACTAATAAGAGAGAGATGAATATTGCGAGAAAAATCGAAAGAGCTCGCGCGCCGTCTTGTGATAGCCGTGCAGTGGGGCTAGCACAACTGACGGCGCGCCGCGACGCGAGTAGAGAAAGATCTACCCTCTTCTGAGCACCAAATTGTGCTAGATGTACAGGCAATTGTTGTTTTTTATTTGTTTTTATAGCTTTTTTTTATTTTTATACTTAACAGCCTAGCGCCAATGAATACAAGACAACCATAACTTATGTAGCAATACCTACAGCCAGTATTAGACAATGATCTTATTTTTGCACAATGTTGCCATTTCAGTATTTGGTTAACCGAGCAATGAGACATCCATAGGTACAGTCAAGGGCACCAATATGGATACACCACAAACTCTCAAAAATATGTACACAGACCTTATTTTTGATATTTATGAAACTTTGAGTGAATACATATTAGTGCCCTTGACTGTACATTCTAGTAGTCAGCTGCAGAGAAATGTGACCACTCTGCATAGAAGTTTGTATGCGGGGTACAGGTGTAATTGCTAACCTAAAGCGCTAAAACTAAGAATGTCTCAGATTGCAGGTGTTAGACGCCCGAGCCAATGCAAGGGCGATAAATATGCGATACAGCCCGTGATGAGTAAACATTTTTAAGTTATACCTGGCCATACAGTAGCAATTACGATACGACTAATTAATCCCACCTTCCTGGCCAGGAAACGCCACTCACCTGGCCTGGTCACGTAAAATTTTGTACTCCGCACTCGAATACCTGCGATCTGAGACATTCTTTGTTTTACCGCCCTAGGTAAGTAATGTACAGTCAAGTGTAAACATAAGATGGGTGTATACAACCTACTCATAAATATGTCCCATCGCTCTTATGTCAGTGGATTAAGGTTGTGGTACATATTAATGAGAGGATTAAATCGATACATATTTTTACACTTGACTGTGCTATTACGACTCCTTCACTGGTCAGGAAGCAGGGCTTCCAATCCTGGGATTTAATTATTACTACAATACCGGGTCCGCGGTATTGTAGTAGTAATAAATCCCGGGATTGGAAGCCCTATCAGGTCCGTAATTATCACTTGATGGTCAGGTGCGACGTAATAGATTATAAGCATACTAACCCAGTATACTTAAACATTTATTAACCAATCCTCCTCCCCTGATTTGTCCGTACAATTGTATAAAAGGGTCTCTAGGTACTAAGTAAAAAAAAACATTTAAAATAATCTTTATTGCACAGTTATGAAATGAGCGCGTTTTTGTAAATTACAATGACATGGAAATTCAAATAAAATTAGGCACAAGTTATAGGGTTTTTCGTACATTTCACAAGCGTAAGGCGTAGTTGTAGTGACCTATCGTGCGTGTAATCAGCTTAGTTATTCGGCTGCTGACTGTACTAACATGTGACTCATGTCATGTGAGATAGGAGTTTTCATTAAAAAGTGTAAGTTTTACTTTTTTCTCAGAATTAGAATGTTTGGGTTTTTGACTTAGAAGAAGAAGCACTTTTATTATGATAAAGAAAAATAAGTGCCCCATTTTTTTATTAAATAGTCTGTCCCGTTTTTCATAAAATTTGTATGCACTGTCACACAGTGGAAACCTAAAGCGCTGCAGCGCTGTAGGTGTCTGACACCTCAACATAATGCTGAGCCAGTGTCCGTTTCACTGTCACAGAGGCATATGTACTTGATTTATGTGTTTTTTGTTTATTTTATTGTTTAATATATGTTTGTCCTCTTTGTGCACAATGTATCTATTTCCTTCTTTAAAAAAATATAGAAAAATATGTTTTTTTTTCTGTATCAGAATATTCTGCGCATAAAAACCAAAATTTTCAAAATTCTGAGTATAACATCTATTTTAGTGGATCCAGTCAGCAGGAGATTTACATTACTAACCAATATACATATACCACAATACAACCTCCCGCAAATAGGACTCGTTTCTTGTTGTCGTCTCTTTTGTTTTCGAATATTACGGATGCTGCTGCATGCAATTTATTTTTATGTGAAGTTCAACCTTAATACTAAAAAAAATCCTTTGCTACGCAATGTGTAATTGACCAACAAATAAATTCATTTCTTTAAAAATTGACATTAAGTAACTATAATTATATACTGCTCAGTTTTACAGTGTATAATATATATTACCTCTATAAAAAAACTGAATATTACTGCACCAAAAAAAAAAACACAGGCAAAACCTGCCGACTTGAGCAGTGCACCTATTCCGACCGGTAGAAATAAATCTACAAAATGTGTACTTATCCCTGTGTACCAGGGGGGCTTGAGCGCCACATGTTTATTCTCTTTTACGTCTTCCTAGTTACAATACAACTTGCCTGTTTAGTGCCAACCATAATTAACTTTTTTCAATTTGAAGTTTTACCGCCTATTTTACATTACATTACACATATTAAATAATTAAACTATTTACTGCGCTAATTAAGTATCTAGCAGACTATATATCACAATTCTTAGGTTATTGAAATCATCATAAATTCATTAAATTCGTACGCACTACAATAATGTAATTTTGTAATTTCTGAGTAGTATAGTGAAATAATGAACAAAGGAGATTGCAGGCACTGTGGTTACAGCAGAGCGTGGCTCGCGATACTTAACAATTACAAGAGCCTATTCACACCAATTCGTAACTGTCGACACTTTCTGTTAGGAGCATGCTCCGACATCGGACTGCGCGGTGTGAACATTTACTTGCCCTCCGACATCCTTACTGGATCCAACACCGACAGTTGCGGATTGGTGTGATAAGGTTCTAAGGATATCGTAATTTGGTACAAAAATTACTATGTCAAATGTAGACTTTACACATTTACTAACTTATTATTATTAATATACAATAAAATAGATGTGTAGCCCACCATACGCAGTGCACTGTGTACAGTCAACATCAAATTGTATATTTGTCCCCTTCACGGCGCTCAAAAATAACTGAACGCCTTGACATAGACTATTCAGATATTTGTGAGCACCTTGATGTTTCAGAACTTGAGGCTATAAGCGTTTAGCAAATATGCTACGTATTTTAATAATAATATTAAGACATAAGCACAGTAAGTATAAACCATGAATAGGACACAAAATATAGGCGTGGCATACACTATCACTTATAAATACTATAGGGTACTTATAGCATACGCTATAAAAATAATCGAGTGTAAAAATATGGTAGGATTCAAAATCTCAACGTATGGTTATATTGTTCTTTACATCGTTGCAATAAGGCAGTTGAATATGTAATTTTGAGGAATTTTATCTCATCCATATTCTTACACATTACTGTACATATTAAGTCGAATATAATACTTAATACATTTTTTTACATGACAGAGGTGATACTAAACATGATTTTAATATAGACAAATTGCAATAAATCAAACATATATATATTTATTACTGACACGCATACTTCGTACGAAAGTCACAAAAACTGATATTCTTCTTGCTAATGTACTATGCTGCACTTCTGTTGAAGATTTTCTACTAAATTCTTGAAGAAGTCGCGCCTTTATAAGCTCGCTAGATAATTGCCCTGCTAGCATAACTTGACTCTCTACTCTACTCGCGCGCGTGATAGACCATCTGTCACTTTTTGACAGCATTAAACAGAAAGTGACGGACAGTCTATCTCGAGTCGAGAGTCAAGTTATGCTAGTCAGTTGCAGCCGCTGTTTATAAATTAGAAACGACTGTGTCATACTCCGATCATCAGTAATTTTTAGGGTTCCGTACCTCAAAAGAAAAAATGGGACCCTTATAGGATCACTTTGTTGTCCGTCCGTCTGTCTGTCTGTTTGTATCTCGGGAACGCGTGGAGGTATCGAGTTGATATTAAAACCATATACTCAAGTCTACAGTTCCTTGAAGCTGTGAAAATAACAAACTTCTAAGTTAACGTAAACAAAGATACGGCCGTTTATGCCGCAAGAATATATATATCGACACTCTCAAGGGAATCAAAATGTATAGGGTACTTTCCGTTAACCTAGAACTATGAAATTTGCCAAGTAACATCGTCTTATAGTACAAGTACAGGGAAAAATCTTAAAACTATACATTTATAATTTTGTACGGAACCTTCGGTGTGCAAGTCCGACTCGCACTTGTCCGGTTTTTGCTAATAACAACATTATGATGTGAGGCGATAGGGAATATTAAACTCTCATTAAAAGACAAGGTGAGTTCATTGATACAAAGAATTCCCAATGAGAATTTCAGTAAAAATACCGACTTAAAAAAAAAAGGATTTTCCAAGAACCTCTCAATTTGAATCCAAGATTTCTATCGAAGACATTCTCAAGCAGTCTCCAATAGGGGCGCATAAACCCTGCGGGAAGGGGGATGTTGAGGATTCTTGGTACATCAGCTGGTCGATCACGTAACGCATTGTACGTACGTCAGGTACATCTAAATGTCATTTTGTGTACGGGATAAATGACAGTTGACTTGTCCTAACGTGCGTTCGACAAGTCAACTAGAACAGAAACCTAACAAACGGGTCCCGGAAGGTATTGCTAGAAAGTATAGGGTGGCATATGAACTAGAAAACGGTGGCACAATACACAATATCCCGGCTTAGTCTGGAACACTTAAAAAGGAACAACCGCATTACCTCAAGGAAGAGGCAGTAAAAAAGGGCAACCAATCTTAAGGAAATCCTTAGCATACTGTGATTACTGGATCTTTTAAATTTTGTAAACATGACAACACCGCTGGGTCAACTGCACAGCACAAACACAAAAGTTCATGCGGGGACATACCGCAGACCGAGAATAAAAATACCGCACCCCTTCCCTTCCATAAGGAATATAGTATAGTAAGAACAATCAAAACAGAGGTGAGACACTTTCTGATCACAGACGCAGCGGAGGCGGGCTGGGGGCTAAGTATTTCAAAGATAACTATATGACGAGGCAGTGGAAAGCCGTGAAATTTGCGTGCTATCAGGCGATGATTGTTTAGTAATATGTGTAATAGTGATCTCACAAATGTTTACTTACTCTGATGCTATCTTTGGGAACCTATAATTAGCTTTTTGTATTCTATCTCTATAATCAATGTGTTTCTGTAGCTGTTGGTTCCTCAAATATAAATAAATAAATACATTTAGCAAGTCGTGAAGATGAAAGCTTAGCTTTTGGTGAACGTCAGGATCGCTGGATCATGGGAGATTTTGCAAGTTTGAGCTAACCCTATGTTGTACTATTTCGTACCTAGAATAAAATTATTTGTACCTCCGTAATAAATAATTGAGAAATGTGACAAACAAAGTGGCCAGTCATTCTGACGCCACAACGCCTAGACCATTTCTTGCTCTACCTAATTAGGCATTATATTTATATATGTCCCTCAATAATGTGTAACTCAACATATAACATTTTTTGGACACAGCTATAAAAAAAATACTATTCTACTTTGTTTGTCACATTTCTCAATTATTAGCGAGATAAAATTATTTAATGTTCTAGAATGTACAATTTTTACTACATGTGGGTAACCTCAAACTTGCTAAATCTCCCGTGCTCCAGCCGTCCTGACGTTCACGCATCTCTGTTATAAAGCCCTAACTTTTAGTACCTACACTAATAGCGAGAGCAATTTGGGAGCACCCTCGCGTCGTACGCTTTCAGTGGGTCGGCCGTGCTTGTTGTTAAATTAAATTCTAATATTCGTTACTTTCTACAATTTGAAGCTTATTAATAAGAATATACACAAAAATATCTTAACTTATTTATAATGAATATACGAAGAAATAAGAAATCGGTAGGGACATTAGGTTTGGTTTTCTTCAGCGGCGGCTAATGGCTTTACAAGACAATCGCCATCTCGAAGCAACACTGTACACTACGTAATAGGTAAAAATATTGACCCTTCATAGTTAAGACTACTTTAATTTACCTAGCTGGCAGTTTGTGTCATTCACTGTGTATCATATTTATTGCCTAATTGTTGTTAAAGTGTTTGTACTACTATACTGGCGACCCGCCCCGTGCTTCGCACGTTTTTACAGTATAAAGTTATGCATAAATACTGAGTGAAAGGGAATACGAAGAAATGATTGCCTTAAAAATGATCATCGTTACACATAAACAGGTACATAATATAAACGAAAGGTATATACAGAATAATGCCCAGAAATTAAGCATGTTAGTCAAAACCGTAGCAAAATTTTGTACATTCCTTATTCTTCATTATTGGGGACTTAAAAACAAACAAACATGTAGTGGCTTGTCACGTTCAAGTGTAAATCCACTAGTGTTAACTGGGTATGGATTATTTCCTACAACTTATGTAATAGCGATGCAATTTTAATAGTATATCGAAGGTTGTCACGAACGAAAGCTCGTATTTCTGAGAATTTGGTTTTGTATAATTTAATTGACAAGCTTTAATTTTTCTTCTCTCTAGCTCCGTAATTGCAACCATCATGTAGCACACACAGCACAGATAAATTTTATAAACATAGTGTATTAAATAGTTTAAATAGGCCTTTGGTACAAGTTCTGTGAGCAAATTTGCCTTATAAGACATTCCACAGCAATAAACATTGCTATATTAGAAATAAATACTAAAAAGTTTATGTAGTACAGTCGACGCCAAAAATACGTTTACACTTTTGCAACTTATTCTATTGCAATAAGGCGAATAGTGTGCTATGAAATGCTAAACTTATGATATATTTAGAAGAGAGGTGTTTTTGATACATCATTAAATATACCAATGTCATGAGTTTTCTGAATAAATTACAACGATAAGGTAGATTTTGATTTAGATTTAGACCCTGAACCGGCAACATACCGGTAACCGAAAAAAACCGGTAACCAGCGAATAGGTTTGATTCGTGTACTCAGTGCGCTGATTGTAGTTATTAAACTCAAAGATAAGGACAGCTATTAGAGTAAGCGGACATCGGACAAGCAATTTCGGTTACCGTAAAAAATGTTGACCTTACGGTCGTTTCCTGTATTAAATATGCATCTATTTGGACGACCTGTGTCTAGTTAGACAATAATCGATAAAAAACTGTTACAAACAGAGATGTCCTTCTTTCGTAACTTTTTGGGTAGTTCCATGATATAAAGGTTACCACTATTCAGTGTCACCCACAGAATACAGATAGTCAAATAAAAGAGACATGGTATTTCCACATAAAAATACTCAAAAACTGACCAATAGCATCCACGGCCACTGTCGTTAAAATGTCATCAATTCGCTTGGATCTACCACAGGCGCTCGAAATTAATTTGGCTAAAAAAGGGTTATTATTTTTACTACTGATCGAGTAAACGACGCTTGGTAAAAAACCGCATTTTTTACAATTCGTCGATTAAATTCAAGACCGACAAACAATTTTCTGTTATTTCATTTTTCAAATTTTGTTTTTTTTTTTTACCTAAATATTAGTGTCATTTGATGCGCATTTTTGTAGTTTTATTTTCTTGAACTCCCTCTGATATTAAAACTTAGCAACGCCCGTGCTTTCGTTCGTAAAAAAAATCTTACCTTACTTGTAGCACAATGTACTATTTAATAAAGAACTTAACGCTTCTGACTAAATCCTCCGCCCGGGCTCCTGCCAGAAACTAGCTTCATCAGCTCTTCGCACAATGTTTTAAAAACCATGTTTTAGCCTCAAGTCGTTTTTTTTAAATCGATAGATATTATTATTACACATAATGTTGGTTACACAGAATGAAACTGCATATAATTAATTCCCTACCGTTTGCATACTTTTTCATACGCTTACCGTGATTACTTTCGAAGATAATATTGTTTTTCAATTATTTTGTTTTTATTTTTTATTCCACTATTTCGACGTACTAGATGCGAGATATTTTAGTATATCTAGACACACGGCAGTGTGTCCACCAAGTTCGAGCAAAAAAAAGCGACACACCGGCCGTGGGTTATATTACACGAACCATTTAAGGCCAATTTCGACCACCCTATAACTCAAAACATATTTTATCTACGCATATGAAATTTCGAGTGTCTGTTGACATCCTAATATTTAGCTCAACTGTACTTTTATCAACAGTATTTAAATCACGGTTCAATTACGTGGAAAATAGAAGATACAAATTATACAAGTTACAATCCGGTTTTTTTGTAGCCAGGGGCTGTCACTTCGGGTGAAAATATATCCGGGTTCCGATGTTTAGTTTCGTTTTGCTACGTTTCGTTGAAATGCTATATGAGACACGGGGAGGAGTCCACCCTCGTCAGGAAAGTATCAAAACCCCATGTCAATCACCTCCATCTTCCATTTTCCACGGAATTAGACCGTGATTTAAATACTGTTGATAAAGATACATTTGAGCTATAATATACTAAAACATCTCCATCTAGTACAGCGTAATTGTGGATGTGTTCCCCTTTAACAACAACGAAGGTTCTTAGTTCAAGTCTCGGTGACGCTGAATAGTCCAAACGATTCGGGTCAGAATAAAAATACAATAAGACGGTCTACGATAGTGCTAAGCTGGGTGGCCGTTGCGAATTAAAGGGTTAACTGAGTTGTTAACCTTTTGAACGCCATTCTTTACGTACTAAAGTGTCCCTGACGCGCCAACCTATTTACCAAAAGAGAGTAAGAAAGATTGAAGGTTGTTTTGAAGCGGACGTCGTAACACTTAAAAGGCCTTTTTGGCGCTGCGGGCACGACAATACACGACACCTTTAGGCGTTCAAAAGGTTAAAGTGAGTTATTTAATGTCTGTTATGTGGCGACCATTTAGAATACAAATTACGTGAAAATTAACTTGTTTCACATTTAAGTAACGTGTTTATGCATATCATTCATAAATTTAAAAGAAAAAGTTAATTTTCATTCAATCTGAATACTTAATAGCTAAGTCTACACCAGTGCGCTTTCACGTTCAACAAGACATGCATCATATTGCTGTCACACTCAGTCTAAGTAAGAATAAGTGTGACAGCAATATGACGCATGCCTTGTTGAACGTGAACGCGCACTGGTGTGGACTATTCGTCGTCACAAACCATGAGTAAATTTGTGTTTGACATCTCACGCTAATTCAGTGCACAATTGTTTGTAAACGCTCGTCTACACGGGTACCGTAAATAGACACTAGTTGTTTGTCCGCAACAGTTCCTTGTCCGCGGGCTCGTAGTACTGCGCGGCCAGGTCGAGCAGGTCGCGGCGCAGCGCGAGCGCGCGCGCGCGCAGCGCCTGCTCGCGCGCGCGGAGCGCGCCGTACTGCTCCTCGCGCTGCTCCGTCGCCTGCGGTATCGACCAGCGCAGGTACAGCTCTGGGGATTTACACCAACGCTTATTATTGTAAATAAAATCACACAATAGTACATTGTTTAACGAGGGGCGTAAGTGGAATATTGCTAACGAGAGTCTATCAGAAGCCCGACGCCCAAGGCGGAGGACTTTTGATGACTCGAGTTTGCAATATTCTTACGCCCGTGTTATACACAATGTTTTTCTTCACATTTGCGAGGAAAGAAATAACTACAAAAGACAGAAAAATCTAAGTTTCATACAGCCGCACCAATCAAAAATTGACAACTTCTCTTCCAGATCAGTGCTAGTGGACCGCGCATCTTCAATATTTCAACCAATCACAGAGCAGTATTCTTGCGGGGCGAGGCGGCTTGGCCAACTAGGTTTTTTTCAACCAATCACAGAGCAACCAGATTTGCTTAAGAGGGTTCTATATTTTAAAACTAAACTTAACAGCCCGTGGGAGGTAAAACGACTATAACTGCTCTGTACGCTCGCAAGTAATAACGCCATTGACGAGCAAGTGTGATGAAATAGTACATTATTGCAGAGGTCGGGGAATAGCATTCGTGGACGAAGTTAATTTTGTCAATAGAGACGAATCTACTAATTGCCATTCCCGCCGAGGCAGATATAGTGCTTTTCTCCAAATATGCGAGGAAATCAAATATTATTATAATTTTAAAACAGCGAGTGTGTAAATCGGCCAATCAACAATTTTTGTTGCTCGTTGCCATTGTTACGTCCCCTGGGTCACTCTTTAAAACTTTGATTTTATGGGGCTTAAATCCACTAAACACGTGTTTTTGTTATATTGGTAGATCCATTGCATGGTGGGGCAACTCCTTACCATGAGAGGAGTCCAATTTATAGTATATATTCAAAGAAAGTCTGTCACTGTTGTCTCCTGGCTTACCGAGACAGAATAACAACAAGAAAAAGTTGATTGACCCAAATAACCTATCAAGTTCCCGCGCAACCTATTTTTAGGGTTCCGATACCTCAAAAGGAAAAAACGGAACCCTTATAGGATTACTCGTGCGTCTGTCTCTCCGTCTGTTACAGCCGATTTGCTCCAAAACTACTGGACCGATTGAGTTGAAATTTGGTACACATATGTAAATTGGTGACCCAAAGATGGACGCGTAAAGTAAATTAATGAATTTTGAACAAGGGGGCCACTTTTGGGGGTAAACTGGAAAATTTAAAGAAAGTTTCGCAAACTGTATTGTGTGACATATCAAATGAAGTTTTTTAAATATAATTTTAGCAAAAATAGATTTGAAGTAATTTAGGAAAAAAGACGAAAATTGACCTATCCCCCCCCCCCCCCCCCCCCATGCAAAATAGTTCCTTGCCTAAAGATTACAGGAAAACCTATAAGTTTGCACTTATGAAATTTTGTAGATTATATACGGAACCCTCAGCACGCGAGTTGAACTCTCACTTACGGTTTTTTAAGTATGTACACGGCATGACTCATAGTACCAGTTTCAATTGACATACACAAAAAAATTAAAAACCCAATTCGTTGTTTCAATATAAGTGATTTGTCTTGGTCAAAATATATGATTAAAAGGTAAAAAAGTATACACTAATGGAATTTCATACATTCGCCTGGCCGCTAAAACTGTACAATGACTTTTAATTTTTAAATTTGCGCTCGTCAGTAATGAGGAACTTCACGTACCTACTATTTTTGCTACAGTAAGGCGCACATTTCCGAGCATATTGAAAAAAAAAACATTCCATGTAAAAAATAGGCCAAAGTTGTGAGATATTTCATAGAGCCAAGTCAGGCATTCTTATTAATCTTTATTTGCTGGGAATAATATTTTTGCATAGACTTTGTATGGAAATTTATTTTACCAACCGCAAATAACGTATGTATACTTTTCTAGAGCATTGTACAACTAACACTAACCGCATGCAAATACATCTTATGCGCACTGTACCTACCGTGTTATTACTATTTGCAGGAACTACAAAAGTAACTTTGTAATCGCTTGTATTTGTATAGGATTACAAACTTACTTATGCACTTTATATATCTCTGTAACGTCAATTGCATTGTATTAATATTGTTGGCTAAAAACTAATTACGTTTAATTTTTGGAGCTTGTGGGTCTGCTAGAAGTACTTATTACAATTATGTTGATCAGTCAGTCAGTGTGCCAGTGACAAAACCATGGAACTTTGACAGGCCATAGTTCTTACTAAAAGTTGAATGCTATTGAGAATATATCTAAACCATATTATGCCCTATATGTTACTCATAATTCAGGGCTCTAGCTTCACCCATCACTAAACTACAGAATGTTGAAAATGGTCTGAATGGCTTCGAGAAAAGGATGGTACGGCCGTGCCTCTTTGTATTGCTCGACTTGACGTGCCCCCCGCTCTTATTTAGGTATATAAAAAAGTGAAATAGGTAATGATTAAAATGCTATCCTATACGCGGAAAATAGGTGTTTCAGCAAGGGGCATGATGTTGTTTATAAGAAAGCATAAATCGTCTGCGACAAATTGTGCGGTGTAACTAGAGTGCTCACCTTCCCATATGACGAAGCTCATGGGCGCGACGGAGGGCCAGATGACGGACGGCGTCGGGTCGTAGAGCGGGTTGATGTAGGCGGAGAGCTCCTCGTGCTGGTTTAGCCACGACCACACACTCGTTGTCTGCTCGCTCACGCCACGGTACTCGCGCTCCTGCTCGACGTCGCAAAGGAAAGTGCCTGCAATCACACAGTCAACTTTTATCTCCGCAAACCAAATACTATAAATGCGAAAGTGTGTCTGTCTGTCTGTTACCTCTTCACGCTGAACCGATTGACATACAATTTCGTATAGAGATAGTTTTTATCCCAGAAATCATCTCCTAAGGGGGTGAAATGAAGAGTGACAGTTTGTATGGAGCTACGGTATAAACGAGTTCCACGCGGACTGAGTCGCGGATAGAAGCTTGTATATAATAAAACCGGCCAAGTGCGTGTCGGACCACGCGCGGTGTAAAGTTTCGCAGCTGCCTGTCTATCTTTATTACATCGACACGCGCGACAACTAAACGTTGCGCTTGCGTCGCCCGAATTTGCCCGAATATACATAATAAGTTTAGACCATTTAATGTTTATATCAAATGAACATTATAACAAGTAACTATTATAGTATTTGACTTTAGCAAATAATTTAGAGAATGTGATTTATAACTTTTAATTTTATACGAAATGAGGGGATGCCAGTCCCCAAGGCGGATCTTTCTTTTGTGTACTTTTCATACTTGCCAATGTCGACAGTGAAGTGAGGACAAGTAGAAATAGGCCCCAGAGCTATAACTATGAAAATCGAAATTAGAAGTTCGGGTATCTCGATCTCTATCGTACCTACTTACGTTATTTCAGTGACAGACAAGGGCGTAGCTAGGATTTTGTTAAGGGGGAGCAGGCGTAGACAAACTAAAAATATATCTAAGGTAAACGCTGCATGATCAATGGGACTGCATCTTCTGGGGCAGCTGTCCCCCCCTGCCCGTACCTCGCTACGCCCATGGTGACAGAGATATTCGAACTTCGATATTCGATTTTCGTGGTGTGCCGCAGCTATACTTACCGAACTGGCTCGACTACGAGTGCTCATAGTGATGAGGAAGGACAGGCGGGAAGCGAAGCTGCAAGGGTATTGCTCGAGGAGCTGGCGCACGCAGTTGAGTGACAAAGAGATACGAACTTCGGCGAAACTTACCGAACTGGCTCGCATACGAGTGCTCAAAGAGCGTGATGAGGAAGGACTGTCGGTACTCGAAGCTGCATGGGTACTGCTCGAGGAACTGGCGCACGCAGTCCAGCAGCACAAGGAAGGTGGGCGCGGCGCTCGGCGCCGTCGAATACGGCCCGCAACGGTGCCGGGAGCCAAACGGGTGCCCGGCCGACAACCACTCACGCTCTACCAGCGCCTGCAACCTGGTACCAAGAACTTCAAATATCTCCGTGTATATTACCCCACTTACACTCAGCTCACTTCCACGACAGTGAGCAGGAGCGCGAGCGGCAGTGCGTGTTCGCCCATTCGCTCAGGTACTCGCCGAGTTCCAAGGATAGATCATCTTTTACGACGAATTTTATATATTTTTAAATAATTTACATAAAAAACACGACGCAGACGCAACACACTTAGTGCCGGGAAGTCGCTTTCCGTTACATACGGGGAAAACCACGGGATCGGTTACGAGCGAAGCGCGTAGCGATTCTCGGCAGCGAATGTGTTAAAGTTTTATAGACTAACTAATCAGCAGCAGACAGCGTAGAATGAAAAACATAGGACAACAAACATGACATCACACTCAGTAATCAAATCTCATGTTGTGCTAATATACCTACAACCAGTTTGTCAATGTTATCCGTGCATTTCTTAAATTGACTGTTTACCCATTTGCCTGGTCTACAAGAAACTAGTATATTTATATTATTAACACTTACATGGCCTACAGGGGCTTTGAAAGTTGTCAATGTCTATTTAGAACAATCCGATGTTTAGAGCGGCCACTCAGCCGCACATTACTGTCACTAGTGGCTGCCACTAAACGCGTTCACTAGAAGCAGCGCGGGCCCCTCCCGCAGCTTGTGGCTCGGACGGTGCGGTCAGTATACGCCGATGCTATACAAAATGTATGATAGAATTCGTCCGAAACCTAAGGCGGTCACTAGTATCCCAATGTGCGGTCGCTCTTATACCTCATTTACATTCAGCCCCTGCCGCTGCGCTGCCGGCAATAATTCCCTAAATACTGTTCCAGCAGGATCGAGAGCAGTGTGTGTTTACATACTGCCCTACCACTCACTTCACTTTCAAGTTTCGGCAATGGCAGACGTCTTTCTCCTCCAGGCGCTCGGCGAGTACTGAGCGACGGAGCAGAATGTAAACACGCACTGCTGCTCGCGCTGCCGGTCCTTTGACTTCCGCCCAAAAAACCGCCTTTTTGGGGAGCACCGGGCAGCGCGAGTGGCAATGGCAGTGGCATGAGAAGTTCGTGTTTACACTCGTCCTGCCCACTTCCCTGTCCACTTTCCTGCTCACTTCGGCTGAATGTAAACGTAGCATTACACGTCAAGCTGTGGTCCCGTGACGGTGACGTGAGCACAAGTACAGTATCGCCACCACAGACACGTTAGAGCTGACAGTGTAGAAACCGTACCCGCGTATGGTCCTGCAGTCAGGGTTGAGTATGATCTGCACGAGCGAGCACACGAGCAACGTCGCGTCCTCGCCGCGCGTGCCGTGCACCAGCACAGGCTCTGCTTTCTGCAAACACCAGAACACTAAAGTCAACAAATGGAAGCGTCCTAGGATTTGTTATGTTGACACTGTCACTGCGTTATAGTTCGACACCAAAAACTTCCTCATTCTGACAAAACTGAATACTATTAAACATTATTTCCTTTGTGGCACTATGAATGCTTTTACCCCTTATCGACAAGACTTTCAATTAAAACACCGCAAGAAAACTACACAAGACCTATATAAATTGTTTCTAAATGTACGATAATATTTTAAACCTTCCTTGTGCACAAATTGCACTAATTAGTTTGTAATTATTATCTTTGTCTGAGACACAGTATCATCCTAGATCAGACGCATGAATTAATGTATATATTATTATGTATTAATACGCAAGCACATTGTTAATATTAGCAATAAAGTTTTTAGGGTTCCGTAGCCAAAATGGCAAAAACGGAACCCTTATAGTTTCGTCATGTCCGTCTGTCCTTCTGTCCGTCTGTCCGTCTGTCCGTCTGTCCGTATGTCACAGGCATTTTACTCGAAAACTGTAAGGTGTATTTGAATAAAATTTTGAGGATAGGTGTATTTCGTTAGCCGCTACATAGTTTTGTAATTAAAATGACAAAAAAAAATTTTTTTAGGGGTGCACTCCATACATAAAACTAAAACTCAAAATTTTTTTTTCATTGTGACCCCCTGTGTGGCATCAATCGATAGGCCTTTCAAAATAAATGTAAGGTTTCTTAGCATTTTTTTTGATTAAGTGAATAGGGTCGGAGATAATCGCCCCGAAAGTCACTAAAATTCTGTCCCCCCCCCTCTAATTTTTGAACGGTGTATTTTAAAAATATGGAAAAATTAATGGACATAGGGCTTATTAATTTCATTCACCGAAAATTGTTTTGAACAAGATCGGTTCAGAGGTTTTCGAGATATTGCTGAAAAACTGCCTTCCTCAAAGAAAAGGACGTAAGTGCCGTAAAATTTCTGTGACGATACGACCTTTTTATTAATAGGCACGGAACCCTTCGTTTTGCGTGGTCCGACACGCACTTGGCCGGTTTTCAATAAATTATTATTATTGTCTTTATTTCTTTAAATTCTTAGATTAGGTTATTACAATATTGATATAAAAAGTAAAATATAAAACTATACATACAAAATATAAAATGATTACAAAAATCTAACCTAGGCTGCCGACGGCAGCAAGCCTGAACTACCGGTGGTCAGGGCAACGGAGAGAGGAAACTCCTGACTATCCGCGCCGTGTCCAGAAGTACCGCCTTCTGTATCTGACCCTTGACCCAGCCATCTAGCGAGAGTATTTTAAGGTGACGGTCGAGACTCTTCGCTATTAAACCGTTCGCCGAAACGACTATCGGGACGATGATCGTCGAATCAACATCCCACATGGCGGTTACCTCGTGAGGCAAGTCTAGGTACTTGCTAACTTTTTTGTCCTTCTCGGCCTTCACGAGGTTCTCGTCATTATTATTACTATTTACGAAAATAATTTTGACATACGGGCTAGATTAGATTGCCATGTAAAAATCATAATTTTAGTTTCCTTTTCGCACAGACTCTAAATCTATGTATAGTTAATCAATCCACAGGGCAATAGCACAGAAGCTGAAAAATATTGGTAGCGTAAGAAAGAAACAGGAGGTGGGTCTCCAGCTACTAGAGTGGCACGTCTGGTCGGCCAGCCTACAGTACCTGGTGGATGTGTTGCGCGACGATGCAGGCGGTGTGGAGCGCGTTGCGCACGCTCTCGGGCCAGCCGCACGCCTCCAGCCGCGAGATCCACTTGTCGCTCGATATCTCGCGGTCGTTGCATGCTGCAACACACATTCTACTAAGCATTCACGTTAACTAACATAATAACATAATTTGACGTTCTCTTTTTAAGAGACTTCAAAAAAAAGAAGGAGGTTCTCAATTCGATTGTATTTTTTTAAATGTTTGTTGCTTCAGAACTCCGTCATTTACATTTATGAACCGATTCGTACAATTTTTTTTTTATTTGAAAGTATATGCTTCCAGATTGGTTCCATTGTTATCAAAGCTTCAGTTGGATGATGGGAACCATGAGGAATTGAGGGAACTCCTCAAATATAGAAGGCACGCATGTAGTAATTTCGGTATTTTCTATGAAAACTAGTGTATTTACACCCGGAAATCACAAATTTGGTGAAGTGGAACTGATGATGAAGACCACAGATGAGTTATGGAACTCGTACTTAAAACTGTAAAAGTACGTTGCTGATTCTAATATGATTCCGTTGAAATAGCAACTAATGAAGTCCTAAATGTCAAGTGTGCCAAATCGACGGAAGTCTTCAAATATTATCGGCCCACATACAGTGATATGGTTTCCGCCTGTAACAATCAACGTATTTACTCTCGGAAAGCAGTCCATGTGGTAAAGTGGAAAGGAAATGTGGAAATGTTCATTTGGCTTGGCGGAAACTTTGTTTTTAAAGTAAATTATACTATTTTCAAGGCTCGGTGAATTATTACACATTGCTCAATTTACATTGAAACGTGGAGCCGAGACACTTCCGAGGTACAGAGAGGACGGTGATATTACCAATTTGTCGATGCGACCAACACGTCATAAGGTCAAGACAATATAACGGGTAACTTAAATTATTCTATATATAAAAAAAATATCTCACCCTCAATAAGTTTGCCGTAACTTTCCAGTAGCTGCTGTTGGTTGTCGACGTCATCCATCGACCTGTTGTAAATCTTCCACTGGGAGTAGTTGGAGTTGCTCTCTGTGCCGCCACCTGCATGCAGAATGAAACATTAATGAAGAATCCACAACAATTTTCTGTTATTATCACAGTATAATTACTAGAACCTAAAGGTACAGGGGTCGTTCTTCTTTTTTACCGACAATGAACCGAGGTTTTTCTGTTTTTTTGGTTTTTGAACTATCGAAAATTGTGGTTTTGAAGTGCGATTTAAAAAAAAATGCATAGGTTTCTTCATTAGAACTAATTAAAGTTTCCTTTCTGGCCAATATAAATATTTATTTACGGTTGGTTTCTAAAAAAAAACATGCGACAAAGTGGACTCTTTCAGTGGGGACAACATTTTGGTTTACCACTCTGTCACGGCATTCTACGAAAAATAAAAAAATGCTAGTTAGAGAAAGTGAAATATTAGATATCACTAATTAATAAAATAATATGGACGTTCATTCGAACATTATAAAACCGTAAACATCATTACTCAAATGAGATGCCGTAATAAGACGAAGGACAGGCTATTGTCGGTCGAAAAGAAGAACGACCCACAGAAGGTCCACTGCCTAAGTGTTGACTTTAGCTGTAATTTTTTGGCAATAGACAATCAAGACAAACAAGAAATAATAGCATGTTATGATAATAAAAAATACGATAGCCGAGAAGTCAGGATTAATTCTTACTTAATTAAGTAAAAAGTACATAAATACAGATTTAAGTTTTTACAAATCAGTTCATATTTTGCAAAGGGATTACTTTTTTCGTCATGTTAGCCAAATGTTGTTGAATTTCGGATAGTGATGTGCGATGAATGAAATTACGTTGTTACTAGGTTACTACGTACAATGACGGAATGTATATATGGTATCAGCATAATTCGTCCCATTCGTTTTTCGTTCAATTCGTATTTCGTGTCATTCTATATTTGTCACACATTCTTTATTCGTCTTGTTCGCTATATATCTCTATCTTCCTAAGTCTTATTCTGTAACTTGTCTCATTCTTAATAAACCTTAATCATATTTCGTCAAGGTCTTCCTAGGACTCATTCTTCATTATTCCTTTTCGATTTTGGTCTCATTCAATTGTTCGCCTAATTTTTTGCATACGTTCGATGTTGGTCACATTTGTAATTAGTCTCTTTCGTTTTCAGTCCAATTCTAAGTTCGATTCATTCGTTTTGCGTCTTGGTCGCTATTTGTAACTGGCTTTTCCCGTCAATCTTAAATTGGCATTACCTATTAAATCATACCTTGGTAAAAGACACGGGTATGTCCTAAAACTTACGTCTAATCAAAAGCCGTAAATTACTAAATTTTAATTTGTTTATTAAACTATGAATAGACGATCCGGCAAAAAAGATATGAATATAGCGACTAAGACATACTTCGTACGGGACGAGTAGCGAATGTGCTCGAAAAAGACTCTTATACTACAAGTACATAGAAAAATCTGAAAACTATACATTTGTAATTTTGTACGGAAGACTCGGTGGGCGAGTCTGACTCGCACTTGTCCGGTTTTTTGTTGTACTATGGCCGTAGCAAACATGTCTACACCGCGTAGTCTATGTATAGTTGCGACTTTAGAAGAATCACAGGCGGATTGCCAACCCGTGGATTAGTTATGTTCAAAGATTCATAATAATTTAATAATAAATAATCATACAACTGACGCCTGTCGTATTATATAAAATATCATATTTTCTCAACCATTTCCTTGTTATGCCAAAAGAGACTCAACGAAAAGCTACCCTTATCATCTTAACTGTGACAATGGTGTGCCGCGCGACTAACGCGACAAGCGAGAAAATGTTATTTTTACAAGCTTTTATTTAGTTTCACCTGTCCCGATGTTTGTCATCAAATCTTGCAAATTAAATTTGATCCACTTCCCGGTAACCGATTGAGCTGAAATTTTGCACACGTGTAAAACGCGTGACAATGCAATATTATGATGACATGGTGCTGATCTGATGATGGAGCTGGAAGGTGGCCATAGGAACTTCGCAATGAAACGATACAACCTCATCGGGCTCGTTAGAATCATCTCGATGAGTAGATGATGACGGTATACAGTCGGCAAGAAAAGCTTGTACCAAAAATGAAATTGTTGACAGAAACTTATTTGTTTTTCTCACGTCGCTTGTGCCAGCCTTGTAGTTGTTTCAGTGGACGTATTTGGCTGATGATAATGATGAGATTGATGAGACGTCATGTGCTACCACAGAGCACTTGTTACACACCTTTATTCTGCTTTTGCGAAATGGCATTAGTGCTCCTCAGGTCATATATGATGCCCTTCATGCCGGGTCCGACGACGGCGTTGAGGATGGCCTCGTCCGGCCGGCAGCGCCGGTGCTTCGGCCCGTACAACGGCTGGCCCGCCCGCATCAGTACTGCCTGAAAGTATATAAGTATTGTAACAATAATTTTCTCAAACATGCTCGGAAATGTATGCGTTAATATCACGAAATGAAGACATGAAGTTTCTTGTTTAAGGCTCCCTACCATTACTTCTCGGCCTTAGGCCAAGAAGTAATGTACGAAAACCCTAAGTGAAACCATTATTGTCCGCTACTCTAATTTTTTTAAATTTACTTACTAATATTAAACTGACAAAGGAAAAATTACATACTGCCAACCACCACTAAATTCTGTAAGCATACTTGCGACTTGCGACATAAAAAAAAACATGGTGGTTAAACATGATGCTCGAACGGCTTGTTCAAATGGCATGTTTAAAAAATAAAAAAGGCGGAAAATTACACAATTGTTTTCTGATCTTTCGTTCCGATTGTAATTTCAAATAATTTATTGTATTAATTTTAATTTTCATATTTCCTCACATCGTTTGAGAAAAGCACTATACAAGCCTCGGCCGGAACAGGGATTGCTGGACTCGTTGTATCCGGCCTCGTCTACGACTCGGCCGTCTACCCCAAACTCGTCCAGCAATCCCTTACTTCACGGCCTCTGCAGTAATGTACTATTACAATGCACTCGCTCTAAAAGTGCGCCTTTATATGGGACAACATTCACGTGAGAAGTCCTCTATGCCCGCATGGCGACGCAGGCGGTGCGCGAGGCCGTGCAGCACGGCTATCACAAGACGGCGCGCGAGCTGTCTCAATTTTTCTCGCACTATCCGTCTCTCTCTTATTAGAAAACTTAGAAAGAGAGGTATAGAGCTTGAAAAATCGAGAGCTCGCGCGCCGTCTTGTGATATCCGTGCAGGAATGGATTTCGGGTCAATATTCCCACAAACGTGCGAGAATGAGATTTCATGACAGTTACAATTTACATGATGCATTGTAAAATGTATGATACACGTGCGGATAGGTAATTCCTAACTCGTGTCAATCAAAAACACTCCCTGGCGGTCGTGTTTGTGGTCATCGTCACTCGTTGGGAATTACCTACTTTCTGCACTTGTATCATAATAGTTATTTACGATACAAATGCAGAAAATAGGAAATTCGCAACGCGTGGCGATAAATTAAAACACGACCGAAGGGAGTGTTTTAAATCGACACGAGTTGCGAATTACCTATTCGCACGTGTATCGTACAACGTTTTACAGTACATATGGCTCTTTAAAGTTTCAACATATGCACGGAAAGTGCTCATTTGCGCACTAGTGCGGGAAAGTAACACCATGTGTACTGTAAAATTTCAACTTTTATGTATTTTTTTTATTTTCTTGCGCGATGTATTGTAAAATGTTGTATGATACACGTGCGGATAGGTAAGTCCCAACTCGTGTCGATCAAAAACACTCCCTAACGGTCTAGTTTTTGTTCATCGTCGCTCGTTGGGAATTACCTACCCCCTTACCTACTCCCTTGTATCATAATAGTTATTTACGATACAAGTGCAGAAAATAGGAAATTCGCAACGAGTGGTGATAAATTAAAACACGACCGAAGGAAGTGTTTTAAATCGACACGAGTTGCGAATTACCTATCCGCACGTGTATCGTACAACGTTTTACAGTACATATGGCTCTTTAAAGTTTCGACATATGCACGGAAAGTGCTCATTTCCGCACTCGTGCGGGAAAGTAACACCATGTGTACTGTAAATAACTATTCTAAACAGCTGCAATATATTTCGCACATTTTACTTAAACCGTCGAGCGCCCTAGTATCACACGTGTAATGAACTATTTTTGTGAGACAAACCCACCTTATACTTATAAAATTGTATTGTAACACAGTTTCAATTGACGTATCGTTCCACGGGTTAGACAAATATGATGAAGAATGCTTATTAGAAATTTCAATTTAACTAAACGATGGTTCTTATTTTATTTCATCTATCTAAATAGTGATAAATCCATTCATAACAAATAGCATTAATAATTTTGGTCCTATAGCAGCATGATGGGATTCTAGCACCCATTTACATAATGAAACTGCCTTAACTTGAAAATTTGGAAAGGACAAGAGGGAAAAGGATAAGCAACTATATAGGTAGGCATTGCTGATTATTACAAAGGTTCAAATATAATCTTACCCCATTGTTGTGCCTATAGGAGAGAACAGGAAACCTGCCACCTTGACGGAAACTAGCAGCAAGAAATAGGATATCATCATCAACACTTTTCGGTACAACTACAGCTTTTGGGTATCCTGGGCACACCGTGTAGTTTTGGTTTACTCGTGATATCCTCCACTCTTCTGTTGCTAGCACTTTAGTAAATTCACCCTCTATACTGAAAAGAAACACAACTTGGTCTACAATTTGTTGCACTAGCTATTTGCAACAGGCAATAAATTGTATTTTGAAATAAATTAAAATACCTATTACCAACTCCTGTAGTTCCAATTGATGAATTGTTAAATATTCAAGTAAACATGTCTTTTACCAATTAACACCCTCTCTGCAGGATAAAAGTTAACTTGAATTCAACCACACATGTTTGGGTTGTTTGAGCCAGAACCGCAGTGAGTGTGCAAAATTCAAACATATATGTAGTGTCATCCATGATGAATACATTAACAATCAATAATTGAAGTTGATGTTATGTTTGTATAGGTAGATGCTACTAAGAAACCCTACCTATATAATGTATGCCCATTTTCCATAATAGGGTGCATATGTCTGTAAAAGAATGGATAAAATAGGCTGGGGTCTTGCAGTCCGGACAGGTTCTCCAGGGTCTGGGCAAGCAGGTTCAGTTCTGTGCTGGAGCCGATGTCCAGCTGGAATATCCGCAGATCCTTGCACTTCAGGAACAAGGAGCCGCCCTGTGTCATGCCGCTGACAGGCTTGTTTTCCTTCTTTTCTATGCTATCTATATTTCTGTGAAGAAGCTAGAAAGCAAATAAATAGTGGTTTTGATAATCAGAAAACGACATGATTTAAAAAAAATATTTAGAATAAAGGATGCTTACTTAAATGTTGTAACAAATTGCGTGATTCAGCCAAACAAGTTGTAAATATCCAACGAGCTGTGTAGGATAGTGGGCGTTTTTTATCTTGAGCATTATGCATTGATTTTATACAGCATCAACTCATATGTTATACCTAACTAAAAAGGTCCCTTGTTTGGGTCTCTTCCTACTTCTTGTTATTAGTGTTGTGGCCATTCTCAACTACGTGATTAAATTATTACAGGCTTCAGTTGTTAATTAAAGGTTCTTGCTGTAGGTACATGAAGTAAGTTGGATTTTATGAAGGAGTATATAAACCCGTCGGAAATATCTGCGAACCTCGCTGGTATGCGCTTCCATACAAGCCAAGTTCGCAGATATTGTCGACGGGTTGTATCAGTATGCTTAATCTACAATGAACTTACCCATAGCTCACGAACGCCTTCTTTTCGTGAACTCAAAATGAGATGATGTCCAGTGATACAGACGGTTCCATCAACATTATCTTGATTAGGATATTTTAATATAACTCCATCCAGTTTATTTATTGATATAAGCTCTATAAATTCCATTATACTATAACAATTGCTTTAACTTGCTGTTATGGTCATCAACTTCAAGTGGTCGACTGACTCGACTGTCAAATGTCAATATGTCAAAGAGAGTACTTTTCGATATATTGAAAGTGTCGATTTAAGCCCGCATCACACTAGCGCGGCCTGGCCGCGGCGGTCAATAGTAAACTTGTCATTAGTTGTCAAATTTACTATTGACCGCTACCGCAGCCCGCGCCAGTCTGTAAGAGGCCTTATGCGACATTGACATATATGGACAATTTATGAATCAAAAAACCCAACTGCGAAAATTGTCGAAACCAACTTTAAATCGTTATAAATCCTAAACGGTTATGATAACTACAAAATGATTAGTTCGTTGCGAAGTTGCTTTTCGAAGATTCGTTTGAAACAAGAATAAATGACCTTAGATGAAGTCACGTATTGTTTTATCTCTTTCTTTTAGGGTGTCCATGATTCTGCATAGGTTAGGAATAACTTACGAATTGTAAGATACATGATACTCATATGCAAATTAATCCTACTGCCTAGGATGAATAAATAATCGAAAAGATAGATAGGCATCTGATTATCTTCAAAAACATTTTACAATGTTTGTTTATTACATTGTTTCTGTCTAGTTTGTGTAATTATAACAAAACTAGCTTCCACCCGTGACTTCGTCTACGTGGACCCAGGATAAAGACTATCCTATATTTTAATCCAGGCTATAAACTATCTTTGTGCAAAATGTCATCCAAACTGGTTGAGCCGTTTGAGTGTGATTGAGTAACTAACATCCAACCATTTAAACATCCAAACTTTCGCATTTATAATATTAGTAGGATTAGTAGGATTGAATATAACCAGTAATAACGTCGAGCATGTCTTTATGAAAATGTCGCGTTTTTTTGTTTCAGTTATAGCAACGCATATCACAAAGCTAGAAAGAGATAAAACAACACGTGTCGTCATTCAATGTAATTTTTCCTTGCTTCAAAACATTGTTTGAAGGGCAACATGCAGGTTGTATATAGATTCATGGTTCGTTGACTTATTGTTTTTTTATTAACCCCCGACGCAAAAAGAGGGGTGTTACAAGTTCGACGTGTCTGTGTATCTGTGTGTCTGTCTGTGACTGCCTGTGTGTCTGTCTGTGGCATCTTAACTCCTAAACGAATGGACCAATTTTAATTCGGTTTTTTTCCGAAAGCCGACTCGAGATGATTCTTAGCTACGTTTCAACAAAATCGGTTCAGCCGTTTTTGAGATATTGAACTTTGAAATGATAAAATCGGGGGTCTTTCAACTTTTCTAACTTTTATAATCTTCAGTGACACTCACAAGACTGGCGCGGCAGTGTGATACAGGCTTAAGGCGGCATTAAATATGTAGGTACCCGCTGTGTGTCTTCGTCTTACATTTTGCAGAAACAGACAGAGGGCCTACCGCGAAACAAAATTCGTTTTCGTTCTTGTATCTCCGTCTCTGTCGCTCGAACTAGCAAGTGCGACACAGACGGAGATACACGAACGAAAACGAATTTCGTTTCGCGGTAGGCCCTCTGCTGTACGTAGTACTTGTTCTGTGGAGCATTTAAGCCGCATACAGACGTTAAAAGGAAGGTTAAAAGATACCGACAAACGATCGAGCGCTGTGGACTGCCGAGGTAGGTCAATGGCCGCATATACACGGTGAGTAAATACTGATGATGCACCCTAGCTGTCTCACTCTATCGCATATTATAGAGTAAGACAGCTATGGTGATCTCTTATGAAAGCCTAGCATGGAGTGACCTCTGTCTTGCCAGATGCCTTGCATCCGGCAATTGTACAGACGGGCCTGAATCTCGCATGTCTGCACCATGCAGTCCGCCAATTTGCTCGTCTGGATGCGCCTATAGAACTTGGCAAACGAAATGGGGAGTCCAGCAGGTCAATCATGTAACGCATTGTACGAACGTTAGGTAGATCTAATTGTCAATATTTATATTGAAAAATGGCAGCAAAATTGTCCTAACGCGCGTTTGGAACGTTACGTGATTCCGAGGAAAATAAACGAAGATAAAATAGTACGGTGTGACCTTTGCCGGACGCCGTGCATCCTGAAACTGTCTTCGGACTTCGGGTTCTTTGTAAGACGTGGGCAGAGCCAAATAGACACATTATACCGGGGCAGTCTGTGAAGTTGTAGCTTTGTATGTCAGTAATAAAAACATCCTGTGCAAGGCTAACCAGGAACAAATAGTTACTAGGTAGGTACATAGTTATATATCTCTACAAGATTAGCTAGCTCAGTATCATTATATCCTTATCCATACTTCCGAAATGCGAAAGTGTGTCTGTCTATGATTCACTGATAAACCGAGGAAGTGACCTGTGACTTGGATTTGGCCGGACGCCGTGCTTCCAGCACTTATCCACACAGGCCGAAATCACGCCGCGGACTGCATTCAGTTTAAGATTCCTTGTCATCCACTATCGAGGAAAGGCCTTGTTACGAGACACTCCTTCAACTGCGACAGTATGCCGGTGGAGAACTTCCATTATAGCCCGTTGTATCTTGTGATGGTATTATGGTATTAAGTCGTCATCGTGTTGCGGTTGTGCAGGGCGGAATTCATAACTACCGACAACTCACCTCAGACTGAACCGCGAGCCACAATAAGTCTGACCTTCGGCAACGCATACTTAGACCAAGATTTACAAGTGCGAGTGGTGATACGAGACAGGCTGATGTGAATCAAACTATTAACAGCCTCTCTCGACTCACCAGTTACCAGCTCTGAGGGGCTACCGCGAAATGAAAACGACCTTCGTTCGTGTATCTCCCTCTCTGTCGCTCGAACTTGCAAGTGCGACAGAGACGGAGATACACGAGTTTTTGTTTCGCGGTAAGCCCTCTGACTCGAGAATTATAAAGACTATGCGTACTCGGGGATCAAAGGGAGACGCTACACGGGCCGATATCGGCAGGACTGCACGCTGGCCGCCGCGTGATTCGGCCCGTGTGGATACGTGTCGGAAGCACGGCGCGGCGGCCAACCGCTCCCACAACGGAACACTCCACACTAGATTTTCTGTGACCTTGCTTGGCAGTCCTGCCGACTTCGCTCGTGTTCTCCTAAAGCTTATACTGGCCCGGATATGACGAGTTATCGGTTAGCTTTGTAACTATCATCTTGTGGGGCGAGGGGGCGCGGTACGCGGAGTAATGATGCGGTTGCTGTGATGGCGACGCATCCAAACGGTCTTGCGCGATGCAAGCTTTGAGATAGCGAGATAGGGTGATGAATCACCTTGTAGTTTGGGACTAGGCCGATTTGTGTGTGATTTAAATAAATAAATAAATATATATTAGGGGACATTCTTACACAAATCGAACTAGGCCTATAGTAAGCTCAATAAGGCTTGTGTTATAGGTACTAGACGACGATATAATACTAGATATAAATTCTTATAAATACATAGAAAATATCCAAGACTCAGAAACAAATATTCATGCTCATCACACAATAGTTATTTACGATACAAGTGCAGAAAATAGGAAATTCGCAACGGTGACGATAAATTAAAACACGACCGAAGGGAGTGTTTTAAATCGACACGAGTTGCGAATTACCTATTCGCACGTGTATCGTACAACGTTTTACAGTACATATGGCTCTTTAAAGTTTCAACATATGCACGGAAAGTGCTCATTTGCGCACTAGTGCGGGAAAGTAACACCATGTGTACTGTAAATATTTGTCCTTACCTGCCCTGGGCTGTTATTCGCTACGCGCTAAATGCTCCTCACCCCACGCATCACGCCTAACGAAACTAGACCTCTACCTACGCTTAGTTACTACCTTAGGAACTACGAATCGCGGCGTCAAGATATTTTTCACCTCAGCGGCTCGAACATGGCGGTTTTGCTGCTTGAAACCAGTGAGGAAAATGCAATTTTGCTGCGAGCGTGAAGAAAACTAACTTTTTAATTTTTCATATCGTAGGTTAGTCGCAGGTCATCTTTTCATACTGCGGGGTGTAATACAAACTTGGAACATTTAAACTTTATTATCTCTGTCACTTTCACTCCGTTACAAAAAAAGAGAGAGACAAAATATGTCGATTCGTCATTCGAATTCGAAACCTTCGTAGTAGGCCCCCAAAAAGCGGGAACGAAAAACTCGTTCCGAAACAAAATAAAATTCGACTCGTGTTAAACTCGTATAAAAATATGAAACCTATATTAAATCTAATATTATTTTAATCATATTAGTATTTCATTATTCTGAAAATACAATGAAGAAATGCGATATTTATCGCGAACATTTATTATTATAAGTCTAGTTTTTTTTTATATGGTGAAGGAATATAAATTTATATACAGTTTCAGAACGCACTTTATATTCTTTAAAAAGTTAGCGCGATTGAACTTGATTACATTTTCTTGGAGATAAAACATAACTTAAACAAACACTAAAAACTGTACTAAATATGAGTGAATCTAATGACGAAGCAGATGTTTTAACTCCTCAAGAGTTGAGAGATACCGTCAAAAAGGGCTGAACTGTGTTTTTTAAGTAAGTTCATCTTGGACATTGGACAAGTATCAGCAAAATGCATAAACAAACGTAAACGGACTTAGTTTTTTCTTAATGTCATGTAAAGTTAATGTTATGGGAGAGAGTAATTGTAGTTAATGTTTGTTATTTCATATGAGAGAGAGAGAGAGAGAGAGAAGACATTTATTCACTACACAAAAGACACACAGAGATAAAGGGAGTAGACATACAATACAATTGACACATATGTATTTGTTATTTGTTTTTAGGGTTCCGTACCTCGAAAGGAAAAAACGGAACCCTTATAGGATCACTTGTGTGTCTTCAAGACTCTTTTTCTCAGGAATGCGTGGAAGTATCAAGCTAAAATATATATCAAATACTCAGGTCTACTGTCCCTTGGAGCTGTAAAAAAAATCAAATTTCTAAGCCAACGCAATCAAAAGATACAGCCGTTTATGCCGCACATTTTCAAAACTCGCAAGGGAATCAAAACCTACAGGGTCCTTCCCGTGAATTCAGAATCTTGTCTTATATTAGCACAGATAAAGGAAAAATTGCGAAAACCGTAAATTTTTAGTTATATCATAAAATAAAAATATTTTCCGACTCGCACTTGGCCGGTTTATTTACATAAAAATGACTTAATTGCTTCTATGTGGCGTTTTATTCCTTTGCGTTATATGTTCTTGCCGCTGAGGTGAAAAGTTGTATGTATCACACGAGAGCAAAGATATTTGCATCTCGTGTCCTTGAGTCCCTCGCTACGCTCAAGATTCTAATTTTGAATCACTCGCTACGCGAGTGATTCAACTATAGAATCTTTCGCTTGCTCGGGACTCAACATCAACACTCGCAGCAAAAATCTACTTTGCTCTCTTGTTGAACAAATAACTATTGTGGGTGAGCGTTGAGGTAACAAGCTTAAAACAAGTTACAGAATTTCTTCTGGCCAATTATAGAAAATTACTTCTGATCCTCGCTCAGCACAATTTTTTCGACCGTGTGCCGTGCACGTAGGCGTTTTGGGAGCGGGCTCACGAGCTAGTAACTATAACAAGTTTTAGCTATAATATCCACCAAAGATGTGCGAAGATGCGTTTTCTTATAATTTGCACCTCGCGAACTTGACAGCTAGTTCACCCTTCACCCATCTCACCCTTCTAAAGAAGAGCTGATCAAAAAAGCGAAGCTTTAGATCAAAGGCTGCGACAGAGGTCAAAGTTCGCAGGCACCATCTAAATTGTAGGTATACGTAATATCCAAGCGGAGCGGTGAACTGAACGCCATTGTGCCACGAGCAATGCTTTCTCCACGAGAACGCAGCACGACGCAGGCGCAAGGAACTATGTTGTGCACGATTGTCTGCCCCAATTACTCGTGTTATGATCGGTGGGGAGCGGCTACTCCATGTTGAATATTCTGCACCAGTCTGTGGTTCATTTGTACTTTGTACCATTCCATTTTTCACACCTAGCACTCTTAGGAACTCCTTACAATGTTACAATATAAGTATCTTATCTACCATATCATATAGGTAACGTAAGATCTGCTAGATTTTGAAGGCACTCGTAAGGGTATTAAAATTAGACCACGGGGATGTTCTAAGCGGTAGCTGTAGGTAGCAAAATTATATCAATCTCAGGCCGGTCGAGGCGCTTTTATCCCTCTCTACGCTCGGGATTCGGACGAGGGCGGATTCTAACGTGGAATGCGTTAAAATCCCTCGCTTTGTTCGGAGTTCTATGTAGTATCCTCCACGAAATATTGTATTTTGCTGCAGTAATGTTAATGTTGAGAATTAATGTCGGTAAACACCACGAAGTAGTAGACGCAATAATAAATTGAAGAGTAAGGGGAGCCTGGCATGCATGAAAAAAATAAAAACCCGACAGTCAAACGGGTATATTCGTGTGACATCTTTACGAGTAATTGATTGAATAACATATTTATTGCATATGTAAAATTGCCGTTTTTGGTCTTTCGATTCCGATGAGGATGCAAATTAAGTGATGTGTAACGCATTCTTACCTATTTAAGTTGCTATGGTGCTTATTATCAGCTGCAACCGAGCTGCATATCGTAATTTGTTTAAATAGCGATTCATTCAAACAGTGCGACCACCGGCGCAGGTTCTCATATTGCACTCATCAGATTTCGTGGACACCCAAAAACACGATACAGCGTTTTCGAAATCAACTCCGGTTACAGAATCTTGCAGAAAAAGTATGAATGAGCGTGCTAAAATTCATAAATCAGGTTAATCTAATATGAAACTCATAGCAATATTAAGGCTATATTATACCTTATACACCTATGTTTCTTAGTGACGACTTGAAGTCCTTCTTATTTATAAACTGGCTTCGTCTGCGTGGACCGGGATAAAAACTATCCTATATTTTTATTTTTATCCAGCCTATAAATTTATCTTCGTGCAAGATTTATTCCAAATCGGTTGAGCCGTTAAAGCGTGATTGACTAACAAACATGCAAACATCTAAACATCCAAACTTTCACATTTATAATATCTATTAGTAGGATAGGATGAACTAGCTTCCACCCGCGATTTCGTCTACGTGGACCCGGGATAAAAATCTATCCTATATTCTAATTCAGACTATAACCTATCTTCGTGCAAAATTTCATCCAAATCGGTTGAGCCGTTTAAGCGTGATTGAGTAACAAACATACAAACATCTAAACATCCAAACATCCAAACATCTAAACATCTAAACATCTAAACATCCAAACATCCAAACTTTCGCGTTTATAACATTGTCCCGAATTTTGAGAAATCAGAACCGAAAACCCATAAATATGCCTTTTGCAAACCCTTGTCAGTTTAAAATGTGAAATAATTAACTTTACAAACAAAACAAACTAATATTCTGCAGGTCGATCACGTTACGCATTGTACGCGCGTCAGCTAGATCTAAATGACACTTTTTATATGGAAAAATGACAGTTAAATTGTCCTAACGCGCGTTTGAAATACGTGACGTGATTATACCCGTCTTAACACTGCGACTGAGGCCCCCAACATTTTTGCTAGCTCGCTCGCTGATGTTAGCTAATGTTATTGTTTCGTATTTTACCATTATTTATTACATAGAGTACGAGTAGGTATCGTCACGGACTTTAATTGTTGAGCCATTAAGGTGTCAACTTATTTTGGTTTTCTATGAAGCTATGAAGTGTCCAGTATAAAGTGAGCTCTAAATGGCTCAACAATTAAAGTCCGTGACTGTAATTACGTTGGTTTTAAGAAAATAAATAATGGAGGTGTAGACACTACATTTATTATAACTTCAAAAGAAAGAAGGCAAAAAAATACCTATGCCTAATGACGAAAATCCCATCCAAATATCTCAAAAAATTACGAAGCTACAACCGTTTTAATATTGCTTATTAGAGAGAGAAATCGCTCGTAGATTGTGATGTCACGACCATTGACAGTCAATAGTAAATGACAATCGTTTCATATGAACGTGCCTTTTGCGGAAAAGGGACAGAGCATACCTCCTCTTAAAACTTTGGACTTTAAATTTGTGATTATTTGACTGCGTTACTTTTTTCTCCATTTGACTACATTTTAAATCCTTTTTCGAGAAAATACAACATTATTGGTTAAGTTTTTTAGTGTCTACCTACACCCTATTGATTAATTAATTGTCCAGAATTTTAATCTATTTTCCCGAAATATTCAATGCTAATGTCCCGATCCTAGGTAATCGGATCTGGTAAGTGGTAACCTTTTAATAAGTACCTACTTACCTATTTCAAATTGTAAAGTAAATAAGAAGGTAATCTAATTATGTAGTAAGTAAAGTAACTTTTTGTTAGATAAGAATTTAATTCAAACTTAACCCGACTGAACATCTTATTATAATGTAGGTACTTAATGTTACAAACTAAGTATATGCATCAAAGGGATGATCGCGTGACAACATGAAGCAGTCAGGCTCAGGCGAGCCAAAGAAATTTGAGCCGATCACTTGCGTCCATTCGATTCGTATTAACGTCCAAGTAATGTAACAAAATAAAGAAAGGGGTCATTGCCCCGTTCCAAGTAAGACGCAAACACAGTACAACCACGCGGCCATCGCACAAAAGAAATAGTTAATATTAGAGCTCGCTTCTACTCGAGGGCCATTAGTACCTACGTAGCAGCTCAAAGCTTCGGAGTCATTCCACGCTCTTACTATTTGTCAGAGGCAAAAAGTGCCTTGTCAACAATAATTACGGGACCGGCTTTCGAGAGCGCTTATAATTCGTCATTTTCTGGTCGGCCGCGTCGTTTCTGAACGCTTCCATAATTTGACGTTTCCCGCTAGTGGTCATGAGGAACAAAGCGCGGGAAAATCTCGTACGTCCCATTATTTTATTACATTTTTTCTAACTCCTCAGTATTTAAGTTTTAAGTTAAAAGCAAAACTTTATTTGTATTGTAAGTACACTACCGAATCATTATTTTAGTCCTCTTACCGTATAGAATTATTCTAGCTAGGAGTTTGTCATATCAGCCAAAAGACGTCCACTGCTGGACATAGCCTTCCCCCAAAGAGTGCCAAAGTGATCGGTCTTGCGCCATCCGCATCCAGCGTACTCCCGCGACATTTACCAGGTCATCAGTCCACCTTGTAAATCTTGTAATACACATAAGTAATATTTACCTCCTCAGATTTAGTTTATCTATGGTTAATGTAAGTCTAATATGACGTGTAAAATGTATATTTTATTAATAAACAAATTGAAATTGATCAATATGGTCTCTTAATAAAAACATTATTATTATTAACTGTGACTGACTGTGATTAAGTTTTTGGCGGTAGATCGAATTGATAGGCATTTGGAAGCAGTGGCGGATCCAGGATTTAGGTTTGGAGGGAGCTTCAATCCTTAGGGAGGGGGGCTTGACCCTATTAAGATTAGATTTAAGCGGAATGTAAGTTTTTTCCGGTAGGACTCGGATGGTTTTGGGCTTGAGTATACAACTGAAGCCCAAACTGTTTGGAAGTGTAGTAAGGAAAAAGGGTTTGGCGACCAACCGCGACCTGTGGCTAGCCTAGTCTGATTTTTAAAAGACGTATCAGTAGATACTAGATATGTATCTGCTTCACTACCTGTTTTATTCAAGTAAGAAATCTTCATATGGTTTTTTAAAGATGCCTATATAGGTAGGTATTAAATTATTTTTTTGGTCAATGTAGGCACGTGCTTAAATGTATCGAAATGTTTTTAAAAGTATACGCCAGCGGCATAAAATTAGTTCAAGGCCTTTAAAAACAGCTTTACTAGCAAAAAGTGCTTTCGGCATGGCACCGAAATTATACAATAAGTTACCGGAATTTATAAGAGAAACTGACATGCCCCAATTTAAATCAAAATTATTTAATTTCTTAACAGATAAAGCTTTTTATCCAGTGAATGAGTACGTAAACTGTAATTAGCAAAATGTAATTTATAATGAAGACTATATATAAGTATGTAATATGCAATGCATGCTGCTTGCAAATTTGTATGCCTAATGGCCAAACATAGTGATACACATATAACCATTGTACCATCTTTGTTACCTATGTTTTACAAATAAACTTTACTTTACTTTAAAGAAATAATATATGTAAATAAATAAATAAAATAAATATCGTGGGACAATTCACACCAATTGATCTAGTCCCAAACTAGGCAAAGCCTGTACTATGGGTACTAGACAACGGATAAACATACTTATATAGACAAACATTCGTATTCATCATACAAATATCTGCCCCGACCGGGAATCTAACCTGGGACCTCAAGCTTCATAGTCAGGTTCTCTAACCACTAGGCTATTCGGTAGTTAATATATATAATCAATCAATAATCGTCAATAATGTTTATTAAAAGTTGTAATTATACCGCATTAAGTATGTAGGAAGGTCAAGTACTATGAAATATTCAAGTAGGGAGCTATAGTACAGACTTAACTATTTGCACGAAGATCAAACCTATTATTGTGATTGCATTTTTAGCACATGGGATCACTAAGTACGAGTAGGTACCCATAAGAGAAATCAGAGCGATGGGGGTAATCGTTCTAACTGAACAGAGTTACCCAGGGGTTGATAGCGCGGTGCCGTTATGATAATTTCGTACAAATACAAAGCGAATTACCCGCAGAACGTCACGTGCCGCGCCGCTATGCGGGCCGCGCCCGGTGCCGGCGCACGCGTTCACTCGCATTCAATTTTAATTAATAAGTAAAACGTTTAGGCATATTATTTTACTCCTACCGTGAATATAAGCTTATCCTATATATGGTCACGGCGGGATGATGCTTTTACGACTTGGATTATAATGTTTATTATGGCGTTAGGGACCTAGCACAACTTAACAAAGTCTGGGTAGGGAATTAAGATGATAAGTAGGTAGGTATTATACTGTAAAGTTAAATATCCACCAGAGATGTGCTATGCTTTCATATATTTTCTTATCAACTAAGGTTATGTGTCAAATGCTAAAGAAACACATTGTCGCCCTAATACCTACTGAATTACCTACTTATCTAAAAGAGTAATGAGTAAAGCGTCTCCTGCCGACATGAAAATAGTAGTTTCACTAGTGTCCCGAGGTTGTTGCTCTGTTTTTTGATACAAACTTTCTTTGAACACTACTCTATTAACGCATGAAATACGGTAGGTACTTAACTCAGTAAAAATGATATTTAAAACATACATTTTATGGTGCATATTTAATGTTAGTAATGTTATATAATTTACATAACATTGACCTTCAAAGGTCGATCAATACAGTTGCAGTGCAACGACCAAAAACCGTATGGCGAGGCAAATGTTTGACGCTAAATGCTTAACTAATAAAAAGTGATTTAGTATCTGGTTCTACTCTACGCACCAGCAAACCGGACCACATCTCTGCGTAAAAACAAGCAAATGAATATGATAAACCAAATTATAAAGAGCTTTAGGAATATGTGGGCATTGTGTTCGAATGTTATCCTACGAAGCCATGGAAGTCAGAGTCGGGTCGCTATAATTTGGTCGGTTCGTTGCGAGGGAAAATAGACGAAGACGAACTATGGTATCTGCACGTGGAGCTTGGTAGGTACTTCGGGCTATCGAAGAACCGGTTCTGTAGTAACTTAACCGGCGTAGGGCACTCGCCGCTTTTACGCTGAGGTTTCTACGTAATTTACTTCGGGAAATGGTTTTTAAGACGATATTATTTGCATTGTATATTTTAGTACAAAGTTATTATTTGACTAGTATCACAATACAAGAGTACTACCTATCTACTACCATCAGGTATATCAATCACAATGGTGTACCGATTAATCTTCTGCCGATAACGCGTACGTAGGTTTGTATTGTACCTAATTACTTACTGGTAAGAAGCCACTTTTTTGGGACCACAAACTTGAGGCGGGCGTGTTGTCGTTGTTGGATCCATACGGATCGCTAGTCGTCCTCGTCCATCGAACAAAGGAAGATCAGAGGAATCCGTTAAGTCACGCCGGCTAGTCTCTCGCGGTAACAACCGAAAACTAATCGAAAACACCCGGAACTAATCATTTTCCAATTATAAAATTTACAGACGGTAGATAGTTAAAATTCCTCGCAACGGACGGTTTTTCAGGAACACGTGCACGTGGTCGGAATCCGAATACGTAGGTACGAGTACTTCTAGACCGGCCTTGTAAGCATAAGCATTCGATACTTTAAAATATTAACTACTTAGTTGTTAACTTTTACTGGACATGAGCGCATCTATAGGCGATTATAATCAAAAAACCGTTACATTACAAGTTTGCACGCGACCGACTCAATACGAAAAATTGGCAACGCGACCCGGATCTACTGTGCGTCTGTGCGCGATACCTGCCGAAACTTACACTACTACTAAGTTAAACAAACTTAAGTACCTAACCATAAGGGTTTGCAGCAAATTTAACACTTAAGTATTAAGTTGTTCTTATATAATAAATTAGTAAAAGCCTATATATGTAGGTACAGTATACATAGATGTCACCGGAAACCGGAAACCAATATCAGATACCTTGATCGCAAAGTATCAAATCGACACGACTAATGGAAGTAGGTAGGTAGGTACGAGTAGGTGAAAATCAACGTGTAAGATTTGATTACTTCGATCGATACATACAGACATAGGTAGTACATGAAACTTAAAGTGAAATGAATAGGCTATATATAATAACAATACGAATAAATTTAATTTTTCCTTACAAACGTTCTTGACTGTTTCCTTGCAGGTTTTTATTTACCCTCTAGACTAGATACCTAAATGATTTTTTTTCTTTTGTAAGTGCTAGGTTGGTGCAAACAATGCTTAACCTTTTCTTCGCCGAGACAGAAGACCAAAAGTGACATTGACACGCCAACATCATAGTTACAAGAAAGCATATGCAAACTTTATATGAAAGATTGAAGGTTGCTTTGTCAACGGACTTCTTATCACCTATTTTTGGCGCTGCGGGCACGACAAAACACGGCACCTTCCTGGCGTTCAAATGGTTAAAACGGCCACTTTAATTAGGCCGCAAACATAAGCCTAATATATAGTATATATTATATAAATTACTACTGTATTCCACCTGTTTTATGTACGATAAAGCTTAATACATACATACATTCAATTCCGTCAACAATATAAGCGCACAATAAAATCAAAACAGTTCGACACTGAATATATCTTCTTCATATCCAGATATCTTCATTCCAAAATGTTGCTACGATTGGTTAAGTTTCGGAGGAAGAAACAATGGAGAACAATACCTCGATTTTTACATAAGATTTTTAATAGTCGTAGGTATCTGCAGTTGTCCTTGTGGCGCTGGAGCGCGTCCCCACATACCTACTTACGTCAGCGCGACACATATATTGATCTAGCTAGAATACTTAAGAAAATAATGTTCCCTCTTAATAACAAAATGTACTTAAGAGAGCGTTACAGTGCATGTAGTACTAGCGTCCCTCGTAAATAATTGTGATTATTTAAATTCAAAGATAGATATTTAAAAACCGGCCAAGTGCGTGTCGGACCACGCAAAACGAAGGGTTCCGTGTTCCGTGCCTATAAAAAGGTCGTATCGTCACAGAAATCTTACGACACTTACCTACGTCCTTTTCTTTAAGGAAGGCAGTTTTTCAGCAATTTCTCTGAAACCTTTGAACCGATCTTGTTCAAAATAATTTTCGGTAAAAGAATTTAATAAGCCATTGTTCATGATTTTTTTCAGTTTTTTAAAATACAACGGTCAACGATTTGGGGGGGGGGGGCAGAATTTTAGTGACTTTCGGGGCGATTATCTCCGACACTATTCACTTAATCAAAAAAAATGCTGAGGAACCTTATATTTATTTTGAAAGGCCTATCGATTAATGTGCCACACGTGGGCCTACAATGAAAAAAAATGTGACTTTCAGTTTTGTGTATGGAGTGCACCCCTAAAAACTTTTTTTAGTCATTTTAATTACGAAACTATGTAGCGGCTAATAAAATACACCTATACTCAAAATTTTATTCAAATACACCTAGTTTTCGAGTAAAATTCCTGTGACATACGGACAGACGGACACTAAAAAAGGAGGCCACTACAGCCTGTATTTTGTGTTTAAGAAAAACGGCCGTTTAAACTTTGGACGCATAGATTGACGAATCCAGCAAATTAAAAACTAGTTCTAAGTATTCACAAGGTATACTCAAATACAAAATTTTAGGTGTAGTGGCCTCCTTTTCTAAATATCTATCTTTGAATTTAAATAATGACAATTATTTACCAGAGGGCCTACCGCGAAACGATGTTCGTTTTCGTTCGTGTATCTCCGTCTCTGTTGCACTTGCTAGTTCGAGCGACAGAGACGGAGATACACGAACGAAGTTCGTTTCCATTTCGCGGTCGCCCCTCAGTGGCGCTAGTGTGCACTGTAACGCCCTCTTAATGTAACCGTATATTTATGAAACGTGTGAACGTTTGATTTCGTCAAGTAAGCAGGCGGGTTGTCAGGTATCGATTGCGCCCGCAGCGCGCGCGCACCCTCCGCTTGTTACCACTCTATTATTTATAATTTGGCATTAATGTTTGAACTGATTAAACTACTATTAGGTTATTTTTACCCGACTGCCGAAGGAAAGGAGGGTTATGTTTTTCGAGCATTATTAATATATGTATGTATCTGTGTGTCGTATGTCTTATTCTTTGGCACGCCCAACAGCCTAAACCGTTTGACGGATTTCGACATATGAGGTGTCGTTGGATTCCTCTTTATCGTGGAAGTGACATAGGCTGTAATATTTGTAAAAAAACCGGCTAAGTGCGAGTCGGACTCGGACACGAAGGGTTCCGTACCATTATCTATAAAAACGGCAACAAAATCATGTCTGTTGTATGGGAGCCCCAGTCCGACTCGCACTTGGCCGGTTTTTTTGTATTTGTTGTTATAGCGGCAACAGAAATACATAATCTGTGAAAATTTCAACTCTCTAGCTATCACGGTTCTTGAGATACAGCCTGGTGACAGACAGACGGACGGACAGACAGCGAAGTCTACTACTAGGGTCCCGTTTTTACCCGTTGAGTACGGAACCCTAAAAAGCAGTTGGATTTTTAGAAAATTCTTTTGATTTCACTTGTTATAAAGTTTTAATTGACTTGCAGTGTAAAATGTAGGATCGTGATCCCAGAAAAATCACAATGAACATGTACGCTTGACAAACACAACGCCTCACTTTTATTTGACTTGCAGTGTAACGTTTAGGATCGAGATTCAGAAAAATCACAAGCAACATGTAACACGCTTGACAAACATAACGCCCCACTTTGATACATAGCTACATATTTGACTTGCAGTGTAACGTATAGGATAGAGATTCCAGAAGAATCACAATCAACATGTAACACGCTTGACAAACATAACGCCCCACTTTGATACATAGCTACATATTTGACTTGCAGTGTAACGTATAGGATAGAGATTCCAGAAGAATCACAATCAACATGTAACACGCTTGACAAACATAACGCCCCACTTTGATATATAGCTACATATTTGACTTGCAGTGTAACGTATAGGATAGAGATTCCAGAAGAATCACAATCAACATGTAACACGCTTGACAAACATAACGCCCCACTTTGATGCATAGGTACATATTTGACATGCAGTGTAACATGTAGGATCGAGATTCCAGAAGAATCACAATCAACATGTAACACGCTTGACAAACATAACGCCCCACTTTGATGCATAGGTACATATTTGACATGCAGTGTAACATGTAGGATCGAGATTCCAGAAGAATCACAATCAACATGTAACACGCTTGACAAACATAAAGCCCCACTTTGATGCATAGGTACCTACATATTTGACTTGCAGTGTAACATGTAGGATCGAGATTCCAGAAGAATCACAATCAACATGTAAGACGCTTGACAAACATAACGCCACACTTTGATACATAGGTACCTACATATTTGACTTGCAGTGTAACGAGTAGGATCGAGATTCCAGAAGAATCACAATCAACATGTAATACGATTGATAAACATAACGCCACACTTTGATACATAGGTACATATTTGAAAGTAATAGCTACTATCTACGGTTTTCGCGATTTTTACTCCTTTCAATATAACCTATATTGCATACATATATTTGGGTGAATCAACTATTTTTTGTTGTTATTGACTTGGATCTAACAAGCTAAGAAAATGTTTCTTAAAAAAGGAGTCGAAAATGACAAGAAACCCCACATTTGGTGGATTTAAACCCACAAAATCACCGTTTAAAAAACCCGGCCAAGCGCGTGTCGGACCACGCACAACGTAGTTCCGTGCCACGTGCCTATTAAAAAGGTCGTATAGTCGACAAATTCTCCACTCGCTCAAAAATATATCGAATATACCCCAAGTCACCTTACCTATTATTTTAAAGCTACATGTATTAGGTAACTATATATACATGTAGCTATATAATATAGGTCACCATGGTCACAAATATGATTATCATCCGGTAATGATCTAGCCCTGTGGTATGTTGGTTAAATAACGACAATATTAATTACAGAAGGATAAGAAGTCGGTTAGATCGTATAGATATAGTTGATCGTAATCACGTAGCGGATGAATACTTATAATGCAAAGTTCTTGTGTGTTTTCTTTAAGGCTGCTGCGATCTATCAAGCGGAGGCCGGATGCAAAATAGTTAACTGAGCTGAACTAGTCTGCAGCCGGTTTTTGTTGCTGGTGTTGGCTTACCTAACCATTTCCTGTCATCAGTGTACAGCGTACCTACGTAATACACCACCTCCTAACAAAAAAGCAGTAGATACAGGCTTTTCAAACCGATTTGATTGAAAAACATTGTTTACTTTGAGAAGCGCATTTATTGTAACTAGTGCCTACCTACTACACGCAGCCCCAAATTTTTTGTCGGTATATCTACTACAAATAGAGGGCTACATAGTTCGATAGATCGATTTTTTTAATGGCACTGTCCAGAGTGTCCATGGGGCTTCCTACATGCTTCCTACTTAGTTGCGTAATTCGATTATTGACAGTTGGAATTGGAATGAGCATAAAAAGTCAAGGATATTAGAATCTAATATTTGTTTCAATATGTGTAGGTACATAATATTCTTGGACACATTTCATCTATTTTGTCAACTTTGCGGTAATTTAGATCATGTAAATATGCTTGTTTTGTAGCGTAACGTTAAGTCATAGGTAGGTATGTCGAAGAAAAGTAGTGACGGACATACAATTGCAAAGTTTGCACTATAAAGATACTTTGTTACCTACTTTGTTGAGTAATAGACTCCGTTATACTTAGCGAATTGTCTTTCTTTGGCTAGGCATCGATCGGGTGGGTTTAGGTAGTAAGTAAAAGAAAGAAATTGATGGTCGATTCGTAATCAAGCCCCGCCTAAAATGCTGTTAGTTTCGGACACAGATCCGGCGTGGTAAAATGCTGATTCGTCAAGCGAGCCCCTAGACCTAGAGGCGAGGTTAGCCGATCGAGCCTTGACGAGAGGGGTAGGTAAGCGAACGCAGTCCTATTACTTGTACTACGTGCCGCTGCACGTAATCTCGAGAGTACACCTCTTCACCGTACTAGTAAATCGCCGTAGATAGGTGCTGCTCGTAGATGACGAATTCTCAGAAAGATAAATTGAGTGTGAATTAGCCTTTGTACCCTGCGGAGCTTTGGAGGCCTACGTGTAACGTGTCATGTCGGTCAAACTAAGGTAAAAAGCCTTCGCCCATGAAACTCTTATGGTTAACAGGGTTTTTGCTTGGTATAGTGTCGTTTTACGTCGTATACGCAGTTCAAGAGACTGCCACTGCCATATATGGAATTTAACCCATCCTATCTTCTAAGTAGAAAAATCATCACAAATCCTAAATTTTACAAAATGTCCCGGATGATGACACCAACGTTAAACATCGACTTTACTTTATGTTTTACTGCCTGTAATTCACTGCGTGAACTGCTTTCCGAGTGTTTGTTCTAGTTCTTCCCATAATTACATTCGGTACCTCATCCATCTCATCGTCAGTTCCACTTAAAATAATATTTTTATGAGCATTAGTTGCTATTTCAACGAAATCTCATCGGAATCTGTGAAGTATCCAGTCATCTGTGGTCATCATCATCAGTTTCAGGTCACCAAGTTTGAGGTTAACTTCTGAAATAAAGAACGAAACAGAACGAAATAATACCGGTTTTTTTGTATGGTGAAAATACCGGTATCCGATCCCTGGATCCCATCATCAGGTCTTCACCAAATTTATAATAGGTAAATGTAAATAGATCAAGACGAATTGCGAACCTCCATCCTTCTATTGAATTCGGTTAGAAAGGCTATCTACCTGAAGGTAGGCAGAAACCGTAACTTACGAAAACTCCTGCAATTCCAGAGAAGTTACACGCGGATTGCAATCTGCAATTTGAGGATTTGCCGTGTTGGCACTTGGCAGCAAGGGAAACTATTGGTATTCTTCGCCTTTGGATATATATATGCATATGCAAAAGGTTTCGCAAGGGTTGAAGTTGTCATAGTAAAATTCGTCGTAAGCAGGCAGCGTGGTGAGTCACGAGGAGCGTTGAACCTGCGCGTCCGCTGCGCCATCGTGCGGCCGCGGTGCCTTGCCACTCTTGCCAGTGAAAAGGGCTACAAGAAATATACATGTACTCATGTCGTGCATAATTGTTTTTCATCGTATTTTCACGGAAACGTACGAACGTGTCTTGCTATTTCAGTCGGTCACAGTACAAAAAGTACAGAGGTTGACTGAAATAGCATGACCAATACGAACGTATCCGAGAAAATACGATGAAATACAATGGAGAATGGATGAAAATATCAGAAGTGCCTGACTATTTTTTTTCAGATTTTTCAGTTGCGTCAATTATTTTTGAAAAATATAAACAGCTTCCTCACTTACATTTTCGGTCAAGGACGGTCAATAGACACTTTCCTTGATCCGTCTCATATTACAAAATAGTTATTTACGATACAAGTGCAGAAAATAGGAAATTCGCAACGAGTGGCGATAAATTAAAACACGACCGAAGGGAGTGTTTTAAATCGACACGAGTCGCGAATTACCTATTCGCACGTGTATCGTACAACGTTTTACAGTACATATGGCTCTTTAAAGTTTCGACATATGCACGGAAAGTGCTCATTTGCGCACTAGTGCGGGAAAGTAACACCATGTGTACTGTAAAATATGTTACATGTCTGTGGTAAACTGACACTGGTAATGACAAATATAGCTGCGCAATGACAAATAAAGCAAACTGACAATACTGACACTCGCAATATCATTGCGAGTGTCAGTTTATCACAGATTTTTAAGATATTTTTAGGGTTCCGGACCAAAAAGGTAAAAACGGAACCCTTATGGTGCGACTCCGTCCGTCTGTCTGTCTGTCACAAAGTCAAATATCTCAGGAACTACTAATGCTATCGATTTGAAATTTGGAATAGTTGTAAACAAAGCTAATCCTCGTGTATGGAAAATGATTTTTTTTTATATATACTTTTAATTTGTATAAAAAAGGGCAGATAAGAGGGGGGGGGGGGGGGGGGCAAAAATTTAAAGTCTAGTCAGTAGGCCAAGTGGGGTATCATATGAAAGGGCTTGAATTGTACATTCTAAAACAGTTTTTCTTTTTTTTTCTACAATGGTAAAATTTTGATTTATAAAGAAAAATGTTGAAAAAAATACCATTCCCCCCCTTATCTCCGAAGTTAACCAAGCGAAAAATTTGAAAATTTCTGTGACGATACGACCTTTTTAATAGGCACGGAACCCTTCTTTTGCGTGGTCCGACACGCACTTGGCCGGTTGATTTGATTCAAACTTCTTTACTTTATTTCATTTTATTTCTTTTTTTGTTTTTTTCTTCTTCTTTACTTAACTTTCTTTACATATTTCCGTTGTTTTTCCTATGAAGTATCTTCCTCGGTTTAGTGAGGTGAAAAGATTTGTGTTGCACACGGGTGCAAAGTTGTATTTTACGTCTCGTGTGTTGCAACACTCGCTACGCTCAGGATTCTATTTTTGAACCACTCGCTTCGCTCAGGATTATATTTTCGAAACCATATCATCCATTCGCTATCTCGTGGTTCAACCCTAGAATCCATTCGTTAGCTCGTGTTTCAATTCCACACTCTTTCACAACTTTGCACCTTTAACAAATAACTATTATATATTTCATTTTCCATACACGCGAGTTAGCTTTGTTGACAATTATTCCACCTAGCGTCCGCCCGCGACTTCGTCTGCGTGGACCCGTGATAAAAACTATCCTAAAAGGGATGACGTAAATTATAGCTTAATTAGAATTTTGGTCAAGTGCGAGTCGGATGTTAGTTTTCCCATACATTTTGATACCCAGCGCCTGATGAAGGCAACGAGCAATTTGGTCTCCATACAAAGTTTCATCCCCTTTTTCGTCCCTAAAAGGGATGAAATTTGACATAAATTATAGATAGCCTATGTCCTATTCTGATATACAGGGTGGAAAGATAAGTCGGGCCCTGGAGGGAAACTACCTTAAATCCTTAAGCTGGCTCATTTTACTTCAAGGAGACATTCCTTTATTTTTAAAAAGAAACAATTAAAACTGCATTCAAAGATTTGCTAAAACTCGCTTGCCTCGCCCGGGACTCGACACAACTAAAATTAAAAAAACAAACACTCCCTATTTTATTATACTAATCGATAGTATTATTATTCAGGATAAAATTTCTCTAACAAACATTTGGTCTTAAAAATAAAATGATCGTTAAATCTAACATTAACTTTATTTTACTATCAATTTGTTACACTTAATTATTTAACTGATAAATTGTTCGAAATGAGCCCCCTCGTTCCGGCTACACAAAATTAGTCGCCGTTGAAATTCATTTCTTGTAGCCGTCAGCAAAGTGTTGTGGTGTGTGCCCCTAATCTAGACACGCGGCAGCGTGTCAAGCCAAGTTCAAGGAAAGGAACTGGCTAGCCAGCGCCGAGTGTAATATTACACGAACCACTTGGTGCCACTTTTGACCCTTCTATAACTCAAAACCTCTTTAACGTAAACTCATAAAACTACGTGTGTTTAATTATATCCATAAGGACATCTAGAAGCCCAAATTTCATGCCATTCAAAGCTTAAGGATTTAAGGTAGTTTCCCTCCAGGGCCCGACTTATCTTTCCACCCTGTATAAGGTACATAACTGGAAAGTTTACAACATCAACATCCGATGGACATTGCGAAAAACCGAAAATACTTGTATCTTTTATATTCTCCGCCACTAATAATATGACTACTTACATAGCCGCCGATAAACGTTATTCATATAATTCCTTTGGACGGCCTTAACGAGAGCTGAATTAGTACATTGTATAACGAGGGGCGTAAGTGGAATATTGCTAACGAGAGTCTATCAGAAGCCCGACTCCGAAGGCGGAGGGCTTTTGAGGACTCGAGTTAGCAATATTCTTACGCCCGTGTTATACACAATGTTTTTCATCACATTTGCGAGGAAATGAATAACTACAAAAGACAGAAAAATCTAAGTTTCATACAGCCGCACCAATCAAAAATTGACAACTTCACTTCCAGATCAGTGCTAGTGGAGCGAGCAGCTCAATATTTCAACCAATCACAGAGCAGTATTCTTGCGGGGCGGGGCGGCTTGGCCAACTAGTTTTTTTTTCAACCAATCACAGAGCAACTAGATTTGCTTAAGCCAATCAGAGGGTTCTATATTTTAAAACTAAACTCAACAGCCCGTGGGAGGTAAAATGGCTATAACTGCTCTGTACGCTCGCAAGTAATAACGCTATTGACGAGCAAGTGTGATGAAAATATATGAAGGACATAGCTGAATGAAAAAGTTAAACCCACTCAATAATGTATTTCCTAAACTTTGACTTGGAAATGAACATATCGCGAAGGTAAGTCAGCTACTCAGCACTCATCACAAACGTAGTACCTATACAATACCTACCCTACATGTATAGTCAACAGCAAAAGTAGGTTATCATTTTTTCACCTTATTGCAATGGAATAAGGTACAAAAGTGATAACTTACTTTTGCTCTTGACTGCACAGTACACAGATCTCTGCCAAGATTAGTATTTAATTTACTTATGTACATAGCTGTCAGTTTCTTAAATGTACTTATCCCGGGCAATTGCAATTTTTCTAAGGATTTGCTTAGAAAATAAATTTACAGTACACATGGTGTTACTTTGAAGCCTAAAAAAGAATTCGTATTATATTTAGCAGGAATAAGGACTTGTTTGAGGTTAAATGTTTGAATTATATAACCTAATTTTGGAATAGACTCTGTTCTCATATAGGTAACTACTCCAAATGACACCCTATGATGTACATTAATTTAATCTTGTGGTTAATAATTTGGTGGTGATCTGGTCTGAGTCTGCACTAAAAGAACCAGATAAAATCTATTGCTTGACTACTCTAGACTCTAGAGTATAATTCCGTCTCATTCATTTGTGATTAATTAGTCCAATGTACCAATACCAAACATAAACGTAACTTTTAGTAACCTGCCAACAACGAAATAAAATCAAACATGATGAGTTGACATTAACACATTGTCCACGATTCTACTCGTCCACATTCTATCGTGTCAGCACAACGTAAAATTATACTTGTTATCCACTTTTGTTTTGTTTTGTGTGCTGATTTAGATATCAATAAAATGTAAAGTATAAGAGCTATGCAATTGAAAGTTTATAGGTATGTTTAATAATCCAAATACACGTTATGAGGGTTGACATAAACGAAGAAGCGCTAGGTAGGTAGTACCTACAGCTGCCTTTGCGCTTCGCTTGGCTCGTCTTGGCACTATCGTGCCCTTGGGGTAGGCGATTACAACTAAATAATACGACTACTTTCAACGACTTACCTTAAATTTTATCTTTATTCAGTCACAATAAAAAATTATGAATATGTTACCTTTCCATTAATAACTCGTGTTTATTGGAATACATATTGGTTGTTTATGATGACCGGTTTAGCCTAGTGCCTACAGCTGACGGTCCTGGTTTCGAATCCTAGTAAGAACAAATATGTCTGTAATTAGCGTTACTTAAATACTTGTTTCTTGGATGTTTTCTATGGATTTAAGCATTTATATTTATATCTATTAAATATAATAGTTAGTCGTCTAGAACCTACCAATAACACAAGCCTTATTGAGCTTACTATGTGGCTTGTTTCATTTGTGTAAATAAGTAAGTAATACCTATGTACCTATAAACCTGGTAAAACGTCCGGTTTGACAACAATTGTAAATTGTTCGTATTTAGAGGAAAAACTGTAATAAGTAGGTACCTATCTATGTAGGCAGGCATGGTCGACTAGGTGTTAACCGGACGTGAGTCACCATGCGGCATGCCGCACAGGCAGATCAATCTTTAGCGGACCATGCCATGTAAATGGGCATACAGTCGAGGTCAAGCATAGGTAGGTATTACATACTGTAAGTTTCAAAAACATATGATAATGCAGTAATAGTAGCTGATGACTACCACCAGTGTAATACAAACTTACAACATGCATACTAAAAATATGTAAGTAAGGACGCTAAGCAGGGTTTTCATGCGACTTGATCTATATCTATAGATACCCACTCCAGAATCATATTTGGTTGGACAAAAATCGTATTGATACCTATAGTCCAGGCAATGAACTGACAACTTGTATGGAAAAAATGACAGATTTGGAAATAATTTATAATAGATAATTTTTTTAATGTAACGGTTATATTATCAATTAAATAGTTACATAGATGCAAAATCCAACAAAAAATCAGACATCAAAAATATCAATATTTAGTTAGCTCCAAAAAGGTCCGGATAAATATTAATATATTTTTTTTATCTTTATTTAGGTTCATTTACATTTGCTTTAAAATATTCAATATAAATAAAATAAAAAAGACACTGAATGTTTAATTTAAATCTATATAATTACTTCCGGGTGGAAAGTTTGTTGGATTCTTGTATAAAGCATGTTAGAATAACGTTTTAGAATGAAATAAACAAAAAAAACGCTATTATAAATTAATGTTTTTCGAAACAGTATTTTGCCTGGAGTACCTACTATCTCCATCTCCACTTATAATAAATCTCTAAATTAAAAAAAAAATCAGCCAGTATCATTCCAGACGTTACTTTGTCACGAATGATCTCAGCTTCCCATGAACGGAAAAACATGAAATATTTTTTATAGGTAGGTACATTATTATTCTGGCTTCCGCTTAGGATAGTTTTTATCAGACTGCGACAGTTAATTCATTTTCCGAAATATTTGAACTCTTTAAATTTTTCATTTCTTTTTGTAATATACCTATATACTCGTATCGCCGCCCGCCACATCTGTAAGCTGTCAGTAACGTCAAAATGGCAGAATCGTTTTGTCTCTTACCTATTAATAATTTAGATCCGGACTACGATAGACATTCACGAAACGCATAACTACCAATAGATAAAGCAAAATCTTTAAAATAAAAAGTATTCTGATATGAGAACTTACATGCGCAAATTTCGTATTTAGGCGTACCTAATTTCAATAAATGTATCAACAAATTTGAAAAACTAGACACGCGGTAGCGTGTCAAGCCAAGTTCAAGCAATGGAACTGGCTAGCCAGCGCCCAGTGTAATATTACACGAACCACTTGGTGCCACTTTTGACCCTTCTATAACTCAAAACCTCTTTAACGTAAACACATAAAACTACGTGTTTAATTATATCCATAAGGACCATTGATTTAGTATAAGTAACTAGATACACAATCAGCCGAAAAAAGTGGCCGTCCAAAAGAACCGCGCGATCGACACTTGCGGCTCTTTTGCGTTTAGTCTGGTTTCGACCGTGAGACTTGACGTTAAGAAATGCGTTAATAGCAAATATAGCAATAGAATAAAAAAAAAGGATTGGATATATTTCTTTAATTAAGTTCTATTGATAGCGTAAAGAATTTTATGTAAACTCATTGGCATTTCATGGTTTTGAATAAATAATTTCGTTAGTACAAATGACAGATTATCACGGAACAAAAACCTAAGGAGTCAGTACCTACTTATTAGATTTTTTTATTAAGTAGTACAGTTACGCTATTTGTGGTTTTCAATTTAAGATTCCCGAGAAATCCTTAGCGATGTGCAAAGTAGGCCGCAGTTATAGGCTTATAGCACGAGATAGGAGACATGAACGACGAAGAGTGGTGACGACTTCGTCGTGTGTTTATTTTTCAAGTTAATATAAATCTTGTAAAAATAAATGTTTAACTAAAGATAAATTGATATTCAGATTTAAAATCTAAGTCATTATTATATGTCGCAAAGGGACTAATTAGATAGGTCAAATATACCACGCTAAAATGATCTACATACCTAGTTCTTATTCCCTTTTCACTAGTCGTCCTTAGAATTTTTAAGGAGTTTGACAGCTGCACTGATTATACGTAATGCCCACCGAACAATGTTTTGTGTATATTTATTAAAAAAATGAAAGTGTTAATTGTTTAGGTATTGCCTGCTTGAAAAAATAAATAATCATTATTTATTTGTGTTTTTTGTCTTCCTGTTTAAATAAATACAATATTATAGATTATCATTCATTAAAGTGTGACATGTAAAATACTTCCAAATAGCAAAAATCCGCAACATGCTTCGTCAATCACACATGACTATATTGTTTATACAATATTATTAAAATAATTTTATAATGCGACTCCATTCATTCGCTATTTAGTTTTGACGTGAGCAATCAAGTCACATTATGATAAAATCTCTATAAACTAAAAAGTTTTTAATCTGTTTGAATCTAATTCACTAATATGGCCCTTACAGCTTAAAAAACTAAGTTATCTTTTATATATGAAACATATATCTTAATGCAGGTTATAAGTAAACGCGATTGGATTCAACTGAAATATATCGCTAGAGTTATTATTTTGGGGCAAATTTCTTGACATTTTTGTTCGACATTGTGCGTCTATTATACGTCAATGATAAGGACATCTAGAAGCCCAAATTTTATGAAGCTAGCTCAAACGGTTATAAACTTATAAAGATATGAAGGTCAAAAAGTCGTAAATCTTAGTACTGACTGACATATAGTACCTAAACCTAACCTACTTCCAGATGACCTAGAAGGATGAAATTTGAAATCCAGCTCGTTAATTGTGTGTAAGCGTAGGAAAAAATCTAAAAATAAAAAAATATAAAAAAATAAGGGAGTCCCCATTCCCCATACAATTTTTTTTTAATTGTAGCGTTGGAACCGTTACAAGCAGATATTTGAAACTATCCCAATATAAGTATTATTATATTTGCTATATATAACAGAAATATAAAAATGAAGTTAAGTCAAAAAATAAGTGGTGTCCCCATACAAAAAAACTTAAGTAGGTAATAGAGTTTAATACTTGTTCATAATATTATTTTGTTCCTATAAATACATATTTGGATTTTGCATAACTTGGCACTCATTTAGATCTCCATTTTTTTTTGCGGCGAAGCCCACAGCCAAGCATAATTTTTGTACTGAACTTGGCTCTCCTTTTTTACATTTATGTTTTTGGTGGGGTATAAGTAACACGAATTTGTTTTTTTTAATGGCATGGCGCTCTTGGTGCGTTCAGCCAAAGTACTCGTACGAGAAACGGGATTAAAAGAATATAATATATTATAGATCGAAAATATAGAAGACAAGCGAAAGTGCAGGAAGCGTTTATTATATAGGTATTAAAGTTTACTAAGAACACTAAGACTAAAAATTATATAAGGCTTTAAATATTCCTATACAAGGATGAGTCATTTATATATACAGGAGTGAAGGAATAGAATACAGGAAAGGGAACTATACGGATTGACAGCAAAGAGTTTTCTCCAATATGCTCGGAAATGTTGATGCAATATGTATGAAAGGCGCGGCCTGCGGTGGCGGTCCATAGTACATTTGACAGCTAATCAAGTTTACTATTGTCCGCCGTGGCCAGGCCGCGCCAATCTATGAAAGGCTTTATTTACTGTAGCAAAAATAGTACGTGAAGTTCCTCGTAAGGCCTGCATCACACTGGCGCGGCCTGCGGTGGCGGTCAATATAAAACTTGACAGCTAATGACAAGTTTACCTACTATTGACCGCCGCGCCGCCGCCAGGCCGCGCCAGTCTGTGAGAGGCCTTACTTACTGACGAGCGTTAATTTAAAAAGTTAAAAGTCATTGTACAGTTTTAGCTGCCATGAAAGTGTATGAAATCCCAATCAAATAACATTACTGTATACTTTTTTACCTTTGAACCATATGTTTTGACTGAGATAAATTACTACAGTCACAACAACTTGCTATAGTTCGACTGGTTAGGAGTGTACGGCTGGCTCTTCCAACTATTGCAAGTTGATGTGACTAATTGCGCCCGTTTGTAGTGTGCCACACTGGCGCGGCACGGTGGCGGTCAATAGTAAATTTGACAGATAATGACAAGTTTACTATTTGACCGCGCGGCGGATTTAGTGGGAACCAGCTTTTAGTCGAAGCAGGGAAAGATCCATATTTATCAAGCTGAATACCAAAATTAAATACATATATATCGTGAGGTAATGCAGTGCGGTAAGTGTAGAACAGTTACTTAGTGTCAATAATGGGTATCGCGCTTGGTTCCCATCAGACCGCTCTTCCTTGGAACTGCTAATGATCACACGTGTCGTGTGGGAACCACCGCTTCCGCGTTACCTACCTCGCCCGATGCGTTTGCGCAGACCTGCTATTCGACAAGCTCGTCTCATTGTATAAAATTCAGTTACCACTTATTTTATTAGGTATTTAACTTGAAAAGTTAATTGTAAATCATCGCATAAATACGTCTGGCGTTAATCAGAGTAAATAGTTAAAACAAGCCATCTAGCGTTTTACTCTATAAATTTTTAATTAAGTAAGTAGGTAAATTTGAAGATCGAGCGTATGTGCGCGTCTAAAAGACTTTACGTCTCCAGCAATTATCAATTTATAATGTATTGTCCCAAGAGATTTGACGAGAATACAGTCGCCATCAGATATATCAGAGCGGCCAAAGTGCTCACAAATATCTGAACACGTCTCTAATGCGTCGACAATAGAGACGTGTTCAGATATTTGTGAGCACTTTGGCCGCCCCGATATATCTGATGGCGACTGTACCTACGCGAATGTACTTCGTTCGTGTAGGAATAGAAACCCACACCCAAGCAACTTCCACTTCAAAATCACCCTTTTTAGTAGATAATTTCCACTAAACGTGAAAACGTAACAAACGCAGACAAATTTTATCAACACAAGGAATCTTCATATTATATATAAATGGGGCTGGAGCGAACAGCCCCCCTATTCTGTAACTTGTTTTAAGCTCAGTTCATAAATGACGGAGTTCTAAGGAAACAAACAATAAAAATAAAAATACAACCGAATTGAGAACCACCTCCTTTTTTTTGATGTCGGTTAAAAAGAAAGACAGAATTATTACACCTTGCTGAATTTAGCGCCAGTTGCTTCATCTCCCCTTTCCTGTTTAGGATGCTTATTACATTCAGGAATGTATTCTTTCTTCCGCTCTCGATTTCGAAAATATTATCTATTTAACTACCTATGGCGGTAGACATTGTAACTACGAGCTACGGCTAAGTATTCAAATATCAACGATTGGTTTAACTTTGTAATTTGGAGGTTATCTGTGATTGTAATGTAGGTAGGGAATAATACTTTTTCCTCATTTAACGTGTTAGATGCTACTACACAACACTGTTGGTAAGACAAGACCAACAGTGGTGTGTGCATATGTGCATATACATCCCTATCTTATAGACCAAACATTCAGTGAAAGTTTCTACAAAATGTATAACTGACGCACGTGTGGCTAGGCGCCAGCCCCACGTCTCAGTCGGTATCGGCACCGGTAGAATATTCGTCAGGTTTATTTTCCTTATCACTGTCACAATAAACATCGGCAATAAAGTGAGTGAATGGTTGTCGGCTCACTTGCTCTCGTTCATCGACCTCTCGTGGCCTTGCCCTTCGCGGCCACGCGGAATAAAGCCATTCTTCATACCGGCCCACCCGGCCGCTGACAGATGCGACCATCTACAACGGATTTACTGCCGTCGGAAGCCTCTGCAACTCGGCCGAGTTCGAACCATACTACATAGCCATGAAATGTTACCAAACTGTGCCAATGCCAATGCCATGCCATAACTGACGATTTATTCAACTTTAGTATCGGTTTATTTTACCCGAGATTTCAGGTATAGGTACGTACTTGTTGACGAGCATTTTTTTTTAATCTATTTTTAACCGACATTAAAACATGAGGAGGTTCTATGTTCCACCGTACCTATGTATTTTGTTTTGTGTAGGTAACTCTGGAGTTGCCTAAGTATAGGTAGCTATTTAAAATTATGAATTGCTTGTCGATTACGTAATGGATTGTACGCGCGTCAGGTCGCGTGTCAATTTTTGTAGTGGAAAATATCAGTTGTATTTTCGAAATTCGAAACATTACGGGTTTAACCCTCAGAAAGATTATCATGACCGAAATCAAGACCTTAGAATGGTACCTAAACCCGTTTCTTACAGGGACGTATTTAATTACGTCACACAACTCACACCAGTCACACCGTGTGTGTGCTACGCGTGCGAAAATTCCCACTTCCTGTCCAGGGGGAAACATAAAATGTTGTACTCGCTACGGGCAGTAATAAAGATAGCCTCAGTTCGCATATTAAATCGCCATAGCCTTTGACTAGGGCGTCGAATACCAGCGATCTGAGACAATCTTTGTTTTACCGCCCTAGGTGAGTAACGTGGGTGCCCTTTGTATTATATATAATATTGCATAATATTGATTGTCCTAAAATTGTTTTTTGCCGAACATTTTTGGCATAACTGATATGTTTCATAGTCTTTATTGGCATAACTGTTGATTGTACTAATTCTTCATGCTCCTAATATTAAGTAGTGGAAAATTGAAATGGCTAATACTTATTACCTACAACTTATTATTACCTTACCTGGCATAAAAAACAAAAGAAACATTGTACTGAGTACCAAATCAGAGCAGAGCCCCCTCTTTGACGTCTTGTCTAATAAAATGTCATATAATAAAAAAACCGGCCAAGTGCGTGTCGGACCACGCAAAACGAAGGGTTCCGTGCCTATTAAAAAGGTCGTATCGTCACAGAAATTTTACGGCACTTACGTCCTTTTCTTTGAGGAAGGCAGTTTTTCAGCAATATCTCGAAAACCTCTGAACCGATCTTGTTCAAAACAATTTTCGGTGAATGAAATTAATAAGCCCTATGTCCATGAATTTTTCCATATTTTTAAAATACACCGTTCAAAAATTAGAGGGGGGGGGACAGAATTTTAGTGACTTTCGGGGCGATTATCTCCGACCCTATTCACTTAATCAAAAAAAATGCTAAGAAACCTTATATTTATTTTGAAAGGCCTATCGATTGATATGCCAAAATATTGAGAATTTTCCCGTTACTTTGAATACTCAAACTTCTTATAGGTTTTCCTGTAATCTTTAGGCAAGGAACTATTTTCCATATTTTTTTCAGAATTTTAAGCCTAGTAGTTTCGGAGATAAGGGGGGGCAGATGGTAATTTTTTGTCTTTTTTCCTAAATTACTTCAAATCTGTTTTTGCTAAAATTATAAATAAAAATATCTGAGATGCTTACAACACACCCTTTCACTTGATATGTCACACAATACAGTTTGTGTAACTTTTTATTTTTATTTTCCAGTTTACCCCCCAAAAGTGGCCCCCTTGTTTAGATTTCATTAATTTACTTTACGCGTCCAATGCGTCCATCTTTGGTTTACCAAATTTCAACTCAATCGGTCCAGTAGTTTCGGAGCAAATCGGCTGTGACCGACGGACAGACAGATGCACGAGTGATCCTATAAGGGTTCCGTTTTTTTCCTTTTGAGGTACGGAACCCTAAAAATTAACTCAGTGTCAGTTTTGTGATGATAATCAAGCATACAAATTATGTGAAAATGAACTTGTTAAAGAGTATTGTTTAACAGACTTAAAAAAAGGAGTGACCCTTTATCCCGGGCACGCGTGGAGGGAGGTATCGAATTGAAATTGTGAAAAAAATAGCAATGTACAAGTTGCAGAATATTCTCATAATATCAGGAAAGTTCTCAGAGATTTCCGGAAACTTATATGAGAATTTAAAAGTAAGTTTCCTTTAGGGGATCCTCCTGCTGGGAATATTTCATAGATGTACGAGTATCATTATCATTAATTACATGTATAATCTATTATTCTTTAAGCAAGCAAATTAAACAGCTGGCAATGTATATACGAGTATTCAGAGAGTATTTGACATGTTTTTAGTGTTTATAAAATTTAAGTTCTGAGAACTTTCTTAGAATTTTCGCAACTTTGGAAACTTCTGCCTCGGTGCATTGCTAAGTTCAACAAAAAAATTAGGCTTTATAGCCCTTAACTTTGGCAATGTAAACAGAAGAGAAGACGCGAACCTAAATCTGACATGACCCATTTACGCATATAATTTATAAATTGACTAGAAAAAGTTAATTTTTATACAAACTGAATACCTAATTGTCGTCACAAAACTGAAACTTTAAAACAAAGTAATCCAAATCCTAAACCCATTCCAAAAATATATACAGCAGCAAAAAGGTTCCAAACGATCCGCACTCTTTGTAGAGGAGATCAGCCCCCTATTCTGTAACTTGTTTTAAGGTCACCTCAACGCTCACCCACAAATACATTTTGACGCCGCGATTCGTAGTAACTAAGCGTAGGTAGAGGTCTAGTTTCGTTAGGCGTGACGCGTGGGGTGAGGCGCATGAGCGAAGCGAATAACAGCCCTGAAGCCTGAGGATTGAATACTATACCTAACACTACGGGCCTGGACACATGTCGCCGTGTACGGCGCCGTGCACGGTGCATCGCTTGGTAGTTACTACCAACTACCAAGCGATGCACCGTGCACGGCGCCGTACACGGCGACATGTGTCCAGGCCCTACCAGTGCATTTCGGCACGCTTCTGAAACCTCACACTGCGCTAACTCTCGTGCTAAGAAAACACAATAGGCTTGTGTCCTAAACGTTTCATACTGATTACCTAACATTGAATCATGACGTCACAGTGTTATATTTTTACTAATCGTTGTATGGAAAATCAAATAAATTGCTGTTTCGGTCGCGAAATACTGCGTGTAAGACCATAGTTGTTTTACAATTTTGTTTCTTTAAAAACGTAAGGATTCTATTGGTAGCTTTAAATTTACTTTTGGACAAATAAAAAATGCATATTTTTTCTAAGCTTTCAAGGTCCATATCTTTTTATGATTTTAATTATATTTCGTAATTTAGTATTAATTACATTTATTTGATGGTTTATTATCCATTTAGTTTAGCAACACTGCGTTATCTCTTTTAATTTAACATGTGGAAACTACCCAATAGTCCGCAGCTGCATGTACACATTAGCCTCTTCCATCTCCACAGAACTTCCGTCAATGGCTGCAGAGGCAGCTGAAAAAGTAAGAGTAGGTACTTTAGAGATCCTGGCGCCGAACCCAACACAGAGACGCGCGCGATCCATAGGGGTCCCTCGATCTCGATGAGATTGGTGGACGGTTCACGGTACCTGCACATGCAGCGCTGGCAGTATCATCCACACAATAGTACATTACTGCTGCAGAGGCCGTGAAGTAAGGGATTGCTGGACGAGTTTGGGGTAGACGGCCGAGTCGTAGACGAGTATAGTGCTTTTCTCAAAAGTTGTGAGGAAATATTAAAATTCAAATAAATACAATTAATTATTTGTTGAAATTACAATTGGAACGAAAGATCAGAAAACAATTGTGTAATTTGCCGCCTTTTTTATTTTTTAAACATGCCATTTGAACCATGTTTAACCGCACATAAGTATAGTACCATATATTTTGTTTGTAGGGTTCCGGACCAAAAAGGTAAAAACGGAACCCTTATGGTGCGACTCCGTCCGTCTGTCTGTCTGTCACAAAGTCAAATATCTCAGGAACTACTAATGCTATCGATTTGAAATTTGGAATATTTGTAAACAAAGTTAATCCTCATGTATGGAAAATGAAAAATTTTAATAATACTTTTAATTTGTATAAAAAAGGGCGGATAAAAGGGGGGGGGCAAAAATTCAAAGTCTAGTTAGTAGGCCAAGTGGGGCAAGTAGGCATCATATGAAAGGGCTTGAATTGTACATTCTAAAACAGTTTTCCTTTTTTTTTCTACAATGATAAAATTTTGATTTATAAAGAAAAATGTTGAAAAAAATACCACCCCCCCCCCCCCCCCCCCCCGCAATAAGGTGACATACCACTCGAGTTTGAGTGACGGCGGCCTGTCAATTGCGACAGGGTTCTACGGTGGTACGTGAATACATTTCCCTTACCTACTGTACATACCGAGTTCCTTGGTCGCGCAAGTTAGTAACAAAATGCACCGATAACTGGCGCTGTAGGTACTCATGAGGTGGGGCAAGACGGGTGTGTTGTATGATATTTCATACGGAACCTTCGGTGCGCGAGTCAGACTCGCACTTGACCGGTTTTTTTTTATGTCGCAAGTAGGTATGCTTACAGAGTCTAGTGGTGGTTGGCACTATGTAATTTTTCCTTTTTCAGTTTAATATTAGTAAGCAAATTTAAAAAGTTAGAGTAGCGGATAATAATGGTTTTACTTAGGGTTTTCATACATAACATATAATGTAGGGAGCCTTAAACAAGAAACTTCACAGCGGGGAAAAGCTGCAGCATTTCGGGTACCATGCCGAGGTGGACTTTTTATTTTAGTCTTTTGGAGTACTTGTTATTTTGTTTTTCATAAAAATATAGCCATTCAAACTACACATATTTTGTGTCGGTTAGCCTAATCCTCGTAGCGTACCCGGTTACGTTAAAAAGTAAAGTAAAATGGTTCCCGATGTCAACGAGCATCGTACCTATCCAGTCTTCACTGATGGCAACACGCGTGTATACTACGTGGGGAGGTATACCCGACAGGTTTCAAATTACAGTGTTATGTATGTCCACTTAATGTTTTCTCCATTTTACTTCCAATGACAGTTGGCAAGCTAGAGAAATGATTGAAATTCTCTTCCAAGAAGCGTGAAATGAGAGGAGGGTGGGCCTATCCGCTCGGCGCCAATATGGCGCGGCGCGCGCTGCCCGAGCCCGCTGCAGCATTCCTTTCAACCGCAGCCCTGTGTTTAGAGCCACTGGCTCCATCGCTCCCTCGCACTATTACCCACTATGCACGTGTACCTACAGACGTACATGCGCCACTAAATGAGACTATACTCGTACATATATATAATGTACGTACGCTTTTTAAAAGGTACGGCAATGTGCACTTGTTTGAGAGTATAAACAAATAATCTCGACACGCGGCAGCGTGTAAGCCAAGTTCAAGCAAAGGAACTGGCTAGCCAGCGCCGAGTGTAATATTACACGAACCACTTGGTGCCACTTTTGACCCTTCTATAACTCAAAACCTCTTTACCGTAAACACATAAAACTACGTGTGTTTAATTAAATTTATATCCATAAGGACATCTAGAAGCCCAAATTTCATGAAGCTAGCTCAAACGGTTATAAAGATATGAAGGTCAAAAAGTCGTAAATTTTAGTATTGACTGACATATAGTACCTAAACCTAACCTACTTTCAGATGACCTACAAGGATGAAATTTGGAATCCAGCTCTGTAATTGTGTGTAAGCGTAGGAAAAAATCAAAAAATAAAAAAAGTAAAAAAATAGGGGGGGGGGGTTCCCAATATTTTTTTTTTTAAATTGTAGCTTTGGAACCGTTACAAGCAGATATTTGAAACCATCCCAATATATGTATTATTATATTTGCTATATAACAGAAATACAAAAATAAAGTTAAGTCAAAAAATAAGTGGTGTCCCCATCCAAAAAAAACTTGTAATACGGGCTAAACAACCGGCCAAAGTCGACGGCGCGCGGCACCACATAATTATACACAGAACAGAAGTAAATCTACATAAAAGCGCTCCCGAGCAACACGGAAACGCAAGAAATCTCAATACCTGCCTGGTTTTCTTTACAAAAAGTAATGATATCCCACCAAAAACATAAATGTAAGAAAGGGGAGCCAAGTTCAATACAAAAATTATGCTTGGCTGTGGGCTTCGCCGCAAAAAGAATGGAGATCAAGTTATGCAAAATCCAAATATGTATTTATACGAACAAAATAACATTATGAACAAGTATTGAACTCTATTTCTTTGCTTTATTGGAAACCTATAACAATTGCTGTTCTTTAAAAATGTGAGATCTTAAAGTAGGTTAGATTTGACTTGGCCAATTTTTATCAGAATTAAAATATATATGTATATATGTTGAATAACTTTATACTATATATAATGACTGATGTAATGAAAACTGGTCAAGTCAAATTGTGATTGGTTGAAAATATTGAAGCTGCGACACACACGCACTGATCTGGAAGTGAAGTTGTCAATTTCATCAATTTTTGATTGATGCGGTTCTAATAGACTCTCGTTCGTAAATCATCTTACCGTACTTGTGGCATCATGTACTAAATAATACTAATACATGTACGTCACGGACTTTAATTGTTGAGCCATTTAGGTGTCAACTAACTTTGGTTTTCTATGAAGTTATGAAGTGTCCACTATAAAGCGAGCTCTAAATGGCTCAAAAATTAAAGTCCATAACTGTACCTATTGATTGTACGGCCAAAACGACTTTGACATTGCTTGTCGATGATGTACTCTTGCACGATGACCCGATGAGACATTCATTACTGTGCATGTAGTGCTGAATGCTGATTACTGTTCTTATTAATATTTTTCAAGTCATTAGATTTCTTATTTTAATTAGAAGTAGTGTTATCGAACGAGCGAGCGAAGCGAACGAAGTTCTATGGTTCAGCTTGGACCGAAAATCGTTCGTATGTCCAGTGTCTGTCACGATGTCACGCGGCCACGCTGTCCCGCTGTTCTCCTCTACAGGTCGCATTTCTCAACCGATTCTCGTGAAATTTTGTGAGCAGAGGGCCTACCGCGAAACGAAATTCGTTTTCGTTCGTGTATCTCCGACGACACGAACGAAAACGAATTTCGTTTCGCGGTAGGCCCTCAGGTTCGGTAATTAAATATAGATTTTATTTGCTGAGTCATTTTTCGAAATACCTACAACAAAAAGTTTTCTTTTGATTGCGTTACAGTTCACAGAGCTACTAGTTACATAATGGCCTAATTGAACGAGCGAGCGAAGCGAACGAAGTTCTATGCTTCAGCTTGGGCCGGAATTCGTTCGTATGTCCGATATCCCGCTGTCCCGCTGTCATCAGGCTCTTCTCCTCTACAGGTCGCAATTCTCAACCGATTCTCGTGAAATTTTGTAAGCAGGTTCGATACTTAGGTATATGGATTTTTTTTTAAATTGAGTAATATAAATAAAATCTCAGAGTCGCATGTTCACAGCACAGCTCACAGTGCCACTAGTTATGTATTGTATGTATTTATTGGTAAGAGATAACTGATGTTGGTCTTTATTTTTTTTTGCCAATTTTTATACCTATTTAATGTTAAGCATTTATACATGAAAGCATATCAGTGACGGTGCGTGAAAAAAAAGGTATGAACGAATTTAGAGTAGTTATATATATATATATATATATACTATAGGTGGGAATCGGCTTGTGTGGGCGCTCCGCCACTGGTATGTATGAATGAACATGATTCTTAATAATAAGTAACCATTTTTTGCAAATAAATCCATCGATACTGTGAGAATACTAAGTACCTACAATACTTATTCCCTTTTAATAAAGACTTTTGACGTCTTCGTCACTTGTACTGCGAGCGAGACTTATGAAAGTTATGAATCCACGTGCACGTTGATTTTGGCCGTAATAATCGAGTTTTGTTCTGTTCAGAGTTCAGACCAAACGAAGTGAAGAGCATGTTTATTGTTGAGCATGTTTGAAGACTTTGAAGCTACCATAGTATACGCATAGTCATCTGCAATAGTAACTGACAGCAGGAGATGGATGACGGAAGGTGCTGCAATAATTCTTTTGTCAGTAGATGGATGAATGACATCACAATATATTGCTTCTCGGGATGCCGGAGCGGTGTCGACGACGAGCACATATTTACAAACCAAACCATATTCTAATCCACGACGAGGCCTTGAGTAGGTATTCACGGTTCGTTTTTCGAAGCAGCAACAACCGTCCCATGTACCTATATATACAAAGTATACTTTAACTCGATCCCAAGGTGTGCCACAATCGTGGGGGCTCCCGCGGGCTGCTCTGCGTAATTCACAACACATGCTGACAACTCTCTGGTTTAAAGATGAGGAAGAGAATCTTGAATGACAAGCACATTTCGTCGAAGTTGTCATGCGCATGTGCCAGCTACCTATTAACTAAAAGTGATGATGGGGTGTGTGAGGACTCGACGGAATTCCTCTGTATCACGATGTTAATCACTTTGTACCTGATTTGACGAAGAGTTTCTATGGATTCCCTTTCTGTATCGCATGTCACGAACGCTACGTCACCGATTTGTTGTGCCTAAGATAAAATTAATGGTGTTCCTATATAGGTTGTATTAAGCTTCGCACTTAGGTAAGTACTTACTTAGTTGAAAATTAGAACGAGCTATATAGCTAATAATTCTTTATTCAATAGCCGCTTTTCTAGCTTTTCTTTTTTGAAGTGGATACGTGACTTCCGGAATACATGTTTTAATCCTTCTTTATTTGCCATTAGTTGTTAATCACAAAATGTTATTTAGCTTATGTGGCGGACATGAAAATAATGCTGAAAATGCTGAAATTACCGCCATTTTCAATGTATCGCGTCGCGAGTTAAATGAGCTACGTCAGTCAATGTTACCATATATACCGATTTATTTGTACTTATACAGGTTTTAGTGAATAAATTCAGATATATATTTTACGGGTACACCATAATAGCAGATTCCTTTAAATACCTAATCAAATTTAACAATTCATTGAAAATGCTTATCTAAGTAGATTTTCCATTTAGATTGAAATCAATCGCAAGTCCATGGGATACAATTTAGGACAGGGGCAGTTATTATTATAACGATTACCATTAATCGCGGTATTTGTCATAAATATGGCATAAAATAAAAAAAATATTGTTTTTATTCATGTAACTGCTTATTTAGAAATAAAGGTTGAGACCTCCTAGAAGGTACCTATCTTCCTAGAAGTACCTAGGAATTATGGTATCTGTATCAGGAGACTTCGCTCTTCCTTCCTTCTTTGATTTGTACTGCACCTACTAAAAGTATGTCGCAAGATTATTTACGTGAATTTTCAGACATATGTAACGTTTGTACTTTGAAGGACTTTCCATGTAGTGAACTAACAAATAAATATAAAAGAAGTATCCACTTAATTAACGGTTGTATCTCCGACACAACCCGCAACATTCTATTTTACCAAAATTTAGGGATCCTACCCACATGTATTTAACATTCACAAGTTTGCCGTTGAAGGTCGTTGACGAAAACATTTTTCTTTTAACTCGACCAATTTTGGCTTTAAGCAACAATGGCTGGAATAATATGCCTCTACCATTCAAAAATAAAAATGTTTAAAAAGTTTTAAATAACAGTTCCTTCTCTAGATACAAAAAGCATCTCCGGGTGGTCGAGTCCTTCCTTCGTGTATCTGATGTCTTTTATAAATGTCTGCCATTTTTTAGGGTTCCGTACCTCGAAAGGAAAAAACGGAACCCTTATATCTAGGATCACTTTGTTGTCCGTCCGTCCGTCCGTCCGACCCTTTTTCTCAGGAACGCGTGGAGGTACCAAGCTAAAATTTATATCAAATACTCAGGTCTACTGTCCCTTGGAGCTGTAAAAAAATCAAACTTCAAGCCAACGCAATCAAGATACAGCCGTTTAGCATGCAAATTTTCGAAACTCGCAACGGAATCAAAACCTACAGGGTACTTCCCGTGAACTCAGAATCTTGAAATTTGGTACGAAGCAACGCCACAGATTATATAATAGTTCTAACGAACAGATACTCGACTCTAAATAAAAACGCGCATACCTACCGCTTTCCATGCCTACTAAATTTAACAATGGAGCAACCTTGAACGCGCCGGTCGTTGCCCGCACTCCCCAGCCAATAAACGCTAGGGTTGACACCGCTTAGAAATGAAGTTATAATTAATAGTTGAGTGAAATAAAAAACGGTTTGTTCTTTGAAATATTTTTTATAATGATGTGTAACCAACTACAAATTGCTTCACCTTGATGTAATGTTGCACGAATTTTTATCCTTCTCTAAATGTTTAGCGCGTGAGCGCGTTGAGCAAAATTACGTAAGTATTTGAAATAGGTATTAGGTGTTCCGTAAAAAACATTACGAACTCATTTTTAAAGAATTGGTGAATAACTTTTCTTGTACGCGTAAGCAGCGTCCGGCCGTGAGCGCGTGCGTCAACCCACTGGCGGATGTACCGAATGCGGCGCGCAAAGTTTAGGTATAATTCTGAGTTCCCACGGCGCAGTTAGGTAGCACTGGCAACGCCTTATAGCGAAAACCGTAAATTTTTAATTACATCATATAATAAAAATATTTTTAATAATTTTAAAGTTACTATCCCTTCCCTCATGAACGCGTAGAGGTATATCTACAGGTTTGTACGGAACCCTCGGTGCGCGAGTCCGACTCGCACTTGGCCGGTTTTTTTTATATTTTATCTTATTTTTCAACAACATGCCTACTAGTTACCTACCTACTTCTATGTGTTCATATGCCTTCATTATATTTATATTATTTATTTAATTCGCATATAAGTAAGTACAACCGAACCACAGAAATTAAAACACACAACATTTATCATAATATATACCAAATTCATTGTCATAGTATGTAAGGGTCAGACTGAAAACCGTTAATTATTTCCTTTATTTCTTGCCTAGCATAGTACCTATCTCCGTCCCAGTCCTAAGCTAGATTGCCTTACAGTCGTAATCAAATGACAACTAATTACAAGAATGAACGTCGCGGCACAGTCACAGGAAACCGGGCACAAGTTGGACACACGCTATTACAATTAAAGTGGCCGACCACTCTGACAAGACACCGATCGCTACTGTAATTACCGTCACGCAACTCTGGCGGCCCGGCCATCCGACTACATAGCGGCGAGATTCGTCTCCCACGAACCACTTGTGCCAAATGTGATGATATTGTGCCACTGTAATGATCATTTTGCATAATGGGGGGTTGTTTAGTCGTATGCACCTACTTCATTAGAAGCGTGCTTGCAAACTTAACCATTTTTCGTTCATTTTTGAAACTTGCCGTGTGTGCCCAGTGCAAGTGTCCATGTGGAATTGTTATTCATCATGTCAGTCGTTAATTGGCGGCTTTATTACTGTTTGTGTACCTATTTAGCAGTGGCGGATCCATGGCTTGACCCTACTAAAGTTAGATTTTACCCGAATGTAAGATTTGTCCCGGAAGGACTCAGATGGTCTTGAGACAGGCTTGAGCCCCTAGCCCCCCCCGATTCCACTACTGCTATTTAGTTTATAAACCTGTTGAATATACCACATTATAAGTTCATGGATTTTGATTAATTAAATAGCATGTTGATGGTGAGGCAAAAACGGAACCCTTATAGTTTCGTCATGTCCGTTTGTCCGTCTGTCCGTCTGTCCGTCTGTCCGTATGTCACAGGCATTTTACTCGAAAACTATAAGGTGTATTTGAATAAAATTTTGAGGATAGGTATATTTTGTTAGCCGCTACATAGTTTTGTAATTAAAATGACAAAAAAAATTTTTTTAGGGGTGCACTCCATACATAAAACTAAAAGTCAACATTTTTTTTTTCATTGTGACCCCCCGTGTGGCACATCAATCGATAGGCTTTTCAAAATAAATATAAGGTTTCTTAGCATTTTTTTTGATTAAGTGAATAGGGTCGGAGATAATCGCCCCGAAAGTCACTAAAATTCTGTCCCCCCCTCTAATTTTTGAACGGTGTATTTTAAAAATATGGAAAAATTCATGGACATAGGGCTTATTAATTTCATTCACCAAAAATTGTTTTGAACAAGATCGGTTCAGAGGTTTTCGAGATATTGCTGAAAAACTGCCTTCCTCAAAGAAAAGGACGTAAGTGCCGTAAAATTTCTGTGACGATACGACCTTTTCAATAGGCACGGAACCCTTCGTTTTGCGTGGTCCGACACGCACTTGGCCGGTTTTTTATGCTAAAACTGCAAACTGGATAAAAAGAAGCGGGTTGTGTCGGAGATACAACCGATAATTAAGTTTAAGTGGATACTTCTTTGTTGGCTATGGAACCCTAATAAAAAAACCGGCCAAGAGCTAATAATATATATAATAATAACTGTCCCTGTCCTCAATTGGATCCCATGGATTTGCGATTGATTTAAATCTAAAGGGAAAATCTACTTAGATAAGCATTTTCAATGAATTGTTAAATTAAAAGTGTTTTGATTATTTAAAGGAATCTGCTATTATGATGTACCCGTAAAATATATATCTGAATTCATTCACTAAAATCTATATAAGTACAGATACATCGGTATATATGGCAACATTGACTGACGTAGCTCATTTGACTTGCGATACATTGAAAATGGCGGTGAGTTCAGCATTATTTTCATGTCCGCCACATAAACTAAATAACATTTTGTGATTAACAACTAATGGCAAATAAAGCAGGATTAACACATGTAACAAACAATTATTTGAAATCAGATTAGGCTTCTTCACAAAAAGTTATTCCGGAAGTCACGTGATACATTTTGAACTGTCTGTACCCCTATACAGGAACGCGAGCGAAGAAGTATCCACTTCAAAATATTAGAGTGGATTGCAAAAAAATTGTACATAGTTCCGTTGTGTAACGACAATTACCCATATAAAATGTATAGGTTTTTGATTCCATTGAGAAAGTATGAGTAGGTAGAGATTATCCTACTAATGGATGTTTAGATGGTTGGATTGGATGTTTAAATGTTTGATGTTTGCTTGTTTGTTACTCAATCACGCTTAAACGGCTCAACTGATTTGGATGAAATTTTGCACGAAGATAGTTTATAGCCTGGTTCAAAATATAGAATAGTTTTATCCCGGGTCCATGCAGATGAAGTCGCGGGCGGAAACTAGTGCAGAATAAACGGCGACATCTTTTGATTGTACTATCGACAACACAGTTAAGTGCATCCGTGCACTTTATAAGCATTGTAATAAGGTTCGTAATAAATACAGGTCTGTCAGTTAACTGTGTTGGCGTTTGTATTAACTTGGAAGTCTACTTAATATATCGCACACTCAAGAGCAAAAAGAACGGGCCCTCAATGTATGAAAATTCAATGCTGCACAAGCTATCACAAAGTACCTACCTATGCAAGAAACTATTCTATTGTAAGTATATAATGGTAAAGATTTTTTGAAATCGAATGAGTAGTTTCGGAGATTGCCCCATATACTCAAACTTTACTACTTACTTACTTACCCCTTACGATAATTAGTACAGAAGTATAGATTACTAATTTAAAAACCCTTTTAAGTATATAACTTTTATTACCTACCTTATTATAATAATGTGTGTCCTGTGTGTTTGTGAATAAATGTATTTTCTTTCTTTCTTTCTTTCTTTCTTTCTTTCTTATTAATCTTATTATGGTGTTTCACCTTTATGGCAATTGAAATTTGAGTTAAATAAATGTTGTCCAAATGGAGCCTATGGCGAATATTTATTTGAGCAAAATTTTTCGACTAATCGTTTATTTATTTACCTTAAAGTAATCCATGATTGGTGTTCTTTTGAAAATTGCTGTAACTAATAATACTTATTTTGACTAGTGATAATTTGACTGAATAAGGATTTGGCAAATAAATATAGGTATGGAAAAAAATTAACTGGAAAAGAAAGCAGTTGACAAAGTTCGGTTGGCAAAATTAAATTTGGTCAAAAATATTTCGGTAAAAAAATAGATAAATAGGCTCCCGAAATAAACACATCTCGCTCGCACTTACGTGGATCTGATTCCTATACGGAATTTTCTTTATTTGCTAAGATAAGTGTAGACCATTATAAAAGATACGCGTTGACACGGAATATTTAGATACTAAGGTGAGAACTTTATTCCGGGGCTCTAAGTTTAAAATAGTTTGGCTTGACGTTGATATTTTAGTAAAAAACTGGTCTTTGTCTCTTCTTTCTACGAATTTAAATGAACTACCTATTCAAACCAATTTCGGTCACATTGTAATGATTTTAATGATTTGCGGCAAAGCATTAGAAAAACCGATTTGCGATTTAGAAAATTCCTCGAAATGACTGGTTATTTTAGGCGTATTCTCTTTATCGTCCCTTTGAACGGGGCGGACCAACGAGTGTCCAACGCGGTAGTAACACGGGCCCGCTTTGCTACCGCGCTGCGCCTGCGGTGTGAATCACAGAACAATAACAACTGTTTTTTTTCTGTTCCGTGGTGTGAATATGCCGCTTCAACCGCGCCCGACCCGCGCCGCGCCCGACCCGCGCCGCGCACGACCCGCGCCGCGCACGACCCGCGCCGCGCACGACCCGCGCCGCGCACGACCCGCGCCGCGCACGACCCGCGCCATTCTCAGTAACGGGTGCACGATACTTTAGAGACCTGCACCTAATGCACCGCGGAGAAGTTTCCAAAGTTACGAAAATTCTAATAAGGAAAGTTCTCAGAACTTAAATTTTATAATCACTGAAAACATATCAAAAACTTTCCGGACATTATCAACTGTTTAATTTGCTTGCTTAAAAAATAATATATTATACTTACATTACATGTAATTAATGATACATCCATGAAAAATGTCCTAAAGGAAACTTATTTTTGAATTCTCATGTAAGTTTCCGGAAATTTCTGAGTACTTTCCTGATATTTTGAGAATGTTCTGCAACTTGTTAGTGTTACAAGTGTACAGTAGGTACAGTCAGCAGCAGAAGTAGCTAAGCGGGCCGGGTGTTCAAAATGACCTGGACACGACTTTATTCTTAAGAAGTTAAGAGCGTGTGTAGGTTATTTTGAACACCCGGCCCGCTTAGCTACTTCTGCTGCTGACTGTACATTGCTACCTATCCCGACATAATATATCGACATGGAATACCTTCATATGTACTTGAATGTATGTCCAATTGAATAACTGGTAGATTTACTACTCATCCAGTAGTACGGTTGTTAAAACATGTAGGTAGAATTAAATAATTACCTATCTGTGTAGGTATCTAAGTACATTGATATACGTTACTGTAGGTAGGTATGTACCTTCGTACAATGGCACAGATCTCTTTAATGATTGGTTTGAAGCTAGGTACTCTTAGGTATAGGTGGCGACGCGCAGTTGTGACTTGAAGTTCGCAATAAACACAACTACTTACTCGTATTCTCGGAATTATCAGGTGTGCGCAATCACGGCACTCTCCTCACTTGAATGAAACTCTTGAAAGGCGCGAGGCGAACTTGTATGATTATTTATTTATTTGTTATGAAAACAAGAACGGTTTACACCAATTACACTTATTTACAGGTAATATAATTTTACAAATAATATAATAACAATATCTTATATTAAACTATTACCTATTTACACATCCATCAAATCTCAAACATCTCACAATAATCGAGGCATCGATAAATAAATCTAGAGGCCAGCGATCAACAAATATGTCGACCCGACCTCTGGATATGTGCGCAGCGAGCGTAGCATGGTTGCCATTTTATCACTCGTTGTGGATAAGGCACCCGCCACTCTCGGCACTCGCATACTTTTCTGAGTGTGACGGATGTCTGATCCACAGCGATAAGTGATAAAACGGCAACCATGCTACGCCCGCTGGAGTCCGTTGAGCGAGTTGAGCATGGCATGTCGATGTCGCACCGTGGTGAGTGGCGATGGCGTGGCGGCGCGCAGCCATGGCGCGCACGCCTGTGCCGTTAGACGTTGTACGCCTGCAGTTCACCTTACTCACTGTAGCTATCGTCACAGTTCCTGCGTACCTCTAGGGAGTTGAAACCCAAGATGCCAAGTAAAAACTTAACAGGGTACATATATGGGTAATATCCATACAGCTTCTTGTACAGTCGACGCCAAAAATATATATAAATATATATAAATATATATATATAAATATATAAATATATATATATATATATATATATATATATATATATATATATATATTAATTCTGATAAAAACTGGCCAAGTCAAATCTAACCTACTTTAAGATTTCACATTTTTAAATAACAGCAAATGTTATAGGTATCCAATAAAGCAAAGAAAATAGAGTTTAATACTTGTTCATAATGTTATTTTGTTCCTATAAATACATATTTGGATTTTGCATAACTTGGCACTCATTTAGATCTCCATTCTTTTTGCGGCGAAGCCCACAGCCAAGCATAATTTTTGTATTGAACTTGGCTCTCCTTTTTTACATTTATGTTTTTGGTGGGATATCATTACTTTTTGTAGGTAAAGAAAACTAGGTAGGTATTGAGATTTAATGTTTTTCTTGTGTTTCCGTGTTGCTCGGGAGTCGGGAGCGCTTTATGTAGATTTACTTCTGTTCTGTGTATAATTATGTGGTGTCTCTGCCGCGCGCCGCCGACGACACACCGTTGGCCGGTTGTTTAGTGCATATTACAAGTTTTTTTGTATGGGGACACCACTTATTTTTTGACTTTACTTAATTTTTATATTTCTGTTATATAGCGAATATAACAATACATATATTGGGATAGTTTCAAATATCTGCTTGTAACGGTTCCAACGCTACAATTAAAAAAAAATTGTATGGGGACCCCCCCTATTTTTTAACTTTTTTTTTATTTTTAGATTTTTTCCTACGCTTACACACAATTACCGAGCTGGATTCCAAATTTCATCCTTCTAGGTCATCTGGAAGTAGGTTAGGTTTAGGTGCTAAATGTCAGTCAATACTAAAATTTATGACTTTTTGACCTTCATATCTTTATAACCGTTTGAGCTAGCTTCATAAAATTTGAGCTCCTAGATGTCCTTATGGATATAATTAAACACACGTAGTTTTATTATGTTTACGTTAAAGAGGTTTTGAGTTATAAGTGGCACCAAGTGGTTCGTGTAATATTACACTCGGCGCTGGCTAGACCTTTGCTTGAACTTGGCTTGACACGCTGCCGCGTGTCTAGATACAAGCGACCTTACATGATATGCCAAAAGCTTAAAAATAATTATCAGTTACGAAACTCGCCAAAGGTCGTTAGATATTCTTTGCAACTTACAAGTATCGCGCACTCACGGGTAGATGACTAAATCTAGTTTATGTCCTACCCCTCATAATCTTCAGGATGCAATTACGATGCCATTGCCAGAATGCAATGCAACATCAAATCAAATCAAATCAAATCAAATCTTTAACATCATAGTATAACATCATAGTGGTGGAGCGAGCTTGGGAGTAGCTATAAAGGGGAGGGCAAATGCACAAAAGATCCCAATGGGTCGAAGTGTATCCGAAAGGGCCCTCAACTAGATACGATAAGATAAGATAAGATAACATCATAGTATCGCGGCGGCACTGTAGGGGCGCCTCGCGTGACACGCACGCATGCAACAGAGTCACTTAATAATTAGGTATGTAATTAATAACGAGAAACTGTACAGCGATCTTTACCTACCTACGAACCCTTTCAAATAAGGATAATGTCGGAGGAAAGCTAGAAGTAAAGAACCATTGATTTGATTAAATAACACGGGTATACAGGGTGGCTCATTTAGATCGGTCAGTATGGGGTCTGAAACTACATATGAACATACGAAGATCTCTTCTTAGGCACCATGTCTTCTTAGGGTCCACGCAGAAAAAGTCGGACGGAAGCTAGTAGGATAGGAGCTTGGTATAAACAATAGCATGTTTGCAATTGTCAAATTATTTATATGTGTTTGCGTGGTATTTACGATATTAGCTATACCTACGTGTTTAATAACTATCGAAGGGTGGGTGTCTCACACGAGTCACACGCTTATTTTAGGGGCTCGTATTTTATGGCATTATCTCACGGCAAAAGATACAATGAATTATGCAAATCAAAGTTCACATTACATTGTAACTATTAGGTGTATTGTAAGGATAGGTGAGAGTGTAACTGCCGGCGTAGCAGCCCCGCTATTCTGTAACTTGTTTTAATCTCACCTAAGCGTTCTCGCACAAATATTACTTGACGCCGCGATTCGTGGTAACTAAGCGTAGGTAGAGGTCTAGTTTCGTTAAGCGTGACGTGAGGTTAGGCGCATTAGATCTGTGGCATTGGCGCGTTCCGAACTTCCGAATAACAGCCCTGGATCGGTGGCAGTCGGGTTGACGTCCTCGCTGCTGAATGAAACGCCGTGAACACGACAAAGGCGACACGCACCATGGTTCGCAATTTATTGCCAACCCGCCGGTTCGGTTACGCAACGATAAAATTGTCGCTTATACGACTGCGATTACACGCCAGCTACTACTATATCTACAGCCTACCATTAGGTAGGTATATTACGATATATCATATCACCGTTTCCTGAGATTTTACTGCTCTTGTGGATGGATACATACCTCAAGCAGTTTTAGGGCTTGTCCATATATTTACGTCGTCGTTTTTTGTCTATTTTTGCGTCTTCGACAAGACCCCCTCCCGGCTGCGTCATGCTACCGACACCGTAATCCAATGGTCAGCCCCCCTTCCCCGGATTTTGAAATAGGTAACGTAATATATGGACGAGAATAAACGTTTGCTTCCACTTTTCCATAGTCAATTATTTAAATGTGCTAAAAAGAATAAAGTAAACTTTTCCTTTAAAACTTTTACTATCAACTTAAAACATCATAACACATTTTAGATGATAATTATAAAAGCTAGTCGCGAGATTTAGGTACCTGGGTCGTTCTTCTTTTCGACCGACAATAGCCTGTCCTTCGTCTTATTACGGCATCTCATTTGAGTAATGATGTTTACGGTTTTATAATGTTCGAATGAACGTCCATATTATTTTATTAATTAGTGATATTTAATATTTCACTTTCTCTAACTAGCATTTTTTTAAATGTTTTTTTTCTCCGTAGAATGCCGTGACAGAGTGGTAAACCAAAATGTTGTCCCCACTGAAAGAGTCCACTTTGTCACATGTTTTTTTTTAGAAACCAACCGTAAATAAATATTTATATTGGCCAGAAAGGAAACTTTAATTAGTTCTAATGAAGAAATCTATGCATTTTTTTTTAAATCGCACTTCAAAACCACAATTTTCGATAGTTCAAAAACCAAAAAAACAGAAAAACCTCGGTACATTGTCGGTAAAAAAGAAGAACGACCCACCTACTCGTATTCGTATACGCAGGTAAATCTCGCGACAAGCTTTTGTACCATCTAAAATGTGTTATGACGTTATAATTAGTTGATAGTAAAAGTTTTAAAGGAAAAGTTTATTTTATTCTTTTTAGCGCATTTAAATAAAAGCTTGTTTTTAAAAAAGTTTTTTACTTTTAATTTATTTTTTACTGTTTAGTCATCGCTGGACAGGTTTCTCAGTATATTGTCCGCCATATTGGATTTAGAGTGACGTCACTTTATTTTTCGAGTTAGTCTCAGCAAGCCCTTTCATTTGATACCCATACTGTAAAAATAACTAGCCCGCCATCTTGGGTGTTCCGCCATGTTGGATTTTTATGCCGACTGTAGTTTTTTTTGCACTCTCATCAACTGCTCATTGAGAGGATTGTAACGAGCCCAAACACGACGGGTTTATCCTGTGTAATTAAGGAGTTCCTACGGCCACCTTCCGTCTCCATCATCAGACCAGGTTTATGGTACCATATTATTGCATTGTCATCCGACTTACATAATTGTACAAAATTTCAACTTGATTGGACTCCGGGAAGTTGGTCAAATTTAACCTGCAAGATTTCATTACATAGTTACCTACCTACATAGTTACATACAAGTCGACCTAATAAAAGCTTGTTAAAAAGACAGACTGAGCTAGCTAGGTACTTTAGTAATAGTATTTAGTATTAGTGAGGATTTCCTAAGCTTTGCACCCCTATTGATAAAATCTCCCTTTTATGAACTTGCTAACTTTGTTGATAATCATTCTGCTACATAAGGTACCTACTATTCACGCTGTCAGTTCAAGCGTTCATACACAATTATACCTACTGCATGAGCAAGTACCTATTCTGTTCTGTTAGTTCTGTATCCACCAATTAATCCGTTCAATTGAATACGTCAACCAATCGTCCTTTAACGCTCGTTCGATTGAAAATTAAGGGCAACGGCTTCGTAAAGGTATTTCAGTCAATACAATTCTCGTTTAGACTGCTTCAGAGATAGACGTGCACTAAATTCCTTAGAATAGACGTTATGATACGCCTATTTTAAGACATTTGTTGTTGTGGTCTCCTAGTGCCAGCTTGTTGCCTTGCCTTTGCCTCGTTCAGTTGTTATGTTATCAATCACATTTGTACCTAGATGGGTGGGCAACCCTCAGGGCTTAAACATTTCTTAAGATGCGGTCGAACGTTTTGATGAGATGGTGTTCAGATATTTGGGAACACCTTGTTCGATCCGATGTGTGTCATAGCAACTGTCTCTTTCTCTCATCTTAGCGTTAATGCCGCTTCGGAGCCCGAGGTGCGCTAAATCTGATGGCAACCGAGATTCCTCAACACGAGATTTTTAGCCAACGAGATTGAATTTCACATTCGCTCGAGACCTCGTGATTTCGAGACCTGTGAGATCGAGATTGCATTCCCTAGTCCGTTTTTTTAGGATTAGAAATAAGGTAAATAAAGAAGCAGTCGTCGTGAATATTTTCTGCTTGGGACAAATATTAGATTTATCTGAATAACGAAATTAAAAAAACATTCAAAAATAAATACTTTCAAAATAAATATATTGTTGTAAGTATTATTTAGATATAAATAATGAAAACTTCTATCATTTTAGGGTCGACAACAATAATGTAAAAGCCTGCGCAAACCGGCGGAGCGTAGCGCAGATCACTTTAAATTTATCAATGTATATTCTTTTCTATTTTAATTACATTAAGGTATAAATTTGAATGCTCTGAGACCGACCTCGGAGTATCACGGGGGATTTCTATTCTGCGGCATCGAGGAGCATGTTAGAGGATCCCCCGCTATGCGCCGAGGCCTCCCGAGTGCGCCGGGGTAGCGGGGTTGCGGCAGAAGAAGGCTTTGCGCAACTCGGCGGACGACGGGGAGAACACGAATTTTGATACCGCAAGCACCTCCGCAATGCCGCGGCATCCCACGGAATGCCATGATCGGTGTTTCGTAGGGCGGCGCACTTCGGCGCATACTGGGGGTTGCCGCACTATGCCGCTGCGGCATGCCGCCGCAGTATTGTCGGCGCTTTTTAACGCCGCGGGGAGAGGATATCGCCGCGGGATCCCTCGGCATGCGCCGAAGTGCTCCCACGTGCGCCGGCCGCCGGCGCAGCGCTGGCGGGCGCTCGCGGTATCGCGGGGGATTTTCCCTCATCGGTGTGCGCTGCGCGGAGTAAATCCTTTTTTAATGGCTGTTCGAGATACTTTGACAGTTGTGTGGCATAAAGTGTCTTGTTTAAAAGACCTCGTGCTTCGTGCTTTATCCTTCTTTCTAATGCTAAAAAAACGCACTATAGTCGTGGGATAATAATGCGTCATCATCATCACAGAGTACTTTTCATCATCATTATTCTCGGGCTGTAATCGCTCACTGCTGAGCATAGGGCTCTCCTCGAGTACGCCACTCCTCCCGGTCCTGCTAATCCAGAAGAGTATTATACTTCAGTAATTTTACTGACAACTAGTACCGTAAAACCTGGCAACGCTGCCCGCGACTTCGTCCGCGTGGAACTCGTTTATATCGTAGCTCCATATTCGTCCCCCATTTTCCCCCCTTAGAGGATGATTCCCGGGATAAAAAGTATTTTATATGTTAATCTAGGCTATAAACTATATGTATACCACAATTCATCTTAATCCGTTTAGCCGTTTTTGCGTGATTAAGTAACAAACATCCGAACATCTAAACATCCAAACATCTAAACATCCAAACTTTCGCATTTATAATATTAGAAAGATACAAATCTTTCTAATATTATTTATTCTTCAGAATGTATGAACGTTATGAATCGTTTTGGATTACTGATACATAACGTAATCTTTGTGTGTGTTAGCAGTGCGCAGCGTGTTTTTATCTTATTAGAAATTATTACTTAAACGACCGGGCACCGGGCCATAGAAATTTAAAAATTTAAAGTTTGCCCAATTTTGTATTATTTTTACAACTTTAGCATTGTCGATCATATTGGTACGTCACTTAAATCTATAATGTACGATAGATATGGTATAATTTTATTCTATTAGAACTAAGTGATTTTTAAACATAATCTGCGCTGCTCCAATTCCAGACTGTGCTAGGGTAAGCAGTTCATGTGGTAAAGTGGAAAAGAAATGTGGAAATCGCGCATGAAAGAGAGACGGTGGTGACGCTCGCTGCTCTTCCGTCTCATTAGATAGGCGTTTGCTCATCAAAGAGATACGGCGGGCATGCTCTTATGTCGCTTTGAATAGACGATCGTGGATTAAACTGAGACGGTGGGCGCGCATTTCGGTAGTTTTACAACTCATTCTTTTATTATTGTATATCTGTAAAAGTCTCTTTTGGCGCTGTTCGTTATTCTCTTTAGTTTATTAGTTAGTAGCCTTAGATGTAGAGGTTATGTTTTGAGACTAAGCGTTTTTGCTTCTCCGTAGGTACTTATGTACGACTCATACGAGCTATTCATTTAACTATTAAATAATTAATAATTGAACTAAAACTAAGTTAAATCTAAAAAAGGCCGTACCGAGGATGCTGGCGGCATTTCCTCGCTGAATTGTATTGCTGATGCGTTGCGCGAGAAAGCCGTCTCACCTCCAACGGACTACTTCTAAAGCGGGTGCAGCGGCGGAAAACGCCTAAAATCTGAAATGTAATAAATATACAGGCCTCGGCAGAGAGTACGACTTTGTACCCTTTGGCGTCGAGACCCTCGGTACGTGGGGTCCCAGTGCGCATAAGTTATTTGCAGAAATCGCGAAACGTCTGGTCGATGTAACTGGTGACCGAAGAGCTGGCGGCTTTCTCGCGCAACGCATCAGCATTGCAATTCAGCGAGGAAATGCCGCCAGCATCCTCGGTACAATGCCTCGAGGGCCTTTTTTAGATTTAACTTAGTTTTAATTTATCTTAGTTAATGTTAATTATAATCTTGTATTCACTTTTAATAAAAAAATTAACTATATATTCATTTAAAAAAGGGAAATAAAAACACAAAAAACCCGACTTCATACAAAAAAATTAATCCGATTATCATCCATCACATTATTATGTGTTCTTGTATATTCTCTACCAAATAAAATTACAATTTAAGTTAGATATAAAATGTTATTCAATGTTAAAAAAAAACGTGATTGCGGCGCGAAGAGCCGTAGCCGTAGCATGCGTACGATGCACAGGGCGTGTATTCACAATGCTTACTGACTACTTGCATGGGTGGAACCAATGTAATTCTGACTTGCGATAAACGCGTAGTTATTATGAATCGCGGTGTCACGATATACTAGGTTTGGTGATGAGGCGAGTAGAGCACTGCAGTAGTGGCATAGCGAGCGTGGTGGTGGCAGGCTGGGCTCGCTCGACGCGCGCCCCGCACCGCCGCGCAACGACCGGCCTGGGTAATGACAGCTCCGCCGCCATTAGCTCTCATTACCTCACAGTCACGTACCGCAGAAATGGATTTGTCTTTGCAAAAATAATGATTGTAGATTGCAGTCCGCCTTCAAAGAAAATTGGATTCGTATACGTGTAAACAGGATCCGAGATAGAGGTATAGGTTTCACGCCGCGTCGTTGCCCTTCGGGGCTGTTATTCTTTACGCGAGAATGCGTCACACCGAAACTAGACCTCTGCCTACGCTTAGTTACAACGAATCGCGGCGTCAAGATAGGTAGTATATTTGTGGGTGAGCGTTGAGGTGAGCAGAAAAAGTTACAGAATAGCGGGGCAGGGGTGAAGGCTTTGTAGGGTAGACTGGGTAGTACGGTTGAAACACGTCCGGTGTTTGAAACAATACAATATCTCGCAAACCGTTGGCGGGACGGCGAGGGGTCCAAGGGGGGAACGAAGCGGACGATCGGTTTATACATGAAAAACATCGTGACGTTGCTTCCTGCGCGCGTTATTGTGTTTTGACCCCCAAAAGTTAGTGTTTTCACTGGTAGTTTTTCAATTATCATGGTTTCTATTTAAGTGAGAGTATTGAGTGTGTTTATGTTTAAAGTGAAGCTTGTGGATCATATCAGCGTATCTAGTTTTACTTATCACTATTCTTATTATTACTACAACGGCTTTTTTCCGAAAGTGGGAGGTGAGGACGGTTGAAATGGGACGGTCGAAACAGATTGATTGGCTTGATATTGACTAGTTTGTTACATTTAAAATGCGAACAGTTTATTTTTGTTATGTTTTTGTTAATTTACTTAAATAAAGTCTATGTCAATGTTAAGTAGTCAAACATTTGTTACAAATGACTGATAATATACGTAGAGTTTAACTTGTATGCGCAAAAACGCTAACTGATTAAAAACAGTTCCTAAATTATACGTAATCTCATAAAAATATCGGGTAAAACACAAAAGATATATTATACACTCGCGGTCAATAAAGTCGGGTCACCCTGAATTAAATAACCACAATAGACAATAGGTATTTTTAAATATTTTACCCCATTTTATTTACATAATATACTACTCTTCGTAATAGGTAGGTACCTAATGTAATAGCAATTTCCGGGATCCTATCATAAAAATATCGATATGACCATTTTTGCGATATTTCGCTCCGTTAACGTTGTTTTCTTCAAAGGTCTTGACGAGTCCGATTTAAACCTGGTAATGTTAATTTTAATTTTTACAGTTTAGATGTAAAATTAAATAAAGATCACTACACTTTTTAATAAATCCACAATGCACTATTTTAGGAAATACGACGGTAATTTACCGACCCGTATTCATTGTCCGCGAGTGTATTTTGTCACTGTTTCAACCGCCCCTGGGATGGGGACAGTTGAAACAATTCAATTTTTTTTTAATTTGATCTACTAGGTAGTAGGTACTAAAACTAACACACCTGGATCCAAAATTATATTGCCTAAACGGCGTTGTATATAAAAACACGCTCTTTCATTTGATATATTTACTTCATCTCTCAGATTATAAAAAGCAAAAGCAAAACTACGGACGAGACGATTACGAAAAATTGTTTCAATCGTACCCAGTCTACCCTACTATTGCTGAACCCCTAAAGGTTAGTAAATTAACTTGTGAATAGATTTTTTTAATACCATGACGGTGGCATGCATTTGACTTGCTTCATAGTTATTTAGCAGACGCCGTAGCTCTTATTGATTTGAGGATCCCTTGTTTCGACAGCACCCAACGAACGTGTGTCGTGTGTGAACTTAGGTCTTGTCCCTGTAGAGCAGGAGTCACCAATTGGCGGACCGCGGTCCGGATCCGGACCGCCAGCCTATTCTGTGCGGACCTTAAGTAAACAGTAACTTGTATTACTGAGTACGTAATTTAATCAAAAATGTAAGTAACGTGCGAGAGAGAGACGCAGTTCGCAGGGTACGAAGCCGCAAATGTTTACGGGAGTAATAAAGCTACTCTACAGATGGAAATGATCGATTTCCAAGAAAACACAGTAATAAAACAAAAACACACGGCAGTTCCTTGTTTAGAGTTCTGGATAAAATTTGTGTGAGAATTTAAAAAAAACTGCTTTGAAACTTCTTTCTTCTCAATGCGTTACGTGATCAACCTGCTGGATTTAATGGCTTGCGCCAACTATACTCCAAACTTCAGACAAATAGATCAATTTAATTGTTCTCATTGATAGGTACACATACACATTGTTACATTTGCTTATTTAATAAACTCAAGTAGAAACGGACCGCGGTGGTCATTTTATTTTAAAAACCGGACCCCTGAAGAAACTAATTGGTGATCCCTGCTGTAGAGTATAGAGTAAGTAGATTGTTAACCAAGGGTTGAAAGCCATCCACTTACTTCATTCGAGATATTTTAATTAAGTACCTATTATAATTCTCCTCTCCGTCTGAGGGGTCACGCACGTAACGTTTTGAACGCGAGTTAGATAGATCCAACTGTCATTTTTCATATATTTTGGCTTTTTATATGCAGTCTTTTATATTACAAACTTTATATTAGGTAACTTGACCTGTTCGTATGTAAGTTGTCCGTCAAAATTTGCAACTCAATTTTGAAGCAGATATCTTTAACCGATTGAGCTAAAATTTTGGGTCTAGGTATAGTTTGGATGACAATTTAATTATGGTACCTACCATCGAGCTGATCTATTGATGGAGACAAAAGGTGGTAATGGGAATTCAGTACTTAACCGACGTAACCATGTTAAGTTTGGTTCGGGCTCATTAGAATCGTCTCAATGAGTAGGTAGTTACAAAACATTTTGACACTAAAAGAGAACTACGAACTAGACTTATAAACTAAATATAAAATACCCCACCCAGTTCACCCGCTTGATGCGCTAGGTAGTTGATGACGGTATACAGAAAAGTACAGTCGGCAATAAAAGCTTGTACCAATAACTACCTACAACTTAGAAAAGTTGAAAAACCCCCGATTTTTTCATTTCAAAATTTAATATCTCAAAAACGGCTGAACCGATTTTGTTGAAACGTAGCTAAGAACCATCTCGATCACGTCAGCTTTCGGACAAAAAAAACCGCATTGAAATCGGTCCATTCGTTTAGGAGCTACGATGCCACAGACAGACATACAGACAGACACACAGGTCACAGACACATAGACACGTTCAACTTATAACGACCCTCTTTTTGGGTCGGGGATTAAAAATAAAATTATTGACAGAAACTTATTTAGGTACATTTATATGGTCGTGACGCACTGGAAGAAAAAACTAGCGCGGCCTGCGGTGGCGGTCAATAGTACATTTGACATCTCATGACAAGTTTACTATTAACCGCCGCGGCCAGGCCGTTCCAGTCTTTGTCTTAAGAAAAACCCAAAATAATCGAATTCGAAAAAAAAAGTTTATGTAGGAACACTTTTTTTTTAAACGCTCAGTTAACAATATCCATTCTCTGTGGTCCGAATATACCTACATATGCAGAATTCACAGTTTATAGGTACCATTTGCATCTATTTTTATGCTTTACGTAGTAAGTTAGGTACCCAACAATTGCATTCCACATAGAAGTAAAAAGCCTAATTCTCATTGTGCTGTTAACTCGAACATGGAGTTATCGAACGAAACTGCTTTAGAAGTCTGTTATCGCCAATAGCAATGTGAAACACCGTAGGTATAGCATACCTACTGAGCGACGATATTCGAACGCCATTAACTACATGTCACTAACTTTAATTTGGGGGTCACCTAAGGTGGGAATAGTGATGTGCAAATTGCGGAAAGTTTCCAAAAAGTTGGAAAAGTCCTCGGAAATTTCTAGAAAGTTTCACAAGAATTTAAGGAAATTTCCATGTTGGAAATGGAAAGTTTCAATTCCCATACAGAAATGAGAGAATTTTCCGAAATTTTCCTATGTTAAATTGCAGAAAAAATTCGCATTATAGGAAATTTTCCGTCGGCACATCAGTAGTTGGGAATATCGTATAGCAGACTGAAGACATAGAACCACAGATAACCTCCAAGGAGGAGGAGGTTATCTGTGCATAGAGCTAATATTTTACAGAAATGTCTAAAATCATAATGTTTCCCATAGACAACTTACGTTTAATACGTGTCTAGTCTAGAGGCAACCACTCAGTGACGTCAACCGGGCGGAACGAGTCAAACGATTATTTCCGATTTTTTCGGACTAATCTTTTCGACCCTGTCTTCTCTTCGGCCAATGATGTAATAAAACCGGTCAAGTGCGAGTCTGACTCGCGCACCGAGGGTTCTGTACAAAATTTCATATAACATACCCGTCTTGCCCAGCCCATTAATTTTGGAAAAATCTTAACAACGCATAGTGTAGTTAAGTCATGAGTACCTACTGCGCCATTTATCGGTAGCGTGCATTTTGTTACTAACTTGCGCGACCAAGGAACTCTGAATGTATGTTAGTTTTTCAGCGATAATTCTTTATCAAGTGAATTCATTTCGATAATTCTTTTTTTATTTGCTAAAAGGTACTTTCAGAATACTTTCACACGAATGTTAAGGAAAAAAATTAAACACAGAAGTATTAAATTACAAACAAAATTAACAGATACTACTAACAGAACTAGATAGAGGTCTCGTAATACTTTTCCGGTAATATTTTACGTTAATATTAATCATATATATTATTTTCAAATTTTTCGCTTGGTTAACTTCGGAGATAAGGGGTGGGGGGGGGGGAATGGTATTTTTGAAGAAAAACTGTTTTCTTATCTGTCCTTTTTATAGAAATTAAAAATATATATTTAAATTTTTAATTTTCCATACACGTGGATTAGCTTTGTTTACAACTATTCCAAATGTCAAATTAGTAGTTCCTGAGATATTTGACTTTGTGACAGACAGACACACGGACGGAGCATAAGGGTTCCGTATTTACCTTTTTGGTCCACAACCCTAATAAAAAAGAGGTAGATAGGTTATAAGGGCTCCAAAAGTGACACACAAAAATTAAGTTAATTGCAAGTTTGTGTTACAAGTACCTACGGTAAGATATGAATTACGAACGAGATTATTAGAAGCCGGACGCCGAAGGCGGAGGGCTTTGATGACTCGAGTTTGTAACAATCTTACCGTACGTGTCGCATACAATGTTTTTCATCACATTTGCGAGGAAACGAATACATTTTGAACTAAATTGTTACTAATCGTAGTAATCGTAATAAAAACTACAAAGTCAGTCGTCCATTTTGATGAATTTGACGTGAGGCGCTTAGAGCAAAGATCCTTCTGCATACAGCCACGATTTAAAATCACAGTTAAAATATTTTACACGGACACTAAATTGCTACATTTAAGTTGTAAATCTTTAAATAATTCTGTGTATCATATATTATTCGTATTTTTACGTTTAAATTTATTTATAAATACGTTTTCAAACATCGTGTTTGAGTTAAAACCTCCTTGCTTTATAACTGACGTAATGAGTGACAGATACAATTTAAGAAAAAAACCATTACGCCCATGGGCGTAATAAAGGCTAATGTAGCTCTGTATGCCTACGCTACGCGTTATGAAGCCCGAGCAAGTGTGATGAAAAAGTACGTTAGGTACTGATTCTGATATGATTCCTTTGAAATAGCAACTAAGTCTAATGTAGTCCTAAATGTGAAGTCTGCCAAATCGACGGAACTCCTCAAATATTATGGGCCCACATACAGTGATATAGTTTTCGTCTGTAATAATCAATGTATTTACTCTCGGAATGCAGTCCATGTGGTAAAATGGAAAGGAAATGTGGAAATGTTCATTTGGCTTGGCGGAGTACTAAATTGAAGTCGGTTAAAACTTTGTTTTTAAAATAAATTATTTGACTTTACATATGGACACCAGCCGCTTGGCACCCGCAGTAGCCGCAGCATCGCCGTCACCAAAATGCCGGCCCGCAGCCCGTCCTGTAGTGGAGACGCGACCCACCACAGCTCCAGGCCCCCTATTCTGTAACTTGTTTTCAGCTCACCCACAAATATATTTAGACGCCGTGTTTCGTAGCTTAGGGTAGAGGTCTAGTTTCGTTAGGCGTGACGCGTGAGGTGAGGCGCATGACGGCGTAGCGAATAACAACCGCAGAACCGCAACGCAAGCACCGAGAAGGGGTGCTGACAAAATAATTTATCTCTGTGTGTGAATTTTGCTGATTTGCATTTCGTTGCTAGTTTCGATGTGAAGACAAAACACAAACCTAAATAGGTAATTCAACGAATCGCGCGTGTACACTACCTAGACTAGACAAATATTTCGGGGGCAATTGTACCACTTTATACCTACCGGCAATTGAAACCTACTAAAGAATAATTAAAAATTGCCAAGCGCCCAATTTGTTTCTACGAAGCTTGGTACCTATACCTAGTACTAGGTGCTTAATAGGTAAGGTAGGTACAAACTGTAGTTACTTGTAGGTACTGTAGTTTATTAATGTTATCATAAAGAGCAATGGTTTTTATTATAAATGTATAATGCATATTTAGTTTAAACTAATTCAATACCATAAACTAATAACTATAACCAACATATTGATTTTAAAGGGTAGTTTAAACTATTTATTATTTGTGTACCTCCTAAATGTATTACAAAAGCCAAGCGAAGCAAAGCGAGATTCTTAAGTAATAAATCATATAGTTTAATACAACAGAAAAGTTAAGGAAATTTAATTTACGATTTAAGGGAGAATTTCTTCAAAGAATCTAACTAAGCATACCATCTTTTTGTATTTAGGTAGTTAATAACAAATACTTCTTAGTAATCTTCTAGATTACCGAAGGGTAACCTACTTATAAAAAGCTACTAATGGGTTGAATCGGTAATCGCTCCTCCGACAACATTCATCATAATAAAACCAGTGGTCGCTGGTAAAGGCTCGGCCTCGAAAGTTTTCACACATAAATCATGTTAACGCACACTTGTCACAATTCACAATCGAGCGCGGTTGTTCGAGCACAAATTACACCAGCGTTACCCGACCGCGGCGCGGGCGCAGGGTCGTTATTACAACTAATTGGCCACAATCAGCTACTGCCGTTCTATTGCAGAATTTTCTACGCAATGTTTTCAAAATACAGCCGTGATGTACACGCCCGCCGTACACGACAAAAAAATGACAACACATCGCTTGTAAATACACTACACACTCTATTGTAGACTAGGTTTACCGTTTATGACGGGGTTTTTTTGACTAGGAGTCATAAGGGGGTGACTGGGTTATGTGGTATTTCGTCGCCGGAATTAGGTCTACTTTAATGCATTCAATATTATAGGTATACCTATTCTGCAAATAAAATGTAGGGTTCCGTATCATGTGAAAGAGGAACCCTTATGACTGCTAAGTATCTCAAGAACATCCCAAGAATTGTAAAAGTTGTAAACAAGGATTTTGAAAGGAAAAAGTTTAACATGTTACTTTTTTATCATTTATTTTCGAAAGTAAATACAAGATGATGATTAACATTAACTAAATTAAATTAAAACTAAGTTAAATCTAAAAAAACCGGCCAAGTGCGTGTCGGACCACGCAAAACGAAGGGTTCCGTGCCTATTAAAAAGGTCGTATCGTCACAGAAATTTACGGCACTTACGTCCTTTTCTTTGAGGAAGGTAGTTTTTCAGCAATATCTCGAAAACCTCAGAACCGATCTTGTTCAAAACAATTTTCGGTGAATGAAATTAATAAGCCCTATGTCCATGAATTTTTTCATATTTTTAAAATACACCGTTCAAAAATTAGAGGGGGGGCGGGACAGAATTTTAGTGACTTTCGGGGCGATTATCTCCGACTCTATTCACTTAATAAAAAAATGCTAAGAAACCTTATATTTATTTTGAAAGGCCTATCGATTGATGTGCCACACGGGGGGTCACAATAAAAAAAAAAATTGACTTTTTGTTTTATGTATGGAGTGCACCCCTATAAAATGTAATTTTAATTACAAAACTATGTAGCGGCTAACAAAATACACCTATCCTCAAAATTTTATTCAAATACACCTTATAGTTTTCGAGTAAAATGCCTGTGACATACGGACAGACGGACAGACGGACATGACGAAACTATAAGGGTTCCGTTTTTGCCATTTGCTAAAAAGGCCCTCGAGGCATTGTAACGAGGATGCTGGCGGCATTTCCTCGCTGACGAATTGCAATGCTGATTCAATGCGTTGCGCGAGAAAGCCGCCAGCTCTTCGATCACCAGTTACATCGACCAGATGTTTCGCGATTTCTGCAAATAACTTATGGGACCCCACGAACCGAGGGTCTCGACGCCAAAGGTTACAAAGTCGTACTCTCTACCGAGGCCTCTATATTTATTACATTTCAGATTTTCGGCGTTTTCCGCCGCTGCACCCGCTTTAGAAGTAGTTCGTTGGAGGTGAGACGGTGCCATGCAGTGTGTCTACACATATAGCGTCCCACACAAGCATCCGTCCCAACCTCCACGGAACCAGAGACACCATCAGGTCTCTTGCCATCATCTCTGACAATGCCAGGCTGCTCAAGAAGAGCAGGCACATTGATGCTGGCAAGAGACCGGCGGATTATGTCATTGTTGTCATTATGTGTCGCATGTCTTGAAAAGCGGCCTGCACTTTTTTGGCAACAAAGTCCGTGGTGACCCAGTCGGTCCACGTCCGTGCCGTCCGGGCATATGTGTGGAGTTGGAGTGCATACCGTGTTACTTACCTACCTACATTTTTATTTTCTACTTCGTCCGCGCGGAACTCGTTTAAATGTCATAGCTCCATGCAAACTTTCGCCCCCCCTTTTCACGACCTTAGGTAATAAATTTTGGTACAAAAACTATCCTTTATCCTTCCCTAGAATTGAAAGTAACTCAGCAACAAATTTCATCTCAATCGGTTCAGCGGTTTATAAGCGTGAAAAGGTAACAGACATACAGAGTTACTTCCGCATTTATAATATTAGTATGGATTGTTTGGAACGAAAAGGGCTTCCTTATGGCTGAGTTATATGATTTTATAGATAAGCTTACTCCGAACGCCTTTTTAGGGTTCCGTAGTCGACTAGGAACCCTTATATAGTTTCGCTTTGTCTGTCCGTCCGTCCGCGGATAATCTCAGAAACCGTTAGCACTAGAAAGCTGAAATTTGGTACCAATATGTATATCAATCACGCCGACAAAGTGGTAAAATAAAAAGTGTTTTGTATAGATACGTAACGTGGGGAGTGTTTTTTTTTTCATTTCAACCCTAACGTGTGATATATCGTTGGATAGGTATTTAAAAATGAATAGGGGTTTGCTAAAATCATTTTTTGATAATGTTAATATTTTCGGAGATAATTGCTCCAGAAGTAAAAAAAAATGTGTCCCCCCCTCTAACTTTTGAACCATAAGTTTTAAAAATATGAAAAAAATCTTAAGAGTAGAACTTTATAAAAACTTTCTAGGAAAATTATTTTGAATTTGATAGGTTGAATAGTTTTTGGAAAAAATTACAAAATAATTTCTGAACTAAGTTTGTAATTTAACCGTATAAGCAGGTGTTTATTGTACCTGTAATTTCTACAAAATAACAATGAAATGACGTGCTTTCAAATAAAATAAATAAAAAACGGTGAAAATCGGTTCACGCCATAAAGAATTATCCCATAAAAATCATCTTCCATACTTTAAGCTCGCGCGCAATAGTTTACTTAATTTGCTGATAGATGTCGCTGTACGCGGAATGCGCACATTGTACATGGCGCTGTTAAGATTTTTCCTGATTTAATGGGGACATTTATTGTGACGGACGAAAAACTACGGAACCCTACACTGAGCGTGGCTCGACACGCTCTTGGCCGGTTTTTTTACAAACATAAACTCCGCCGCCAACTTCGTGTTTCTGTGGCCCACCTCGCCATAATAGATGCATGTAGACACTTTTCAGTATTATTTTGCATATTTTCTTATCACTCACCAAATTAACGGACTTGTAATTTATATACTAAAAATATAACTGCTTCAACAAATGTTACATCTTCTACTTTTCAAAACATCGATAAAAAATCGTCTTTTTATCCACTTTTACGAAACATTCAATATCTCCGAAACCACCGCCGTGGGTACCTTTACGTTACATATGTTCCCATATATAGTACATTATTGCAGAGGCCGGGAAATAGCAATTCGTGGATGAGTTGATTTTGTCGGATGAAGCGAAGCTGAATCCGACAATAGAGACGAATCCACGAATTACCATTCCCGCCGAGGTAGATTATAGTGCTTTTATCCAAAAATGCGAGGAAATCAAATAATATTTTCAATAATCTTCAATCAAATATCTAATTTACTATTGACCGCCACCGCAGGCCGCGCTAGTGTGTTGCAGGCATTAGGCCTCTCACAGACTGGCGCGGCCTGGCCGCGGCGGTCAATTAGATGATGCGTGGGGTGAGGCCACAGATAACCTGTAACGGACAAATTCGTCAGACGTTTCTTCGTTTATCTAGGATGTCATAGGGAAATATTGTTCTAGTTATACGTATTTCGATTAATAAGGACTTTTTAAGCTAAACAATTCAATTTTTTGCGTTTCCAAATAGTTTTCCTTGAAATCGCATGACGATTAACGTACGATTTTTCTAATATATGGAGACGACACGATAGACACTAGAATATTAGTTTATTACCGCAAATGCCTACCTAACACCTAGCATAGTTTAGTATATTATATCATGTGCGCAAATAGGCAAACCGGTTTCTTTTACAGGGGATGCTTTGGTTGGGGGTCTGATGAGTATTTATTTAATCACATTAGAATCCGCTAACGCATGCGGGTGCAGTCACGCGGTGGGAATGGGAGAGAAATGCTATTATAAAACAAAAGAAATTTACAATAGGTCGGCTGGTTGGTTATTCCCTCGACCCTCGGTTCGCACGGCCCAACGCGGAAACGCCCTGTTTACACGTTATGACAAAAAAGCGAAAATCATGCCGTGCGCACTGCGCACGAGCATACAATACAATAACTAATGTATAACTACCTGGGAATTATCGCCTCTGCATATTTACTTGCACTCAAATGTTATCTAGGCATCTAAAAAAAATCCTACCTACACATTTTTAAATTGTTGAAATAAACGCACCGGTTCGCCGTAACCAAAGGCCCTAAAGCACGATAGGTTTTGTCTCCACCTTTTACGTGGCTGAGTACTTAGAAAACAATAATTTTAATTTTGCTTAAATCTAATTAGGTGGCACCGTCTCACCTCCAACGGACTACTTCTAAAGCGGGTGCAGCGGCGGAAAACGCCGAAAATCTGAAATGTAATAAATATAGAGGCCTCGGCAGAGAGTACGACTTTGTACCCTTTGGCGTCGAGACCCTCGGTCCGTGGGGTCCCAGTGCGCATAAGTTATTTGCAGAAATCGCGAACTGTCTGGTCGATTTAACTGGTGACCGAAGAGCTGGCGGCTTTCTTGCGCAACGCATCAGCATTGCAATTCAGCGAGGAAATGCCGCCAGCATCCTCGGTACAATGCCTCGAGGGCCTTTTTTAGATTTAACTTAGTTTTAATTTATCTTAGTTAATGTTAATTATAATCTTGTATTCACTTTTAATAAATAATTTGATTAGGTGAGGGTAGCATGCAAAAACGGTCGCCGACTTACCGAAGTACGGCGGCGCTTGGTAACAGCAAGCGCATGCAACAATGTAATGCTGTGCGTGGAGGGCAGTTAAACCGAACTACACGTGTGACCACTGGTTAATTATGGGGAACATATATCCGTGGTTTAACTTAACTTGACCAGCAAAGTATGTTTTACTTATAAATTAAATCAAATTAGATGCATTATTGGAATAGCCTTTGAAGACGCATTTTATTAATCACAGAAATCTTACGGCACTTACGTCCTTTTCTATAGAGAAGGCAGTTTGTCAGTAATATCTCGATAACCTTTGAACCGATTATGTTAATAATTTCGGTGAAAGAATTTAATAAGCCCTATATTCATGATCTTTTTCATATTTTTCAAATACACCGTTAAACATTAGAGGTGGTGGGGGTGGGGGGCACACAATTTGTATCGAGCTACGATATAGACGAGTTCCGCGAGGACAAAGTCGCAGGCAAACGCTAGTTTCATAATAAGTTGCTGATTTGACTATCACTACACCACGTCGCATCCTAAGATTTGATTTTAAAAGCTTTTATTTAACTTGCAATAGTTGCAATGTATGTACCTATGTATGTATGCTTGTTCGGGTGGAATCTTGCAGGTTAAATTTGACCAACTTCCCGAAGTCCAATCAAGTTGAAATTTTGTACAATTGTGTAAGTCGGATGACAATGCAATACTATGGTACCATAAACCTGGTCTGATGATGGAGACGGAAGGTGGCCGTAGGAACTCCTTAATTATACAGGATAAACCCGTCGTGTTTGGGCTCGTTACAATCCTCTCAATGAGCAGTTGATGAGTGTGCAAAAAAAGTACAGTCGGCAAAAAATTAAATATGGCGGACCACCCAAGATGGCGGGTTATTTATTTTTTTACATCTCATGCTCGAAAAGTGTGTCGTATTAGGCTTAATAAGCGGGGCTAAAGTAGTACATTTAGCCCCTAGGGAAAATATGTATACATATTTATGATTTTTAACACATTTAATTTGACGAATCAAAACACTTCACCATATTAAATCCACCAATCACAACTCTTTCAATAAACATTTATCTTTGCTATCAACCAACCAGAATACAGCTACATACTAAAATCGACCAATCAAACATCAGGTGTTTTTTAGTCCCTAATTCCAAATCATTAAAAAAGAAAACGACTCACGCTAAATTGAACAATCTCTTCGCAGTGAAATTTGTTATTGATTGTGGATGGATAATCTTTGTTTTACTATTTTCTCGCAGTCGAAGTGAAAAGTAGAGTGTATAACTCGGGTCTAAAAGCCATATTACCCCTCGAATTATTTTCCCTCGCTTCGCTCGGGAAAATATCCATCTCGTTGTGATATGGCTTAGGTATTTTAGCCCCTTGTCATGCAATCTACTATTAATGCACTCCTACAATATGGGTATCAAATGAAAGGGCTTGCTGAGAATAACTCGAAAAATAAAGTGACGTCACTTTTAATCCAATATGGCGGACAATATACAGATAAACCTGTCCTTTAGATTTGACTTGACCAGTTTTCATTACATCAGTCATTTTATAAAGTTATTCAACATATATATATATATATATATATATATATTAATTCTGATAAAAACTGGCCAAGTCAATTTTTTTAAATAACAGCAATTGTTATAGGTATCCAATTAGACGTGTGCGCCGCGCCGCCGCGCCGCCGCCGCCGACGATTTTTCCACGCCGCCGCCGCCGATAGATTTGACCGGCGTGAAATCGGCGTGGCGTAATTGCGTTTTTTTCGGAAAAGTGATAATTATTCTATGCAATTTATTCAAGTAACTCTAATTCCAATGCCGAATAAGGAGTCTCTACGGCACTTGTCAATTCTGTAATTTTCTACATTAAAGAGTTTGCTTAATTCGCTTCGAAATAATAAAAAAACGCCAATTCTGCAGTGGTGTAAGTAAATATGTACGAGTATACACGCATGATTATAACATTCTTGCGAACATACACGCCATGGCAGATATCGTCGGCTAAAGTCACAAACCTCTTAATTCCATTTTTCAAATCATGCTTTGGCACAGTTATACAATACAACATGTGCTTTGAGACGTCAACGTCATGAAAAAAATAGAAAATAAGAACAATTAATGTATTAAAAATCTAAAAGCATAAAAAAACAAATGGACATCTTGTGATGATATTTATAAGTACCACTGCTGCAAATCTTTACTTATTTCATTAATTGTATTGTGATGTAAACTAAATAGGTTTTTTTTGTGTCTCCTGTCCTGTAAAATTGGATCAAATAGAGTTAAAAGGTTTGCGATTTCACCCAATAAGTAAATGTGCATTCGTTCCTCTAATTCTTGAGCACGTGATCTTATTTCAGCTAACAATCTATAATCATAATCAACTGGGGCATATTCCAGTAACCAAAAGTTGTTTAACTCATTCCATGAAGAATCTGGTCCCTTATACCTCTGGTCGGGTCTGGGTACCTATACCACAAGGGGCAGATTCCATGGTTGTCTCTAAGAAATGCTCTACCCGTAAATGTGACAACTATCCAACTAATTATCTCACTTTATATCCCTTGCTGGTAAAGTTCTATTGTATATTATTCTAAACAAACGTCTGGAGTACTACAGAAGCGGACAAATCGCAATAGAGCAAACAGGCTTTGTTAAAGGTAGAGGCACAAGGGAGCAGATCTTATATATCAGGCAGTTAATCACATGGCCTTTTGCTTCATCGATTACGCCAAAACGTTTGACTGCATAGATTAGCGAAAAATGTTTGAAGTGCTTGGGGAAATGGGTATTGTACCTGAACATCAGTCCTTTTTGGTGGATAATCTATACTTGGACGGCAAATGTCGTGTCCGGCTGGAAGACATGGAGTCCAAACCCATTAAGACCAATCGAGGCAGAATTGCATACTGTCCCGGCAACTATTCGTCTTGGTCGGCGAACACATAATGCGCGGACAGCGCAGAGTGCTTGAGAGCTGGCAGGGCGGCATCCGAATTAGTGAATAACAATTTGCAATACATAGTTGCCTATGAGACTGAACTAGCTAGCTACACTTCTTAAGAAAGTCGAATTGATCAGTGCACAATACGGCCTCCACTTAACCAGGAAAAAATGAAGCTAATGTTCATAGATAGAGCTGGGTTGATGCAGAGGGCACAGGAACTACATTACCTGGACTTAGTAGAAAACTTTGTATTTCAAATGGATCTTTTTTTGCGCTTTACTGCTGTTTAAGCAATTCTCTTCAAACAGTCTCCGTCGTTGGAGATCTGTGAGCCTAAGTAGACTTGTCTATACATTTGAAATTGGTGTTGGCGTCGAATGTTGGTCATCTCATGTATAGAACGGCGCACTTATGTGTCGATACTCAAAGAGCTTTGAATCAACATCCAGCTTTCAACTACATGCTTCCAGAGAATGTTGACATTATTTGGCCACGTGGCCGGCCAAGACCAGTCCAGGTCGGAGAAGATGATAATGGTTGGCTGCGTTGAAGGAAAGAGGAGTCGAGACAGATCACCCATATGATAGATTGATGTATTCGGCGATGCCACGGTCGTCAATATCCAAGGCTTAATACAACTAGCCCAAAGTAGAAGGGTTTGAAGAATGTTTATAAGATCTGCGCTCTTGGTAGTCACGACCCTCATCCTTGAGGAACAGACAAAGAAGAAGAAAAATCAAAATTCCTAATTGATACATTTGTTTAATTTTTTTGGTGCAATTATATTTCTGAAAATTTTAAAACTAATTTATTTCACTATAAGAAGTTACGCTTTATAGTTATTTAACCATAAACCGAAAAAAAAGTACCACGCCGATTTCACGCCGATCACGCCGCCGCCGCCGATCAAAATCCCACCGGACGCCGCCGCCGATGATTTTGCCATCGGCGCACACCTCTATATCCAATAAAGCAAAGAAAAAGAGTTTAATACTTGTTCATAATGTTATTTTGTTCCTATAAATACATATTTGGATTTTGCATAACTTGACACTCATTTAGATCTCCATTCTTTTTGCGGCGAAGCCCACAGCCAAGCATAATTTTTGTGTTGAACTTGGCTCTCCTTTTTACATTTATGTTTTTGTTGGGATATCATTACTTTTTGTAAAGAAAACTAGGCAGGTATTGAGATTTAATGTTTTTTCTTGCGTTTCCGTGTTGCTCGGGAGCGCTTTTATGTAGATCTACTTCTGTTCTGTGTATAATTATGTGGTGCCGCGAGCCGCCGACGACACACCGTTGGCCGGTTGTTTAGCATGTATTACAAGTTTTGTATGGGGACACCACTTATTTTTCGACTTTACTTTATTTTTATATTTCTGTTATATAGCAAATATAATAATACATATATTGGGATAGTTTCAAATATCTGCTTGTAACGGTTCCAAGGCTACAATTTAAAAAAAAATTGTATGGGGACCACCCCTTTGTAAACTTTTTTTAAATTTTTGGATTTTTTACTACGCTTACACACAATTACCGAGCTGGATTCCAAATTTCATCCTTCTAGGTCATCTGGAAGTAGGTTAGGTTTAGCTACTATGTGTCAGTCAATACTAAAATTTACGACATTTTGACCTTCATATCTTTATAACCGTTTGAGCTAGCTTCATGAAATTTGGGCTTCTAGATGTCCTTATGAGTATAATTAAACACACGTAGTTTTATGTGTTTACGTTAAAGAGGTTTTGAGTTGTAGAAGGGTCAAAAGTGGTTCGTGTAATATTACACTCGGCGCTGGCTAGTCAGTTCCTTTCCTTGAACTTGGCTTGACACGCTGTCGCGTGTCTAGATCTGTGAAAATTTCAACTCTCTAGCTATCACGGTTCTTGAGATACAGCCTAGTGACGGACAGACGGACAGCAAAGTCTTAGTAATAGGGTCCCGATTTTACCCGTTGGGTACGGAACCCTAAAAAGGAGTAGTGAAGTGGTCATCCTGTATTTTGTTTCTTGTGAATACATCGAAACTAGTTTTTATGTTGCTGGATTCGTCGATCTATGAACTCGAAAGAAAAACGGCCGTTTTTACTTTGGACGCATAGATTGACGAATCCAGCAACATAAAAACTAGTTTGATGTATTCACAAGGTACTTAAATACAAAATACAGGGTGTGGTGGCCTCCTTTTTTAAATATCTATCGTTTTTAAATAATCACAATTATTTACCAGTGGCGCTAGTGAGCACTGTAACGCCCTCTTAAAAACCTGCAAAAATGATATAGTATCAGTTAAACCATGTCGAACAAGACAGGAATGCCTGTTAACTTCACGGTGCGGGAGTAAGTATTCCATGAATGTTTTAACACGTTATAAAATTAAACGCTAATTAAGGATCTAACCTTCCACTGTAACGTTCTGCGTTTCACATACACTCAAGAGCAAAAGTTTTGGGTACAGTTTGTACTGAAATTCTATACAAAATGTACCCGAAACTTTTGCTTTTGAGTGTATATCTTGATAGTTTATAAATAAGAAGGTTTAGTTGTATTTTATATTTAATTTAGTTTTTGATAAATAGTTTTTTAATTGTATGTTTAAAATAAATAGATAACCAGAAGGTACATATTTAAATATGTACGTATTATTTAAACCCAGTTGAGTAAGCTAATAAGGGCTACTAAAGTTCCAATACTGTATGTATTACATCGTTACTTTATATTACACAAAGCTTTTTCCTCTTTTCAAATTGTGTACCTGGTGCATGCCTGTTCCACTAAACTCACTACCCGGAACACTATTAAACAACTCCACGAGGCATAAAAAACGTGTAGAAATAACGCCGCCGCCTCTTGATGGACAGAACATAATTTATACTCGAGCCTTTTGTGAAATTGCTATAGTATTTTATTTAATAGTTAAATCATTGATATGATTTACATAGTTTGTTAGAATTAAAAAAAAACAAATCCTACCTATCTAATACTAGTGACTCTGAGCTATAGAACTAGCAGTAATAAAACCTTTTTTTTGGAAAGTGACTCGACAAAAAAAACCTAATCAACAACCTGCTCACAAAATTTCACGAAAATCGGTTGAGAAATGTGACCTGTAAAGTATTTATTATATTTGTACATTTTCACTTGTCAGTTTAGTTCGCCTATTTGTGGATTCTACTTTAGAGAACATCGGGAAAGCGGGACATCGGACATACTAAAGATTTTCGGGCCATGCTGAAGCATAGAACTTCGTTCGCTTCGCTCCCTCGTTCGATAAGGTCAGTGTGGCCAATTCCGTCTGAGGGGTATTTCCGTCCGACGGCGTTTGCAGCACGCACTTGCTGACTCGATCGATATAGCAGCGACTGTATTTGCTAATGCTACCAACAGTCACAAACACTTGGCGCTCTGTAGGCAGCACATGGAATAAAATGGCTTTGAAGAGGTTCTATGTTATGTTTATTATAATGTTCGTTATGCAATATGCATGCTTATTGGTGTTTTGATCCATTTTTCATTATCGTTAGTTGATGTAATGTAAAACTATAGGTTGTTAAAAATTTGTAGTTCCTCTATTCTCAAGTGGGAAAAGCCGTCCGTTATGAATCGGTCAAAACCGTCACATGCCGGAATGTCCCCATTTCATATATTGCCAACCTTTTTAGGGTTCCGTACCTCAAAAGGAAAAAACGGAATCCTTATAGTATCACTCGTGAGTCTGAGTCTGCCTGTCCGTCTGTCACAGCCGATTTGCTCCTAAAACTATTGGACCGATTGAGTTGAAATTTGGTACACATATGTAAATTAGTGGACGCGTAAAGTAAATTAATTAATTCTGAACAAGGGGCCGCTTTTGGGGAATAAATTGGAAAATTAAAAAAAAAAAAGTTTCGCAAACTTTATTGTGTGACATATCAAATGAAAGCATCTCAGATATTTTCTTTTATAATTTTAGCAAAAACAGATTTGAAGTAATTGAGGAAAAAAGACGAAAATTGATCATTCCCCCCACCCCCTTATCTCCAAAACAACTAGGCTTAAAATTCTAAAAAAAATATGGAAAATAGTTCCTTGCCTAAAGATTACAGGAAAACCTATAAGAAGTTTAGAGTATTCAAAGTAATGGGAGTATTCTCTATATTTTTGTGTATTATATACGGAAACCTCACCACGCGAGTTGAACTCGCACTTGTCCGGTTTTTTTAAATTGACTTATATACTAGGAAACTATGTGTCGATTATATTTCCTAAAATTGCAGAAGTGATCGAGAACTAACAACCGAAATTCTGTATTTTTATTCTAGAATTTTAAGCTAGACGATCTGTAAAGGCAAAATAGCACCATGTATTGATGTAATTACACGTCGTTATGGTAATTAAAAAGTAGACGTTGGTTTTAAACTTCAAAGAAAGCTTTATTACTACTGATTTTCAAAATAGGACAGAATTTGAAAAGTCATAACTGTATGCAAACGGTATGGAAAAAAAAAAACGTGTTCTTAATTATCAGGCCACGACTGTATGTGAAGCAATGTTGCAAATATATTTTAATTCCATATTCATTTTGTATAAATACTTACTGTTGAACGATTTTTTGGATCGTAAAAACCTATTTGTTTAATGTATTGGGATGCAGCAATACGTAGAGTAAGATGCGTTATTACCTTTCACTCCAATGTACTTATTACGCCATCTCATCAATGAGTAAATGCCCTTCGCAAACACAAAAAGAGTCTAATTTAGGTACTTAGGTATCACCTGCTACCGAAGTAATTTTAGGGCATTTCTAGAAAAAAATGTAAGGTCAATGAGGGCAATAAATTCTATTTTTTGTAAGTTAAATGTGGTTGGTCATAAGTCATAACTATGTTAATTTACACTTTTTAATATACTAGGAGCTTATATTATAGGTTAAGCATGTAGGTAGTTAACTTATTTAAATATTTTTTTAAACATGTATACGGATTTTTCTCGGGTTTGGGGCTTTTTCGTCTAGCAGTTACTTTTCTTGTACCGGGACGTATTACAAATATATACCTACGTCAAGTGAGTCAACGTGTTGCTACATGGATGTAAACCATCACATTATTGTACAAAGTATAATTAAAAAAAATATAATTAAAAACATGAAATGTTAATAATATAATTAAAAAATATGGACCTTCAAAGCTTAGAAATAAATGCATTTTTTTAATTGTCCAAGAGTAAATTTAAAGCTACCAATAGAATCGTTAAGTTTTTATAGAAACAAAATTGTATGACAACAATGAATCTAAACGCAGTATTTCGGGACCAAACCAAAACAGCAATTTACTTGATTTTCCGTACAACGATTAGTACAAGTAGCGGATTGTGACATTTGTGACGTCATACTTTTATGTCATACGTTTTGGGCTGCCGCCAGCGAGGTCAATCATTGTCTATTTTTTTTGGGTATTTATGTTCTTTAAATTCTAGTTGCTCGCATACAAACATTTGTTACTCTCCAAAAACTGGTTCAAATGGAATCGTAAAAATATCATAGTCTACACCCCTAACGGTACTTTAAATCGAAAGTAAACCTTAGCTAATTCAATGTAAAGTTTATTTATAATTTTATGGCCAAATACATTTTTTGGGGCTATACCGTCCTATTTTGAAAATAAGTAGTATAATAAGAGCATAAATCGGTGAGGTTGTAGCTTTGTAAATGTGTAACTTTGTATGTAGACAGGGGTACAGATTGAATCAACTTAAAATTCTAGAATAAAAATACAGAATTTCGGTTCTTAGATCTCGATCACCTCTGCAATTTTAGCCGAGGCAAAATACGGTTTCGAAAAACATTAATTTATAATAGCGTTTTTTTTGTTTATTTCATTTTAAAACATTATTCTAAGATGCTTTATTCAAGAATCCACCAAACTTTCCACCCGGAAGTAATTATATAGATTTAAATTAAACATTCATTGTCTTTTTTATTTTATTTATGTTGAATATTGTAAAGCAAATGTAAATGAACCTAAATAAAGATAAAAAAAAAAATATCCGGACTTTTTAGGAGCTAATTAAATATTGATTTTTTTGATGTCTGATTTTTTGTTGGATTTTGCCTCTAGGTAACAATTTAATTGATAATATATCCGTTACATTAAAAAAATTAGCTATTATAAATTATTTCGAAATATGTCATTTTTTCCATACAAGTTGTCAGTTCATTGCCTGGACTATTTTAGGAAATATACTAGTTTCTTACTGTACAAGTCAATTTAAAAATATGAAATGGAGACATTCCGGCATGTGGCGGGTTTGACTGATTCATACCGGACGGTTTTTCCCACAGAATCAAGGAAATACAAATTTCTAACAACCTACAGTTTCACATCAACTTACGATAACGTAAAATAGATCAAACCACCAATAAGCATGCATAACGAACAATATAAAAAACATACTTACTGAACCGTAATCCGCGTTTTCAGATCGCAATTTCAGAAATCGCATATCGAGTTCGGAGCGCAACTAAACTTTCAAAGCTGTTTTATTCCATGTGCTGCCTACAGAGCGCCATCTGTTTGACTGCTGGGCTGTTATTGGCTACACGCTCATGCGCCTCACCCCACGCGTCACGCCTAACGAAACTAGACCTCTACCTACGCTTAGTTATTACGAATCGCGGCGTCAAGATATATTTGTGGGTGAGTGTTGAGGTGAGCTTAAGTAACTAGAATAGAATTAAGTTCTTCTGTACGCTACTAACAAATATGGACAAGTGTCCGAATTAAATGATTATTATTATTATTTTAAAAAGTTACAGAATAGGGGGGCTGGTAGCAAATGCAGTCGCTGCTTTATCGATCGAGTCGGCCATTGTGTATTGTGCTTTGAATTGCCGCAAACGTCGTCGTACGGAAATACCCCACACTGACCTTACATATTTAGTAGGTACAAATGTCAATTAAATCAAACTTAAATTTTCTTCTTTTGTAAGGTACCAATTTTTTTGTCATTTCTAATATTAGGTATGATTTCTGATTCTTTAGAAATAAGTTCCAAGAACCTTAATTATCAAAAATAGTATCTAATAAGATAAAAAAAATATTAAATATAGTTTGGTAATAAAATAGGAAAATTAGAGTGCTTTAATCGACGTACCTTACCTACTTAATCGGTACATTCTAGAAATGCTCAAATAAAGGAACTTGTAAACTACCAATAATCGCAGTAGCGTTTTACTAGCTTGTCGAACGAAACTACTAAAAACATGTAGGCACATGAATGCTAATGTGCAGTTTGAAAGCAGTTCTTTTACAGTTGACGTAACTGCAAACCGACTGCGCAGTCCGCTCGCAGTCGGCGTGCAGTTATGACGACTGCAATATACTTACATCAGTTATTAATTACAAATCTACATTACCTAACTAACTCATAAGCGGCTGAGCACTTTAGTACTGTCGCTTAATGTTGAAACTGCCGCCGTGGCAGTTTGCCGCGCGTTATTGCAAAACGAGTGAGAGCTACAAGACATAATTGTAGCGTTTCAACCATCCCAATTTCTGTATTTTATTATTTCTGTTATTTGCTATATAACAGAAATAAAAAAATAAAGTTAAGTCAAAAAAATAAGTGGTGTCCCTATTCAAAAAACTTGTAATACGCGCTAAACAACCGGCCAACAACGGTGTGTCGTCGGCGGCGCGCGGCACCACATAATTATACACAGAACAGAAGTAAATCTACATAAAAGCGCTCCCGAGCAACACGGAAACGCAAGAAAAACCATTAATATCTGCCTAGTTTTCTTTACAAAAAGTAATGATATCCCACCAAAAACATAAATGTAAAAAAGGAGAGCCAAGTTCAATACAAAAATTATGCTTGGCTGTGGGCTTCGCCGCAAAAAGAATGGAGATCTAAATGAGTGCCAAGTTATGCAAAATCCAAATATGTATTTATAGGAACAAAATAACATTATGAACAAGTATTAAACTCTATTTTCTTTGCTTTATTGGATACCTATAACAATTGCTGTTATTTAAAAATGTGAGATCTTAAAGTAGGTTAGATTTGACTTGGCCTTGTCCGATAACCATTCAGCCACTAGAAAAAATAAAAAAAATATAAATCAGCTGTTTAGCCTGTTGATGAACACAGACGCCATGTTAACATTAAAATTAAAAAAAAAATACTTCCCGGCCTAAGCCTTCAATTTTGTATGAAATTCCTTTACAGTTCTCTCGAGTTGTTCCGCCCGAAACGTGATACTTTGAAGCCTGTTATAACGCACGTAAGGACGACATTTCATTGCATGTTTGAGAATGTATTAACTAGCTTTCTGACGCCCGGCGTTCTCTATGAAATTCAATCATTTTCAATTAGGAAGGACAGCTACCTAACTACAGACTTGCATTTGTTTTTTTTCGTTGGATTTAAAACAAAGACTTTATTCAAAGTTTTTAATATCTGGCCGACGCTGCAAGCTTAGTAGTACCTAGTTACTGCCTATAACTTTGCCGAAAACTACAAACTGAGCCGTCTACCAAGCAACCCCTTCCTACCAGTGCAACCTATTGATATGTGCATATGGGCACTTATTTAAATAAAAAACTGGACAAGTGCGAGTTCAACTCGCGTGGTGAGGGTTCCGTATATAATCTAAATTCCATAAGTTATTGAATACTCAAACTGCTTAGAGGTTTTCCTGTAATCTTTAGGCAAGGAACTATTTTCGATATTTTTTTCAGAATTTTAATCCTAGTAGTTTCGGAGATAAGGGGGGGGGGTCAATTTTCGTCTTATTTCCTAAATTACCTACTTCAAATCTGTTTGTGCTAAAATGATAAAAAAATATTTCTGCTCAACCATTTCAACTCAATCGGTCCAGTAGTTTCGGAGCAAATCGGCTGTGACAGACGGACAGACAGACAACCGAGTGATCCTATATAAGGGTTCCGTTTATTCCTTTTGAGGTATCGGAACCCTAAAAAGGGAAGTTTCACAAAAATAACATAGATAAAAACATAACATTTTCCTTTTAAAACAATGTATTAATCTATAAAAAGGTCGACTACAAAAAGTAAAAAAAATTACACGTGTTTTGTAAATACGCGGGAAATACATTTAACAATAATAGTTTTATTACGGCTTCTCAAAATAATGACAGACGTCTACCTGCAAACATTAAATTACACGAATTCTCTCGTTTGCTCTGGGTACTCCTTATGCATAACAAAGAATAGGTACAGTCAGCCGTAGAGAAATGTGACTCAGGCATAAAGTATATATACGCAAAGGGGTTATCTGCAGCTGCCTGTACCTTCCTGTTGTAATATTAATGGGCTAAGTGTATGCGCCTAACTAATGAACCGAATGAGAAATGAGCTACAGCTACTACTCCTAAACTCATAGATCAATAAAAATAAAAAATAAACGGAAAAATATTTATAGGGATTTTACTACACAGCTGTAGAAACACTCAAATTACATTTCGCTAAACAAGCACATCGCATGAACAGGTAATATAAAAAACCGTTGATAATGTTAGTTACACAAAATGAGCACAGGAAAGCGGATGTACGGTTAAATAACAATTATTGTAAAGCCGAGGTGAAGGCTAGGCGAGTCGGGGAGGGCTGGTGGCCCGGGCCGTGACCCCTGCGCCTGCGCGGGCCGGCGCGGTGCGCAGCCAACCCCGTCGGAGACTTTCTCAAAAGAAGCGGACAGACAAATGCCGTCGCGCCCCTAACTGGCCTAACTGCAGGCGCAAACAATCGCCACCCTTCCTTGTCCCCGGCGCTAGCGGCCGGCTGCACCCACCTTGCTTTTACTGAATCTTCGCTAAATTTAATACACAATTTGTGCGAAAGAAACATCAAAAATAAAAAGATACAAACATAATGATCATGGCATGACTCAGTAAAATGAAGAAAAAAAACGTTCGTCTTCCGCAGCATCATAAAAAAATACTGTAAAAAACTCAATAGACTAGAAATAAACAACAGTTTAGCATTGCGAAGCGTATCTAAAAGTGAATTTTGGGCGGCTCGACGACGCCGCACCGGCAGGTAGCACGGCGTTACCTCCGGCGGCGTACCTGCCGTGCACTGGGTCCTCGTCCCTTGCTGGACTCGCCGAGCCGCCAGAACCCGCGTACTCTTCTTGCTCCATTTTTCACGACGAATATCGCAACTTCCATGGATGAGTGTGGATCTAGTCATGATGTGGAAAAACATGCACTAAACCTCCACTCATCGAAAGAAATTGACTTCTTCGATGACTCTCGTGGTGTCGCAGCCGCCGCCGACGCACTGCACGCACTTTTCGTTTGCGAAGTCACGTAGTAATCACCAAACCGAATCGCAACGAGCGCAAGCACGTTGCCTTTAAATTTAACGAGACTTGTGACCGGCCCGCTCCTGGCAACTGGCTACGACCGCACGCTCCGATGGCTTGACACGAAATAAACGGACGAGATTTGAAATCTGAGAATCTAGACGCTGCGCGTCCGCCGTGAGTGGGGAAGCGGCGCCTGGCGGCAACCAATGGCAGGCGAGCGCGCGCAAACTACGACGAGGAAGGAGAGCTCTCCTTCGCTCCGCCACCCCGCCGCCCCGCGCCCCGGCCCGCCAGCGCGGCACCCGGGCCCTACCAACTGCCGCCCGATATTATCTTTTCTATAAGAACATTATTTTCTTCCTTCGATATTCGCCCGCTCATTTATTAACGGACGGCGGATATGAAATGAACATGGCCCTAATACTGTTGCTTCAAATATGTACCTCCCTTGATTAACCAGCTACCTCTAACAATATCGTTACGTACCTACACCTACTTATTTCGCTTCTGAATCAAAGTCCTACCATACATAGGTACACACTCTTTAAACGGCAAAATCAGTTTAAAATATATCGTGCTACTTGAATGAGTGAAACTTCAAGTAAATTAATTAAGAATATCTTTATTAAGAAATATTGTTTGATACACGATGCTGCTTACAGTTTGGTACAAACTTAAAACAACAACCAGTTCAGATTGACACAAGTTCAAGGCATCGATCTTGATTGAAGACAGCCGTTCGTAGAATACCAGAATGAATGCATTCAATCGCAGACCGCAGCCGGTTTGTAGCACCTGTAAAATGATTACCTATAACCTATAAGCATCCTACATCCTACTAATATAATATTATAAATACGAAAGTTTGGATGTTTAGATGTTTGTTACTCAATCACGCTTAAACGGCTCAACCGATTTGGATGAAATTTTGCACGAAGATAGTTTATAGCCTGGATTAAAATATATGATAGTTTTTATCCCGGGTTCATGCAGACGAAGTCGCGGGCGGAAACTAGTTCACCATAAATAATTAACAGGCTTAACGTTATTTTTTAAAAAATAAACATTTGCCAATATTTCGTTAGATTTAAATGTGTAGAGAATCGCATCTGAGGTTAAGTTAGCGTCGAAAAAAAAAACAATTTTTTAACCGACTTCAAAAAGGAGGTTAAAGGAGTGTTCCACTGTATTTTTTATGTATGTTCGCCGCCGATTTCTCCGTCAATTGTGGACCGATTTAAAAAAATATATATATTCGAAAATGTGTACTCCACAGATGGTCCCATTGTAACCAAATCAGGATCTGATGATGGGATCCCAGGGAAATCCAGGGCAACCCTCAAATTTTAAAGGCACATATTACGTGGTTCATGTATTTTCTAAAGCTATTCAGGTATTTGCTTCATGGTAGTCATCACTTCATGTTGGTGGGCTGATGATGGAAGGTATAACTCCTCAACGGTTAGGAGTTAGAGGATATTTTTTGAAATTTTATGGGTAAGTATTATAGACCTTTAATAGTATTCTTTCAAGTTATTCAGGTGAGCACAAATCAGGATCTGTTGATGGAATCCCAGGGAAATCGCTGGCAACCCTCAAATTTTATAGGCACGCGTCTAGTGATTTCGGTATTTTCTATTATAAGTCGTATTTACCCTCGGAAATCGCAATTTTAGTGAAGTGGAACTGATGATGAAGACCACAGATGACTTATATGGAACTCCTCAAGGATGTAAAGTACTTACGTCAAAGATTCTGACATGATTCCGTTCAATTAGCAAGTAATGAAGTGTCAATTCTGAGATCCAAGACGAATTAACGGAACTCCTCAAATATTATCAGCCCACATAGGTATAGCGACTTGGATTTTTTTCTGTAATAAATAATCAACGCATTTGCCCTCGAAAAGCAGTTCATATAGTAAATAGGAAAACAAATGATTTTTTGTGTACCTATGTAGCTTTGGCGAAGAAGGTACTGAATTGAAGTCGGTTTAAACTTTGTTTTTAAAGTCAATTATTAAAACGACCAATATAAAGTGAGAGTAAAAAATGTGATATTCAATTACCCTCTTCCCTCTTGTATTGGATTCTCGGATTAGTAATTGATTGTTCTATGCTTTTCTATTATCACAATATGAATCTCATTTGTAGTATATAAAAGTCGAAAAATACATCCTATATATATTAATACGTAAAGCAAGTACGCAAGTTACCTTTAAGTAAAAAGTATGATTAAACTACCCCCTTCCTTTTTTATTGGCAAGAGGGGTTTATTTAATATTAAATGCATTCCTTTTAAGCTTTTAACACCCTAAAATAGAACTCATTAGCAGTATAAAACATTTTCTTTTGTATGTATCGTAGTAGTATTGTGTTTTAGCCGTATGAATATAAGTATGTAGTATTTGTGCTTAAGTAGGTGATGATTAATGAATTAGTGATTCGTGATCGTTACCACACTATTCATTGCTAACTAAGTATCGTCAAAACACTATAGTACAGTCAGCAGCAGAAGTAGCTAAGCGGGCCTAGTGCTCAAATTGATCTGCACACGGACTCTAATGTCAAGAGAATAAGGTTCTGTGCAGATCATTCTGAGCATGTTAAAGTGCTTAGCTACTTCTGCTGCTGACTGTACCTATATCACTAACATATTGCAATGTTCAGTTTTTAGTAGGTAATCCAGCGGCTGGGCCATGTAGGTGAATCAAACATCAAACACTAGTTCCAGACAAACACTAATTTATTCACAATTCATAGGTGTGTATCAAAATTATAGATATACAATCAAGACCACCCACAATTTGTATGTCTTAATCATCATATATCTCTTCTATATTCTGGTCTTGATATATTTATCTCGGCTATTACAGATCTAACAACTGAATGACCAAACGAAAATACAGTAACAATTCATAGTTTTTAGAGTTTTTCCTTAATTTGTAACCTGTAGAAACGGGAAGTAGCCCATGTTATTGGTTCCCTAGCGAATGTATTTATTATGCGGATGCGAATGTGCAATGGCAGCTCCTCTGAAGGGCACGGTTGTTGGACTCTCATGCTGAGCGATCCTTTTTTGAAGCAACACTATATGTATAGATTCCTTTTCTAGATTTAAGTCTTATGACTTTAATCTACTTAGATGACCTATGACTCAGATGTTTATTCCTGTTGTTGTTCCAAAATAAATGTATTCTAGTCTATATGGATAGAGCAATAATTGTGATGAGGAGGTATGATCACTGATTGATTACATTAGTGTAGTGTGAGCGTGTTCTGCTGTTAAGTAGGTAAATGAAAATGTAGTAGAGCGCGAAATTGAAAGAAAGTAGGTGGTGGAGCCCCGGGACAAAATATCGCCACGGTCCATCCCGAAGATCCATTCTACATACTGATGACAGAATTCTTGAAATCCGATGACTAATTTCGGGATGGTCACTTATATACAAACTTACTTCTCTATAATATCAGCATACAAGCTGCCAGCGCTGCTCCGCCCATTTATTGTAAAAAACGCCGACGAAGACGCGCGGATGATATGAACGCTTATGTCCATATCTTCGAAATGTACAGCCAACGTCAAAGATATGTTTACACTTTTGCACCTTATAAATTCCATTGCAATAATGCGAAAAATGTATATAATTTGACGCGGACTGTACTTTTGAAATTATATGAGTAATTCCAGATCTTACCTGTAAAGATACAAACTTACAAACAGACATAGTTACTAACCAAGTGATAAGGGACAAGCCATACCTCTTTATAATATTAGTATAGAATTATAGACTTAGTGAAACTACTTTTTGATCTGCAATTGTTTTATAGTATTTTATGCAACAGTTGTATAAGAGAGGTCAAAAAAGGCGAGTGGCGTGGGTTACGATGTGAGCCGAAGGCGAACATTGTAAAGAAAGACGCCACGAGCGTTTTTTGACGTAGTTATACAACGTTGCATACAATACTTTTTCTACGACTAGCTACTATGGAATAAAATGCAAGATTAAACAAAGAATAAACTTTTCTTAAACTTTGTCGTATAGGTGCCGAGATTTAGTAGGCAACAAATTTTCGGTCACTGCTTGTGGGCTGCCGGTGTATTTCTTCTGGTTTTGAAGCAATATTTTCATCTTCATCCATTTTTATTACTTTTGAGTAACACAAACTATTTTATAGCAACCACAAAGGCCGCAAAGTCAAACAACAATTTATAAAATAACCGGGAATTCGGGAAACATGAAAATGAGACAAATGGATGTCTATAGTTAACTTTGTTTTTAATTGATGTCAACTTGCCAGTACTGCCATATTAAGAATAAGATTTTTCCTAAGTTGGCAGCAATGCCTATAGTTAAAAAAATTCTAAAAAGTAAAAACATTCAGTGGTTTGTTAAGTTGGTAGTACCTAATGTATAGGTTTAGAAGCGTATGGCTGCTAAGCGTATCGTTTTGGCGACATAACAGCACGGCTGTGCCGTACTGTTATGGGGAATAGAGTATAGACTTTTCTGCAAACTTATTTTGTATGTCTTTATATTAGTGTTCGTGACTATGTAAATGACAGATAAAAGTACAGGAGTAGAAAAAAAGTTAAAAAGGGCTCTTGCATGTAGATAGCAGTGAAGTCTTCGTACAGGCATTCCATGCCAGTGTAAAGTAAAATACGGTTGCAAAACTCATTAGTTACTTAGCTAAGAAATTTGATAATTCTTTCTACCCATAATCTAAGACTAAAATTAAGTATACACAATTATCAGAATTATTTGTTTATTTATTTAATAATTGATATAATAGGCTTACAGTAAAACCAAAGCGCCTACAATGTTAGGACTTAAAAATAAATAGGTACATGACAGTTATTTATATACATTATACAAACAAATAAAAAAGTAGCGCTAACTAAATATAGTATTCAAAGCACTTATTTTAGTAAGCAGGCTCTGCCGTCTACAAACCGTGCCGTGGCGTCTGTAAACACAACACGAATGCCTTCCAAAGCCACACTGGATTGTTGATTTGCCCCATAAGTAAAAGTCTATAGTGGACTGCGGGGTGCAATTTACCGCCACACGGGAATTTCTAATATTTCTGTACTTTGTAGCAGCATACCGAGGGCTGCCACGAAATACGCCGGTACCGATCAATTTGTCGTCCGTATGGCTGTCAAAATTCTTTTTCTCAGGAAAGAGTGGAGATATAAAGTTGAAAGTAACATAAAATACTCAGGTACCTATGCAATCGCTTGAAGATATGAAAAAAACCGGACAAGTGCGAGTTCAACTCGCGTGGTGAGGGTTCCGTAAAATATTGATAATTTTCCCGTTACTTTGAATACTCAAACTTCTTATAGATTTTCCTGTAATCTTTAGGCAAGGAACTATTTTCCATATATTTTTCAGAATTTTAAGCCTAGTAGTTTCGGAGATAAGAGGGGGAAAGGTCATTTTTCGTTTTTTTTTCCCTAAATTACTTCAAATCTGTTTTTGCTAAAATTATAAAAAATATATATCTGAGATGCTAACAACAACCCCTTTCATTTGATATGTTACACAATACAGTTTACGAAACTTTTTTTTTTAATTTTCCAGTTTACCCCCCAAAAGTAGTTTTGGAGCAAATCGGCTGTGACAGACGGACAGACAGACGCACGAGTGATCCTATAAGGGTTCCGTTTTTCCTTTTAAGGTACGAAACCCTAAAAATCAAACTATCAAGTCAGCGGAATCAAATACGGCGGTTTATTGCGTACATTTTGACACTCGCAAAGGAATCAAAACCTATAGAGAGTTTCCCGTTGACCCAGAATCTTGAAATAAGGCACGAAGCTAATGTATTTCTTATAGCAAATTAAATACAGGAATAAATCGGTTAGATCACCAAAAAAAAAATATTTTGATAACAAACTTGTTTGCAGCGAATGTATGGGGACTTGGGGACAGAACATTTCCATCTGTCCCTTAATTATGGAGGTAGGGAACATCTTCAAAATCCGGTTCATGCGATGGACGAACTATTTATATAAATCCATAATATGAACCAAACCCTCGGCCTGGTGGTCGGTGACCGGTTACTATGAACTAAGTTTTCAGAGATCGCGTCAATGTTGTAATCGATACGGCTTATTAAAATCTCGACGACTTTATATACGATTGTACGTTCAAATATTATTTTATCAGTCGCCTAGCCAGTGGCGTCTCTAAATCTATTTTCAAGTATAGGCCGATTGTTTCCGATCGTCAAGTTTCTATGAGAAGTTTGAACGGTCCGGCCGGCCTGGGGTGAATGCAACACGCCCTTTAGAGTGGATACACACGTGGATTTGACATCGACGCCTGCAATAAGTCGCCGTGTGTAACCGTAACCGCTTTTAATCTTACAACTTAAAAGTGATTTGAAAGTAGCGTTAATTCTTAGTTTAAAACAAGTAAAATCAAAAGAAAAGGAAAAATCCAACTGCTTTTTTACAAATATTATATCTATGTCACTCCTACGGTTAAGGGGAATCCAACGACACCTCGTATGTCGAAATCCGTCAAACGGTTTGGGCTGCCAAAGAATCAGACATACGCTCGGAAAAACATAACCCTGCGGCAGTCGGGTAATCATAGTAGTAATCGTTTATTTGCAACCTTATGTAAGTACTTATTTCTAAGATACAAAGGACCCAGGAAGGGCGTAGCAACGTGGTTCTTTTAAATTGCATTAAAGCTAGAAATCAGTAAGTTTGGTACGCGGTCAGGGGTCGTTGTTGGCCGTGATGAGGGTGCAGCCGAGGTCGGTGAGCTGCATGGGCTCGGCGCCGCCGTCTTGCAGCCGCTGCGCGCACACGGCCAGCTTCTCGCTGACGCGGCACTTCTGCCGGTTGGTCAGGTGCCCCGCGCACACCACCGCGGCGGACGCTTGCTCCAGCAGCTGGGAGGCCGAGTACGCTTCCATCAGGAAACTGAAAAACATGACACATTTTGTACAGTCAGCATCAAAAGTAGCTACGCAAATGAAGACGTCAGAAGTCTTTATTAAAAGGGAATAAGAACTTTTGACGTCTTCAATTACGTCGTTACTTTTGATGCTGACTGTACTACCGACTACCAAACGGTTCACAGTATTGAGTTTTCAATTATTCTAAAATCGAACCAGACAAAACCAATGAAACTCTATTTGAACATTCATGATTTACATTCGTTTGAACCATTCTGTAATTTCACTGTTTTCGAGTTAAATAGCTGGTGAAGAGATGGCTGGAAACCTCTATGTACATCCGTGTACAGTGACCTCTGAATATGTACACTGTTAGTGTTGATCCGAAAGAAACGCATATTTATTTAAATATAGGTAGGCATATTTACAAACACAATATCGTGTTGCTTTCAAACATTTCGCACACTTTTAGGGTTCCGTATCTCGATAGGAAAAAACGGAATCCTTAAAGGATCACTGTTGTCCGTCCGTCCGTCTGTCTGTCAAGACACTTTTTTTCAGGAACGCGTGGAGGTATCAAGCTAAAATTTATATCAAAATACTCAGGTCTACTGTCCCTTGGAACTGTGAAAAAATCAAACTTCTAAGCCAAAGTAATCAAAAGATACAGCCGTTTATGCCGCAAATTTTCGAAACTCGCAAGGGAATCAAAACCTACAGGGTACTTCCCGTGAACTCAGAATCTTGAAATTTGGTACGAAGCAACGTCTTATAGCACAGATAAAGGAAAAATTGCGAAAACCGTATTTTTTTAGTTACATCATATAATAAAAATATTTTTAATAATTTACTTATATACCTACAGGTTTGTCCGGAACCCTCGGTGCGCGAGTCCGGCTTGCACTTGGCCGGGATTTTGTACGTAAAATAGACTTAATTTCGCATTTCGACTTAATTTGATGATGATTGAAAAGTTAGCTAATCAGTTAATCACATATGTATACTTACTTTTCCACAAACTGCTCCAGTTCTCCATAGTTCTTGATCGCCAGGTACTCATTAACCAGTTTCTCGGGCACTAATCCTGTCACCTGCGGGCGAAATTACTCATTAAATAAACACCATGCCTGGGCATTTCCTAATAGATTATTACTGGGTATTTCTCTCTGTTATCGTACCCAGCTATTAGGCCATAAAATGTTTACTATTTATAATCAAAGTACCTGCTATTTGGGACTGCAGCCTCGTAAACATTATCTGCTTAAATTCTACAATGGTTTTAAAACTCGCTAACTCTCTTCGCTATAATAATAACACGTTTTAAAGTTTATTGTCATCGCAAGAAACTTGACACATTCCCTGTCCCATAGTAGTTGACTATCTCTTATTTTGTTGTTGTGAAGGTCTATTTTAGCTAATCATGACCCCGCATTGGGGGCACTCGGACTGGGAACGTGTTAAACTATAATAAACTATAATTGGTATTGGATTCAGTTCCAGTATCAAAACAACGTACATGGGTTAATTGCCACAGAAGAGCGCAAATATACATAACAACATTTCCATGGTTAAATTCTGCCGATTCCATTATGAAACTGCAACAATAGAAAGTGATCAACTTAACCTAATGACTCGCTTAAGACTTCGTGTGCATTCTGAGGCTACTAAGAACCTAATGGTAATAATATGATGACTCATGATCATTAAAGGTGCATCACACAATGAGACACTTTAAAACTATTTACACCATTATTTAATAAGTAAATAACTTTCGTATATGGTATTTTTTACTATTTTTACTTAGTCAATTGTACTACTATATGTACCAATATACCTACAACTAGGAATTTTCTGACAACATGAATGAACAAGTGAAATCAAAAGAATTTTCGAAAAACCCGACTGCTTTTTGACAAATATTATAGCCTATGTCACTCCCACGATTAAGATCAATCCAAAGACACCTCATACATCAAAATCCATCAAGCCGTTTAGGCTACAGGATGCCACAAAGTAACAGACATACATACATACATACTTACACTCGAAAAACATTACTTTCCTCCTTTGGCAGTCGGGTAAAAAACTAGTGAAATTAAAAGAAAACCCGACTGTTATATTGACAAATATTATCACTCCACACCTAAGAGGAATCTAGCGACACCCCTAAGAGGAATCTAGCGACACCTCACATGTAAAAATCTATCAAGCCTTTTATCGTGCAGAGAGTGCCAGGGAAATATGTACAGTTGAATAAAACTATTATTTAGCACTTTTGGACTTTATTCGAATGGCATTAAGGTCCAAAAGTGCTAACCATTCAATTTCCTCGACCGTACATACACTCGAAAAACATAACCCTCCTCCTGTCGCAACCAGGTAAAAATAGGCCAAGTACTAATAGTAAATGGCAAAAACTAGAAAGGTAACTGAAAATGTGCTAAGATTGGCACTAAAATGTCAATATGCTAACCAATTATATTGCGCATATACGTCCAATAAGCTACCTCCAGGAATTTTAATCTGTTCAATGTTCTCTATTATACGTATAATATTCGATCTATCTTTGGCTTTTCCATACTGATGATACGAAAACCTACTCTATCTGTGGTCCCAATAAACATATGCAAGTATGTAAAGTCACGGACTTTAATCGTTGACCCATTTAGAGCTCACATTTTACTGGATATTCATAGCTTAACTATTAAAAACCAAAATTAGTTGACACCTAAATGGCTCAACGATTAAAGTCCGTGACTGTACCTCTACATGAAATGGAACACAACAACAAAAGAAATATTACAAGTACAGGTAACAAGAATATGTACAAAGGCGAGCTTATCCCTAACGAAAGTGGATTTCGAAAAGTATTCACAATCAAAACTGTAGTCGGCTACCGACTAGCCGGGGTAGAACTATCTCTAGCCTTAAATACCTATAAACAAGCAATATTTGAATAAAGTTCTCCATTTCAGGTAGGGTATATTTTTTTCGTATGTCTGTGGCGGTTGTCGTTCTTCTCTTCTTGTTCCTTCTTCTCTACAAGTCGCATTTCTCAATCGATTCTCGTGAAATTATGTGAGCAGTTTCAATAATATTATAGTTATTTTTGAAGATAAGTAATATTTCGAAATAAATAAATTTAAAGGCAGGTTTCTAGTTCTACAGCTGCATGCCTCCTACACATGTAACGATATATAGTAGCGATTAATCTGTGCAAACCGATTTGCGCAGACGCGTGCTGTGTGATATGTGACTGCAAGAGTTCATAGAGAGCTACAGAAGCGATACTTGCCTTTGGAAAAAAAAAACACACACCTTTACACCACATACTTTTTTTTTCTCTAAACACATAACCAGGCCTAATATCGCAAGTGCGTCATCATCTTCCATCGTAGATGTCACGTTTGTTGTGTGAACTTCTGCGGAGATTGACGATCGACGCCTATATCGGAGGCATGTGGACACACTAGGAACGTTCGATTTATCTGTACAGTCTGAAATCGCTACGATATATCGTTAATGTGTAACAGGCATTACAGAGACAATAGTATATTTACATATATACTTACACGCCTGTGTTCCCAGAAGAGGGAGGCAGAGACAGTTCCACCAACATGTGCTGTCAGGTTGCTAGCGTAACGCCCGCAACACGCTACAACCCTATCCCTTAGTCAGAGTTGTGACTTATTTGAAATACTTGTATTTAAAATGCAAATATAAAATACGTATTTTATATTTTGTAATTAAACACTTTTTTCTAAGTATTTTGTATTTTATTTGAAATACTTTTCGAAATGTATTTTATAGATTAGATTAGATTAGATTATTTATTTCATGATAAAAAATACATTACAAATTTGTATACATGTCAAAAAAATAAGATTCTTTATCACGATCGTCAAAATTAATTAAAAATAAATATACAATAATATGACGATGTCAATAAATGTGTACACTACACAATAATTTGAAAATAGTAAAATAAAACAAAACCACAAAGCAAAGCAAATATATCAACCATTAGGTATCGTCAATAATATTAATTCAAGTTTAAATAATTATAATAATAGTTTAACATGTCAAATATAAAATACTTTTTTACTGCTATGTTTCGAAAGTATTTATTACCACTCCAATTTTCAAGTGAATGGGTCAGTGCTTCGGCAAATGGCCACTAGTAGAGGCGCTGCAACTTTGAAAGTCTATGTGCAAAATGACAGTTAAAACAAAATCAACGTTACGAGTATTATCTGTGAAACTTGACGCTACGCTTCGCTTTTTAACGAGATTGACTTCGATTTTGTTTCTATTATTTTTTAGGGTTCCGGACCAAAAAGGTAAAAACGGAACCCTTATGGTGCGACTCCGTCCGTCTGTCTGTCTGTCACAAAGTCAAATATCTCAGGAACTACTAATGCTATCGATTTGAAATTTGGAATAGTTGTAAACAAAGCTAATCCTCGTGTATGGAATTTGAAAATTTTTAATATATACTTTTAATTTGTATAAAAAAGGGCGGATAAGAGGGGGGGCAAAAATTCAAAGTCTAGTTAGTAGGCCAAGTAGGGTAGCATATGAAAGGGCTTGAATTGTACATTCTAAAACAGTTTTTCTTTTTTTGCTACAATGGTAAAATTTTGATTTATAAAGAAAAATGTTGAAAAAAATACCAAGAGTTCTACGGTGGTACGTGAATACATTTCCCTTACTGTACATACATACCGAGTTACTTGGTCGCGCAAGTTTGTAACAAAATGCACCGATAAATGGCGCTGTAGGTACTCATGACTTAACTACACTATGCGTTGTTAAGATTTTTCCAAAATTAATGGATGGGGCAAGACGGGTGTGTTGTATGATATTTCGTACGGAACCCTCGGTGCGCGAGTCAGACTCGCACTTGACCGGTTTTTTTTATTTTACACAGACGCAACATGTCTGATGCTCTTTTTGAAGAGCTTGTAATGTTAAAATCTTTAATAAATAAAGAACATTAGTAATTCTATCTGAAAGTATTTTATTTGAATAAAGTATTTTGAAAATACCTATTTTGTATTTAGAATTTAAATGCAAAAAGCAAAAGTATTTTGTATTTTGCATTTGAAATAGTAAATCAGAAAAGTATTTGCATTTTGTATTTAAATACTTTTTTTAAAGTATTTTGTACATCTCTGCCCTTAGTCGAACAAGCAAATAAAATAAATATCTCCGTTGTATTTGCTTGATTGTAAATAGGTTTTCGAAAACGGCTCCAATGATTTCGATAACATTTACAAACGAAACATCGATTCAGCTAGGTCTCGGAGCATAGCAGAGCTCGGTCTTCCCACTCCCAGGTACAGTCAGCAGCAGAAGTAGCTAAGCGGGCCGGGTGTTCAAAATAACCTACACACGCTCTTAATTTCTTAAGAATAAAGTCGTGTGCAGGTCATTTTGAACACCCGGCCCGCTTAGCTACTTCTGCTGCTGACTGTACTGAATATAATTAACAAACGTCTTGTGTATAATTAACATACGTCGAATGTAAGTCTTCTGGCTGTAGATCAAATGTTTTTTTTTAACTCCCGACGCAAAAAGAGGGGTGTTATAAGTTTGACGTGTCTGTGTGTCTGTCAGTGGCATCGTAGCTCCGAAACGAATAGACCGATTTTAATGTGGTTTTTTGTCCGAATGCTGACGTGATCGAGACGGTTCTTAGCTACGTGTCAACAAAATCGGTTCAGCTGTTTTTGAGATATTGAACTTTGAAATGAAAATGTCGGGGGTTTTCAACTTTTTTAGGTTGTAGTTATGAATACTTATCTAAGTATACTTCTATACTTACATTATAAAGAGGATCTATGAGATTGTAGCTTAGTCAGTTTGTATGTTTTGGGTAATCTCCAGTACCGCTTAACCAAACTGGAAGTGGCCAAGCAAAATTTGTAATGAATGTAAATTAAAAAAAAGTGAGCCAAACTCAGCTTTCTTCATACAACACTTTTTACTCCTCAGGGCCTTAGAAACACGTGTTTAAGTTTATTTGGATTCCTCCCGCGGCACCGTGTTATTATGTAATACGTGTGCGTAGCCGCGCGAGCGGCCAGCAATTATGGGGGACATTATTCATACACTAAACAACTATGAATAAACGTTTAGAATTATCTGGAAAACGTGAGAAGATATTTGAATTATAATATGTGTATCTGTGCGTCAGTCTGTAGCTTCAGAGCTGCCAAATGGATGAACAGATTTGAGTGTGGTTTTCTAAATCGAAAATGTTGAGTTTTGTCGGTCGAGATGGGTTGGTTAGGGTGGGTTGCACCAAAACATCTGTAATCTTAAGTGGGTTTCGTTAAAACTCTGAAATTGACAAGTTTCTATACAATGACAGCCGTAGATTGGTCTGTAATAAGTTGCTGTAACCCGCCTAAGTAATACAACGATAACGTTTCCAGACGGCCTGGTGCAGCCCACCCTAAAGGCTAAACCACCGCCAAAATTGTACCTTGTTCGATCGTTAATGATAGCTCGATATGCTATCCTCTTCACCCGCGCGCGAAAATTTTCTAAAATCGGCAGAAAGCAAGGTTTTTGTCGAAACAGATCTCTATTTCAAAAAAGGGAGATAACCATGTTATAGAAACATCCTATCCTATCCTACACTATTAGACAAGCAATATTTGTATATAGTTTTTTAGTTACTTTTTACTGGGCATTTTCCGCAGATCGACATCCAACGTGCCTATTTTGCGTGAAAGGATTAGACCGGTTTCCTCACGATGTTTTCCTTCACCGAAAAGCTAACGGTAAATATTTCGTACATAAGTTCCGAAAAACTCATTGGTACGAGCCGGGATTCGAACCCACGACCGCCGCTTGACAGCCGCATGCCTGAACCACTAGGCTACCGTAGCTTAAAGTATATATACAGGGTGGACACAAATATGGAGGGTTAGAACTACCTTAAATCCTTAAATTAGATCGTTTTAGTTAAAGAAAAAATCTCTTATTTTTTTTAAAGAAACCAAACTGCATTCAAACATTTTCTAAAATTCGTTTGTCACACCCGGGAAACGAACCAGGTACAAATTCAAAAAATAAACACTCACTATTTTAATCTTCTTTATAAAAATAAATGAATGTTTCCTTTAACTAAAACAATCTAACTTAAGGATTTAAGGTAGTTCCCTTCCAGGACCCATATTTTTTTCCACCCTGTATACCTATATACACCGCTTTGGCGGGAATATTGATAGGCCTTACGTCAATAAACTCTAACATCTACTCGTCATATTTATGCATGTGAAAATTGACAGGTTGGTTTATGAAACTATATTTAAGGAGGTTTTAGTTTCATAGATTGAAACTACCGTTAGGGTGACAGTGATTCGGAATTATAACGTAATTCCTAATAAAATTTTATTCAGATGAAAATAACGTTTTTTTTAGGTAACTTTGAGTTAATCGTGTTTGGCATCAATTACAGAATTAGAAAAATTTACTCCTGGTCCCTATTTCACCAAATCGACAATTGTGGCCTGACAATGACAATTAAACTTACGTGGCTGCGTCGACAAGTTAAGGTGGTTGTTCGACAGTTTTTTGACCCAGCAATGTACGTGGAATTGTCAATGTCAGGTAACAATTGTCAAGATGGTGAAATAGGGCCCAGATCATGAATTAAAAACCACAGTGTATATTTATAATCACGTTCTCGAAAACGGGTCTAACGATTTCAATGGTTTGGAGGCGAGAAATTGATCTAGCTAGGTCTCATATTTGGGAAAATTCGTTTTCTCCGTATTTTAACCGAGCAGAGCTCGGTCGCCCAGGGACTTATTTTAAAATGAAGATTACAAAATTTCATTTTTTTTTCAGATCATAAATGCTGTAGTAAAATGGTTACAAGTGGAAAAATAGGAGTGACTTTAGAATTTATTTCTTTAATATATTTTGAATATTGAGAAAAACTAAATATTATGTTAGGTCTTGCAGATTGAGATACATTTTTTCTTGTATAAAATGGTTGCAAAATAACTCGATTTTACGATTATTTACAGAGGACAAGCCTTAGGGTAAGGGAGCTAATGTATACCTCCACGAGTCCCTCAACTGTGATCTCCCCCAATAGGCGCTGGCAGCACTGCATCGCGGTGAGTGCGCGGCGCAGGTCGCCCTCGCAGGTGTCCACCGCCTGCTGCAGCACCGACCCGTCGCCCACCTCCACGCCTTCCGACGAGCAGATCTCTCGCAGCCTGGAATAATGTATACCTCCACGAGTCCCTCAACTGTGATCTCCCCCAGTAGGCGCTGGCAGCACTGCAGCGCGGTGAGCGCGCGGCGCAGGTCGCCCTCGCAGGTGTCCACCGCCTGCTGCAGCACCGACCCGTCGCCCACCTCCACGCCTTCCGACGAGTAGATCTCTCACAACCTGGAATAATGTATACCTCCACGAGTCCCTCAACTGTGATCTCGCCCAGTAGGCGCTGGCAGCACTGTAGCGCGGTGAGCGCGCGGCGCAGGTCGCCCTCGCAGGTGTCCACCGCCTGCTGCAGCACCGACCCGTCGCCCACCTCCACGCCTTCCGACGAGTAGATCTCTCGCAGCCTGGAATAATGTATACCTCCACGAGTCCCTCAACTGTGATCTCGCCCAGTAGGCGCTGGCAGCACTGTAGCGCGGTGAGCGCGCGGCGCAGGTCGCCCTCGCAGGTGTCCACCGCCTGCTGCAGCACCGACCCGTCGCCCACCTCCACGCCTTCCGACGAGTAGATCTCTCGCAGCCTGGAATAATGTATACCTCCACGAGTCCCTCAACTGTGATCTCGCCCAGTAGGCGCTGGCAGCACTGTAGCGCGGTGAGCGCGCGGCGCAGGTCGCCCTCGCAGGTGTCCACCGCCTGCTGCAGCACCGACCCGTCGCCCACCTCCACGCCTTCCGACAAGCAGATCTCTCGCAGCCTGGAATAACACAACACATACTCATTATATTACGACATGTCGAAGCTTTAATTTTTAATAATACACATTGTGCAAAAAGCATTAAAGCTAAACTCTCGAAATTCGTTTATGCCCTCAGAGAAATAAAAAAAACAACGGATTTCAAAACGGCACTCTCCACTTATTATGCTTACGCTAATGCATGGCTCACTTACGGAATAATCCTGTGGGGAAACAGTACCGATGCACCTGCAGTATTCACAATACAGAAAAAACTCATACGAATTTTAGTCAATATCGATCAAACTGATAGCTGCAAACAGTATTTTATCAAACACAGATTACTTACCCTTACGTGTTTATACATTATAGAAAATTGTAAATTCGTACGAAAACATCCTGAACTTAACTTAAACTACTTAATACTTAATACTTACTTAACACTAAAAGAGAAAATGCTCAACTGAAATATGCATCTAGATATAAAAATAACCTAATGGCCCCTTCGTCAAAGTTAACAATCCACTCTACCGGCCCTCTTAAAATGACAATAAAAGTATACAATAAACTACCCGAAAATATGAAGAGTGAACCAAAAGACAATATATTCGTAAACAAATTGAAGCAAATTTTAATAAATAAAGCCTATTACTCCCTTAACGAATACCTAGACGATAAATTACAATAAACTAAACGCACACACAGACACAGACACACACACACACACACACACACACACACACACACAAACACCAAAAAAAAAATATATATGAAGATCGTAATAATAAAATTGTATTAGAGTTATGCCGGAATTGTGAATATTATAGTTATAATCATTATATTGCGATGCCCTTGCAGGGTGCATGTTTGATACGTAAGCTTAATGTAACACCATGTAATATTAACAACATGTATGCAATAAACGAATTGAATTGAATTGAATTGAATTGTGGAAAGTGCAAACCAAGACTCGCGGGGTCAGAGCCCAGAGGTACCGCAGGCATAATCTTCCTCTTTATCTTAGCATTATGCTCAGCCCAGTACGGGAGCTCTAGGCCCTCGCGTTACCTTACCCCATGATTGGCTAAGGTACTTGTTTTTGAAGACCTACCGCTATCTGTCCTTCCAACACTGGAGAAACTAGAAATTTTTGTGATAAGCTATGTCAAGTGCTTGGGTAACTTGACTGTTAAAATTCTCAAGGTATGGTGAAAACCTCAAACCTGGCTAATCATAATCATAGACAACAAATACAAGTCACGCTAAGTGCCTTCCAAAGCTGAAGCACACTGACCACTCAAAGCTACACTTTTCCTATGTCTAGCCTGGCCTCGGTCAGTGTTTGTTTGACGAGACAAAAAAAACCTTCTCCACTGTTAAAGCATCCGAAAGGAACATGAGCAATCAACGTGAATGTGCAATAGAGCTTCTTTGATCCTCCGCCTCATCTTATCTATTACCTCTGTTACCTAATCCCAAGTATTGAGTAGCAAAAAGTAGTGACTTTTTGCGCAAGGGACTGCCATCCCAAAGTGGAATACCAAATAAGCATGATTGCTTATTTGGTATTTGTATTATTTTTATTCATTCTGTTACAGGGTGACATCAGGCCAACATACCTCATTATAACATTGTCTCTAGCCAGTGGCTTGAATCTGAACTTGGAGCAGCGGCTGGTGATCGGAGGGATGATGCGAGACACGTAGTTGCAGATGAGACAGAAGCGCGTGGTCCTCGTCTCGCGCTCCATGGTGCGGCGCAGCGCCGCCTGTGCCGCGGTCGTCATGGAGTCTGCCTCGTCCAGTATTACCAGCTTGTAAGGCGGACAGGGTCTTCCACTGAAAATTAAAAAAAAAAAATGTATCAAGGCAATCCAAGACAATTTGCGAGATCATATTTTTGCTAATCATGCAACATATGGGGTAATGGAACCAGGTCGACATCTTTAAGATAAGCTTGTTACCTTTTGCTAAGCATCTTTTATACATTCATTCTTACACAATAGTTGGTCAAATAATTGGTGTTGGTGTATGTTTTTCAACTCATCAAGAATTATAATAAATTCGGACAACAAGACTCCATATAAATTCAGATAGCAACCAAGGACTTTTGCTTCAAATTACAACTGTAAGTCGATTAACATAAGTTTAGAATTCAACTTTATTTTAGAAATACAGTTAATTGGACAGTGCATAAGCATAACAGAAAGACAAACAAATCCATATAGGGAGATGACAATATTTTCCGTATATTTTTTTTTGTGAAATTGTGTCTGAATTTATTTTAACTAATATCATAAAGAGGAAAAGTCGGTGAGATTGTATGTTTAAGGTAATCTCCAAAACTACAAATCCTATTTCAAGATTTTTTTCTCCAGTATACAGGGTTATTTTTCGACCAGTACAATTGAATTTTAGAATAAAAGAGACTATTTTTTTCCATATAAAACTAAGAAACTTGGTCACTACTTGTTTGTGAGGGACTGCTTCTTATCACCTTTTTATTGCAATTTTGCTCATACTCTATTTTTGATGTTGTCTTAGCAACAAAGTAAATAAACATGTCAAAAGAGAAAAATTACGTTTTTACCCAACTGCCGAAGGAATGTATGTATATATGTATGTATGTATCTATGTGTGTATGTCTTATTCTTTGGCACGCCCTGCAGCCTAAACCCTTTGACGGATTTCGACATATGAGGTGTCGTTGGATTCCTCTTAATCGTGTGAGTGACATAGGCTACAATATTTACGAATTCTTTGGCACGCCTTGCAGCCTAAACCGTTTGACGGATTTCGACATATGAGGCCATAATATTTGTAAAAAAGCAATAGAGTTGTCAAGGCTACTAGACTCAGCAGTCGCAACTCGAGTCTTGCAGTTTATGCCTCGAAGCTTAAATTCACAACACTACCTAGGCATACTAGTGTCCAATAAGGAAAGTCTATAGCAGGACTTCAATCTGTTTTGGGATTATGTTTCTTGACGTGTATTATCCTAGGAATCATTACTCGTAGAGTACATCTGAATATCACCTGAAGCTTGACAGGACTGGCTACCCATGAGGAGGCTTGACCGGAGTAGCTCCGTTATTTAATGTTAAGAAAAGCTAAAGCAGATTACAATAAGACTTACTCGGGTCTGGTGCTGCTGACAGTGAGTTGCGCGAACGCCTTCACCTTGTCCCTGACGACCTGTATGCCTCGCTCGTCGGACGCGTTCAGCTCCAACACGCGATCGCGCGAGATGTCACCGAACAGCTGCCGCGCCGCCGCCAGGATGGCGCTTGTCTTGCCCGTGCCCGGCGGCCCGTAGAACAACAAGTGAGGCAAGTCACCGCCCGACAAGCATTCTCTTAACACTTGCACCACCTCGCCCTGATCCACGATGTCCTCGATAGTTTTCGGACGGCTGAAGACATTTACATACATTAACAGACGAAAATTACGAGCAATCATATATATCATTAAAAATTGGGAAGGCCTTACTATTTCTCGACCCATGGTGCCGGTGGTTTCTTCTTTGTTGGCTTAGTACCAGATAACGTAGGCTTCGTCGGAGCTGATATTTTACCAGTTTTCAGAAATGCCTGCATTTTCCTATCCAGTTAGTTTAGCCTTATTTTAAATTATAATAACAAGAATTTAGAGTATGTAATCAAGAAAACGCGGCAATTTGCTGTGATTTATTGTACCGCGTTTCACGCGTTTGACAGTGACAGTTTATTATTATTTTCACGAAACATTGACAGTTGACAGCTTAAACTTTTTTTATGTATCTTCGGGCAACGCACATACAGGGACGCCAAGAAAACCAATTTGTCATTGTTACGGTGCTGCTGCGAATGAACGGGAAGTACTTATGTTATGTAGCATTTACACGAGGTCAATCCACGAGACAATCCAGTAAGTCAATCCAATATTGGCATCGTCTAAATGGAGACACTCCAGTACTCAAGCCAGTCCACTGCTTTAGAACATGTTTAGAACGATTTCTAACGCACAGGCGCGTGTGACAAGGCTTTTCTAATAAGAGAGAGACGGATACTGCGAGAAAAATCGAGACAGCTCGCGCGCCGTCTTGTGATAGCCGTGCTGGCCGCGGCGGTCAATAGTAAACTTGTCATTAGCTGTCAAAATTACTATTGACCGCCACCGCAGGCCGCGCCAGTGTGATGAAGGCTTAATGTATAAAATTGAAATTATAGACAGCCGTACACATAATTCTGTTAAAGCGGTCTTAGACCTGGCTAAATGTGTGCACTAACTAGCGGAGGGGAGATAAACCATTTCGCTCTAATCAATGAGTGTGAGTGCAGTTAGTGCACTGCTTTTAGCTAAGTCTAAAGCTTATACATACTGTTACTGACATTGATACTGGCGACAAATCTTCATAGACAATGGTCTTGCACGATCGTTGTTGGAGAAGTGCGTAGAGCCCTTATCACAAGATACAAAATCTATTTCATAGCGTACCTACTTCCGGTGCGCTTTTTTCGAAACTTATTTCATATATTGAACAAACGTTGCTATAGTTACGTAAACGTAGTGGTTATATTCTCTTTGGTTACTTGTTACTTAGTTATATACGTTCTATGACGTTCTACATGAAACATTTGCAAAACAAAAAAGCTTTTATTTAGTTTATAAGCTGTGTCAAGTGTAAAAATTGCAATATGGTCGATAAAGATCCTCAGCTTAATGCTTTGGAAGTAGGCGAACTAGATATGTTTGTCGACAGTATTGAACCATCGCGTATCGATAGTATAGGAAATCAAATGTAAGTACCTTCAAACAGTACCCGTTCGCAGCGACGCATCTTATCTAGATGAGGCCCTTTCGGATACACTTCGAACCAGTGGGACCTTTTGTGCATTTGCCCTCTCCTTTATACCTACTCCAAAGCTCGCCGCATCATTCCCACAAAACGTATGATGCAGCTCAGTGGAGCACCTTGAATTCTTTTGGTTGCGGATAGCCATTACCAAAGTGATTCGTTCTTTTTCTGGCAAGGGCATGACATTCACACAGTAAGTGTTCAATAGTCTCATCCTCCTCGTCACACATTCTATAGCCTAAACTATCCGATAGTCCCATCTTGGCCAAGAGATTCTTGACCCCGAAATGGTCACCTGTAAACCCCAGATATAATTCTGAGTTGCTTCCTGCTGGATTTTCAGTTTTTTGGTCCACCCCGAGTCCACTCCTTCTATTAAGAGCTTAGAGTGCCTTAAACCAGCATCATTCCTCCACTCCACTTTGGCGTAGGCTTTAAAGGCAGTTATTATGGTTCCCTGCAAGAGTGCCCCAAATGGTTCTGGACCTACAAAGTGACTTGTAGACTCCCTTCTTGCAAGCTCATCTGCTCTTTCATTGCACATGAAGCCCTCGTGCCCTAGTATCCAAACTAGTTGCACCTTATTGACGCCATTATATAAATTAGTCTAGAAGCCACTTTCGGCGCCGTGAGCGCATTAAGGGCCGCTTGATTCTCACTGTGTATATAAGCCACTTTCGGCGCCGTAAGCGCATTAAGGGCCGCTTGATTCTCACTGAGTATATAGATAGTCTGCCCTCTGGTTTGCCTGTCTATATTTTCCTGTACACATACAATTATGGCGTCTGACTCCGCCTGGAAGACGGTTGCCAAACTACCCATGCTTACACTACTACTATAGTCGTTTGCATAAATGCCTACTCCCGTACCGGTTCCCATTTTTTATCCGTCCGTGTACCATATTCTGTCTTCGATACCAGACCTTGGTGGTTCTAAACCTTCGGCCCATTCAGCCCTGGATGGAACTTTTGTTGTGTAGTTCCTATGGAATACATACTTGGGTAGCATTTTATCGCATCCCATGTTTGTTATTTTGTCTAAGAAACCATCATCAGTGTCCATGTTTGTGTTCTTAGTCTTCGGCTTGCTATCGCTCCACAGTCCAAGAGTTCTTAATCGGTAGAGCGATTTGCGCGCCTCTGACTTAATCACCATGTGAAGACCATGTGAAGTGGCGGTACAGTACGATTAAAATCAGTTAACGATTCGGCTTTTCTCGGAAATCATCGCCTACATTCGGAGACGGAAATGACATGAAATACATTACCGCGATTTCTTTTAGGTAGCATTCAATTTGAAGTATCATAAACGCAATGTATAGCACCTGCCAAGATGACATTACTAACCGGTAGACCTAAGAAATTTATTATGCAGAAGCGACATGAATTTGAACATTAATTATTTATTGAAGCTATACTTGTATGCACTATATAAAAAAAATCATATACATATGTATAAGTCAATATTTTACTGTTTATGTAAGGTACAGTACGATATTACGTCGGATTAATAATTGATAATAATCATCAAATTAAAAAAAACCGGTCAAGTGCGAGTCTGACTCGCGCACCGAGGGTTCCGTACGACCAAGGAACTCGGTATATACAGTAAGGCTGACTTTCAGAACACTTTCATATGAATTTGAAGGAAAAAAATGAAACACTGCAGTATTAAATTACAAACAAAATTAACATATGATTTTTGATGAATAAAAAAAAATACACTAGATAGAGGTCTCGTTATACTTTTCCGGTAATATTCACGTTAATATTAATCATATATATTATTTTCAAATTTTTCGCTTGGTTAACTTCGGAGATAAGGGGGGGGAATGGTATTTTTTTCAACATTTTTATTTATAAATCAAAATTTTACTATGGTAGAAAAAAAAAGAAAAACTGTTTTAGAATGTACAATTCAAGCCCTTTCATATGATACCCCACTTGGCCTACTAACTAGACTTTGAATTTTTGTCCCCCCTCTTATCCGCCCTTTTTTATACAAATTAAAAGTATATATTAAAATTTTTCATTTTCCATACACGAAGATTAGCTTTGTATACAACTATTCCAAATTTCAAATCGATAGCATTAGTAGTTCCTGAGATATTTGACTTTGTGACAGACAGACAGACGGACGGAGTCGCACCATAAGGGTTCCGTTTTTACCTTTTTGGTCCGGAACCCTAAAAATAAAAACTGACTGTAACCGATTTTTGTTGATATTTCATGAACTGCTAGACTGATTTTGATAAAATTTACATGGCACCATCTGGGAAGTGTACCTACCCTATCAAATACAAAAAAAAAATTGGATCATAAATGTATCATATACCTACGACAAACAGTTTTTATTGACACTAAGAAGGCAGACTGTCAAAATAGTCAATTATTTTTCTTATTTCATTATATAGGTTGTGTTAGTTTTGAGCTACAAAGGAGGTTTTATTGCTGATATTGTTCTTGTATTGTACAACGAGTAATATAATTAAAGGTCATATCTGTAAATTAATAACTCTATGTGAGAGATGAGGGATTCACGACAATTACCGAGGTTGGCCGAATCGTTAACTGATTTTACAGTACACATGGTGTTACTTTCCCGCACTAGTGCGCTAATGAGCACTTTCCGTGCATATGTTGAAACTTTAAAGAGCCATATGTACTGTAAAACGTTGTACGATACACGTGCAAATAGGTAATTCGCAACTCGTGTCGATTTAAAACACTCCCTACGGTCGTGTTTTAATTTATCGCCACTCGTTGCGAATTTCCTATTTTCTGCACTTGTATCGTAAATAACTATTAATCGTATTGTACCATGTTTTGCAGCTGCTTCACTAATAGCTATACGAGGTACGATCGAATTCTCCCTCCGCGTCTAAGAAAGCATACATAGTGCTTTATTCTCTATAGCCCGTTCAGCCCTGGTTGTTACCAGATGAAGTGCCGTTTCCGTTGACTTCCCTGGCTGATATGCACAATGTAGTTCATGCAGAGGATGTCTCCTTAATCGGCCATCCCTTATGTGTCTACCAACTTCTCCAATGTTTTGAGGAAAAATGACGATAGACTTATCGGCCTATACGATTTGGCTTTAATGTAATCTGCCTTGCCTAGTTTGGGCAGATAGGTTACTTTTACCATCCTCCACACACGCGGTACGTGTGCGAAGGCTAAGCACGCCCTGTACAATTGGAGCCGTAGCATGGTTGGCCTTGTCACGCGATAGGTGATAGGATAGAGCGTGCGTCACTGGCTGACACCGTTAGATAGAACGAGACGACGCTCTTATCTTGTCACTTGTCGCGTGATAAGGTCAACCAGTACATTAGCGCCTTCCTGAAGTAGAATGGGGTAAATTCCATCTGGCCCCGGGGCTTTGTAGGGTTGAAATGTTGAAAGTGCCCGCTTGATCATTTTATGATCTAGTTGCTACCTTTTTAAGTCTCCCAGTTAATTGTGCCTCGATGTACTTACTTGTGGTTTGTTCCAACACTTCCAACGCACTAATTGTACCATCGTCTGTTACGCTCTCGTGTATTACTGAGCCTGGAAAGTGCGTGTTACATATTTCCTTAAGGGACTCCAGCCTCGTTTTCGTCATTCTACCGTCACTGTCCCTGCGTCATTAAATATTGCCCTGGTTTCCCTCCTGAGCTTGACTCCATGAGATGGTCCACCATGGTAACTTTTTAATTAGCCAGGGTTGTCTTCTCCGGGCAGTTATTGTTATTAGTGATGAAGGCCGTGTTTACGGCTTGTACCATTTTGTCCGCTTCGAATTCTATGTCGATACGACCTTTTTAATAGGCACGCCCTTTTGCCGGTTTTTTTTTTAAATAACAAAATTGACAAAAAACAACCAAAAAAATGTTTTGCCCAATCTGAATAGTTGTTCGTTCGCTCGTTCAATTATTTTTTTACACTTAGATGGATTGACTGGCATATAAGACTTCAGAAACTGAACCAGCAAGCGGTGTTAGAAGCAACTTCTATGCAAGAAGAACTCACAAAAGAGACGTTGATATCTTCCGGCAAGGTAGGTAAAACAGTGACTACATTTGATTATTTTCTTATCCAGAACAAATAGAGGTAGACAAACAAAAAAAAACCGGACAAGTGGTAGTGAGGGTGGTGGTGAGGGTTCCGTAAAATTCCTATTCTCTAAGCATTAGGCGCTCCATACAGAATACACAAAAATATTGAGAATTTCCCCGTTACTTTCAATACTCAAACTTCTTATAGGTTTTCCTGTAATCTTTAGGCAAGGAACTATTTTCCATATTTTTTTCAGAATTTTAAGCCTAATAGTAGTTTCGGAGATAAGGGGGGGAATGGTCAATTTTCGTCTTATTTCCTAAATTACTTCAAATCTGTTTATGCTAAAATTATAAAACATTATATCTGAGATGCTTACAACAACCTCTTTCATTTGATATGTCACACAATACAGTTTGCGAAACTTTTTTTTAAATTTTCCTGTTTACCCCCCAAAAGTGGCCCCCTTGTTCAGAATTCATTCATTTACTTTACGTGTCCATCTTTGGGTCACCAATTTACATATGTGCACCAAATTTCAACTCAATCAGTCCAGTAGTTTCGGAGCAAATCGGCTGTGACAGACGGACAGACAGACAACCGAGTAATCCTATAAGGGTTCCGTTTTTTCCTTTTGAGATACCGGAACCCTAAAAAAAGTCGATAAAATAAAGTACATCCTAACCACGATAGGCTATTAAAGTACCTATACGGCTAATTCTCAAAAAAACCGGCCAAGAGCGTGTCGGGCCACGCTCAGTGTAGGGTTCCGTAGTTTTTCGTCCGTCACAGTAAGTGTCCCCACTTTCCCACTTAAGCGTTAAATAAATGGGCTATTTGTTACATTCATTGTGATTTTGTAGAAATTACAGGTACAATAAACACCTGCTTATACGGTTAAAATACAAACTTACTTAGTTCAGAAATTATTTTGTAATTTTTTTCAAAAACTATTCAGCCTATCAAGTTCAAAATAATTTTCCTAGAAAGTTTTTATAACGATTCATTTTTAAATACCTATCCAACAATATGTTACACGTTAGGGTTGAAATGTAAAAAAAAACACTCCCACGTTACGTATAGGGGAGGTACCCTAATAAAATAAAAAAAAACACTTTTTATTTTACCACTTTGTCGGAGTGATTGATATAAGTACGTACTAGTACCAAATTTCAGCTTTCTAGTGCTAACGGTTACTGAGATTATCCGCGGACGGACGGACAGACAAAGCGAAACTATAAGGGTTCCTAGTCGACTACGAAACCCTAAAAATGGCACCACAACAAAAAAAAAATCGGGATTGATTCTTGATAATAGGTATGTATAAGTACAGAACCCTTTTCTAATCAGCAGGAGGCAACAAGATACTACTAAAAACGTAGAATTTGTGGCCAGTTGTTATTTGTATGGGCAGATTAATTTTAGACTTAGGTATAGCTGCCAGAATATTGAGAACATGGCATTAAGTTGTATAAGTATGTCAACGCACGTGAAAAGAGCTCCGAACGCCATATAAAATGTGTAGCAGCCGGAGCTCTTTACGTGCGTTGATTTATTGTGATAGGTACTAGCTTCCGCCCGCGACTTCGTCTGCGTGGACCCGGGATAAACACTATCCTATATTTTAATCCAGGCTATAAACTATCTTCGTGCAAAATTTCATTCAAATCGGTTGAGCCATTAAGCGTGATTGAGTAACAAACATCTAAATATCTAAACATCCAAACTTTCGCATTTATAATATTAGTATAGGATAGTAGACTAACTGATCAAGGAAATCAAAATAGGTAGTTTTTGCTGAAAAATTAATATTTAATACAGTTGCTCAAAAAGTGCTACTTTACGTAGCTGTTTAGCGTGCGGAAAGTTGGTTTTCGCGCACTAGTGCTTTTCACTTTTCCTCGTACAAATTGTACCATTAATTATTATGTCAATAAAAAAATAATAAGATAGAACTGTATTAAACTGTATTAAACTTCATTTTTTTCAGCTGCATTACAATGATGTTACAGAATGAATAATATATAAGTTTCGAATTCTGTACTTCCCTTTTTTCTTATTTTTTCGCAACTGTATTAAAAAACGTCGTTCGATACACGTGCGGAAATGTCATTCTTCACTCGTCCCGAGTCTTGAGATATCTCGATACTCGTGACGTAATGACATACTTTCCGCACTAGTATCGAAATGTACTATTATACCCATTACAAAGAAACTAGTGTGTCAAATGAAGCTTTTTATTTCATGATTCTAGAATCAACAACTGATAAAAATTTATCTTTAGTTGTAATTGACTTAAACCATATTGTAAGACTTGAATTGATTCGCTATTTTTGTTTTTTTTTTTATTGCTTTCATCTATTAAAACAGTCTTATTTTGTTCCTACCGTTTTCGACACTTATTTAAGTTCATTTGCCGTGGTTTCTGCAAATGTTCATTCAAGGTTGCTTTTTATTTTTGCATATTTTTCTCTTCTTTCGTTTTCTTCTTTCAGGGCTTTTATAAGGGCGCTTTATTTCATTCGTTGTAGAAGCGCCGGTTTTTGGTTGATCAATATTTTCTTTGACCTAAAAGCAAACATGCAATGCAAAATAAGGCAAAACTATGTCAATAAGTATGAAAAAACGAAAAAAACGAATTCATCTGAGCAATTATCCATAAGGACATTTAACCTGTAACCACATCTCATTCACCTGATTTCCTAATTCACCTGTCACCAGTAGGCAGGTGAAATAGGCACAGGTTGCTTAGCGTCATAAAACCAAAACCGTTAGAATTCAGTCAAATCCTGTTACATAAAAAATATATAAGTTTTCAAACTTAGATATTTTTTTAGGTACAGCTTCGAACGTTTGAAAATTAATATTTCGTTAACAAAGCACGATATGCACTAGTAATGCATCAGTCTGCTCGCCCGACATAGGAAGGCCCCGAATGAGAGGACCAAGAGTTTACGAGCGATCATAGATTATGAATTGGAGAGGAACAAATGTATGCCTGGTGAAGGAGCAAATATTTTTTACAACAATTTGAACCAAATTAGCAAAAAAACTTAACGAATTATCTAGTGCAAAACCTACAAAAAGTCAGTAAAAATACATTTCATTTCAAGTATTTAGCACTAAAGTTATGGCAACAGACGCAACGAAAGTGTAGGTCCAGAAAACGACATTACAAACACATTAAAAAAAATACAAGGCTTTATCTTAATAATTTATAAGGGCCTATTTATATTAGAACTGATCTATATAAATTAGAAAAAAATATCAGAATATAACAAACAAAGGCATCTGAAAGCGTAATTTTTTTGAGAACCTACTTTTTTAACTACTTGCCCAAAAATGGTAAGCTACTAATTTAATTAATCGGTTACTTCTTCAACATTTCAGCTACCTATCCTAGTTCAAGAGGCAATATGCATCCAAGTGTGGCGATATAAAATTTACCCTCAAATACTTAAACTGGAACCAGCACCGTCCCATACATTTGGCATTTACATGGTGGTAAGTGGCGTTTTCAGAATTAGATAAATTCGGACAATGGTGGGTTCAGATTTAGACCATATGAACAACATAATCCTGAAACAACGTGATCCTGAAAAAAACTGTAAGATTCTGACTGCAGCTATAAGAAATTCTTACCCCTCCACCTAGAGCGGTAGCGGAGGGGCGAGGGCCAGGGGTCCTGGATGCACGTTCCACAATCGATCATGTCAATCAATGCGGGTCTCCAGAATGCATTAAGTATGTCACCAACTGGCTGATGTAGCGAGAGGTATAGATGTCAAAATAAATCGTCGTCCGTTTTATTGGTAGGTTTAAAAACTGATGTCTACAAGACCTCTAGCCACATCAGTGCTGCCAGGTGGTGACATAATGCATTCTAGAAGCCCTCATTTATCGATACTACACATTTTCCGGTATGTTCTAAACAGTTGTATCACGAGGCGGCGTGCATGGGGCTCCTCGAGACGGTACTGTTCCACGAGGACGGCGCGCGGTGCCTGGGCGAGGTGATCGTGGATTTGCTCACTTACGCCGTGGAGCAGCTCACGGCGTTGCTGGCGCTGCTCAAGTAATGTTTATATTGGAGAATATTCAATATATTTTCCTGAATGTCATGAAACACGAGGCGCTGTGCGTGAGGCTCGTCGCGACGGTGCTAATGTAACTACAGTACCTACACGAGGAAGGCACGCGATGGCTGGGCGACGTGGTCGTGGACTTGGTAATTTATTTATGTCGTGGAGCGGAGTAGAATAAGTCCAGGTGCTATTCATGTAATCCTTGTTTCCCTTGTGCGAAATATTGAACCACACGTGACGATAACACCAGTGGTTTACGACCTTCGCTGCAAACGATGTAATACATAAGTACTATGCAATGAACATATATTTACGAGTTATAGAGATGGGCCGACTAAGAGCCGTTACGCACTGTCTATCGAGTCGACGACGACCGTGACTTTCTACAGGGCGTTTGCGCACTTAGTCGCCGGTCGCCCGGGCGACTCGCTGCGTAGTGGCGACACAACTGCGACTGCGGCTGCTAGTCGCCGGCTACCACTAGGAACACGGGTTCATATGGGTTTCATTGGAAGCGTTCACACTGCGAGCAACTGTCAAGACGGCCGGACGTCGCGCACAATAAGGATAACAGAAAAATATATATTGGAAATACAATCACGAAAAGCTATTTGGGATATAGCACTTTTCTGCACGAATGTATAAGAAACACTACGCTCAGTTTGGTCTCCCAGGCCCTAGTTGCCTATGTTATGGTCGCCGAGAAACCAAGTCGCCGGCGTAACGGCTCTAATCGGCGTTGAAGCGACCGACTAGTCGTTTACGCACTTAGTTAGTACGTAGTAGTAGGTACGTAGTTAGTATGTTACTTAGTCGCCGGTCGCCCGGGATACTCAGCGACTCGCTGCGTAGTGGCGTCGCACGCACCTGCGACTGCTACCATGTCGCCGGCGACTAGTCGACAGTGCGTAACGGCTCTAAATGTGGCCGGATAGTCGGCTTTCTGAAGTCGGAATTATTCTAGATCATGAAAATAAAAAAAATTGGTATTTCTATATATGATGATTATTTGCTGCGGGTACTTATTTCAGGAAAATACTTGATTAAATGAAAGTTGAAGTAAATAAATATTAGCAGTTTATGTTTTGTTTTGCAGTAAGCTATTACATATATACAGGGTGAGCAATCCAAATGGGTCAGTATGGCGGTTTTGGAAACCATAACAGATAGCGAAATCTTGGCTTGGGAACCATGACGTTGATTTTAGTAAAAAGAAAAACTGCATTCATATACTTACAAAAATACGTGTACCTACTCGGCCCAGGAATCGAACCTGGACTTTTTGAAAAATTAAATTTCGTTATTTTCCTTTGAATATCGGTTATGTAGCTCTTAAATAGTAAATGTTACTAAGAAACATGATATCTAAAACTAATAAAATGCATTGTTTTTAAAAAACGAAATTTAATTTTTCAAAAAGTCCAGGTTCGATTCCTGGGCCGAGTACACGTATTTTTGTAAGTATATGAATGCAGTTTTTCTTTTTACTAAAATCAACGTCATGGTTCCTAAGCCAAGATTTCGCTATCTGTTATGGTTTCCAAAACCGCCATACTGACCCATTTGGATTGCTCACCATGTATAGGTATATAAGGACAGAGCCCGGAATTTTCACGCCAAAACAAAAGTCGAATATTCGGCATCTTTTGCCAATTATAAATGTGGCCGGATAGCCGGCTTTCCCGACTAGTCGGTACATCTCAAATATTTAACCTGTTAATTCCCAACGGCAGTTATTTCCAAACTACAGATTCAGCTAAAAAAAAAAACCAGAATGCAATAGGTAGGTACACGGGTCAGACTTGGTAGCTGATATATATCCGTCATGGGGAATGGAGAGGCATAAATGATCAAAAATCAAAACCATATATAGTGAACATTTTTTTAAAAGTAGGAATCCACTTCAAGTCTTATCTGCCGATGAATGGTTTTGTTCTCTATTGTTAAGGCCGACCGCTAATCACCCGTGCAAAATAAAATGCATAAATAACAAATGATTTCATCCGAATAACAACTTTATTGTAAATTAATAAGGTTCAAATTTCATCAGCACGCACTCGACATAAAACCTTTTGGAACGGAAGAGCCGAACACCTGGGCGATCACGGCTCTTATTTCCAAAAGGTTTTATGTCGAGTGCGTGCTGATGAAATTTGAACCTTATTAATTTACGATAAAGTTGTTATTCGTATGAACTCATTTGTTATTTATGCATTTCATTTTGCACGGGTGATTAGCGGTCGGCTTTAACAATAGAGAACAATTCCATTCATAGGCAGATAAGATTTGAAGTGGATTCCTACTTTTTAAAAAATGTTGACTATACCTACTTACCAAGTAAATTATAAATGCGCCTGGATTTTCTTATAGGTGTATCCCTTAAGTGGTTAAGTACTTACGTGGTTGAATTTTACGCCGGTTAAGATATAAGCTTAAACTAGTTGTTTGCTTCCGTAGCAATGGCTATTTGAAGCCACAGACCGCTAAGGAGCTGGAGTGCGAGACTGCGACCGAAGAGTTGGAGCGCAGGCAGCGAGACCTGCAGTTTGATATCAGCATGAGATGTATCACCATCGTGCGGTGAGTTTCAACAAATCGTTTATACCTAGCCGACGAGAAGCTTACCTTCCTCGCATTTATGTACATTACTCAATGATGTAAAATATTTTTTATATTACATCATTGTATTAACTGATGATTACAAAAATCGCTCCAGTGACTTCTAATTTCGAGATCTCTATCTTTTCCAATTCATATGCCACGGGCCATGGGATGTTGATTCGATTTAAATCAGAAGCGAAGTTAATAACTGTGCACGGTGATATGCCGGCCACCTTCAAAAGATTCGCTAGCGCTACTTACGATAAAAAATAAACCGAGTCGTTGCCCAAAGTCGCCATGAACGCAGCTAAGTATCTGTACAACTCAGTCACTAAATGACGGGGTACTGTTCTTCATCAGATACATAGCGGAACACATGGAAAGTGCCGGCGTAGGGGCCTCCATCTCTACTGCCATCTACAAGACCAACGACGTGCCCTCAATTCTGGCCCACCTGCTACAGCAGGAGCCCTGGCGCCGGACTACCGAAGCCGGCGAACTCCAGACGTTCAACTGTGAGCTATGCTGACTGTTTCAACATCAAGACGTCATCTACAATAGGCTACTTAGTCCTATTTTTAGGGTTCCGTCCTCGAAAGGAGAAAACGGAACCTTTATAGGATCACTTTGTTGTCCGTCCGTCCGTCTGTCAAGACCCTTTTTCTCAGGAACGCGTGGATACCTCCACGCGTTCCTGAGAAAAAGGGCTAAAATTTATATCAAATACTCAGATCTACTCTCCCTTGTTTTAAGATGCCATTCGAATCAGTTTTTGGAGAGTAACAAATGTTTGTATGGGAGCAACTACAATTAAAGAATATAAATACGCAAAAAATTGAGTTAATGACGAACCTCGTTGGCGGCAGCCAAAACGATTCATACTAATTGACATTGAAGTATGACCTCATAGTTTAGGTACCTTTTGTACTAATAATCGTTCTATGGAAAATCAAGTAAAATTGCTGTTTCTGTTGCGAAATAGGTACTGCGTTTAGGTCTATAGTTGTTGTATAATTTTGTTTCTATAAAAGCGTAAGGATTCTACTGGTAGCTTTAAATTTACTCGACTATACAAAAAATGCATATTTTTCTACACTTTCAAGGTCTTCTTATGATTTCAATTATATTTCGTAATTTTTAATTTATTACAATTATTTGATGGTTTACGATCCATTTAGCATGAGGAAACTACCCTATTAGTATATTTTACCACAAACGGATTTGTAGGTATTTGAAAGTAGGTATAAATTGAGATTTTTGTATTTTTCACAATATCTCGGAACGCACTGAACTTTCCACATTGCGTGCACGTGCACGCAGACAAGAGACTGTTAAATATTAGACAATAAAATTAAAAAAAACCGGCCAAGTGCGAGTGGGACTCGCGCACCGAGGGTTCCTTAAAATTAACCTGTAGGTAGGTATATAAGTAAAAGTTCACCCATCTCGACAATCGAGTCATAGTTATGGTATTTTTATCAAAATTATTAAAAATATTTTTATTATATGATGTCATTAAAAATTTACGGTTTTCGCAATTTTTCCTTTATCTGTGCTATAAGACGTTGCTTCGTACCCCATTAAAAGGTTAAAATTAATCAATCTAACCCCATTTTACGGTAGGTTATATACTCGTAGGTACCATATTGATGGATGGTATAGAGAGGGATTAGACTAAATGTGTCCAAACTTAATGGCGGTGGTTTAGAAATATTAAAATATACCCTAAATAGCTGCCCGCGCGGCTTCGCCCGCGTACCTATATCAAGGAACGCAGGCAAACCCGCCTATAACCACCCAGAAAGTCCATTCCACACGAAGGTGAAAGATTTTTTTAAATTCGGATAAGCTGTTCCGTAGATTACCCATTACATACAAACTCACCAAGCTACAATCTCAGAGACTAATAACATTAGTAGGTATAGAAGTACTTATAGATGAGACAAGCGCTTTAAAACCGAAAAAAAAGCTCAGAGTTAGATTTTGACGAGTTCTTCGCGGACTATAATTGGTCCAAGGCTCATTCTTATGGTGGCACCACACTTGGCAGTATTTGGCCAAATATTCGTATTGCATCTTTTTCCTTCCTACGGCAAATGAAAGAGAGGCAACGATGCAACGCGAACACACATCCCCAAGTGTGGTGCGACCATTACGCCTCGGCTACGACTTCGAGCGGTGGGGCAACAGAAATGATCGGAGTGCAACCTCTCGCTCCCACGTATGCCGCACCGCTGCCGCTGGAAGTCGTGCCTCAGGTAACGGTTCATGCTCGTTTGGATACTACATGACATAATGGTCTGCAGTCGGGCGCTGGTCGAAACCTTCCGCGGAAGAGACAGCGCAGATGCACCGGAGCGAGGCGCAGCTCTGGCTGTGCTTGCGCCAGCTACTGTTGGAGCCGCGGCTGACGCACCAGTACCCCATCGACGAGTGCCGCCGCACCGCCTTCTGCCGGGTAAGACCACTCGCATCTGAACTATACCTACTGACAAGTAGTCAAAATACGAAACAAGCCGTCTGAATATTATCTTGCATTTGCTCGTGTGCGTATCTACGCCTGTGTGTTTATTCACTACAGTGATAACTGAGCTTTTTTCCTCACAGCTACAAGCGCGCATAACGGAGAATATATTGGACCAAGTACCGCCGCTGGGTGACCTCAAACAGTTCTTGTGCCGGCTGTCCGTGGGAGACTACTCAAACCCGAATAACCGCCCTAATGTGAAAAATCCAGGGTGTACGCTCATCGAGGTCTTGCCTCAGGTACGGTTGCGCTGCGCAACTTGCGCCACTAAATGGCAACATATCAGCTGATCTGTGTCAAGGCTTGTCGAAGAAATTTATGAGCTTTTCTCGGCGCAGTTTCAGGACTTATGCTGAATTAGAATACCACATTTGCTATTTGTCTGTTAACAGCAAATGACCTTCGCAAAAATGGATTTGGCTGAACGAATTCTCCGCAGTTTTCAATCGAAGCTCAAAATTATGCCGCGTCTTCGTGTCATTGACTAATAACCGAACACTCCGCCCCTCAGTGGAAACACTATTCCTTATTGCGCACCAACTAGTTTTGTGTTTTGTCAATGGCAAAGGCAGGATTGGGGCGCTGCTTCGACACACTGCATATATGTATATATTTAAATAGGTACTACCACGGTGGCAAACAAGCACACGATCTGGCTGATTGTGAGCAGACATCGTATTGATGCAGACAATGAACGCTTGCGATTCCAGAATAATCACAAGCGCGTTGCCGACCCTTTATTGATTTGAGAATTTGTTGTGTGGATAGCTAGAGACGAACGCGGGTCCCTCACTCTCAACACAACATATTCTTGGGAACTCTGGCGACCTTGCTCACCACCACAGACTTAGGTACAAAGCAAGTAGTGGCATTATTATTGCTGTGGTCTCTCTAAGGTGGAGGCTGCTCCAAGTATGAGCGAGACGACATACCGCTGTGCCCTACCTGCTGTGTAATTCTTACTTTCCTTAATTCGATACTTGTTACATCTTGTTCCTCTAGATAAAAGACACTTACATGCGACAAGTGCACAAACGCACCAAAGCGTTGGCCAAGCAGCAGCTAGGTTTCTTCAACATGGACGGCAGTGACGAATCACGGCAGATGGCCAAGCAGCTCCTTGACTCTTACACCAGCGACGCGGCCCTGGCCCTGGACGGAGGCGGAGCTAAGTGCGCCAAGTGCGGCGAGACCGCCAGCAAGAAGTGCTCGCGCTGCAAGACCGAGTGGTACTGCGGCCGGTACGTTAAATGTGCCTATTGACCTTAACGTTTCTTGCAGCTCCTGGACAACATCAGCTATTACATTACACGATATTCAGGTAGCCGGTATAGGCCTTCCAAATCGCTAAACTTAAGTGGCAGTTGGCGAGGCACATTGCACGTAGATCCGATAGCCGTTGGGGCAGAAAGGTTCTCGAGTGGCAACCACGTTTTTATGAACGTAACGAATGGTCAATAACTATTGATATATCCACTAGAAACTTGAAAATACATCATCACATTTGTTCCAGGGAATGCCAGGTGCAGCAGTGGCCGAAACATAAGGAATTGTGCGACCAATTTGTCAAGATGTGCATTTAAATAAAGATAAATAGGTAACAATAATTATTGGTTTGTTCATAAATAATTGTTTATTTATGAACAAACCAGACGACTTTAGTTTCCAGGCTCGTAATTCATTAGGCTGCGAACTTGACTAATCTAATACAAATAAAAGCGATAAGCGGTGTAACCACCAATAGTTACATTAGGTTCATGTTGTATCGAACATTTAGGCCCTGGTCTCCTATAAATCACGCCGTACGCTGCGTCACAATGCTTACTATGGAGATGTACTGATGTGGCCGACGATAACAACAGTACATCTCCATAGTAGGCATTGTGACGCAGCGTACGGCGTGATTTATAGGAGACCAGGGCCTTACACATTTACAATATGTTGCAAAGTTGATATCTCTTATAAACTTAACCCCTTTTCAGGGCGGCAGGTGTAATTTCCTACTTATTAATTTAATATAAAAATCATTCGGTCAATTTGTGTGTCATTTTGATTTCTGAATGCGAACCTATATTTTTCCCCGAATGGAGTCAGCACGGTTAGCACAAGACTGCACTCGAGCGTATCCGTCTCTTTCTAAGTGCTCTAATTAGAAAGAGACGGATAGTCTATCTCGCTGCGACACAGCTCGCGTGTCGTCTTGTGCTAACCGTGCAGAAGCGGAACACTATCAGAACGAAAATATTTTGAAAACTACGAGTAGATACTTGAAAAAACGAATCAGTTTAAAATGAAACACTGGTTTCACGGGTTCTTGGTGGATCTAGTGTCAGAGGAAAGAGTTATGGGATGATGTGGGCTAAGGGTGACTTTTTCCACATTCCTATATCGTCCACTACCCTGAGTCGTCCACAATGCCTCGTCGTGAGCGTACAAAACTCAAAATGTCACTTAACCTAATTTGTCTACATTGCTATGTCGATAACTTCTTGACTCGTCTTCATTACCTCCCATATTGCAAACAGTGCTAAATCACCCACATTTCTATATCCGCGGTCCTAAAATTCTTAACGCGTTTAATAAATCCGACAGTCAACGATTTAGCAATGTGGACGAGTTGGAACATGAGGAATATGGACTAGTCAGAAAAATAGACTACCTATATGGCAATGTGGACAAGTAAACAAGGTGACAAATAGAAATGTTAACGTAGTCTCCCCGAGCCTTGAATCTTTATCGATCGAGCAAAAAAAGTGCATAAACTTTGGAATTTTCGTATCAATAAGGTGTTTTTTACCCGACTGCCGAAGGAGGAAGGGTTATGTTTTTAAAGATCCTGGCTAAATTGGGCCGGCCAAACTAAAGCACAATATGTATATTTATACTACATTCATACCTCGACCAGGGGCGGTTCACTCTTTGATTTCGTCGCGCCGCACAAAAACATGCCGGCCGGCCGCCTTTAGGCGGTCTATTAGCAAGGCTCCGCCTCCGAAGGAGCGCGTTGCATGCGATAGAAAGAAATGGCCACATTTAGGCACGTTTGGCGTACCTAAACAGGGAATTTGTGAACCTTTACGTAAGTAGTACTATATACTTATTCTGTACCTCGAATCATACAATGGAATGTTCTGCGCAGAGGACGCACCCCTCTTCTCATTGCATACTATACTATAGTATAGGCGAGAGGAGTGGCAGCGCCACTAGATTGCACTGCTCTAACGTCACACAAACACACGCCTCCTGCACCGTGCAGGAACCGACTCAGTTAAATATTAGAGGACATAGTATGTGTGTAGGCAGGCGTAGTTATAGATTGAACGATCCACGAACGATCTTTGATAGAAATTAAAAATTGATAACGAATTACCATATATCGGATATTCGGATCGATATTTACCTATTCTTGGGCCTCAGTACCTACACCGCGTTGTTGTTGCGTAGCATGGAGGCGGACTCAATATAATTATACTAATAAACTTCTCGGGATTTCCCGGAATACCGAAAATTAGGATAACATAAACACATTCGTATTAAAGTATTTAAATAAAATATTTTACTGGTTCCTATTTATAAAATATTTTTTAATTCATGTTTGTTTCATTAACTTAGAGTACTTACAGTTTTAGTTAACATCAAACTAACATTGTATTTACTCGACTACCGAAGGAGAGAGGGTTATGTTTTTCGAGCGTATGTAAGTATGTATGTATGTATGTAACTACGTATGTATGTATGTATGTATGTATGTGGGTATGTCTTATTCTTTGACACGCCCTGCAGTCTAAACCGTTTGACGGATTTTGACATGTGAGGTGTCGTTGGATTCCTCTTAATCGTAATTCGTAGGAGTGACATAGGCATTAATATTTGCAAAAAAGCATTTGGGTTTTTCGAAAAATGTTTTGGTTTCACTTGTTATTTAATCGTCATCGTATGACATGATTATTATTTACTTAATGTAATTTACTATGGGAAAATATTAATTTTTCTCCTATATTATTCTTTATTATTCTCCTATATTACAGAACCCTTGAATCTACTATAATATATGACTAACCAGTTATGTAAGATATCTATAGAGAAATGCTTACATTACTTTGCCAATTCACGCTGCGGCTACACTACATACACTGTTCTTGTTAGATCTATATAACAACATATTTCCTTACAAAACTGATCAAAAATAGCCATAAACTAAACATGCAGGTAAATTTGTACCATCTTATGTCATTTCGTGCGATCCCGGAGTCTCGGAGCATATTTATTAAATTTATAATAAAAAAGAAGCCGACTCCATATTTTCCCAACAATTTCCGAGATTTTGCCAAGAATAGGTAAATATCGATCCGAATATCCGATCTCTGCTAATTACATAATAAAATGATACCATAATACAACCATCATTTCAATACAGACTTTATTCATATACGAAAAGCTATTTTTTGGTAAAAAAAGCTGATATAGTTTTAGTCCCACTAGCCGCTTTTTGTCGCGCTTTTTCTTTTGCCGTCAAGGGTTTCTGTTGGACGACGTTATTAGAAACTGGCATTGAAGCAATACCAATCTTGTTTTCTTTTTCAGTGTTTTCACACTTTATTCTTTTGTTATTACTTTCTCCAACTTCGGATTTCCTTTTTTGTCCCAGTGATTCAATCATGTCAGGTTTGAAATCAAATTTCTTTTCCAATAGTTCCGCAATGTCTTCTTCAAGATATTCGGCTATTATGCCAAGAGCGTACTTTAAGAAGAAGTCTGAAACAATAATTATTCAACAATGAACTACATTATTTATGACTATAGTGTCTATAGTGCATTGTTTATGAAGGGGCGTAAGTGGAATATATAATCCCACCAAAGACATAAATGTACAAATGGAGAGCCAAGTTCAATACAACAAATTATGCTTGGCTGTGGGCTTCGCCGCAAAAAGAATGGAGAGCTAAATGAGTGCCAAGTTATGCAAAATCCAAATATGTATTTATAGTTATCCAAATATGTATTATTGTATTAATATTTTACTCTATTTATTTGCTTTATTGGATAACAATAACACTAGCTGTTATTTAAAAAAGTGAGATCTTAAAGTAGGTTAGATTTCGCTGCCGAAATATTACAAGGTTGTATGTTTATTAGTTAGTAGTAGTTTTTGCTCAAAGAGTGAGCATTTCCATCCAGCGTGGCAATGCTGCCAGCCTTCTGGGCACACTACCCTCTGACAGCGATTTGGGTATTTTTTTTATCTTTAAGTTTTAATTTATAGTCTTTTTTTTGTCTTTGTAGGTTAAGTTTTAATTATCCTTGTTCTTTTAAATAAATCGTTAGTAATATATTAGTACGTAATTCTGCGTGTCTTTAGCTATATTTTACTGAAACCCGTAACTTAATATCGTCAACTAATAGTCCAAAAATCCCGATGTTACATGGTTCTATGTTATGGTTATAAAACTAACAAGGGCAACAAGGTTCTATGTTTGTTTGATTGTCCACTAATCCACTAATAAAAAAGTTTACTGTGCTATTTGGACTGAAGCTACTGCGGGCAGAGGCGGGAATGATATAGCAAGTGCTATGTTTGCAATTTTAAAGCAAGTTTTAAATGAAAACCCCCAATTTAGCTCAATTATACTGTGGAGTGATAGCTGCGTGCCACAGAATCGCAACAGCTTCATGAGCTTTGCGATGAGATGTATTTTAGGCAATTACCCAAATTTGAGAGAAATCTTCATGAAATTCTCGACTCCTGGACATTCCTGGAGCCGTAGCATGGTTGGCCTTATCACGCGACAAGTGACAAGATAAGAGCGTCGCCTCGTTCTATCGAACGGTGTCAGCCAGTGACGCACGCTCTATCCTATCACCTATCGCGTGACAAGGCCAACCATGCTACGGGGCCTGTATACAAGAAATTGATAATGTGCACAGTTGTATGGACAGTCTTGAAAAAGTCTGAATATTCATCATCATCATCATCATATCAGCCGAAAGACGTCCACTGCTGGTCATAGGCCTCCCCCAGAGAGTTCTAAATTGACCGGTCCTGCGCCACCCGCATCCAGCGGACTCCCGCGACCTTTACCAGGTCATCAGTCCACCTTGTGGGGGTCTACCCACGCCGCGCCTTCGCTATTAAAGTTCCTATTAAAGTTCACTCAATCGGTATTTGAAGTGAGCTACAAACAGTCTCACACAGAAGAAACATATAAAAAATATAATTAAAACCCCAAAGAACCCGAAGGCAGAATAACGGCAATATTTGTGGTACTCCAAAGATTTTGAAAAAACCCGTTGAAGGAAAGACAAAAATAGATACTATCAAATCAATGTACAGGTGGATGCCACGAGTAGATGTTGAGTACTACGAAACTGTTTTTAACGAATAGTAAGCCAAACGGAACTCATTAAACATAATACTATATTGAAAAGATCTAAATTAACACCCTGTATACCGCTCGCCTGTGGCTCGGCCTCCAATCACCTGCTCCCTCTATATATTCCTCATTTTTCCGCTTTAAATAAATAATTTTAGTACTAAGTACTACGCTAGAGACAAACAAAGTCCTATGTTACTCAACAGAATGTTTACCTAACGGGACCAAAGTTCTATGAAATAACAAATTGTTTATATTTAATAAATAATTGAATGATTAAGGCGTATTTTTGGCATAAGTATATTTGTGTTTCAACAATTGACATATTCGTTTATCTACCACATCTATAACCAGCGAAATATAGTTATACTTATTTTCAAAGCTAATTATCTCCGTTCGATGTTCATCTAACATACAACCTTGTAATATTGCGGCAGCGATTTGACTTGACTAGTTTTCATTACATCAGTCATTTTATAAAGTTATTCAACATATATATATTCTGATAAAACTGACTAAAATGTGAGATCTTAAAGTAGGTTAGATTTGAATCTAACCTACTTTAAGATCTCACATTTTTAAAACACAGCCATTGTTATAGGTATCCAATAAAGCAAAGAAATAGAGTTTAATTCTTGTTCATAATGTTATTTTGTTCCTATAAATACATATTTGAATTTTGCATAACTTGACACTCATTTAGATCTCCATTCTTTTTGCGGCGGCTCTCCATTTTTACATTTATGTTTTTGGTGGGATATCATTACTTTTTGTAAAGAAAACTAGGCAGGTATTGAGATTTCTTGCGTTTCCGTGTTGCTCGGGAGCGCTTTTATGTAGATTTACTTCTGTTCTGTGTATAATTATGTGGTGCCGCGCGCCGCCGACGACACACTGTTGGCCGGTTGTTTAGCGCGTATTACAAGTTTTTTGTATGGGGACACCACTTATTTTTTGACTTAACTTTATTTTTATATTTTTGTTATATAGCAAGTATAATAATATATATATTTTGATAGGTTCAAATATCTGCTTGTAACGGTTCCAACGCTACAATTAAAAAAAAAATTGTATGGGGACCCCCCAATTTTTTATTTTTTTTATTTTTAGATTTTTTCCTACGCTTACACACAATTACCGAGCTGGATTCCAAATTTCATCCTTCTAGTCATCTTCGTCATCATCTGGAAGTAGGTTAGGTTTAGGTACTATATGTCAGTCAGTACTAAAATTTACGACTTTTTGACCTTCATATCTTTATAACCGTTTGAGCTAGCTTCATGAAATTTGGGCTTTTAGACGTCCTTATAGATATAATTAAACACACGTAGTTTTATGTGTTTACGTTAAAGAGGTTTTGAGTTATAGAAGGGTTAAAAGTGGCACCAAGTGGTTCGTGTAATATTACACTCGGCGCTGGCTAGCCAGTTCCTTTGCTTGAACTTGGCTTGACACGCTGCCGCGTGTCTAGATAAGCGCTCCAAAAAAGGTACTCTAAAATTGAGTCAATTACTCAAAGGTCTGCTAGACGGTCGCCAACACGCCCCTCCGACCGAGCGACCTTGATCGGCCCCGACCGTTGTAGTATGAAATTTTGTTGGAAACAACTGTCTACACGGTCGGTGCGGACCAAGGTCGCTCGGTCGGAGGGGCGTGTTCGCGACCGTCTAGCACAGGCTTAACTTGCCTCAGTTTCTAGTCGTCAATGGAAGCGTTAGCTGTCAGATTTGGTGGCCATTTTTAAACACGGAACTTCATATAGACAACATATCTACCTCTTTCTTATATTATAGGTAATTTCACGAGAGTTGAGGTGAATGATTACACACACAGCTACATAAAGTACTGATTGCAAAAAAAGTGAATGAATGAAATGAGTGAGTGAATGTAAATAAAAACGCTCATATATATTCATATACATATATTTTAATAAGAATAGGTATCAGTAAAAAAAAAAAAATTTTTATAAAGTATCGTCACTTAGCATATCTTCATCTGAATCGTCAAGATTGATTATTACAAGGTTATGGTTTTCGGTTAGTTCATCAATCTTAGGTTCCTTTATTCTGTATCAGAATTGTCGATTTAGATACACCGGTTACTTCAGCCGTCACATTGTATATTTCTGTCGCAGGTAAATGTTGACCGTCATTTCTTAAGTTCTGTCTAAAATGACAGAACACGTTAATATAATTTCCCGACTTTGTCTATTTAAAGTTTTCCCACGACCTATTGTTTCAGCCATGTTTCCGTAGAATAAAAACCTGTAGGTTTTCTTGTCTCTTGGAAAATCCGGTTGTCAATAAGTATGACAACGATGTAACGTAACCAAGTAGCCGTGTATGCAAGAGAGAATATATCACTATATGGAAGGCGAGGCGACCGATCTGCTTGGGTCACTCGAAACGCACACAAATTAATAACAATTCCCCATAGGCTCACCAAGACAGCAAAGACCATCCATATTGCGGGTCCCATATTTTATAATAACCTACCAGACAGCATCACGGAAGCTAAGAGTCTTCCGTCCTTTAAATCTAAATTAAAAAAAATGGCTTACTGAGCAATGTTTTTATAGTATTAAGGAATTTTTAGAATATAAAAAATGTAATAATAATAATATATAATGTAATGTAATAGTGTAAACAATGACCTGTAATACTTTATTACCAATAAACGATGTCTATGTCTATGTCTACAATTTTAATAGATAAATAAAGACAGTGCAATTTGTTACCTACTTATTCTCATTCGTTTCTACGATTAATATTATATATATTCATGTATATACCTACGCATATGTGATCTTTATTTGAATTGGTGTAAATAAAATTAATTAAAATGCTTCCTGTTTTGTTTAAAGTCGATGAATTGGTAGAAATATATTCATACTTAACAAAATAGTTTATAGGAACTTTTTGGTATTTCTTGCCATTCACTGTTGAGCTTGCTATCGGTACAATAATAGAACAGTAATGTCAAAACTTCGCTGTCATTACATGACAGTGTTGTTGTGTGCGTGGCCTCAACTCTCGTGAAATTACCTATACATCATACATCATTGTTCACTTGTGTCACTTTTTTCTTCAATTGACTACATTATTAACGTTTTTTCGATAAAATTCAACATTACCTATTGATTATTTTATTTGGTGTCAACATCCCTATTGGATAGCCCAGCTGTGAATGCGAAAAGATGTCAATATATTTTCATACCTTCATCAATAGTATCATCACTGGAACTACTGGCTACGAAAGTAGCTGAGGCGGCACCAGACCTTACATGGATTTTCTTTTCTCTCAAAACTTTAGCTAGTTTCACAACTTTCATTTCAAGCCATGTCAGAGTCTTGCTTTCATTATACTTGTAAGCCCTTAAATCTTCAGGGCCCTGTAAACAAATAAAATAGATTTACTACATAACAATAGAATATAACAGCTCTATCACAGTTTACTTCTGACATGTCAAACATTAGATGATAATAAGTTAGGCTCAAACAACTAGAATTCCGAATACCTCACACCTCAAATCCCAAGCAATGGAGTGTTAGGTGCAGGATTACAGATGCATGTAGTACAAACTGCGAGTTATGCTCTTGAATTTAAAAGTTTGTGCTGAGCTGCCAGCTGTATGCGGCCATGATTTATATTAGAGATGCGCCGAATACGAAATACGAACCACCGGTCCAGCTTTTGTCGAACCGAATATTAGGCCGTATTATTTGGTTCAACGTAATTCCTGCATCAGCCGTTCTATGATTGACAGGTTCACTGCCAAAAATCTTGTTTATTTTTAAAGTAAATCATGGACAATAAACGAGCTTAATACCAATGATAACCGTTTTAGGAATAATTATTTCACAAGGCAATTTTCTGTTACATTCTTGCAATGTGTAAAGAAACACCCCTAAAACTTTTTGGTAAATATTCGGCAGTTGAAACAATTCGGCAAAACAACTAAAATTCAAAAATTGGCGCATCTCTAATTTATATATCCACTGAAAAGTTAGACGGATCTATGAAAGCTGTACATGTCCCTGGGGACAAGTCATAGAGAAATGTAATATAAGCAACACACTGACTGCTTATTCTGCGGCAGTTTATTTTAATGGCATATTAATAATCAATTAATTACCTTTAAATCTGCCACACACTCAATACCAGCAACAAAGTCAACAAGTTTGTTTAAACCCTTTTGTGATATCAAATCTTCAATGGGTATTGCTCTGGTTTGGCATTGCTCCCTTAAGTGAGGCAAAACTAGAAATAATATTTCATTATAACATACGTAACTATATTTTTACTGTTTCAAATTATGTATGGTTTTTCACATTTTCTCAAGTACAGTCAAACACACAGTCAAGTACAAAACCGGATATAGCGACATTGAAGGGACCATATAACTTCAGACATTATATCTGATAGTCGGTTTAAGCAATATACACAAGTAGTCATATTTCAATTTCAAATGACAAAGAGCGCGCAAGAGGTTTGGATGGGGTGGGGGAAAGTGCGTAGGTAATAATAAGTTAAAACATTCCTTCATAGATTAGAATTTTTAAAATTGTTATGTATCTCAATGATAAACCGGGTAGTATCAAGCAACTCAATAGACACTTGCTCACTATTTAATTTACATTATTTATTTTTAGAAGTTGCTATGCCACCTTCTTGTCCATCATCAGATCAGAGGGCCTACCGCAAAACGAAATTCGTTTTCGTTAGTGTATCTCCGTCTCTGTCGCTCGAACTAGCAAGTGCGACAGATATGGAGATACACGAACGAAAACGAAATTCGTTTTCGTTCGTGTATCGCAGTAGGCCCTCAGCTTGGTGATGCCATAATATTGTTGTCAATGGACTTAAATAGTGCAAGTGAAATAAAAACATGTAATAAAATCTTACCCAAAAATATTGGATTAATGGGAGTCAACATAAACATGCTTGCATCAGACTTGACAGTTTGTCCTGAGAACCAACATCTGTGAGGCTCACAAAAAGTGACAATTTCATACACTTTCTGCTTTGTTTCATCAAAACAATATTTGGTAGGCTTCTTGTTTGCTGGGTGAGGAAGAGTTATGATGTCAAATTCCGAGTTCTGTAGTAATGAATCTGAAAGTTATGAGAAAATATTTCAACCACACACAATCATGTTTGGTGCATGAAATCATGTACACAGTCTTGCCTGCTGCTTGCCTAAATGGCTTCTGAGGGGATGCTGTGTGATCAAGCAATCTGCTGATGGAACAGTGTTAACCCTTTATAAGGCAGAGACGATTTGGAAACCACTTAGTTAATAAACATTTATAGAGAAGAACATCCTCTTTTTTATTTAACTATAATGGTATTATATAGCAAATATATCAGGCTTTCTTTTCTAATTTATACTTATTCGGTCATAATTTAATTTTAGTGTAATTAATTAATCTAAAGTTTGTGGTCAATTAATGCACTGTGCCCGTTAAGGGAAGCAAGCATTTGTCACTGTTTCCATTATACTATTAAAAATACACAAGTCGCTGTATCTAATAATTTCAATTATAGCTCTTGTAATTCACGATGGCGAGTGGCGAGACTGTTATTGGTATGATAATAAGGTCTAATTTTGATAAATCCACTCTCCATCGTGAATTGCAATATTTGCAATAACTGAACTACGTTGTTTGTAGTATCAGGAAAGTGTATCATTTGCCACTTAAGATTAATAAAATTATAAAAGGTTACATGCTATATCGATAAATATTGTAATTAGAACTTTTTGTTTGTTGTCAATGTCAATAAATAGGTGTATTGGAAACAGATCATCTGAAAACTCGAGTGCATTAACGGGCTGAGTGTATATTTAATGACCACATGTTTTTATTAATGATTTCGGTTTTTTTTTACCGTAGATGTGTTCCCCAGTGCATTACAAACATGGTAGTGTATTTAACTTTCACGTAGCATATCTGTATAACTGCGGCCTTATAAAGGGTTAAGTATGTCTGGTTTTTTTTTAAACACGGAACTAAGACAAATTAATATAGCCGGAGTTAGGTTAAGATTTATTAGAAAAACATTACGGAGTATGAAAATTCATTTAGTAAGGCTTACCTTGAGCTAGAATTATCCATGAATTTTCAACGCGTTTTTTAGTCGCCTCATTGATGGAATTCTCGGCCTGATTCGACATATTGCTTTTCTTGTGAGACCGAGTCATTTTGCAGTATTATCAAAGACAAATATGTATGATACCATGTACGTATAAACCCAAGTTAATTGCCAAGCAAAGAGCCACGCTGCGTAAAGGTTCACTCCAATAGAGTGTATTATATTCTTTGATTCACAGGTTCACCTTCCCGCCTATGCATACCAACGAACGAAATTAACGAAAAACGTCGAAACGAAATGAATGACATGAATATGACATTGACATTGCCCTGGAATCATGTAGTTTGGCTTATGTATCATTTACACGAGGCCGATCTATGAGATAATCCAGTAAGCCAATGCAACATTTGCATCGTCTAAATGGAGACAATCCATGAATCCACTTCTCTCATGGATTGGTCTCGTGTGATAAATAAGCCCATTATTTAATTCAAAAGCTTGTATAAGTATAATAATAAAATTTATAAATTAACGTATTTTATAAGAACACGGCGTTGTTCCAGGCCAAACTTATTTACCTTTTATATACAGTAAGATGGCACGTTAAGGGCAGTTTCATATATTTTTTTTTACAATTTGAGTACTTCTAAACACAAAAAATTTAAACAATAGCATATACTGAAGATATGATACTGAGGGCCTACCGCGAAACGATTTTCGTTTTCGTTCGTGTATCTCCGTCTCTGTCGCTCGAACTGGCAAGTGCGACAGAGACGGAGATACACGAACGAAAACGAAAATCGTTTCGCGGTAGGCCCTCTGGCATTACTGGCACCTCACTTGGGGTTGCCTGTTCGCGTTGCATCGTTGCCTCTCTTTCATTTGCAAGGAAGTAAGGAAGGAAAAAGATGCAACACGAATATTTGGGCAAATACCGCCAAGTGTGTGCCACCATGAGTAATGGCAACACTAATTCCGCGGCCATTGCTAATTGCCCATCCGCTGGATGCCTGAAACCGCTTTCCGGAATCCAAACCATCGGTAGGATTTTATTTTTACAGACAATTAAAGCACAGTATTGACTCTTGAGCACTTCAGACTCAGTGTAGTGAAACTCATGTGATTTATTTTGATATTGTTGTGAGAAAAGACTACATAAGTGCTCGAAATAAGCAAAATCGTGGCCAATGTCAGCAGGCGTGTCAGATCAGGTATTTAGCATTACGATACTTTTCTAGTTGAATAATTCACCGTATACCTAATTAATATGCTTATGTTTGTATGTATCTTTTGTTTCATGTTACTCGTGAGTAAAGCGGATGAAAGGCCAAGGGAATCAAGGTAAAGATGGTATCAGTGTGACGTTGCATCTGTTTTCTCCGTAGGAGTCTCGCACACCGGTCGGCTTTGTGTCCGGTGTTCGTCATTGTGTTCCTGTGTTGTGGGCTGTCGTAATCTTGACCATCTACTACATTTGCAATTATCTATTCAATATTTTTAAAACCATAATACATTTCACCAATGAAGACATAATACCTAATAAATTCATATACATATATATATATATATAATTATATGTCATATTCATATGCTAAAATCTTACTTCATTGTCGCATAATGGATGTAGGTAATTTTCATGGACTTACTCACCTGTATGTATGTCATTCTTAATTTATCAATATTTAACTTGGTATCCTACACCAAAATTTTTGGTGTCTCCTGTACTGTGCTGGGATTATAATGTTTTGAACATAGCATTATGCTAGTCACTAAATGCTCCCTAATATTTACGAATGTTATATATAACAATAGGTATGGATTGGGGTGTTGGATGTCATTATTGTTTTTTCTCTCATAATTTATGTATTTTCCACCCCATCAATTTGTAAAAATAGCAGACTAACCTTTCAATCGATACATGGCAAATTTTATCTTCATCTACATTTTTACATAACTAGCACAAGTTCTACCAATATATCAGTATTCATTGAAATCCAAATAAATAATGTATCCTTTGCTATTATTTATAATGAAAATTATGTTCCCATGCATGTCACAAAATCAAAATATTATTTTGAGACTTAAGGCTTTTTAAAAAATGGAGCAAGTAGAATATGTAAGACAATGTGAGGAACATTAAAACTTGGACTAGTGTTTGGTCAGTAATAATGAATTGTGTCATTCTCAGGGTGAAGGAACCTTAATGTGGCTCTTGCACAATTATTAATGATGTTCTAATACAAATTTGATGATTTACAATTTTACATCAAAACAATGGTTAGCACCTAAAATGCTGAGGTACCTACCTTTTCTTTAAGAAAGACAGTTTACTTTTGTTTGATATATTTTTATTGGTTGAAAGTTCATTTTCATTCCTGTTGTTCAGTGTGTTGTTGTTGGCTTTTGCGAAAGTATAAAATATTTGTTGAACCCTCAATTTTTTTATTTATTTATTTGTTTATGTTGTTGCAATTCCCTTTTTAATAAGTCGTGTATTTATGCTATGTATTGTAAAGTAAACCAACAATAAAGAGGTATGAAGGTGATCTTATCTCTTCAAAGAAAAAAGGTCCCTATATAATTTACTTTAAAAACAAAGTTTTAACGGACTTCAAATCAAATCGACTTCAAAGTAGCCAAATTGCTTCAAGTTTGCCTATAAAATTTGAAGAGATCCCTCGATTTCTCCAGAATGCCATCATCAGAACTGGATTTTGGTGACAACGGTACCAATCTGGATGTATATGCTTTCAAACACGATTTTTCAAATTGGTTCATAAATTACCGAGTTATCGGTAACAAACACACAAAAAAAAAAAAAACCGGACATGTGCGAGTTCAACTCGCGTGGTGAGGGTTCCGTATATAATCTAAATTTCATAATTCAAATGTATTATGAAATTTTATTCAAATGTATCAAAATTGTTATGCTCTAAGCATCAGGCGCCCCATACAAAATACACAAAAATATTGAGATTTTTCCCGTTACTTTGAATACTCAAACTTCTTATAGGTTTTCCTGTAATCAAGGAACTATTTCCATATTTTTTTCAGAATTTTAAGCCTAGTAGTTTCGGAGATAAGGGGGGAAATAGTCAATTTTCGTCTTTTTTCTTAAATTACTTCAAATCTATTTTTGCTAAAATTATTAAAAAAAATATCTGAGATGCTTACAACAACCCCTTTCATTTGATATGTCACACAATACAGTTTGCGAAACTTTTTTTTTAATTTTCCAGTTTACTCCCCAGAAGGGGGCCCCCTTGTTCAGAATTCATTAATTTACTTTACGCGTCCATCTTTGGGTCACCAATTTACATTTGTTTACCAAATTTCAACTCAATCGGTCCAGTAGTTTTGGAGCAAATCGGCTGTGACAGACGTACAGACAGACGAACGAGTGATCCTATAAGGGTTCCGTTTTTTTCTATTTGTGGTACGGAACCCTAAAAATACAGTTGAATTGAGAACCTCCTCCTTTTTTGAAGTCGGTTAAAAAGATAAGCTCATCTATAACTGGCCTAATACCAAATGCACCATTATTTTCATTCTTTTCATTGCAAGTGCTAGTGCTACTTTTCACATCCAATATTTTGTTGATACATTTAATTTATTTTAATAATCATTTTGGTGAAGGAAAAACATTGTGAGGAAACTGGTCTAATCCCAATAAGGTCTTGTTTTCCCTCTGGGTTGGAAGGTCAGATGGCAGTCGCTGTCGTAAAACTAGTGCCTATGCCAAATCTTGGGATGATGAATCATTTTTATTTATTTAATTAAAACTGTGTCTGGTATCTGGTGATGTAATATGCATATATTGTAAATAGACACTGCAGAGTGTGTGTGACCTTGTTCGTGCACTGTCATGTGTCTGGATTTTAGTTTATGTAGTAATTCTCCCCTCCCCATGTTCCTTGGTATTAATTGATAACTAAGTTTGAGAACTGATTTTATCATCATTATTTATGGCCTGTAGTCTCTCACTGCTGACCACAGGCCTCTCTTCAAGTGTGCCATTCATCCTGGTCCAGTGCTAGTCCCATCAAGGAGTGAACCGCGATCTTTCTAAGGTCATCACTTGATGGGTATCAAGCTGTTTTATACTAAGGAACAACATGGGAAAATCACTTTCTAACAAATGAATATGCTGTATTAATATTGTTTACGTTTAGTCACTTTTATGAAATGTAAACTGATATTAACGACACAACTATTCCACTTGTTTAGACCAGTGATTTTCAACCAACCTCTTGAAGGGGGTCACAGCAACTTGTATTTTTAAAGTTAAAATGAAGTAAGGATTTGACATTTTTAAAATACAATAACAACAGTTAGGCAGAGCGGAGGGTGGGGGGCCCCGGGATATACTTCCATACTAACGGGATCACGCCATGAAAAATTGAAAAGGGTTGAAAAACACTGGTATAGACGTTTTATCAACTATGCTATAAATAAAATATCGGAATAGATAAGAAGTTAGATTTGCGCACCTTTGCGTTTTATGCATCTAATCTCATATCTATTATATAAAGAAGCTTAATAGATGTCCGTAATTCCCATACGAAAGCATTCTTATATTCCACCCGTTCATTTGAAAAAAGGAACCTTTCCAAATCTATCCCTGGTGTCAGTAGGAATTCCTTGAAACAATATCAAAGAAAGCATAATTAATTACCGTAGTAGTAATTGAGTTCAATCTATGAGCGCACGCTCGTCACCCCGCTGCCCGCAAACTTATCTGCCACACAAGGCAGCAGTCTGCACGGCTATCACAAGACGGCGCGCGAGCTCTCTCGATTTTTCTCGCACTCTTTCTAAGTATTCTAATAAGAGAGAGACGGATAGTACGAGAAAAATCGAGAGAGCTCGCGCGCCGTCTTGTGATAGCCGTGCCGGACTGCAGCCTTAGAATGGTATGGTGTAGATATTTTTACGTATTTACTCTGTGGTCACATATTATTACAGGGAATACCTATTAACTTTTGTTTAAACATACAAGCTATAAGCTTGCTTATTATTTATACCCTTTTAATTGTTTTTTAATAAACCGATTTTGAGTTTACCTAATTAATTCAGTTTAGATTACGAACCCTTTATCAGCGGCTTAATTGTATTATTTTGGTGGCGAACTCTCTTTTAATAAATACTATTGGCATTGGCGATTTTTCACTAATTTATAATTATAATATATTATAACACTTAGTACCCAGCGCAGAATGCTCAATGTACCATCGCCAACACAGTTAACTGACCATCCATGCACTTTATGTGCATTGTAATAACGTTCTATATAAATACAGGATGGCCAGTTGACTATGTTGGCGTTTGTACATAATTATATTGTTTAAATATTTTCCTTATTATTCTATGTTTTCACTGGTGATGAAAAGGTGCTTCCTAAGCCAAGTTAACATCAAAAATTCATTATTCTAAAGCTGTCCTGAGGTTTGTTGGTTTCTGTCAGATCGTTTCAGTTCACTTCCTATACAATATTGCGTACCTATACCTATCACCAAAACAATTCCGTTTTGTACAAATTAAAATAAGTGTCTGTCAAAAATTTAATTTTTGGTGCAAGCTTTTATTGCCGACTGTACTTTTATGTATACCGTCATTAACTACTCATTGAGACGATTCTATCTAGACTTTAGACCTAAACTCAACGGGGTTAAGAACTGAATTCCCATGGCCACCTTCTGTCTCCATCATCAGCTCAGATCAATGGCACCATAATATTGAATTTTCAACCAAACCAAAATTTCAGCTCAATCGAATAACGGCAAGTGACTGAAAAATGGATTGCAAATTTTGACGGAGAATTTACTTATTTTATTACATACCTACTTACATATTTATGTGAATATGTACGAATAGATCAAGTTAATATATACCTTGTAAAAAAAAAATTAATAACACATGAATAAAATAGTATTACCGACATATAACTCATCAAAAGGCCAGTTTTCTTTTTTAAATAAAAAAAATAGAGTATATTTTTATTTAAATTTTGTAGATATTCATAGTGTATTAACGATAGAGTGTGGATCGAGACCTTAATGCTAATGGTTAATAATGATATTTTAGTGACAAATGCACCGAAAGAGCAACAGTTAGAATCTGGCGGCGACGAGTTGGCGGAGGTGTCATGGCGCCATCAGCAGCAACCATCCTATGCGCCGCCCATCTCGTCAGCGGCCGACCCCTACAGCGCGGCAGGTAGGTACATATATTTCACTACTGATTTAACCTGTACTTTTAATACTGCTTGGGTGCAAAACGCAAAAATGTGCGAAGATGTGTTTTCATATTTCACACCTAGATGTTGACATCTAGGTGTGAAATATGAAAACATCGAGATGTCGAATATATGATAACACATCTTCGCACATCTTTGGTGCATATTCACCCATACGCTCCCGGCTCAGGATCAATTTGCCCCCTTTCCTACTTTGTCCACATTAGCATATCGTCCACTACCCTAACTCGTCCTCATGTCTACAGTTTTTAGTAATTTGTTTTCTTTTTTACAGATTTTTAAACTTTTTTGTAAATTTTTGGTAGTACACCTAATTGAGACAGTATAACTTTTTATCTAGATGATCAAAAAAAATGCACGGTAATCATAGTAGACAGGTTATTGATTATCAATAACAATAAACAACCAATTAAAACAAGAAAGGCTATAGCCGTGTTTCTATACAAAATTTGCCTTTCTGTCAAATGTTCTAGTAATTTAATTATTAGATACTCCTTGTAGGCAAAGGTCTGTTCCCCAAAGAAGAGCCATGTACACTTGTCAGTTTTCGTAATATGGCGGTTTGTTTTTTTTCACTTTTTAATTTATTTCTTGAATTCGGTCTTTGCGATTAATTTGATTTTTTCGTAAACTATACTACATAGTAAAACCCATCACTACAAAAAATATTGCCTGAAACTTTAGTACAAATATATGTCAAAATAATGGAAACTATAATTTGATATTATTTTTTTGGTGTTCTGGTGTAGAAAACACGCAACTGGCCACACGATTAACACCATAATTTGAGTATTTAGATAAACAAAGAAATGACTGTAATGAGGTAGGAATAATCCCTTAATGACCTTTTCTTTCTTAGGTATTTAAAGGCTGTTAGCAGGTAAAAGGTGGAAATAACATGAAATACGAGTCCCTTTTTTTTACGTAATAAATTTATTTAAAAATTCATGACTTAAAAATAATGATTCTTTAATTCAAAAGTAGGTACATTTGATTGCAAATTTTTTACTAACTTTTTCTAAGGGTCGAAACGATTTTAGAAGGTTTTTTGGTCCAGAATTAAACAAAGAATAATAATAAGTAACGAAAGAATTCTAAATTACCTGCAAGATTTTGAGAAAAACGTGGTTTTACTGTAAAAAATAACGAAATTTCTGTACTCATTCTTCAAATATATGATTTAGATAAAAAGTTATACCGTCTCAATTAGGTGTACTATCAATTTTTTCAATAAAAAGTTTAAAAATCAGTAAAAAAAAACAATATACTAAAAACAAAAAATCGTTTCATCAATAAAATGAGTTGAAATTGCACCCCTTTTAATATGTACAGTTTATCGAGAACCACGCTGTATATCACATCGGTACCTTCATTTTGTTGTGTAATTGGGGATCGCAATGCGGTGCCTGATTAGAAATCTAGGTATTTGAATGTAGACGAATTATACGTGAAAAATACGAGAACCAACAAGAACGGGGACAAATTCATCCTAAGCCCTCCCAGTTCCTGTTACAATTATTATTCCATACAAACCTTGTACAATGTTTTATTCACCGGTTCTAACACGAGAAATGCTTTTTTGGTCTCACTTATTTTGAGGAGCTACATCATTGAAGTTTTGATGTTTAACCCTTTACCAGGCAGAGGCGCTATCGACCACATAATGCTTTTCAAACATAATATCTTAATGTCAATGAATAGCACTGACATCCGATTGTCATTTTCCAACTGCCGGCCTTGAAAAGGGTTAAATATTTAAAAGCCACGAATATTTTTACCTTGGGCTATCAAAATACAATAATTAATGTAAAAACTCTGCGAAGAAAGGTTGCACAAGGTCTTTATGAAGAGAATTATCTTTTCTCAAACATGCAATGAAATGTCGTCCTTACGTGCGTTATAACAGGCTTCAAAGTATCACGTTTCGGGCGGAACAACTCGAGAGAACTGTAAAGGAATTTCATACAAAATTGAAGGCCTAGGCCGGGAAGTAATTTTTTTAAATTTTAATGTTAACATGGCGTCTGTGTTCATCAACAGGCTAAACAGCTGATTTTTTTATTTTTTCTAGTGGCTGAATGGTTATCGGACCAAACATATCCGCGTTAATGCCTATTACACACGAACCTTAAGAAAACAAATCTGTATGATTCAATGTGTTGATGAATAAATTAAAATGTTATCTATACGTAAGTCACCAGAGACCATAGACAATATTTAAAATCCTCTGCATTTATTTTATTCATTATAGAAATTAAGATTCTTATTATCAGGTTATGTATAATGACCCTAATAGGGTCTATTCAAACACTACAAACGCGAAATACGGACGACTTTCGTAAAAAAAAAACATTAAGTATGGAGGGATTGGAGGGAAAATTAATGTACTATTGTGAGTGGTGTATTGTTTTATTTCATTGCATATGTTTGAGAAAAGCACTATACATGCCTCGCCGTGAACTTGTCTGTAGTGTGTCCTTCCGAATATCTACTTCTTTACTTTCCATTTCTAATTATTTCAAAACAATAAAATCTTTTTCTAAAAAAGATAATGCGTGTTATATTCGGTTTTCGTATTAAAATAGACAAACCTACAGAAAAAACAAAGTCTAGAAGCAAACTGTAACAGATGTTTTACACATATTTCACTCCTGCTGACTTATCCAAAGAAGGTTTTGGAGGCCGCCTTCAATATGGCTCTAAGACCCCGTTCCTTTTTTTTAGTTTACCTTTTTTACCTCATAAACGGTGGCCCATACCAAAAAGTGTTCTTATAGCTTATAGATAAGTAATCTACATAAATATATATAATACCACCTACCCAATGGGAATGGGCCCGAGGAGACGATGGCATCCTAAAACCAGTGACAACCAACGACCCAGTGTTACCCGACTCCAATCTCAAGACCACATTTTGACGATCGATGCACGGCTGGGTGTGGGGAGCTGCGGCTGCCGTAAAGCACGAATTGCCTGCTCCAGTGTTTGCGGTGCATGGTCAGACACCGTTGACGATGATGATGATGATGATAATAGGCATGATGACTAAGATTTTTTAACGATGCCATTCGAACCAGTTTATGGAGAGGAACAAATGTTTGTATAGGAGCAACTACAATTAAAGAACATAAATACCCAAATAATTGTGACAAAGATTGACCTCGCTGGCGGCATCCCAAACGCTTCATACTGATTGACTCAAAAGTATGACGTCACACTTTGGTATTAGAACTAATCATTGTAGGGAAAATCAAGTAAATTGCTGTTCCGGTCGCGAAATACTGTGTTTAGGTCCATAGTTGTCGTACAATTTTGTTTCTATAAAAGCGTAAGGATTCTATTGGTAGCTTTAAATTTACACTTGGACAATAAAAAAAAATGCATATTTTTTCTAAACTTAAAAGATTCATATTTTTTAATGATATTAATTATACTTTTTAATTAATACTTTGTTACAATAATTTGATGGTTTACTATCCATTTAGCAACACTAAATTATCAATTTTAACATGAGTCATCACTCATCATGCCTATTCAGATTTAGAAGATAATTTGGAATTTAATTTTTACTACTCGCCATACATAGAACATAAGTTTATTTTCTTATCTTCCATTTTCTTCCCACCATATCTAATTAAATATTGATCCCAGCAAAAATGTGTACAGAATCTGTTTTGGAGAAAATTTTATCTATAAGAACACTTTTTGGTATTGGCCGCCGTTTACGAGTTATTTATGAAAAACTAAAAAAACCGGCCAAGTGCGAGTCGGACTCGCGCACGAAGGGTTCCTTACCATTATCTATAAAAACGGCAAAAAAATCATGTCTGTTGTAAAGGAGCCCCAGTCCGACTCGCACTTGGCCGGTTTTATAGTATTTGTTGTTATAGCGGCAACAGAAATACATAATCTGTGAAAATTTCAACTCTCTAACTCAGGGTGGCCACTTTCTGGAAAACCGGGAAAAGTCAGGGAATTTCGCTAGTCATGGAAAAGTCAGGGAATTGTCAGGGAAATTTAATGGAGGTCAGGGAATCAAAATTATCTCTGTATGTACAGTCAGCAGCAGAAGTAGCTAAACGGGCCGGGTGTTCAAAATGACCTGCACACGACTTTATTCTTAAGAAATTAAGAGCGTGTGTAGGTTATTTTGAACACCCGGCCCGCTTAGCTACTTCTGCTGCTGACTGTAAATAATAAAAATAAAAAAAATTATTAATTTACCATCTCCAAACATTATATATCTACTATAACTAAATACTAGAAATGAAACAGTATAAAAACGTCACCTGACGTAGGAGGGTTCACCCCACGACTTCCGTCTAACTATGCTTTTGCTCTTACCAACTGAGCTATTCAGATACTACTTCTTAATATTTCCGTTTTTGTATTATTTCATTGTATTAATAAATTGTAATTTTCTAGCAGATAATTCTGCAAAAACTCAGAAATTTATTCCAATTATATATTTTATATTTATTACATTTAAGATTATGGTCAGGGAAAACTTGAAAAAACGCCTGGAAAACCGGGAAAAGTCAGGGAATTTAGGTTGTAGTAAATAGTGGTCACCCTGCTAGCTATCACGGTTCTTGAGATACAGCCTGGTGACAGACAGACGGACGGACAGCGAAGTCTTAGTAATAGGGTCCCGTTTTTACCCGTTGGGTACGGAACCCTAAAAAAGGGACCTTTACACCCCCTACCCGTTAGCTCTACCCCCACCCACCAGTACGTTTAGTATGTTGTTTAAGACACATTTACTTACAACTATATCAAAATACGCTTTTACACGGATTATTTCCCCCATTTGGCAGCCTTTGGTCTTCTTTGGGTGTACTAAATCCCGATTAACAGTGAAAGGGTCGAAATAGAAAGTCGAATCAAAATGGTGACAATATCAAAAAGCCACTTGCTTCTCCACCCTACTCACCTTTATCAGTTTTGTCAACTCACCATTTTCGCCATTTCGTTAGTTCAAGCAAATATTTATATTGTTATATTTATCGGCGATTCCGAGGATGCGTGTTATTGAAAGTATTGAAACTCCGTAGTGTACAAACCTGTTATAATTATTATATTCGACAGTTCGAACAGCTCAGTGAACTGTGTGTGAGCTGTGTGTTCAGTAAACTGAGTACATTTATAGCTTAGCACAAGACACGAGATGTTGACGGAAACGAAGTAATGGTCTAAGAGAGCTAAGTTGCGAATAATCTAGTGTGACGTCCCGGAAACTCGATATAGCCATATTGGCAATGGTTAGGGTCCGGCCAGTGATGACATATGGCACTGAAACTTGGTCGCTTACTATGGGCCTCATAAGAAGGCTCAAAGTCACCCAAAGCAAAGGGCAATGGAGAGGGCTATGTTAGGAGTTTCTCTGCGTGATCGCATCAGAAATGAGGCTATCCGCAGCAGAACCAAGGTAACCGATATAGCCCTCCGAATTGCTAAACTTAAGTGGCAGTGGGCGGGGCACATTGCACGTAGAACCGATGGCCGTTGGGGCAGAAAGGTTCTCGAGTGGCGACCACGTACCGGAAGGCGCGGCGTGGGTACGTAACAAGGTGGACTGATGACCTGGTAAAGGTCGCGGGAGTCCGCTGGATGCGGGTGGCGCAGGACCGGTCAATTTGGAACTCTCTGGGGGAGGCCTATGTCCAGCAGTGGACGCCATTCGGCTGATATGATGATGATGATGATGAGGGTCCGGCCAATCAGTGCGACCCCGCTTCCACTCGGGCGCATCGGAACCTTGACAGGTATAGATTGCAATACTAATGCGACATCAATTGATGACGCCAGTGGGTATAGACTTCAGTACTAAAAGCCGCTTTAGACCTTTCTTGCAGTGCACTGCATTTAGCCAGGTCTAAAGGCCGCATAAATGCGACATGAATTAATGTCACTAGGCACCGAGAGGAAACAGTAAATTGACGAATTTAATTATATGACTGACAAAAAACTACGAAGTAAGGAAATAGGAAGTGACCGATTCGGGAAATGGCAAAGTAAGAAAAGTAGCGGTTTAACAAAACTAGTGAAATTTGAGATTTTTTCCAAACAATACACATTGTTAAGAGCTTTCATTTGTGGAATTTAGCTTTCTGTAATTTAGTATTCATGAACAGGATGGAAAGTTGAGAGAGATAAGGAAGGGCAGCTACTGTAGTAAGTAACGCGAAAATGACCTCTGGAGGTAAATAACGATAACGGCCATTTTTAGTCTGGAACCCATCTTAACTTTCCTCCCTGCAAACACATGCTACACAAATTCATAATTCCACTTGGAAATCAAGTGGAGTGTTGAAATGTATTTTATTATTTTCAGGTTATTATGGTACAACAGCTCTTCCTTATCAAGCTTTTGGAGTCGGGGATGGGACATGGTCTACCAATGGAACAGAACCGATGACATTTCTTGGAGGATACAATCCTCACGATTCTTATGGAATGGATGGTAGCTAGTACCTATTCGATTTACATTATAAGTCACCATTTTCCATATCACCAGAGTGAGATGTTTGTCACGAAGCACCACTTTCATAATTGACCCAATCAAAAAGGAGATTTGTTGTATAAAAAGATATCCTGACAATAATAATATCCCTTGGTCTTAGTCTCCGTTATCCACTATGTTCTACTTCTTATCCTGCAACGTTTCACAGGAGAATAACAAACTCGATCTTTTTTATTGTCAGCCTTCTTTGAGACAGACACAGACATGCAAAAGTGTCTAACTCTATAGATTCTTTTCAACAAATATATGATGTGCTTTCAAATATCTTATCCATTTTCTTCTTTAAAATAAAGTAAGGTCGAAAACAATTAAGCCATTAGTAGTTGTCATTGTATCTCTCCTTCCGGCTGCCATGGCAAGTAAGTTTAGCAACCAGTTGTGATGTAAGACTTTTTATTCTTTGTCCGCAACTAGTTGCCATACAAGACTTTATATTTCTTTCTACGCAACTAGTACGCCATGACTACTGAGTTCCGCAACCAGTTGCGGTGAAGGATTTTTTAGTCTTGGTATACAACTTTCGTAATTGGTCAATCTATATTCAAACTATTTCAATAATTTAGTTATGGCCAAATGTACCATCATGAAAAGATAAAAATACAGTAATTGATCATCTTGACATTAGTCATACTTGCGTCTGCTTGGAATGAAGGTTTTCTACATTTTGTTTATGAATAATAACAACTGAAGATATTATTACACGTATTTTCGTGCTGTTTTTTTTTGACGTTGGGATTGAAAACAACGTGACATTGCCAACTCGAATGTCCCACGCTTATTTTTAAATAATGCTAATGGTTGCATATGAAGAACAAACATTCTTCTGTCGCAATTAATCTTTTTTAGAAATTCTTTGTACGCAACCAGTTACGTAGAAAGAAAAATAAGTCTTGTTTGGCAATTAGTTGCGGAAAAAGAATAAAAAGTCTTGTATCACAACTGGTTGCGAAACTTAGTTGCCATGGCGGCCGGAAGGGTATCTCATGAGTGGGTCTAATTTTATCTAGCTAAATATATTTTGAACTGACATAATTTTATGGATATCTGTGTATGATTTCAGGTGTGTTTGGACCGTCAACAACCCCATTCTCCACGGCTGCGTTCGGACAGCCCGCTTCCTCGTTTAACTACTTTCATGGTAATGGTGATTATTCTACTTGGGGCCAACTAGGTCGCGCTAAACAATATGATGACTACTACAGAGCTGATGGCCTGTACGTGCCAGATGGCGTTAAGGCGGTCGAATCGGGCGTACAGACGCTGTCGCTCGGAGATCACAAGGGCGATAAGGAGCGCGGGGTCGAGCTCAAGGACACGTCTGGAGGATCGCAACCCAAAAAGATGACATGGGCTTCCATTGCTAGCCAACCGGCTAAGCCTGCCCCGACTTCGCAGACAACGGGTCTTAAGAAGAAGGGCCCTGGTATGCCCCCGCCGCCAATCGTGCCTGGCAAACACAACATGGATATTGGAACTTGGGATGCAGGCAAAAGCGCACCGGTCGTGACGGCGCCGCCGCTGCCGCCGCCGCAGCAGGCGCCGGCAGGCCCCGCCCCGATGCCGCTCCCGGCGCCAGCGCCGGCGCCTGCGCCCGCGGCCGCTCCTGCACCGCCCTCCGTGCCTGCTCCAACGCCGGCCGCCGCGCCGCTGCAGCGGGGCCCTCCGCCCCAGCACCAGCCGCCACCTGCGTGGGCGCAGACGCCCCGTGGCCCGCCCCCGCAGCACCAGGCGAGGCCCGTCATTTCCGTGCCTCCGGTCGCTGCGCCGCCCTCAACGCCTCAAGCTGCGGTAATCCCGCATCCGGTGCTTGATGAATTAAAGGTCAAGAATGATTATAATCCGAAGGAATTTGATCTGAGCGCACCTCAAGCTAGATTCTTCGTGATCAAATCTTATTCTGAAGACGATATTCATCGCAGCATCAAATATGAGATATGGTGCAGTACGGAGCACGGAAATAAGCGTCTGGATTCCGCGTTTCGCGAGCGCGAACGGGAGGGTGGTACAGTGTACTTGTTTTTCTCGGTAAATGGTAGCGGCCATTTTTGTGGCATGGCGCGCATGACAAGTGCAGTCGACTATAATTCCAATTCTAGCGTGTGGTCTCAAGACAAGTGGAAGGGGCAGTTTCGTGTAAGGTGGGTCTATGTTAAAGACGTTCCAAACGTGCAACTTCGTCATATCAAATTAGAGAATAACGAGAACAAGCCGGTAACGAACTCACGCGATACTCAGGAGGTGCCACACGCGAAAGGCTTGCAAGTACTGAGAATAATGCACAGCTATTGCCATTCAACGTCTATTTTTGATGACTTTATTCACTATGAAAGACGCCAAGAGGAGGAAGACTCGCGCAAAGTGCCCCTTCATCATAATAACCAAGACAACGCTCGCGACGAGCAAGAAGCAAATCGTGGGTTTCGCAACTACCGTGATTATGGCAGAGACAGTCGTGACCCTCGCGACGGACGTGACGGGCGGGAAATTCGCGACCAAAGAGACATGCGCGACCATCGTGACCAGCGCGATCATCGTGAACAGCGTGATCCACGCGACCACCGCGACCCGCGCGACCATCGCGATCATCGCGATCAACGCGATCAACGCGATCACCGTGATCAACGCGACCAACGCGATCAACGCGATCACCGTGATCAACGCGATCATCGCGACCCGAGGGAAGACCGCGACGGCAGAGACAATCGTGATCATGGTTTTCGTGACCGCGACTCTAATAATTACAGACCCCATCACAAGGTATGTTCTAAACATTACTAAATTATTATTATGTATACACTAGTGTAAGAAAGAGGAAAAGTCTGTGAGATTGTAGCTTTGTAAGTTTGTGTGTTTTGGGTCATCTCCGGAACCACATATCCGATTTCAAAAACTTTTTCACCTTCGTGTAGAATGGACTTTCTGGATGGTTGTAGGCTAATTTTTTTCCGTGGGTTTGCCGGCGCTCTTAGCAATACGCGGGTGAAGCCCCGCGGGCAGATAGTATTATAACATGTATTACTTTGTTACCTCTGGCTGGCCCATGGCCTATTAAAAGGCTTCCTCCGCTTCAGTAGAATTTATACCATTATAAATTGGAGAGTTACATTTGTTTTGTTCGATTTAAACTCACAATTTGCTATATAATACTTGATTAAAATTTAATTGTCAATCTTTCTTGTATGATGGGCGGCTGGAGGTTAGAGCGATAAGGATGGTAAGTTTGTATATAGGTCGTGATATAGGTGTATGTAGGTTTCTCTCCCGAAATAGTCATCCGATTTCAAAATTCTTTTATTAGCTATATCATACTAGACTTATTTAGAATATACCTACTTATCTTAGTCTGTTCTCTTATGTGTGAGCTGTTGAAATTGGGATACAAATTTAAAATTCATTGGACATCACATCACTTCATGACCAGTCAGAATAGTTATTTGGCCGATTGTTCTTTGGGAGATGTAAGATGTAATGCCCCTCACGTAGCGTTTTTCTTGTGAGTCCTCTGATATTATATGTGTACCTCGCGACTGCCTTCAAAAATTCAAAAAGACATAATTTCTACAGCAATAGAGGTGTTGAGTAATCTAGCTGGACTGAATACGAACGATGTGTACTATTAAAAGTTTTAACAAGACAATAGGAGTGACCCCTTCTGAATCTGAATATATCGCAGTATATTCAACGGCCGGCGAAGCGTCAAAACCGACTACGGATATTTTTTTTCATCACACTTGCTCGTAAAGGGCTTCATAACGCGCAGGCATACAGAGCTACAATAACCTTTACTACGCCCATGGGCGTAATGATTTTTTTCTTACATTGTATCTGTCACTCTTACATCAGTTATAAAGCAAGCAGGTTTTAACTCACATACAATGTTTGAAAACGTATTTATATAGTTATTTACGATACAAGTGCAGAAAATAGGAAATTCGCAACGAGTGGTGATAAATTAAAACACGACCAAAGGGAGTGTTTTAAATCGACACGAGTTGCGAATTACCTATTCGCACGTGTATCGTACAACGTTTTACAGTACATATGGCTCTTTAAAGTTTCAACATATGCACGGAAAGTGCTCATTTCCGCACTCGATCGGGAAAGTAACACCATGTGTACTGTAATAGTATTTTATGCAACAGTTGTATAAGAGAGGTCAAAAAAGGCGAGTGGCGTGGGTTACAATGTGAGCCGAAGGCGAACATTGTAAAGAAAGACGCCACGAGCGTTTTTTGACTTAGTTATACAACGTTGCATACAATACTTTTTCTACGACTAGCTACTATGGAATAAAATGCAAAATTAAACAAAGAATAAATTTTTCTTAAACTTTGTCGTATAGGTGCCGAGATTTAGTAGGCAACAAATGTTCGGTCACTGCTTGTGGGCTGCCGGTGTATTTCTTCTGGTGTAGAAGCAATATTTTCATCGTCATCCATTTTTATTACTTTTGAGAAACACCAACTATTTTGTAGCAAACACAACGGCCGCAAACTCAAACAACAATTTATAAAATAACCGGGAATTCGGGAAACATGAAAATGAGACAAATGGGTGTCTATGGTTAACTTTGTTTTTAATTGATGTCAACTTGCCAGTACTGCCATATTAAGAATAAGTTAGCAGCAATGCCTTTAGTTCAAAAATTTCTAAAAAGTAAAAACATTCAGTGGTTTGTTAAGTTGGTAGTACCTAATGTATAGGTTTAGAAGCGTATGGCTGCTAAGCGTATCGTTTTGGCGACATAACAGCACGGTTGTGCCGTACTGTTATGGGGAATAGAGTATAGACTTTTCTGCAAACTTATTTTGTATATCTTTATATTAGTGTTCGTGACTATGTAAATGACAGATAAAAGTACAGGAGTAGAAAAAATAAATTTAAACGTAAAAACACGAATAAAATATGATTAACAGAATTATTTAAAAATTTAAAAACATAAATATAGCAATTTAGTGTCCATGTAAAATATTTTAACTGTGATTTTGAATCATGGCTGTATGCCGAAGGGTATTTGCTCTAAGCGCCTCACGTCAAATTTCAACAAAATGGACGACTGACATTTTGTAGTTTTTATTGCGATTTGTAACAATTTCGTTAAAAATGTATTGGTTTCCTTGCAAATGTGATGAAAAACATTATATGCGACACGTACGGTAAGAAAGTTACATACTCGAGTCATCAAAGCCCTCCCTTCGGAGTCGGGCTTCTAATAGACTCTCGGTCGTTAATCATATCTTACCGTACTTGAGACACAATGTACTATTTCGTATACAGTCGGTTCTGGTGGCGCTTCGCTGGCCGCTGGCGCGGCACGCTCGCTTCACTCGCTCGGCTCGCGCACTGTAGGGTCGTAATTCTACCTAACACTCCTCGCTTCGCTCCTCGTCGTACCTACACCGACCTGCCTCAGAGTAGAATAGGCTATATTTTTATATTTTGTAGTGTACTATCGCCCACACAGTTAGCTGACCATCCGTGCATTTTATGTGCATTGTAATAAGGTTCAATATAAATACAGGATGGTCAGTTAACTGTGTTGGCGTTTGTAAAAAAACCTAGCTTGAGATTTAAAATAAATAATGAGATAAATATTTTTTTTTTTCATAGTGGTCATTACAGCCAATATAAATAAATTTCGTAGTAGTGAAGTGTGGGCTGAGTTGAGACATTGTACAGACGAGTTCAAAAATAAGTGCACCTACAAAGTCATCAAAAATTATGTGAACACGATTTTGTTGTTTATGGAATAAGGTTGGTCAGATATTTTAGAACCATTGGGAACGTACATGTTTTTATGAACTCGACTGTACGACAGCAGTGAAAGGGTTAGCATATTGAACATGGCGCGCTATAGGTATCTCTTAGAAACAACTGGACGGTTAGACTACCAGCGCTACTCCGTTACGTTACGCAGCTACATATAAGATTGACAACCTCTGTAGCTAGGCTCATCGCACGATTAATCCCCTCCCTAGTATATTTGTCTTGACCCTGAAATTCGTAATAGCTATGCGTTCCTAATCGGAATTCACGGTTAGTGAACATTACGGCTCGAACGCCAAGTTCTGAAATTAATCCCATTGTAATCTTTGTAAAATTAGATTATATCTTGCAAAGCAAGTCAATTTGCAAATTTAACGCACATTTTTACATATTTTGTTTATTGCATTGTAAAACCTTAATTACCAGGGCAGGCAGAGCGCACTGTTCGATTCCATCCGTTCGTAAGGCAGGGGTGTTATTTTATTTATTACATATCGGTTTGTGTTTCCAGGACCGCGACGGATCCCGCGGCCGGGGGCGCCCTCGTAACTGAGAGTATGTGGTGTGTGAGAACATTTTGAGGACTGGCTTCTCCCCATAGACAAGTAGTACTCGAGTTATTAATTGGTACCGCATTGCACACCAGGTTTATGTATAGCGACGTACATAAACAGGCATTAGGATTTTGTCCTTCGAAGACGTGAGCGATTGTTGCATCGCAACCGGAACAGTTAAATGTAATATATTGTATCAATTGTTTATTACTTTAAACAGTGCTTCACTAAGAAAAACTTTCAACAAATTTAAATGTGCTAAATAATATTTTGAACTGGAAGAACGTTTAATTAATGTAACGCCTAGTGAACAGAACATAAACAAATATCAACTCGCCACGTTGCGGTCTCGCTAGATGTGGCGTGTAGTGGAAATGTGGACATTATTTCAAATTTGTGGACTGAATCAATTATATGTATAAAAAAGATTTCTGTGGTGTGAGGAGTTGATCCTTTTAATTAGGGAGTGGTCGAGCTATGTATAGGAGGTGGTCAGTGCAGCGCGAGCGAGCGCGCACGCGGCGCGTGCGCGCCTTCTCCGGCGGCTCGCGGCGGAGCGTTCACGTCTCTGTTGCGGTATTTTATGTCTTTTGTATCGCTAAGAGATTGTAATCGTTAAGTAGTGGACGTTTTGTATACTTTTTTTAAATATAGATATCAAAGGCAGTTTTTTAAGAGTTCTCTCGTGGCATTGAGTTCGTATTAACAGTTTTACTTTATATTTTATATGTATTCACTGATACATCCGCTACATGATGCATTAATTGCTCATATTATTATACACCATTGTAATCTTATTCGTCTAATTGGATTGATTCACACAGTATTTTATCATTTGGATTGGTTGGCAGTCGCCGACCCTGCTCCGTGGCGGCAGACAGCGGCAGCGTGTGTACAAGCTACATTTATTGGTCAAGTGTATGACTAGCGAACCGTACCTAGATGTAATTCGTTGATTTACAAATTAAATAATATAATAGATTCCGATAGAAATTTCTGTAGTTGTAGCTAGATTTGGACTGTTCTTTGTTGAATTTTTAACATGTGTACATATGTATTTTTAATAAAATGAAATTATAAAATATTTTCTATTTTTAAGTGTAACTGAAGTGCGACGAGAGAAATTTGACAACGGACCGAAGGATATTTTAATTTTACCAATCATCTAATCATTGTACCTATCACCCCACCTTATTTTTAAAGTGCCTTTTAAACGTTTTTTTTATTTAGACTTCCAATTTTCGTTTGACCTAGTATTTAGTGCTGACGGCATGATATTATTAATTCTATTTTAAAAACCATTGTTTATTTCTATAAATTGATGCATACTATTTTTTAGTTTTCATCCTGCCTAAGATAACCTAACGTATTTTAATGACAATTGTTAACTCGATTGATCTTATTTTTAATCAAATTTATGTTTTACCCATATAAAGTTCTCTTTAAAAAATTATACTGAATAAAAGCCTGTCATAGAATGTTTGGTATTTTTTCTCCTTTCACGAGGGGGTAAATGGTTTGTTGCCGACCAATCCCCTTTTGGGTGGATTTTTTAAGTAACTAATTAAAGTAAAAAGGATCCATTATATATTATGCGTGCATTTTTGCTTTAATACAAATGGGTCGTCGTACACTGTACACCAACTTGGTAATAGATTAAAAATAAACGGTTTGTCTTGCGCATCGAGGGTTCGTACAAACTTTCATATATGTAATACATTCACAACCCCGCTTTATTTTGAAATAATCTTAGGAATACTATCTGAGTCCAGTATACCGACTCACACACAGACGCAGGTGTGACCAATCGAAACAGCAACAACCGCAGGTCGATAGAGGGTTTGTCTCCGAGAGTCCCACACTCCCACGTCTCACACAAATGAAAGCGCTGAAGTAGTAGTGAATTTCTTCTCAGTACTGGGTGGCTCCTGCGCTTGGCATATTTTTAAACATTTTCCTTTATAAATCGAAATTTTACCACTGTAGAAAAAAACAGAAAAACAGTTTTAGAATGCAATTCTAGCCCTTTCATATGATACCCCACTTGGCCTACTAACTAGACTTTGAATTTTTGCCCCTCTTATCCGTCCTTTTGCAATAGACAGACGGACGGAGTCGCACCATAAGGGTTCCGTTTTTTACTTTATGGTCCGGAATCCTAAAAATTGTACCTGGTTAAGACTTAATTTCGTCAAAAATTTTGTCGAAATTACTTACACTGTTTGACAGATGACGTAGCGGTTCCTGATTGGCTGACACTTCCCGCCAAATCCCCCCTTTTCAGATTTCCCTTTCCTACCACCAGGGGGCCGCAGCGCCTTGGCGCGAGGTGCGGCCTCTTGCTTCATTGGATCTCAAAAATAAACAATTATGAAATATACCACATATACAACGGCAATTTTTCACTGAACAAATATATCTAATAGCGAAGTGAAAAAGGACTATGCGAATGAAGTCGTACATTTTCTAAATCTCTCGTGAAAGTGCAGTGATAAAACTACCCACAAGTGAGCATAGTAAATGATGTGGTTTATTGCAAACTGTGTGTTAATTAACCACCAGCAGGAATAAAAATTTAGGCTTTGAGGTAAGGATGTTCTTTTAATTACATAATAATGTAATTAAAAGAACATCCTTACTACTTATGCAAGGTACCCAAATAAAATGTATGTGTAATTGCCGTTACACAATGGAAAATACTTTTAATAAAGATTAGATTAAGGCCCTTAACTATGTACAATTTTTTTGCAATCCCCTTATGACAGTAATGACCTACACAATCCCCGAACTGGGTACAAGTTTTTTTTTTAAATCTAAGAATTCAGTTTTTCTCGTCACTAAAATCGACGATATTGTTCTTAAGCACAGATCTTTGTATGTCTTATAGTTTCAGATCCGATCTAAATGGCCCAGCCTGTAGATATTTGTTAAATAATTTTTACTTAACTAATTTTCGGTATACCATGAAATCAATCAAATTGTTGACATGGTTCTTCACACAGGGTGTATTAGTAAATTGACTCTGAAAAAGATGTATTTACGATATCTAGTTATAAAACGCGAGTCAACATACTGATACTTGAGCGGATTAAAATATTAGGCTTTCCTTGTTTTAGGTACATGCTGCATATGCATAATCAAAAACACAAACAACTTAGGTATACTACCTAGTTTAAGAATTCTAATAATATGCACATTTTAGGAAAGCTTTTAGGTTGTATTTGTAGTCTTATTTATTTTCAAATAGGTAATAAGTACCTACTTTAACAAGTTTTCTGGTTTGTACTTTGTACTTAATAATTTATGCACAACAGACCATTATTTTCCCTGAAAAGTTTCTTTACACTTCCAATACTTGATGAAGTTTACAAGGTCCACTTCGCGGCAACCCGTTTCTTGGCGGAGCCTCGTCAGCTGATGCCCTGAAGTTTGTAACGCAGTAGCCCGCGTACTAGGCACAATTTTTTGTCAGTTACTTTCTCCCGTGCCATAACTTGTGAGAAGGTTCAGAATGTTGTATCGTGAAGCCGCGTGTACGTCAGCTGCAGCTCCGTTGGTGGGTTGACCAGCAGCAGCCTCCCAAACATTAAAAAAAAAGTTTTGCCTATTCCTTCCGATTAATTTTATCATCAAATGATAGTTAATCCAATATTATGACGAAAAACAATCGTCAGCTGACTGTACAGTGGTGGAAAGTCCGTCAGCTGGACATACAAACAAGTAAAAAAATAATTTTTTTCAGTCATTTACTCCCAACTGAAATTTTGTCAGATAACAGTTTATATGCTATTATAAATATATCAAGGCGTCAGCTGGTTCTATCGCGGTGGAAAACTCGTCAGCTGATGCAGAGGGTCTTTTCGACCCTCGCCATTTTACGAAATTTTAATATAACTAAATTATTTTACTGGCAAGGAATACTTATCGAATGTCACCAATGTAAACAAACAGGGGGCCTACCGCCAACGGCATTCAAAGTTTTCCCTCTCTGTTGCACTTACGTACGAACTCGCAAGTCTGACAGAGAGGGAAAACTTCGAATACCTTTCGCTGTAGGCCCTCAGAAGGCCTACCGCGAAACGAAATTCGTTTTCGTTCTTGTATCTCCGTATCTGTCGCTCGAATTAGCAAGTGCGACAGAGACGAAATATTTCGTGATTGTAAAAAAAATACAATAAATAAGCCAAAAGCAATCCATAGCGAGGCCAGGAAGCTTATTTTGAATATAATTAAATATTTACAGCAGTAAAAGGAAGCCGGATTGTCTAGTATATAAGTATGTAGGTAGTAAATAATGTCTTTAAATTGGTTGTTGACATGACCGGTTTATAGTGCGGTCGTAAAGTATTGATTGAACGTTAGTTTGGTTGGATTTAACTAGTAATTTATTTTCTTATTAAAATATTGTAATATCTTAGAAAAAAAAGGTCTTTTGGCCGAATCCCGGACCGAACGTTTTATAATTGAGCCGCAATTTATTGTAGGCGGTCTTGAAAGTAGGTAACACATCAGAATCAGTCTTCGGAGTCACAATCTGAGGAATATTTAAATATCGAATACGTACTTGGAATCAGATATGGATGAATAGGTATTTATTATCATCATCATAGAGACATAGGCCTCCCCCAAAGAGTGCCAAAGTGACCGGTTCTGCGCCACCCACAAGATGACCCCTTCTTAACCGTGGTCCGGTTGTGTAGTCCGGCCAGCCGGACCGTGGAAAATTTCTTTTTTCGACTTCGTGTCCGGTGGCGACACCGTTTGGTTGGTTGTACATCTGTACACTGTATATACCTTGGTCCGGTAATATCGCCACCGAACAATCGAAAAATACAAATTTTCCATAGTCTGGCTGGCGAACAAATCCCCCATAATGTTCTCACAACCATAATGATCCTGTGGCACAAAAGTACCTACACTGCCAAAATATACAATCGACATAACGTGTAATGGTTAAATTGTCTCGAGGGCATATATAGGGCGTCCCACGGCTATGCCACATGGAGGGAAAGTACCTTGAATATTGTAGATGGAACATTTTACTGAAAGAAGACATTATTTTAATAAAAAAAAACGATTTAAACTGAATTCATTGATTTTTTAATAATTACATGGTTGAACCGGGAATCGAACCCGCTACACGAGAAAAAAAAATAACTTGTAGCTTTATCATACCGATCGAAAGGCTTCATCATAAAGATTATTTTTTGCTAAGTAACATTACATTCTGCATTTATTATAAGTGGTTAAGATTTTCCATGGTCCGGTTGACCGGACAGCTGAAAAAAAAATTCTTTCCTTGGTGCGGTTAACCGAATCACAGAAAAAATAAATTTTCCACAGTTCGGCTAGCCGGACTACACAAACGGACCACGGTTAAGAAGGGCAAGATGACATATGGCACTGAAACGTGGTCGATTATAAGAAGGCTCAAAGCTCACCAAAGGGCAATGGAGAGGGCTATGTTGGGAGTTTATTTGCGTGATCGCATCAGAACCAAGGTAACGAATATAGCCGAACCATATACGCGGTGCGAGGCATGTCCTATGTGCCGCCCATAAGACTGTGGAAATGTGTTGGCGAAAGTGTACCAGTTTAAATATCTGGGTCATATCGTTAGGGATGATTTAAAGGACATAGAGAGGGAACGCAGGGCGTTGGCGGTTCGACGGAACATGCTGGCTCGCAGATTCGCGCATTGTACAGCAGAAGTGAAGAGAACTTTGTTTAAATCCTTTTGCCAATCGTTTTACACAAGCGGCCTCTGTGGGTTAGTTAAACCAAGGATCGGAACCGGTTTTTTCAAAAATCCCCGAAGTAGTCTAATATTTTGAATTATTTTAGGCTCTTAATGTAGGAGTCTATCGTGTTTTAGGTAACATATTCGTATTATTAGACTGCCCGATCAAAAATGATACCATAACCAAAGAACGAAATAATACCGGTTTAATTTGTATGGAGAAAATACCGGTATCCGATCCCTGAGTTAAACTCAACGAGCAATCAGCGCCTTGCGGGTCCTCTATAACAACATGTTCAGGGTGCTTATGGGACTGCTTAGGTTCTGTAGCGCGTCAGGCATGTTTGCCGACGCCCGCGTAGATGGTTTCCACGCCATAATGCGCAAAAAAATCGTCTCAATCCGAAGCAGAATCCAGGGCAGTCCCAACACCATACTAAAAATACTGGCGGATAGATACGACAGCCCTTTGCAAAGGTACTGGGTGCCGGCAATAATAAACCCTCACTCTGAGCAGGTTTATTGTGTCAACTATGCATTTTTGGTTTGCTTAATTGATACAATGAAGTTGCTCCGACCTGTCTGTGTATTTTAATTTAACTTAATTTATAAGATAACTAACTTAGGATAAGTATATATTAACACCACTGTGGACCACAGTTGTCTAAAATAAATAATAATACAGAATTTTTACATTCAACAAACAACTCAAAGCCAATACACACTGTCCCGACTATACATGACATGACGCATGTACAGTAAGGGAAATGTATTCACGTACCTTTTTCGGTCTTCTTACTATGACAATAAGGTCCCTTACTGTACATTATTGTCATCTATTATGCGATTTACAGGGACACTTACTACCTCAAGCTAGTCGATCACGTAACGTATTGTAAGCGCGTCAGGTAGATCTAAATGTCAAATTTTGAATGGGAAAATGACAGTTGAATTGCCTTAACGCTCGGCAAGGGTCAAATAGCGGCGGGCTATAACTCATGAAGATGATTATGTTGAGTGATTCGAGTAAGCTATTATTCTAGGCAACCAGTAATTCCAATTTGTATTTTTAGATGTGGCAACACTATCGAGCACGATTGATGGATAGTTGGAGAGACAAACCGAGAACACGATTTATCTCTTTCGCGCTCGTAGTAATTCTTTTGTAGTGAGTTGGAGTATAGAAAGTGTTCTATCCTGCTCAGACGCCTGGTTATGGTCACCGTGCTCGAAGGGAAGAGATGACAGTAAACTCTCGTTAACACCGTTCCGTCCCCGAAGGGCGGCTTTCTGTGTGATTGTGGTGTGCGTAGTTGTAGTATAGTGTTTTATAGTTGTATCCACTGGGTATAGTGAACGAAACGGAACGGACGAGACGACGCGACGGTCATATCATAATCAGTCAGCCAGTTCGTGTTAGTCGGATTGGTCGACCGCGTCGTGGATATCGATAGTAGCGTTTACCCAGTGTTCGTTTTAACCTAATACGCTTTTAGTTACGTGCATGGATGCACTTTTAGTAAAATGCGTTCATCTAGAGAGTGTTAAAAATCGAACTTATCTGAAATAACAAGCAAAGCTGTGACACAATGTGAGGTTGACGTTACATTTTGTTATGATGTGATGAAACGCAAGTAAAAGGTAGTCTCGAGTGCTTCTTATAAAAAAAAAATATATATTTTTATAAAAAATGAGACATGCATCCAACCGAAATGCAAAAAAGTGTGTCGGTGCAAGTAGACAGTGATTTTGCTTTGCTACTGCCAAGTGGGGTGTACGAAATTAAGAAAATGGAGCCAAGATCGAAACTACGAAAAGTAATACTGTTCTGTTTACTCCTCTGTCTGTTCGGAATGGTTGCTTTTGGATATTTCTGCCCCGATCAGGTAAGATACTTTGCTCATGCTTCTCTCTTGTTTCAGAGGTTTATTAGACTATCCTATAGTTTGATACACCTTGTATAAAACTTTTTAAATTTTACCAACAGAAAAATTTACCTATTGGACTGCTAAATAAAAACAAAAGTGTACCTAACATGGAATTTCTTACGACCAGGTACCCTTTTGTGACAACAGTAAAACCTTATATAATTATGTTTATTTGTTTACTCCCTCTGTTCAGAATGGCTCAAATATAATATCATATTTGCTTTGCGATTTGTGTTTTGATTTACTTCTTAATTTTTTAACCCCTGAGGCAAACCTATGAGTGTTATAAGTCCAACATGTGTACAGTATGTCTGGGATTTTGGCTCCTAAAGAGACAAATCAAATGTCATTCAAGCTACTTGTTTATTATGCGACTTGTGAATTAGTTATTCACTGAGAATTTTTTTTTCTTTGGGGACCCTACCTTGTGTGTTTTATGTTCATGCTGGAAACTTTTGGCATTTTCAAGCTACACATAAAAAAATGTAAGGTAATGGAGCAATTGATTGAACATTTATGTGTAAACTCTGAATGATCTACTATGTAAAAGACCTCTTAAGACATTTGCAGTTGAAATATTTCCATTTTATCTGATATTATTTTCTACTTTAGCAGAAAATAATATCAAAAAAAGTAAATCCATTCTTGTATGTAGTGGTGACATATTCGAATAGACATTACATGTTTAAATTGTCTAACGCAAACATAACAAATGCCAATTCCAACACATCACCCCTGCATGCAAGAGAGTACTTAAGTTTTTTACCTTTAGCATCGTAACATTTTCAGGAAAGAATATAGCAAACCTTGGCTAATCGGTGAAAGTTAAGTTTTTTGACAATATAATGTTACCTATCAATTCAATTATTTTTTAAGTAAGTAGGTATTACTTAGTAAAAGTTCATGAATTTGTATACCATTTCTGAACTTATGATTATATTTATGATGCACCAAATTAATTTAATGAACATTTTTATTGACTCATGTAAAAGTTGGTAATTCAGTGATATTCAGGTTAATATGTGACATTGTGATTGGTGCAGGATTAAAAAATAGAAAATTGTTACTTTTACAATTCTAAACATGTGTTTAAAAACTCTTACCTTAAGCCATAAAGATATCGAGTAATTCCGCTATTAGATCACCGATTAGCCAAGGTTTGCCCTAGCTGGACCAATTCAAAAGTGGCAACAACTATTACAATCTAGTATAGAGGAGGTTTTTGTATGTTGGGATTGTAACCAATCTGCTTGCGAATGAAATATTTTTGTGCATTACAATATTTTGTTTTCTGCTACAATCTGAAAGAGCTCTTAAAGAAAAGATCCATTTCATTTCCATTCAATGAAGATTATTGCTAGATGTGATTATTTACTAATGGAATATCCTATTTGTTTATATCATATTTTTCTTAATTTTGGTTGTATACCTACTTGCTGCATATTACTATGTTGAATGCTACCTGCTGGAGATTATTTGTGCATCATATTATACAGTGTGGTTCTCGATAAACAACATATTAAAAGGGGAGAAATTTTATCTCATTTTATCTATGACTGTTTTTTTAACTAAATTTTTTGGTAGTACACCTCATTGAGACGGTATAACTTTCTATCTAGAAGGTCAATAAAAAAAAGCGGCCAAGTGCGTGTCGGACCACGCACAACGAAGGGTTCCGTGCCTAGTAATAAGGACGTATCGTTACTGAAATATTATGGCACTTACGTCCTTTTCTTTAAGGAAGGCAGTTGTTTAGAAATACCTCGAAAACCTGAACCGATCTTGTTCAAAACAATTTTCGCTGAAAGAATTTAATAAGTGTCCATGATTTTTTTCATATTTTTAAAATACACGGTACAAAAATTAGTGACTTTCGTGGCGATTATCTCAGAGAAAAATGCTGAGAAACCTTAAATTTGTTTAGAAGGGCCTATCGATTGATGCGGCCACACGTGGACTTACAATGTTTTTAGGGTTCCGTAGCCAAAATGGCAAAAACGGAACCCTTATAGTTTCGTCATGTCCGTCTGTCCGTCTGTCCGTCTGTCCTACTGTCCGTCTGTCCGTATGTCACAGGCATTTTACTCGAAAACTATAAGGTGTATTTGAATAAAATTTTGAGGATAGGTGTATTTTGTTAGCCGCTACATAGTTTTTTAATTAAAATGACAAAAAAAAATTTTTTTTAGGGGTGCACTCCATACATAAAACTAAAAGTAATTTTTTTTTTGCACTTGGCCGGTTTTTTTTTACTTGCAGTAACATGTATAGAGTGCACCCATAATGAATATTTTTATATCATTTCATTACAAAACTATGTAGCGGCTAACAAAATACACGTATCCTCAAAATTTTATTCAAATAAACCTTATAGTTTTCGAGTATAATGCCTGTGACATACGTGGGCTTGCAATGAATTTTTTTTCGTTAGGACACATAGCATTCAACACAAAGCAACATTCTGGAGTTGTTTAGAACCTTAGAAAAATTTAACAAAAAAAATTGCAATCAAAAGTGTACTTTTCATTAAGTCACAAATTTTTAAACAAATTTATGAAAAAAATAGCTTATGCTATAAGGTTCCCTGTGTGGTAGGTATAAGGTGTTCAAAGTGGCCCGAGCCTGAATCTGGTGCGTAGTGTTATCAACTTATCATTCCTGGGTTATTTTTATATATATTTTACATATTAATATCTTGCACAGCATACAAAATTCTGTCGTGCAATTCTGCTTCGGTGTTGACGATAGTGCCCGTTGCATCATTTCCCCTAAAGAAAATAGTCTAATGGCGACATATCAGGAGATCTTGCAGGCCATCCAAAGGGGCCATCGCGGCCGATCCATCTATTGGGATCTTTTTCATTTGCTGGCTGGTCTCACATCACGTCTTCTAAAAGACCTGAGAGCTCGTCTCTCAGTAGGAATAAAAATCTATCGGCATTCAGATTGTTCGGTAAGGAGACTGGTCCAATAAATTGATCATTGACTACCGCTGCCCAAATGTTTATTGAAAATTGGTCTTGGAATTTAGATGGTCTGACGAGCTTAGGATTATCGTGAGCCCATGTGTGTAGATTTCGAAAGTTGCTTATTCCCGTGCGAGTAAATCGTGCTCCGTCCATCCATAAAATTCTTCTGGGGAATTCCGGATCGCTTCTGATATTGCCAAGTATCCAAGTCGGCATGACACACCTAGGCCGGGCATCGCCTACCTACTTGCAAATTTTGTACTCGTTGATAATGAAATGGGTGCAGTCCTTCCTTTTTAAAAATTGTGTCCACACAGAAGATTTTGGGAAAGTTTGTAGGTTTCTTGAATAAAGCATCTTAGAATAACATTTTAATATAAACGCTATTATAAATTAATGTTTTCAAAACCGTACAGTACCGTATTTTTCTGGAGTAGGTATTTGTTTTGTTCTAAAGTACAGCCGGCATCATATAGTTAGTAGCAGCCAAAGTAGCCAAATATATCGTAACACAGCCTTACGTCTATAGCAATAAAGGCGTGTTGCGATATATTTAGCTACTTTGGCTGCTATATGATGCTGACTGTACAAGACTTTAGAACAAAACAAATACTCAAACCAATGAATGTTATTAATATATTTCAGTGCAGATTATAGGTATACAAAATATGGTTTATGATTATATACAAAATAATTATCCGTATTCGGGCGTTACTTTACCCGTGTGTGAGTACCCAACAATACTTCGACTTTTTAAATGTAAGCTTGGAGAAACTCTCCGAGAGTATTAAAGATACTTTTTTTTTTCGGTAAAATAAGTTTTTATTAACTTCTTTGATTTGGATGAGATACAAACAAAATTTTATTGAAAACGCTTATAAGATTTCTAAGACTTGCATTTACTAATTTACTAGTGTCCTCGCGGCGGTTAGGTGAAAAGTTGTCTGTTTCGCTCGGCAAGCAAAGTTATTTGCCGTTCGTGCCTTGAAAGCCTCGCTATGCTCAGGATTGTACATTTTAAGCATTCGCTTCACTCATGGTTCAATATTACAATCCTTCGCTGGTTCGGCTTTTCAATACAAGCAGTTGCGCCAAACAACAATTTTGCAGCCTTTCATAACAAATAACTATTGCTGCCTTGGTTTTATGTTACATCTCCCAAGTTTTTGCGGTAGAAGAACTGCGTTGCGAGACTTGCATTTTTGTACATGATAATGCTTTTAATAGGATATATTTAAAGAACTGTTTAACGCAATGTTGGCATGCTGACAAATGCACAAGTAGCCAAAAAAAAGAAAAAACGCTCGTGAATTTATCCATCATTATCATCGATGTCATCATTTTATGAAGACGTAAGGCGTAATTATCTTCAGAAATAATAGAATCCTCTAGCTAATCGTCAAGTAGTCAACTCGACGTAGTTATATGACCCGTGCTAAGCTAACTGTATGTTGAAAATGCTTGGATGCCAAACTTGATGATTCCTTCCGTTTTGCTATTTTTAGTATATCATTTTCCTGGATCGTATTATTTTTCAATCTCTAGCAGCAGCGAAATGGTGCGGATGTAACTTCGCGATTGGCGATTATAGTTTTCCGGGTTTCATCTGGGCTCGGTGCTAAACTCACTTGAGTCCAACCTGTCATTAAATTAATAATAAAGTATCTGCATTTTCAATAAGTAAACAAACAGCAAAGCTCCATCAATAAAGAAAAAAAAACGCTGTGACAACCCCTTTCGATCAGTTCATTTAAAAAAACTTTAGGTACCTACATTAAAAGTGTCCAGGTATAGTTAGTTTTATTTAAGTTGATGTAATTGCACCAAAGTAGTCCATTCATAAAGCAACTCTACCGTCCAAGGTAAAATATTCAAATTCCAATGACAGTTCTGTATAAAAGTCTCGGTCAGTAAATAATCAACTATAATTCTAACACTTCTAACGATCACGGTATTATATTCAAACGTCTACATGGATAAGTTTCTTTCAAAAAAATCTTTTTTGGTACAAGCTTTTATTGCTGACTATACTTTTCGTATACCATCATCAGCTACTCATTGAGAAAATTCTAATGAGCTCAAACTCAACGGGGTTACGTCGGTTATATACTGAATTCCCGTGGCCACCTTCTGTCTCCATCATCAGATCAGCTCGATGGTACCATAATATTGAATTGTCATCCAAACTATACTAATATGGGGAGAAGGAGGGTACCTTGCCGTAATACAGTTTTAACTAGTACGGAAGGTGGCTTACTTTAACTTAATGTAATACCTACACTTGTATCGTAAAACAACATATGGTTAGTTTCTTAATATGTTTACCTTTACTTACCTAAGATATCATGCAAAAATGTTTAGTTTAAGTAAGCTGATAAATAAATAAAATAAATAAATAAATAAAATACCCAAAATTTCAGCTCAATCGGATAACGGCAAGTGATAGAAAAATGGATTGCAAATTTTGACGGACAACTTCTTACATACATACTTATATACGAACAGGGTCAAGTTAATATAAAGCTTTAAATGTGTCTTTTACTATAAGAAATAAGTAGGTATACATATAACTATAAGGTCTTGAAACGTCCGGAGCTTAAAAGGTATAGGTGATAGTACGAAAAGTAGACTAAAAGAAGAATCATGGAAAAAAAACAGTTGAGCGTTTTTCAAAAAAAGTGTACATGAACTTTTTTTTCAGAATTCGGTTTTTTTGGGTTTACGGTACTCAGAATCGTTGACACTATCGATCCTCATACAAGAAAAAATGTGTCCCAGATTTTACTATGTAAGTTTTTTCTTCCAGTGCGTCACGACACGACCATATAAATAAAAAAAGATTGCATACAAAAATGTGACGATCTGAAATGGAATATTTTGGACACTTTTTTTCTTGTATGAGGATCGATAGTGACAACGATTCTGAGTACCATGAACCTAAAAAAATCGAATTCTGAAAAAAAAAGTTCATGTACACTTATTTTGAAAAACACCCAGTTACGAGTTTTTCTTATTTATCAAACTGACAACTAAGAACATCACATTTTGCAGCAGCGTCTTTGTTACTGTGTTCGTATAGTACCTTAACTTGAACTTCCACTCTGAAGCCCAATTTGGTGAAGCCTTTAGCAGCAACTGCGCCGCCCGAGACAAAAAATAAGTTGCATCTTTTCACACGAGCGGTTTCTGCAGTGTGAGACGCCATGCCACATAAGGCGCAACGGGTTGTTGGGGCCCCAGTTCGCCATCGGCGACTTGAATTGATAATGGACAGGATAACACCTGGCCAGCGCGCTTAGTTCTTGAATAAGTTAACACTTAAATAACGAAAGATATCGGCATCTATGTGTGGGTGCCGCATTTCCAGTTGGTAAACTAATTTCCGACAAAATTGTGCAACACATGCCTTTATTATACAGCACCTAAACAAGTACCTATTAAATTAAGGTAGAAAAAAACGAAACTGAATTTAAACTACACATGGTGCTACTTTCCCGCAGGAGTGCGGAAATGGCACTTTCCGTGCATATGTCGAAACTTTAAGGATCCATATGTACTGTAAAACGTTGTACGATACACGTGCGAATAGGTTATTCGCAACTCGTGTCGATTTAAAACACTCCCTTCGGTCTTGTTTTAATTTATCAACACTGTGCGAATTTCCTATTTTCTGCACTTGTATCGTAAATAACTATTACTGGACACCGAAACAGCCGTTATTATATGTAGAACGTTCCTGCTGGTTGTGTTATTGATCTCAGTAGTATTATGCAAAGTTGATGTTAACTAGTAGAGGAATGGTTGACTGGAAGAGAATACTTCAAAGCTATTGGTCTGCGATTTGTACCTATCTTAAAACCTGTTACTCATCTCTCATCTCATATGTGCGTTGTGGCATCTCACTTTGAAAAACAGAGTGTAAGTGTTTAATCTACTTCCATACTATTACCTACGCGCCGCTAGTCTATATACACTTCTATATATTAAAGATATAATAGTATTATAAAGAGGAAAAGTCCGTGAGATTGTAGCTTTGTAAGTTCCTATGTAGGAACCTCACATCCGATTTCAAAATTTCTTTCATCAGAATATAGAATGGATGTGCATAGGCAATATTTTATCCCACTAAAAACATTACATGTAAAGTGATTGCCAAGACTCCTACTCCACGCGGCTTAAAGTATACCAGCCACGCTCTACAAATTCTACATCTTGGCCAAAAAAGTATAGCTTGGTTGGGCATATCCGGTCGCCGCATAAACTCTCCCGCGTGCATACGATATGAATTTATGATGACATTAATAACTGACGGGTCTATACTTTTTAGCCAAGATTAAGTTTACTTTAAGAGTACTTATTCTGTGCCAAGATATAGAATTTGTAGAGCGTGGCTGGTAGAGTTAAGCCGTGTGGAGTACAAAGCCTGGCGCTACTTGCGATCTGATATCTTTTTGACGCTGAAAGCTATATGAGCTAGGGAGTCTTGGCAATCAATTTACATGTAATGTTTTTAGTGGGATCTTATTATTCTCATTCCTTTTTGTAAGATAACTTCCAGCGTGTTTTAAGGGTTTTAATTTATTTCGTGTACTACTGTACTGTAAATGGTGGAGGAGAGGTCTAAAAATTGCAGGTCTTTTAATTCGTCTATAGTTTGTGTTTGAATCCTAGCCAGCCAGCCAAGATGCTAAATTTCATCTCCCTAGAACTTCAGGAAGTATCTTAAAAACCTATCCAAATTGATGTTTACATGCAATCTTGCTATTCGTCTGTGGAATGATCTCCCTCTTACCGTCAGGCAATCTCAGAGCAAATTGTACTTTAAACGCAAGCGTAAGCATCTCTTTTCTAAATAGTAGATAAACATATCCAAATTGAGTCCAAAAAGAGATGCTTGATGATCCTCGTGATATCTTTGTGCGGGTACATAAAATTGTATGTATTTAAGTATGTATAAGTAAGTTTATAATGTATGCATTATATAAGTATGTATATTCATGAAATTAATTGATTTGTGTTTCCATTCTAGTTTCAGTATTTAAGATCCTGCACCACTAAAGTTTCTGTTTAGCCCAATGGTTGACTGGTAGAGAATGCCTGATGGCATAAAGTCCGCCAATTGTACTTTTATTTGTATATTTGTGCAATAAAGTTTAAATAAATAAAAAATAAAATAAATCTTGCACCCCTCATTGCGGGGGGTTGTACGGTAAAAGTTACATATTTTTTAATTATTATGTAATCAATGGCCCAATATTAATCTGTGTACCAAAGATCAGCTGTCTACCCAATACCTATACAATCTCCCCTAATTTAAAGGGTGAGAGGTGATTTACAAAAAATCCTGGGAGTCCCTATAAAATAACAAGGAGTCCCTATATCAATTTTCAGAACTCTAGAATTGAAATTTGTAATTGTTTAAGGGGTTGGGGTGTAAAAGTTCCAAGCTTTAGGTTTTTTTTGTGGTATGTGATTGTGTACTAATACTAGCTTACATACCAAATTTCAACTTTCTACGACTTCAGGAAGTATCTTAAGAATTTTGATGATCATCAGTGAGTGACTCAGTGACGAAATCGGGATTTTTAAGATATCAATAAAATCTAAAGTATTAAGAGCTATGCAATTGAAATTTTATATGTTTAACAAGTCCACTATTGACATCATATCCCGAGAATTTTGTTCAATCAATTGGGTTCAAAAAAAACGTAGCGCTTCGAGAAAACGTAGGTATAGTTGAGATTTTTTGAACTGAGCCGATCTACTTATCTTCAAAACAATAGCATTCAAGTTAAACAATACGACACGTGCCAACAAGTTTCTTTGTTTGTGGTTGGCGCGTGCCAAACTTTGCAAAAAAAAGGTTACCGCCACATAAAATGTTCATTGAATAATGAACTCTATCTTCTTAATCAATAGATTCAAAACGGACTAAAAGATTTAAAAAAAAAACCCCGCTCACAGCGAGCCTGGTAATAAACAAGAAATTTACCTTCATTCTTTGTTGGCACGTGTCGTATTGTTTAACTTGAATGCTATTGTTTTGAAGATAAGTAGATCGGCTCAGTTCAAAAAATCTCAACTATAGTGTCCTTGCGCTTCGCTTGGCTCGTCTTGGCCGGGGCACTAGTGTGCCCCCCATCTTGCACCTCCGCCTGAATTCTCTGTAATCCGCGGGCGTTAGTTTAGTCATGTTTTGTCAATGTTGGACTATGCACAAGAAAATTCATTTATATACGTATGTATTAAAAATCCCATACACCTTTACTGTGTTGGTTTGTAGTAAGTGGCGATCACAATAGATCAGCAATGGTCGCAGTGATACAATAGCCACAAAATAATAATAATAATTAAAATTCTTACTGATTGATGAAAGTATTACCTATTGAAACTCTCGAACATGAAACTACGCTTTTCATAGCTCGCCCTAGGCTCATGCTTGCTTCGTAATACGAATACCCCTGCCTACTTCATTAGTCGAACAAATAAGCGGGGATGAGGTGCAGGGGTTGAGGCCCTTTTATCTCGACACCCTTGTAACCTCTATCCTCGGTAAAACTACACTTTTGTAGCCCACCTACATATGTAGAGATTCCGTTGAAACTATAAAAGTTTTAGAACAGACTACTGTTTTTAGGGTTCCGTACCTGGAAAGGAAAAAACGGAACCCTTATAGGATCACTTTGTTGTCCGTCCGTCCGTCTGTCAAGACCCTTTTTCTCAGGAACGCGTGGAGGTATTAAGCTAAAATTTATATCAAATACTCAGGTCTACTTTCCCTTGGACCTGCGAAAAAATCAAACTTCTAAGCCAACGCATTCAAAAGATACAGCCGTTTATGCCGCAAATTTCCGTAAATTTTCGAAACTCGCAAGGGAATCAAAACCTACAGGGTACTTCCCGTGAACTCAGAATCTTGAAATTTGGTACGTACTACGATGCAACGTCTTATAGCACAGATAAAGAAAAAATTGCGAAAACTGTAAATTTTTAGTTACATCATATAATAAAAATATTTTTGATAATTTATTTACAGGTTTGTACGGAACCCTCGGTGCGCGAGTATGACTTGCACTTGGCCGGTTTTTAATAAGCTTGACATATCTACACAAGATTATATGATGCACGATTAATCAATTTAATACAGAGTTGTGATGCGTGTATCGACATCTTTGCTGTGAACACAACTTCTTACATTACCTTATGTCCTTAGGAATCTTATGCAGAATAATTAAGTTATTAATGTTATTACTGAGTTTATTTAATTAGTTTAGAAATACGTAGTATTCTGGACTCCCATGTAGAATGCAGATGGGACTCCACATTGTAACACCAGATGCATTGTCAAAGGTGTTGGAGTTTCCACGTAGTTAGATAGGTATTACCTCCAGTAATTCATCACGGAGTCAGTTCTGCAGTTCTCAAACAACGAAATGCGTGAAATGTTTGTATTTTTTGAATGGAGATAATCATGAAATATGACATATTGCTCTTATCAAAATTCAGAGTTATTTTGGCACGCAAATACCCCGCAACAAGCTTTCAATTAAAGGGATGCATTGCAAAATTGTTTTTTTTTAAAGGCAAAATGATCTGATATGTATAAACACGTTTGCATAAAATTTACTCGATATAGGTACATAATTTCCTGGGCCATTTTTTACCTTAGCCAACTCACACAATACACTATTGATTTACCTCGTCTAAAGATTCATAGAAGCAAATATGGAAGACTTCACAAACTTTGTTATGAATCGTAATGTTTGTAGGGTGTTGCATGTCTTTCGTCATTTTGGAGGTACTGCAATGTTGTGAGTCTGTTGTTAGAACACGTTGTTTGTTCCAGGTGTGCGCCGCGACGCCGCGGGAGCGCGCATCGGAGCCGGCCGCGCTAACGTTCGCGGAGGCGCCCGGTCGGCCGCTCCCCGACTCCATGGCCCAACGCGGCCTCTCCTACGACGAAGTGCTCCATGACGACTTTCGTTTCGACCTCAATGCCCACGACGTTATGGTCTTCTTGCACATACAGAAAACCGGCGGTACGTCCTTCGGAAAACATCTAGTTATGGACCTGGATCTGAAGGCAAGTTTTTATATTGTTTTTGCACAAAAAGCAAGTAATTGTAATATAACTCTCATAATTCTGTAATGATAAATGAGATGGATAAGGCTACGTTGTATGGCAATGCTCATCCGCTGCTATACTTCTGTGTACACGCTGCCTCAAACGGCGATTAAGGGCAACTATTTTATTTATAATTATTTTAGCTTAGTTTCTAATTTTACTGTTTTGTATTCTATATTACGTTCTATTTTTCTTGTTTTTACCTATATACAAAAAAAAACTTAACTAATCATCAACGCAAATTTGTACGGGGGACAAGACAATTTTTAGAATTCAACAAGTGTTTTTTAGAATTCATCATCTAAGGAGAAATTTGGCGTAGAGATAATTTGAGACCCTTGGAAGGTTATCGCACTATTCAATGACAAATCGGATACCGAAGACAGGCAGACAGACCACCTACTCTGTATCGGTGTCATCAAAAAGTTTGAAGTAGATGATACAATTGCTGCCTGTACAATGAGAGATAACTTAACGATGACCCTTAGTGTTGATAGTAGTTGTTCTAAGATGCCGCGCAGATCAAGAATATGAATTAGTTCTTTGTACCAGGGACGACTTTGCTATGCTATGTTATGATTCTCATTAAAGTACGTTTTTATGAGTTTGCCGTTAACTCATCAACTCTCCATTTCTTATCTAAGTTAACTATTGGCGGAGACCCGGGCTATGAGGCAACCTTAAAAGTTTAATTTTAAAAGTTTAAGCGTTTGAAAAGAGTAAAAACGAAATGACAGTGTTTATTTTATTTTTTATTTTTTATTTATTAGGACCTTCAACAATAAGCATACCATTGCTATATGTTTAAAGTCCAGTGCCACCTCTCTACCCCCCCAGCTCTCTGACCGGTGTTGCCCTTAGGCCATTTTTTAATGTCGCTATTAATAGGGGCCCATCTAGCAGTTGGCGAGTCACCGTCTGCCAGAGATAAAAAGTGAAACAGTTTTATTAGGCAGGCGTCCGATGTTTCACCAATAGCCCAGTCACTAGTCCATCATTTTCACCCAATAACCCGTTTTATTTAGATTCCATCAACCAGTAATAGTCCCTGTACACCCCAGCGGGTGCTGTGTCCGTGCGCGTCCCATGACACGGGTAGGGACAGCATCCGCTCGGTGTACTTCTTGCATTCCATTAAATTGTCAAAAGGGCCTCTACGTGTTGGCTCAGTTGGTACTTTGTAGGTACCTAGCCCCACGCACGCCTCCCAAAGGTCCGGGACATCATGTCCCGTGAGCGGGAAAAGCATACCATTACATAATATTACTCTTATATGCGCAAATTAAAACTAAGTACCTTATTAATTACAGAAGGACACAGCATGCATCAATTAACAGTGAAATTTAACTAAAAACCGATTCCGATTACAATATGTTTACTCTTAACTAATAATTACCAAGTCTTGTCAGCAATCTGAGCAATGTTCAAGATTAGAATCCGTAGTTATTTTTGGAATCAAGGTACAGTCACTAGCATTATTATCTGCCGTAACAAAGCCGGAAAAATATCTAACACGTCGTAACGGCCCTAGAAATAGAGTCGTGTCAGATATTTGGATCATTTTACGGAAACTTGTAAACTCGACTTTTTTTTTAAATTTTGTTAAGAATTTTTACTTAGAATCGAATGTTATAGGGGAAAAAAGTGTCTCAAAATGTTTTATTCCATTCCGTTACCGCTTCCATACTAGCTTGTATGGTGGTAACGGAACGAAAAACCCAAAATTTTATGTTAGGGCTAGGCTAGACCAAGAAAATGTTATTCTTGTTTCGACCTCAATGTGCGCTAAGTGTGGTTTTAGCTTTAGGTACATGCCATACCCCGCTCCGCTAGCGTCTTAGATAGCCATGCTGCCATCTAATACAAAGTTTAAATCTCACGATATTAAATTGTTGTGCACTCGAGTTCATAACTATACGAGTACCTACAATTATTCGGTTCTATGTAATGCTTCAGCCACGCCTCAGCCATTCTAAAATAGTAAAAATAGTAATAGTATAGGAAATCTTGTTCATACTGAAATATGGACAATATAGTAGATACATAAAAAAAAACCGGACAAGTGCGAGTTCTATCGCTCGAGGCTATGCTCTAAGTATAAGGCGCTCCATACAAAATATATAAAAATATTGAGAATTTTCTCGTTAATTTGAATACTCAAACTTCTTATAGTTTTTTTCTGTAATCTTTAGATAAGATTCAGAATTTTAACCTTAGTAGTTTCGGAGATAATTCGGGGGGGATGGTCAATTTTCGTCTTTTTTCCTAAATTGCTGCAAATGTTAAAATTATGAAAAATATATATCTGAAATGCTTACAACAACCCCTGTCGTTTGATATGTCAAACAATACAGTTTGCGAAACTTTTTTTTAAATTTTCCAGTTTACCCCCCAAAAGTGGTCCCCTTGTTCAGAATTCATTAATTTACTTTACGCGTCCATCTTTGGGTCACCAATTTTCATATGTTTACCAAATTTTAACTCAATCGGTCCAGTAGTTTCGGAGCAAATCGGCTGTTATAGACGGACAGACAGACGCACGAGTGATCCTATAAGGGTTCCGTTTTTTCTTTTTGAGGTACGGAACCCTAAAAACTAGGCAACGCTGAGTAAGTTAACCCGTTTTCTGGCCGGCAGTTAAGAAATTACTGTCGAATGTTAATCTTAATACTCATACAAATTGAAAATCATCTTTGACAGGCATTTTCTTTTGGACATAACGCCTCTGTTTAAAAAAAGGTTAAATTAAATCACACTTATCATCCGAATAAAAACAAAATATTATATAAGGCAATAATTATACATTACCTACATTCTTGCAACATACAGACAAACACCTACTATTTGGTAGTATGTATTCGGAAAAAAATAATCGAATATTCGGCGCATCTCTAATGCTGCATAATATGATTATTTTGCATACATATATTCGTGGGAGGATTACTAGTTAATGCTCTCTAATCTTATCTTTGTATGCGACGCAATATATTCCTTCCATTAAACATGCTACAAAGCTTGGTTGTGAGGAAGTAGGTGTTATGTCGTCTGTCTGAAGATCCTACATACCTACATGATAGCTGTCGATATAGGTAAACGTGATAGTGGCTGTGGTGCTTAGAGCATACATAACCCCTCTGTAGAAAACCTTGCACAATGTGCAAAAAATCATACAAAGACAATTTTACAATCGATGATTGGTCATTTACAAAATCGCCTCGCAAGAGACCACTGATCATAAAAATGCCTGCATGTTGCTGTAAGCACTTGATATTATAAAATTTCAACCACTTCAAGCTTTCAATATACAATTGAGTTTCAATATCCTATTAAGATGCTTCCCTCCGCCCCTGCAAAATTCAGCAGACATTTTTGTACGCAAATACGACATAAGGCTACTTTTTTTTTAATAAGTGACCCAGGAGACACAATTTGTCGTTATTGTCATAAATTAAAAAAGTTTTTTGTTATCTTATGTCAAGAGAACCAAATTGTTTATGTTCTTTTACAAATTATATCTTTATTTTTTTAATTTAATAGAGTTTTATTTGATAAACACATGGTTACCCACAGGGGACGCATATTGAACCGTGCCTACGTTCAGAGCTGCAAAAACACTAAAAAAATTAAAAACTTTCGCTGCTAACTTTGAAACACAAAACTTTGATAACAGTAAATCCAATTATAAATGTATCTTTTGAAAAATTTATCAGTAGTGTCATTATAATTTGAAAGACAGTGACAAAAATATCTACGAAATGCCGGGGACCCGTCACATTTTGAACTTCGAATCGGGCCCCGGCTTAGTTTTTTGGTCCGGCAACTACTCTTGCGTTAGTAGGTACTTACTTATAATTTAGCAAATGGATTGTTTGTTTTCTATAACGGGTGGAATTAGAATCGGATACGGCGGCGCGGCGCGGTCCGGAGCGCGTGCTCTCAACCACACTGTAAATATTTTAACCTTCTGCTATGTAGTTTCAGCACTCGCCGACGATACTGAAACGTGGCTTTAACCGTGTTAGTTTCATTTTAAACCTTTGAAACAGATACTACCGCTTTGTCACTGTTAGTAGTGGAATTGTTGTAACATTAATTTTATTACAAGTTCAATATTTGTAATCCTTCAGTGTGTGCTTCTTCTGCCCAATCGCTGAGGAATACGTCCAGGTCGTCCCGCCATCTTCGTCTAGGTCGGCCATGTCTGCCTCGCCCGTTATGTGGCACCCACTTGGTAGCTATATTAGCCGTCTGTATGCATCCGAAAGACGTGGCCGGCTCAGTCCCACTCGAGCCTGGCAGTTTTTGCACCCACGTCAGCTATGCGTGTTTTTGAGCGCAGCGTAGTGTTTCAGACCTGATCCCCCTTTAACACATAAAATACTGCGCTTCATAGCGCATTGGAAAGCCTTCAATTTGGACTTCTGATTCTCTGTGAGCGACCACGTTTGCGCGCACCGTAGGTTAGGACAAGCAAAATACACATGTCGACAAGTTTCCGCTTTAGTGGCAGAGGAGAGGAGGTTGCTCCTTGATGGATCAGTAGCTCTTCCAGGTGTTCTCGACTCGGCGGTCAACTTTCTTGTCTTGCCTGTTGCTGAAAAAATACTAGCTGCCCAAGTAAATATACTCGTCGACATAATGTATGATATGCCCATTGCCCGTTTACCTCTACCCTACGATTTGTGCTTTTGGTCATCAAATGAATTTGCAAAAATACGAAAAAAAAAAAGATATATGACGATACAACTACATCGATAAAAAGTTGTAATTCAGATCTGTGTCGATAATAATGTTTAATTTCATCATACTATTTACTATGCATAGATTCGAAATGAATGACGTCCAAAAACTTAGTTCCGTCATAAGGGTTTCCGAAATCAATAAGGGTTGTTGAAGAAAGTAATTAGTCTTTATTTTGTATAGGTGAACTATGTCTGAACTGGTTACTAAACTGCCACTAGTTTCATTTTGGCATAATTTTTTGGCAAATCAACTGTCAACTGTCAAGATTTAAATTTAATATTCAATTCAATTACGTCATGGGCGTTTTTACATGTTTAAATCTATATATATAATACGCGAGCCCGATTTTTGTAGGTACATGGCATCAGATCTACAGTTATGGTCTGATTTTGATAAATGATATGTCGTTCGATTCGTCTCATGCTGGAGATTTGCAATAAATTTTATTGAAAAAGTACTAAAATTTTAATTTAAACAATCTACCGTGCGCTGACCACGTGACCTTGGCTGTGTGACGTCACGTGACGTACCTAACTCCAGTTTTGACTTGAGATGACAATGTAAAATAAATAAACAAGAATTGAACTCAAACCTGTAGTAAGTTCTTCAGCATAAGAAATTATAAATGTTGAGTAGGCCACATATGGATACAACACTAAGAAAATTAAGTAAATAGAAAATAAACGATCTTTTACAATGTTTACAAAAACTGACAGACGTATTGTGTCAACTGTGGATTTTTTTTTTAGTGACATAGAGTTGTCAATATTATTTGCCATGTTTATATTTATTTCAAAAAGTTTACATACTAACTTATTTTCCCATATTCGAGATGTTGGGAGAAGAATGAGGTTTAAACCTATTAATTGTCGTGGACCCCATATAGGCTTTATTTACCTTACTTAGCACAATGCCGTAGGCACCGATAGGCTTCAAATTTGAAGTAAAGATGTAGAAAACGAATTCAGGTTCAGATAATTATATTTCGATTACAGGTAGGTATAAATTGTAATTTGTCAAACCGATATGACTTAATACTGGAAAACATAAACCATTAAACTATTAAGCGGTATAAAGTATAATTGTAAGTGTCCGGAAGTAAGATTGTTGTCCCCTGACAAAAATACTTACCGACCGCACCAAATCCCTACTTGCTATTAAATACTAACCTAGACTAAGATTAACTAACACCAGTGGACCACGTAGTTGTCTTGAAATGAAATTAAAATAAATAAAAATAAATAAATAAATATTCAAATGCAACTATAACCGGTAAAATATTATTTTAAACCATTAACGGTCCCCGATACAGTATTCTTTGATCTGTGCTGATACTAATAATAAACAGGTGTAATGTCTGTGAAATGTAAGTTTGTATGTTGGGGATAGTCTCAGAGACTATACCCATCGTATTCTAAAAATCCTTTCTTCAGTACCTATGTTATATATGTAGAATGGACCTACTGGGGATTATGTGCTATAATATTTTATCCCGTCGCTCCGCCTAGGTTCTTTGTATACGCGGCGGAGCCGCGCGGGCAGCTAGTAGCTTATAAATATTAATTGGTACGCCTTATTAGACAGTTGAAATTTTAAACTATCTAAAACATTTAAAAATTTAAGTCAATAAGCACATTATGCAGCGACAGTAACTGGTTACATCTTCCGTACTTTGGTAGGCACGTCTAGCTGTTGATTTACAGAGACAATTAACAACATTTCATTTTCTGACTCCTTAATTTTGTTTAGGCATTTAATAGTATTTGAAAAGTTAGGAGACACATATTTTTTCGTTTAAATTTATTTTAAGCAGGGATCGGAACCGGTCTTTTTAAAAGTCCCCGAAGTAGTCTAATATTTTGAATTATTTTAGGCTCTTAATGTAGGACTCTATCATGTATTTAGGTAACATTTTCGTATTATTAGACAGCCTGATCAAAAATGATATCATAAACCAAAGAACGAAATTGAACGAAATAGAACCGGTATTTTTGTATTGTGAAAATACCGGTATCCGATCCTTGATTTTAAGTTAAACCCCCTTAATTTGGGTGTATTAAACTACCATGTTCGAAAAGGGCATAAGTAGGTACATTTAAAGGATGAATAAGATTAGCGCTGTGGTCAATTTATTGAATTAAAAATTAAATAGCATGTCGTGTCTGTGACACTTGTGACAGTGAAATTTTGAGGGTTTATCAAACGCTTTAAATTGACATTGACAATGGCAAGAAAGAAGCAGTCAAATAACTGTCAATGTCACAACATTTTTTTTTCTTACAGGTTGCATACGCATAGCTATGGAATATCCGCATTCAGCCTTTCAATGGCCTCTTCAAAGTAATTTCCAGTTTTCTCAACAACTACGAATATAAAATCCATTATTTTTTATATTTATTCAGCAAGCCCAAATCTCTAAATGGTTTTCAGTTTGAGCCGCTATGAAAAAATGAAATGTCAATTGCTGGCTTATAATCATAAGGAAAAAGTCTATCTGCTTAGACACATGTACTAAGCGACTAACTCCGGAACGCAGCCGAAATTTGCAATTTTGATGGATGATATTAAGCTTTTTTAGCATATTTCGCTACTTGATAAGAACACCGGGATCCCGGTATTGTATTTTAAATACCGGTATTGAAAAACGATCTACAAAGGTGGTATCCCGATATTGGAAGCCCTAATCTACATAATCTACTTTCTTTTAAACTGAAAATCCAAGTCCTTCGGGCGAAGCAGGTATAGGTATGCCTTTGAGGATTAATAAATATGTGTGCGTGCGCTAGACATGCTTGACATTTTTGTATTCTTATCTGCAACATGTTCTATAATTATGAAATGTAATTACAATAGTGTTGGCAAAATACATTTATACATACTGTGCAAATCTATTGAGAAAAAACGTTAGATTACTGATTAGTTTATCTGCCTAAAATACTTCACCGAACCGGAGTTTTTTTTTGTATTTTGCCAGCAAATCATAGTTACGCTTCGCTATTCGTCCCGCTGGCAGAGTTTGGTAACCAGTTATAAATAGAAAATGTCTTTACTGAACAAAAATTAAGTTACGTAACTTCTGTGTTGATATCCAATAATTCTCATTGGATACTATTCCAGCTGGGTTTCCAACAATATATTTATTGGGACCAGAAACAAAGTGCCGATGGAGATCATTAGATCATTACGTAGGATCTCTCACTTGCGTATCTCCCTAGAGTTGATACTGGCCTTATTTCCCATTTCGAAATATAGATTACAAAGCTCGGGTTAGTAGGTAATGGGACGAAGGCGAAGGGAACGTTTCTACCCCCTGCATTTTAGTATGGCTGAGCGACTTTTTGTTTACACTGAACAAGTGTACCTAAACATAACTTTATGTCGTGTCTGTTGGATTCTTTTGAGACTGGTGTAAGTTACGAGTGTTTGCGACCGCCGTATGCCCGCACCGCACATAGGCAGCGAGACGAATTGCATTGCAATCACATGTAAAAGAACAGAATAATTTTATTTTCATCACACTTGCTCGTAAAGGGCTTCATAACGCGCAGGCATACAGAGCTGTAATAACCTTTATTACTCTCATGGGCGTAATGGTTTTTTTTTCTTAAATTGTATTTGACACTTACGTCAGTTATAAGTCAAGCAGGTTTTAACTCAAACAAAATGTTTGAAAACGTATTTATAAATTTATTTAAACATAAAAACACGAATAAAATATGATTAGCATAATGATTTAAAGATTAAAAAACTTAAATGTAGCAATTTAGTGTCCATGTAAAATATTTTTAACTGTGATTTTAAATCATGGCTGTAAGTCGAAGGGTCTTTGTTATAAAGTTCCTCACGTCAAAGTCAACAAAATGGACGATTGACATTTTGTAGTTTTTATTACGAATAGTAACAATTTAGTTAAAATGTATTGGTTTCCTCGTAAATGTGATGAAAAATATTGTTTGGGACACGTACGGTAAGATTGTTACAAACTCAAGTCATCAAAGCCTTCCGCCTTCGGCGTCGGGCTTCTAATAGACTCTCGTTCGTAATTCACATCTTACCGTACTTGTAACACAATGTACTATTACGTTAACAACTAGAATTTTAGGTATGTAAGTAGACATGTATTTGAATTAACGCTGTGGTTTTATTTACAGAGGCCGTGTAACTGTCAGAGGGCGCGAAAAAGATGCCATTGTTTTCGACCGCACAGCAACGAAATATGGCTCTTTTCGAGATACTCCACCGGATGGAAGTGAGTACCTTTGGCTAAGCTAAGTATACAATTTAAAGTAATACGTCACCATCTGAAGTATGCGGCACTCGACTGCGAGAAATTGGGTTTTAGCTGCTCCCTATTAGGGTTCCGTACCTCAAAAGGAAAAAACGGAACCCTTATAGGACCACTCATGCGTCTGTCTGTCCGTCTGTCACAGCCGATTTGCTCGGAAACTACTGGACCGATTGAGTTGAAATTTGGTTAACATATGTAAATTGGTTACCCAAAGATGGACGCGTAAAGTAAATTAATGAATTCTGAACAAGGGCCACTTTTGAGAGGTAAACTGGAAAATAAAATAAAAAAGTTTCGCTAACTGTATTGTGTGACATATCAAATGAAAGGGGTTGTTAAGCATCTCACATATATATTTTTTATAATTGTAGCAAAACAGATTTGACAGAACTCCTAGGTTTAAAATTCTGAAAAAATATGGAAAATAGGAATTGCCTCAAGATTACAGGAAAATATATAAATAAGAAGTTTTTAATAGGCACGGAACCCTTCGTTTTACGTGGTCCGACACGCACTTGGCCGGTTTTTTCTTAATGGGGTTCCGTAGTCAACAAGGAAGTTTTAGTTTCGCCATGTCCGGCTATCCGTCTGCAGCTTAGCTCAGTGAACTTTACTACTAAAAAGCTTTAATTTGGCATGGGTATATAAATCAATAACGTCGACAAAACGGTAAAATAAAATCTTGTTTTTTTTTTTTTTGGGTACTTCCCTTACGCCATAGAAAGCCACCTACCAGTAGTGGCCTGGTAGTGCCTACCAGGGATCGGATACCGGTATTTTCACCATACAAAAATACCGGTATTAATACGTTCTTTTGTTTATGATATCTTTTTGATCGGGCAGTCTAATAATACGAAAACGTGTAATACATGAGAGCCTAAAATAATTAAAAAATATTAGTCTACTTCGGGGATTTTTGAAAAAACCGCTGCTCTCTTCAAACCCATAGTGTCTGATTTCTGCTAAGTAGGCGTAACTAGTTAGTTAGTTACCGAGTAATAGTCGACCAACTGTACTTGGAAAGGCCAACTTTCGTACAAATTCGGCCGACGCAAACGCGCCATTTAGTTGGTACGCACGTGTTGATGGAACAAAGACAGACAGGCAACTGGGCATATTCATTAATTTATAATAATAATAATAATAAATATTAGGGGACATTCTTACACAAATCGAACTAGGCCTATAGTAAGCTCATTAAAGCTTGTGTTATAGGTATTAGACGATGATATATACTCGTATAATAGGTATAAATACTTAAACACATGGAAAACATCCAAGACTCAGAAACAAATATTCATGCTCATCACACAAATATTTGCCCTTACCGGGACCCAGGACCTTCAGCTTATGCTTATGTACCTTAAACGGACAGTTAAGGATAGTAACAAAACCGACAGTCAATGTCAATCGCATACGTTTAGTAACAAAACCGACAGGTAACACGTGACTTAAACATCACTTTAGTTAACCTTAATCTGCCATCTTTTTTGAAACTTCCCAACTACGGAACCCGCGCGTGTTTTTGTTTTTTTCTTATTTTTTGTGTTTACATCGCAAGCTGTGTAAACGATAGAACACGTGTTAAGTTGCCGGGTATGTTAGGCTCAACCCGCTGCGCAGGCAGCGCAGGCGGCGCTGGAGCAGTAAAGACGCTGCATTTTATCAATAAATATATCAATTAATACGTATTATAAAATGTATAAAGTATACATATCGATACCGTAGTTCACAATCGTACTAATTACGGGGAAAAAAGTTGTGTAATTAGGACGATAGTGCACAAATCATAAAGTTACAATTTCAGTGACAGCAAAAATGTAATTAGTACGACTGTGAACTAGGGTATCGATATTATAATCAAAAATCCTATTCGCGACAAACTTAGGCGCAGCTAGACTGATTTTGACGCGGTAATCGCGGATGTACAACTATATATTTCCTTATTGTCGTTGGTCATCCTACTACCTATCATAAATGTCAAAGTTGGGATGTTTGTTATTGACTTGAAACTAGTATTACATTTTTTCGTGCGCATTACAGGGGAGGGTCGCTATGTCACTAGTCTATACCAATAGTTAGTATCATCGTCAGTAAAGTTTTTTATTCTGTGACTTTGTAGAGATAGATTGGATTTTTGGGATGCACACAGGCTATATTTTATCTCGCTTGCGTTCTTTGTAGCACGCGGGCTACTAGTAAATTATAAAACCTTCCCATTTGAATTCGTATCTAGATGTATGAAGTGTTGAGTATATTAAATTACATCACCGGCGCCGGCGCTCCGTCCTTGGGTTTGTCATCTGCTGTTTCGGGCATGCAAATGTGTCCAATATACTTACGTGAGTACTCATCAAAATATAGTTCTGGGGAGCATGCAAATCACCTCCCTGGCTATTGTTCTTCGCCCTTGGAAATTACAAGACATGGTTGCTGCAAACGTGGTCAGCATCGATAATCATGTTTCAAATTTATACTAGTACCTATATACCTACCGTCAATTTGTGATCGTTTAAAGTGAGGATATCGAACAAGTACAGTCAAAGACAATTGTAATAGAGTCAAAAATCAATCAAAATCAAAGTGAATATTCACCTGTAACAGAAAATCCCGCTCTTCCACAGTAGCAACAAGTATTCAATATCATTTACTAGTTACATTAATTTACAGATCTTTAGATAGTCTCTGTTTATTTATATTATTTACTATAATAACTGTGGACTTGTTGTGTCTTTGTTTGATACTAATTATGTTCTTCCTAGTAAATTTTCTGTTTGCTCATAATTAATTATATTTTACATATGGCAACGTTTTATGTATATAACCTCAAGAGAGCGTGTAGGATATATAGTTTCCTCATGGTTATGTCAAAGATGTGGTTGGTGATGGTGTTAGGGTTGTATAGTCAACGTCAAAGATGGTGGTTGGTGATGGTGTTGGATTGGTTCCATAAAAACAGTTGCTACACCCAAAATTGAAATTTCGTACAAATTATGTTTTTAATGCACGAGACTTTTATAGAACGTCACTACATCCGAAAAGTCGGTACAACCAAGGTCGTAATAAATGAAATCCACTGTATATACTTTTACTTATTAGTCTGTCAGAGACTTTACTTGGTTATTAATGGTAAACGTGACTTTAAAAAAATAATAACATTTTATTAGATTTGATGATTTATTTAACGAAGTAGTTTGTACAAATTGTGAATATCCATCAGACACCAAACTAGGCAAAACCTGTATCTTGGTAGACTGTGAGTGCTATTTACAGATTAACAAGGTGATGTACATATACCTTTTTTATTTTATTTTATATGACACTAAAAACACACCGGCGTCACACATACAGGTACCTAATTTTTTTCGAAGCGTAAAACCATACCAGACTAACTTCTTTCCAATGATCTTTTAGAATTTGCTAACACAGAGAAATAAGCAAATAATTTCAAATGTATGCTGATTTTCTTACATTCTTCTATTTTATTTTTTTATTAATTCATAAGCAATAACAATAAGAGGTCATTTCCTGTTTTTCCGCACTACAAAATAAATAAACAAATATTAGGGGACAATCTTACACAAATCGATCTAGCCCTATAATAATTTAATAAGGCTATAGGTACAGTCAGCAGCAGAATTAGCTGAGCGGGCCGGGTGTTCAAAATAACCTACACACGCTCTTAATTTCTTAAGAATAAAGTCGTGTGCAGGTCATTTTGACCACTCCGCCCGCTTAGCTACTTCTGCTGCTGACTGTACTAGACGACGACATATAATATTAGATATAACATTCAAGACTCGGACACAAATATTCATGCTCATCGCACAAATACGCGCCCCTACCGAATATAATAATAAATGATTGTTTTGTGGGCAGTAATTGTGGCTTACTCATTGTCTATGATTGTAACAGTCCGTTACGACTAATCGTCTCATTGCTATGCTGAGTTGATAAACCATAAATTACTTCACATAATGCGCGACGCTATCAAATGTAACTATTCTGGTGGTCTATAACAATAGGATACAAATTTACATTTCCTACCTCTTAACTATTATTCCAGGAATATGAGGTCTCTTTGTGAATGCTAATATTTTTGTTTGTGGTAAATCTCTGAACTATATATAACCCGCTAGTTAATGAAGAATAGTGGTCTTAGGAAATAATTACGTACCTACCTAACTATGAAATTTCGAAGATGGTAATGCTAGTGGAATATATTTGCTGGTAGGGATCATTCTCTCTTATACCTATAGTTGAGATTATTTAATTTGACAGAGTTATTATAACATTGGAATTGGAATTTTTACCTTGGACGGTGGAGTTGCTTTTTGAATATAAATATAAATAAAAAATAAAATAACTGTGCCTTCGTCATCTACGAAATTTTACAATAGTTCGTTCACTATTAATTCTATCCGACTGTGGAACTCTCTCCCTCTTGACATCAGACAAGCAAAATCTATCGGCAACCTAAAATCCCTTCTTAAAGAACCCTGATTGTATTTTTTGGCTGACTGTTTATGTATCATATATTTGTATTTGTGTTATTTGTATATATGTATGATTGTGTATGTATGTTTATATACCGGGCGTCCCTCGCCTATGCCACATGGAGGGAAAGTGCCCTGAATATTGTAGATGAAACATTTTACTGAAAGAAGACATTATTTTAATTTAAAAACCAATTTAATATGCATTCATAGATTTTTAAATAATTACATGGTTGAACCGGGAATCGAACCCGCTACACGAGAAAGAAAATTACCCTGTAGTTTTATGATACTGATCGAAAGGCTTCATCATAAGGATTATTTTTTGCTAAATAACATAGTGTCAGAAATAAAAGGAAGATCATGAATTTTAACATTTAATGTGAAATTTTGTTCAGAAAAATGAAAAGCTGACATAGGGTTATGTAAAAAAAAAATCGTTTACAAGAACCAGTATGAAAGTGTCCACGAGCTACAAGCAGAACTTAGACGTATTATTCTAAATATATCCACCACAACATGGTCAAAAAATCTACAGGGAGCGAGATAATCAACAGAGTGCGACTTTGTATTCAACAGAATGGCACTCATTTTGAGCATTTGAAAAATTAAAATGATTAATTTTGAATTAAAAATGTTAAAATTCATGAACTTTCTTGTATTTTGTGGGACGCCCTGTATAGAGGTATTTATGTACGTTTATTTTTATAATTATTTTGATTTTTGATTAATAATAATCTCTGCACCACCTACTGCATAATCTAGTTTTATCTCTTTCTCCGATACCCAAAGGTTGTCTGGAAGAGATCGCTCTTCAGCAATAAGACCGCCTGTTGTCTACCTCTACCTACATGTTATTGTATTGTTTCTCTCTGGAACTGCTTTGTTTGTGTGAGGTGTGCAATAAAGAGTATTTGTATTGTATTGTATAACTTTATTGAGTAAATTAGTGTTACAGCGCTGCTTACATGTTTTAATTAAATGTTCAATTCAGCAAGCGGAAGTTTCGTTGAAGAAATATATACCCTGTTCTGTTATTTGATAATGACCAATGTTACATGATAGGTAATATACAGAGTGTTTTTTTTGAATGGGACAGTATGGGGAAATCCGAATCTAAAGGAGATAGAGGAAAAGTGTCCAAGGAGACATTAGGTGTTTTTTTATGTAAACAAATTTGGCTCATTAAAAATTTTGGTCAAGCGTGAGTTGTTCTTAAAAAATTATAAAGTTGGTCAATTTTTTTTTTGACGCGGGTCGACTCTGTTTCATGTAAGGATTATTTCATTGTATGGAAAGAAAAAAATCTGAACAGCAGAAGTTGGTCAAATTTAATGAAAACTAATCTTCATACAGTTGGTTTATTACTTGAGTAAATGTTCGATGTGGCCGCCGTCTTGTCTTATGCAGGTACGAGCACGCTTCAAGACACTTCTAGTTGCATTTAACCGAGACTTATGGTGAATTGTGTTTAAAGTGTTGTAAACAGCATCTTTTAATTCTTGTACGGAGTTGTATCGGGATCCTTAAGGTAACCCCATAAGAAAAAATCTAATGGCGTTAAGTCGGGCGATTGTGGGGGCCACTCGTTCCAAATTTGAGATCTTTTTTTTATAATTTCAAGACTATCGCGTGCCATAATGTTTACGAAGATTAAAAAAAATGTTCTTCTCTTGAATCATCTGGAGCTCTAATGGATTATCAAAATTTAAAAATGGAATAATTTTAAATATTTTTTTACACGCCTAGGCACTTGTAGCAATATTAAAAGGCGAATACTTACTGCAATTGTATGAAGATTAGTTTTCATTAAATTTGACCAACTTCTGCTGTTCAGATTTTTTTCTTTCCATACAATGAAATAATCCTTACATGAAACAGAGTCGACCCGCGTCAAAAAAAAATGACCAACTTTATCATTTTTTAAGAACAATTCACGCTTGACCAAAAATTTTAATGAGCCAAATTTGTTTACATAAAAAAACACCTAATGTCTCCTTGGACACTTTTCCTCTATCTCCTTTAGATTCGGATTTCCCCATACTGTCCCATTAAAAAAAAAACACTCTGTATAGGTTGATAATTCGCACATAGGTTGCCTAGCGAAATCCTGGACCGAAGTTGTTAAATAAAATAAATACTAAGTTACTTTTTTGAGTCAACTACGCGGATGTATTATTCATAAAAATGAGCATCGAGCTGGTAGAATATGATATGGCACAATGAATTGGAAAAATAGGGGTTGCTACTCTCAGCCTGGACTGCAAGAGGTTGCCAAGATTGAAGAGGTCACCGAGTGCAAAAACGGCCGTTTTAGCTTTGGACGCATAGATTGACGAATCCAGCAACATAAAAACCTGTTGGATGTATTCACAAGGTACTTAGATACAAAATACAGTGTGTAGTGGCCTCCTTTTAAAAATATCTATCGTTAAATTTAAATAATCACAATTATTAACGAGTGGCGCTAGTGAGCACGTTAACGCCCTCTTAATTGGGAATGACTGGCGGCGTGGACCCCCCAAGTCGCGCGGTAAAGCCCGGTGCGTGCTCGTCGCCTTTCCCTTTGTTTGAATACTTGAGATTAGCTTGATTGTCTTCCGAATTCTCTCCCTGTAATACATTACACCTTTACGTTATAGGTAAACCCTTAAAAGCTTTGACCGCATTATCTCATTAAATCATGTAAAACATTAGATTCACTCTTGTCTGCCGTTTGCTTAGATTGCATTTGAATTTGCCTCTAAAAACCAACTCTTGGCAGTGAGAATCGCTTATACAGAAAACTACATTGGTAACAATGAAAACACAGCAATAAATATTCTAGCTAGAATAGAGAAATTGTATTGTCAACAGCTGCCAATTATTACGAGTGAGTGTCTGTGTTAGCGGTGTGGTTTAAGATCAACCAGACATTTATCTATTAGCAGATCAGTTAGACGAAAAAAAAGATAAAAGACAGGAAAAGATGATTAAATCGTTAATCTTACACATGTGCGTTAATCCAGCATTTCTAGAAAAGTTTGGTTTCTATTAAGGCATACTTTTAACGTTCCTTTTTTGTTAGGTACCATTTTTTTGTAAATTCTAATAATACTATGTTTTTAGATTATTTAGAATTAAGAAAGTAACATTAAAACACAGCCTTAATTATCAATAAAAGTAATATAGTTGATATAAAATTTCTTAAATAATAGGAAACAAAGCAGGAAAATTAAAAGTATGTCTTGATTGACGTCCTTTTAGTGTCGCGCTGACCGTCGGTGCGGAGCGATCCGCACGACCAATATGTATGACGGACGAAGCTGTCCGCGCGGACCCGTCAGCTTTACTCTAAAACGCTCCCTAAACTTAATACAAATTGGTCCTCTGCGAATCGCTCCGCACCGACAGTGCGACATTAAAATCTGCTTAAAACCAGCCTAATTGGTACAAACTTTTCTAGAAATGCTCACGTATTACAATTCGTGACCATTGATCATCTGATCATGACCTACGTATGCAAGGCAAAAGTAACGACTTATGTTTCATATAGATGCACTAATAAGTACCTAATAGCCGAACATGATTTGCACAGTACTCATTTGCACATGGTACATCGCAGTGATTATAATCGCAATCGATGAAAGTTTTAATGAGATACTATCATACTACCCATCTAGGTATCTACGGCTCAATCCATCACGCTTAGTGATAAGCCTGCTCGGTTATCGGCCGCCGAATAGGTAACATAAATTAGCTCAAATGATCTAACCCGAACACTGATTTAACTTCAGGCGCGAACACAAAGAGAGATATTTTTAATAAATAAATAAATATTGTTCGAAATAAAATTCACTGTTGTAAGAATGTATCCTTGTAGTTTTTTGAGTGAAATGCATAGACATAGACATAGAAAATCTTTATTTAACATCACATGCTAAACATATAGTGTACAAATTAGACTTAAGATTAGACTTTAAACCTATACAGTACCGTACATACGAGGCATAAAAATGTGTGATGTTAAAAAGGGGCTAGACTCAGCATAATGTTGCAGTGAGTAGGTAAGGGTATACCTACACCGCAACGCTGGTTTTCAGTTAGACCCTTTCATATAGCTTAATCATAGTATTATTATGTCGGAACGTAGTAAAAATGTATTTTAAGTGTGAGTAATGTTGTGTGTAAACTGTGTACCTATTTTAAAATTTATTATACTTTGACCGTGGTTTGGTTTTACTTATGGGCAAATATATATGTTAGGTGACAAATATATATAATTGTTATAAATAATAATAGAATGAAATACAAAAATATAAAAATAAAATGACATATGTATATATTATTTATTGTAGGCTTCAAAGATACGAGGGCAAGACTCGGTCACCCGGAGGTAGATCTTTTTGTAAATGGAGGAGGTGCTGCTTTAATCGTAATTTGAAAGTATTCAGGCTAATTTATAATTTTGAGAGGTTGAGTTGAGAGGAGGAGTTGCTGTATACTTAAAACTACCTCGAAAAGCGGTGGTGTGATAATGAGGAATTATTAAATCTTAGCCGATCGACCTGACATTGACACAACATAAGTACATAGGTGCCTATTCTAAACCTCTAATTGAATAATAAATGAAATAGTAAAAAAGGGTCATAGAGCAATAATTCATGCGAAGCGATAATGTCGGCGACGGAGTATTTGTCACGTGTATCATATTGATTGGGGCATCGGTCATATGAAGTATAAATATTTCACTAACCGAGTCCTTATTAGTTAGATATCTAGAAATGTCGCGGTAATCAATCGGGCGTTGACTTGGTGTTCGCTGCTGCCGGTAGTAAATACTTGGCCAACCCGCCTTGCATTTGCGTCTATAAATTTCCTATAAATTATTCTATATTTATATGTACTCGTACATATTGAACTTGTCTCTTCGTCTTCTCGGCAATTAAAGCGATATATTTTTTTACTACTCAAAATATATTCCAGGCTACTAAAATAAAATGTGGCCACAGTTAACTGTAGCACTTACAATATTATTTTGTAATAAAGAAATAATGCAAATACGCTTTCTCAGGGATCCGACCTTGGGGACCTTTTTAGGGTTCCGTAGCCAAAATGGCAAAAACGGAACCCTTATAGTTTCGTCATGTCCGTCTGTCCGTCTGTCCGTCTGTCCGTCTGTCCGTCTGTCCGTCTGTCCGTCTGTCCGTATGTCACAGGCATTTTACTCGAAAACTATAAGGTGTATTTGAATAAAATTTTGAGGACAGGTGTATTTTGTTGGCCGCTACATAGTTTTGTAATTAAAATGACAAAAAAAAAAATTTTTAGGGGTGCACTCCATACATAAAACTAAAAGTCAAAAACATTTTTTTCATTGTGACCCCCCGTGTGGCACATCAATCGATAGGCCTTTCAAAATAAATATAAGGTTTCTTAGCATTTTTTTTGATTAAGTGAATAGAGTCGGAGATAATCGCCCCGAAAGTCACTAAAATTCTGTCCCAGGTTTTCGAGATATTGCTGAAAAACTGCCTTCCTCAAAGAAAAGGACGTAAGTGCCGTAAGATTTCTGTGACGATACGACCTTTTTAATAGGCACGGAACCCTTCGTTTTGCGTGGTCCGACACGCACTTGGCCGGTTTTTGATTTTATTTTAATTTTAGGTTACTTTAGTCTATTTAAGTTGTTTCTTCTTTTAATGTTTAATAAGTTCCTTTGTAAAATATTGTTTATAAATAAAATTTAAAAAAAAAACTAAAAAAATAAAACAAATCGGCTATCGGAATTTAATTTAAACGCGTTATTTTCTGTTCAAACCTTCCACTATTTGTTTGCCGATGCGTAAATGTTAGGGTTCTGGTTTGACACCCATTAACTAATACCGACGTTAATATATCAATAACTTTAATTTATTGACACAGTCCGACATTTATTTTACCTATTACCGCTTCAACCCTCGCTACAATTTCAAATGTTAAAGTCATAGATTAGGACCTAATCATTAGGTACCTACTAAAAATTAATTGTCATAGTACCTATTTAAGTTAATGTTTAGGTACTGGTATATTATTAAAACAACTAGAAAACAAATAATTGCTTGTGTTGAGGTGTTACCTATTTGCATGTGTGTCATTTCTGAAATTTCACTTTCCTACTAACTACTAAAAAAAACGTTAACCGGTGTACGTATAAATTAACATTATTCGTTGATATTCGTAGACTTTTATGCCGACTTCATACCTCACCGACCTCAAATAGAGTCCTATCTTATTACCACAATGTCAAATGGGTTTAACAACGGTGGTTCTGTTTAAAATCTAGGATATTAAAAAGCGTCATTCAGGATTAATCTTTGTTCCAATTAATGTCACGCCCATCAAACGATGGGAACAGAGCGAACAATTTCCGTGGCGTGGCGCGATGTGGTATCAGCGGCATCACAATGATTTAAGGCCTTGTTTCGCGCTTGCCTTTCGGGCGGAGCGCGGACGTCAGCGCTGTCGACGCTCAACAATAAATTAACGACAATTGCACTAATTGTGCAGCTAATGACTCTGCTCGCACGCGCTTTGTCTAGCTTCGCTGCCTGGCGGCTTGAATAGTGACTTCATAGCCGGTTTAGCGTCAATGCGAACGCATTGTTTCAACATTCTCATCCGGGGTAGTAATTTCACATTCTTCACAATTATTCGTAAGCATAAACACTACTCTCATACTCTGGTCGCCTGGGGTGAAAGGAATCAATCAATAAAATTATATTGTATCATCTAATATAGTACTAGTTCGGCTCCCTATCTGAGATGCCCCTCGCATGCGGATGAAATAACTGAATGTATGTTTAGGTTAGGTATGGATGTGTCGGGTCGGGGTTCGGCGGCGCCTGTAGGTACCCGATGCCGAAATTGCTTTCGCCTATAGTTCGCGTGAGGCGCGCCGCCAATCTCCGACCGATATAAATCTACCAGCCTGCCGAGTTTCCAATACATCGCTAACTACATATAAGGATTCCTTCAATTTGATCCCTTTTCAGGATTCTGCAATCAAACAAAGCTTATGGTTTCGCAATGTTCGTTCCTCCAATCTATAAAAATACGAGTAGGTATACCGTCAGTTAATGCTTTAAAGCCGAATCATAAATGATCATGTACAATAAACTTTCTTCTATGTAGAGCACGAAGATTTCGTGGCACATCACTAGTTTCGATACATAATGCCTTTTACAAGCTTTTATTTAACTTTCAATTTATGTACGTATGCAACTCAATTTTGAAGCAGATATCTTCAACCGATTGATCTAAAATTTTGGGTATAGTTTGGATGACAAGACAATATCATGGTACCATCGAGCTGATCTGAGCCATGCATGCAGTCCGCCAATTTCGTACACGTAGCGATATCCACAAATATGTTATAAAAATAACAAGCACTATTATTTATTGTAAAAACAATAATTATTATCAGCTATTGGTGCCAACGTGGACCTCGGGCTCCTTTAGGGCAAAACCAGGGAAACGCTACACATTAATTGACCCATGTCTCGTCTTAGACAAAAAATTAGCATGCAACCCGCAGCTGGACAACCCCGGAGTATCACAACAGTGATACCAGTGCTAAAAGTAAATTCTGTATATAAATACAGTATTTTTAAATTATGATAAGGAAGTGTTTTTGTAAAAATTAAGATTTACGTCACCGAATTGAACTCGATTTATCTATTTTGTTGTAATAGGAGGTCTTTTTCTTTTATCTGTCACAAATTTAATCTCCTCAATGCTGTAAATGCTCCTTGTTAACGGCAATAACATTGTTTACATTCATAAATTTTTATGTTAATTAAAAATAAGACTAGTGGTGGCAGTGAACGTTAAAAGTAATATATAATACCTACTATAAGCATTCTAATATGTACTCGTAATTGATGGAAAGTAAAATTAGATTAGGTACAGTCGAGTTCTCCAATATCTATACAGACAACCTTTCAAAAATATCTGTACACAGGCTTTATTATTACTGACATAAGACACATGTTTAGATATTTTGAAAGGTTGGCTGTATAGATATTGGAGAACTCGACTGTACCGTAAACCGGGGTACTTTCACACATTTTAAGGTTTGACGCAATATTTTGGCGATGATAATTCACGAAAAATATAAAAATTTAAATATAATAATCAGTTTCTACTGTTCTTTCTGTGCTGTGTTTTAATTTTATTTAATCACATATAAGTATATAATATCAGCAGGTGTTACTTACTTAAACGGTCAAACAGAATAAAAACAAAATCTGTATTTCCAAGTCAATAATGTCAATATTAAGTTGTATAACTTATGTACATGTAAGTTGTGTTTTAATCACATAAATTTCTGTTGGAGGCTTTGAGTATTAAGGTTGGAGGAGACGCAACTTATGCTATGTGCACAAGATGCGACCCTAAATCTCTGAATGAAATAAAATACATACATGGCTATATCTGTGTTCATATCGCAGGCGGGTACGGCTGTGACGTGTGACTGTAACGTTATTGTCCCTCTATTGAAACGGATCCCGGTTGGGCTATGTGCATCGGCGACCGCTTCGATCAGCTCCACGGCGACGCTTCAATTTCTCTGACAACTATCGCACTAAATCACTATCTCGTTGCTCCTATTTCGACACGAGTCGAAATTTATCAGACACATGTTGTAAGGTGACCAAACGTCCGTCCCAATGCTTGAAAATATAATTGCAATAATTGGGTCCCTATTTTACGTGTAAGGTTTTATACTACCATTTTGTCGACGTGATTGATTTATATACCATTGCCGAAGTAAAGACAAAGTGAGTACTTATACTGCGTGTATTTTTAATATTACCTCAAATTGTAACCAGAGGTAGGTGTTAGGGCTGTGAACCGATATTGCAAGAAAATTTTAATTTAATCTTAACTACCGAAACGTAATTAATTTTTGAAAATTTATCGAGCAGCAATGTATTGCGTACACACATTTGACTCATGGAAGAAGCGGGTCACTTGTGACAATTGTGACGTCGCGTCAGTAAGACAAAGCAGTGATCCATTGCGTGCTGAATTATTGTATATGGACACAAAAGTTGTTAGTTAAGAGAAATTTCATGCAATATATATGTTCATTCATAGCCCTAATATCTACTTCTGGTTACAATTTGAGGTAATATTAAAAATACACGCTGTATATAACTATAAGGGCGAAAATATGTGAACCCTAATAAAAATGATTTAATTGAATATTAACCTTGTTCGTTTTTAGGTTTGCGTAGTCAACAAGGAACCCTTATACATAGTTTCGCCATGTCCGTCCGTCTGTCCGTCTGCGGCTTAGCTCAATTGACCTTACTACTAGAAAGCTGTAATTCGGCATGGGTAAATAAATCAATCACGACGACAAAATGGTAGAATAAATTTTTTAAGGTACCATACACGTAAAGTGGGTATGTCATTTTTTTTCTTGGTAAATCCACGGTGTGGTTGTCGTTGGATAGCTTGTACAAAAATATCATGGGTTCTCGAAAAGTTCGAAAACCATTTTTGTATTCACGGATCCGTTTGAATGATATTGCGTTTTAAAGGTCTAATTTTTGTTGGAGTAAAGTGTCCCCCGCCTTCCCCCCTCCCCTGCTGGCTAAATGGTTACTCCGTGGTATACTATACGGTACTGGCAGTGGTCCTAACAACATATTAAAAAGCAGCTAGCAGTTAGTTTTGCGATTTTAGCGATTTGACTGGTCAAATATGACTGGCAACTTTTGTATATATTTGGGCCATATAGCTTCTTGCCAAATTTCATGATTCTAGGTCAACTGGAAGTATCCTGTAGGTTTTGATTCCTTTGAATGTGTCAAAATATACGACCTATGGCCGTATTTCTTTAGATTGCGTTGGCTTAGAAGTTTGGTTTTTTGCACAGCTTTAAGGCCTTGTATTCCTGAGTATTTGATATGAATTTCAACTTGATAATTCCACGCGTCCCTGAGAAAAGGCTCTTGACAGAGAGACAGACGGACAATGAAGTAATTCTATAAGGGTTAATATATTAGCGATTCTCTGATTTCGCTAATTCATCTATATCTTGGCCATTGGACATGCTGCTGATATTTCATAACCGTGAGACGATGACTTTGTCGCCGCATCCAAAAGTGATGTAATATGCTAATATGTCTTAAATATATAATACCTAATCTACTTATTTAGTTTAGTCGAATTGGGTAAATGTGTCCTTTTACACCTAGGCCTTCACGGAAATTATTATCGACGGATTATCCTAAGAAACGAATCTAGAGAATTAGAATTGTTTCGAGAACAAAATACCTACTTGAAAATTGTTAAACACAACAACGTAACCTGGAACAAAAGTTTGTAACTTCGTACGTGTGTAGGCACGCGCGGAGTGAGGCGGCCGGCAGCGGGCTAATTGTTTTCGTTCCCGAACAGGGGGCTTGCAGACACATGTTCTTGATAGTTTGTATACCTACATTATTCGGCCGTAGGGCTGACTCCTACTTATCTGCGTTACTTTTGCCCGAGAAAAATAAATTTATAATAGAAAGTTGTGTATCTATCTAAGGGAAATGTATTCACGTACTTTTTTAAGCCTTATTGTCATAGTAGTAGTAGTAGAGCGGAAAAGGTACGTGTTTCAATTTCCTTGACTACATAAGCTCCAAAATTAATAACGACTAATCGAGATCAAATGCATTAGTCATTAATTCACGTTGTCATTGCACCTGGCCTAATCGGGGCCACAGCCACTGTTCATGTGAGAAAGCATATCAAATCGTTTAACGTAATTGCCCGTAATTTTCGTTTTTCGATTATTGTACCTAATTCTGTCATTTTCCTTGCAGAAATATGATAAATTTGGTACGACACGATTAAAGATTAATATTGGATTAGTAGATTAATATTATGTTTCTTGTAGAATCAATAAGAATAGTTACGGTTTAATTTAAGCTACTGACGCTATCAATAAATATTACAAAGGAGCGATTGGCTCATTTAACTCTCATATCAACTAATTAAAGGGCAACACTGCCCATATTTCTGTCCCAGTAGTAATTATAACTACCTACAACTTAGAATAGTTCGAAAACCCCCGGATTTTTAATTCAAAGTTCAATATCTCAAAAACGGCTGAACCGATTTTGTTGAAACATAACTAAGAACCGTCTCGATCAAAGTCAAAGTCAAAGTGATTTATTCTTCAATTTTGGCATATTACATGCACCTATGAATGTCGATAAACTACCACCGGTTCGGAAAGAAAACCTCTGCCTCGATAAGAACCAGCGTAAAAAACTCGGCGAGGTGTCATTTTTTCAAAACGGTATACAATATCATTTCAGTATCAGAGTATTATAAAAATTTAAAATTACATTGCTACAGTAGAAAGCCTATTTATTTTGCGATAGATTTCTAGTGCAGGATTTTATCGCTGTCAAATATCCCTATCCTTATAATTATGCTTCTGAAATAAGTGTCTGTTTTATGACAGATTTGAATTTGGAGTCAGTAAGTTCGGTAATGTGTTTTGGAATTTTATACAATTTCCCAAGAACGACTTTTTCGCTTTTACTGTAAAAAGTTGTTTTGAGCTTCCCTGCGATGCTGTGAAAAAGTCAAAAGTCCGACTCGCACTTGTCCGATTTTTTTAAATTTAACGAACAGATTGCATTAATAACTACAACTTAGGAAAGTTGAAAATCCCCTGATTTTTTCATTTCAAAGTGCAATATCTCAAAAACGGCAGAACCGATTTTGTTGAAACGTAGCTAAGAACCACAGATCTGTGATAAGAACTATCTCGATAGCGTCAGCTTTCGGCGAAAAAAACCGCATTAAAATCGGTCCTTTCGTTTAGGAACTACGATGCCACAAACAGACACACAACACACATATACACAGACACACAGACACGTCAAACTTATAACACCCCTCTTTTTGCGTCGAGGGTTAAAAAGAACGCTTGCCCTTGTATCGGAGCCGCCGTAGAAGAGTTTCTTCACTGAAATTATTCTTTCCTACATTTTTATTTCTCCCGCTTGCATTTGAAAAATGTCTGCCTCTTAAAATGATTACGGGTAATGTTTCCGGTAGCTCCGAACGGAAAATGTCTTTGTTTGCGCGGATGCTTATTACGGCAGGTCCGGAAAATTCGGCTCGGCATGAAAGCGTGACCGTACTTAAGGGGGTGGCGGCCATTGTGCACGTCGCCGTGGCATCGCCACTACAATACAATGTAAACCACTTTTTGTTTTATTGCCGCGATATATCAGCTTCGCCTACACCCGCCTATTTAATGAAACTCGTGTAAAAATACAACAGTTTTTGGAGAAATGCTTTTGGCTGTTATAATTATGATTATTAAATAGTACATTATTGTCGGAAGTGAGTGATTATGTGACTAGTTGATTTGCAATAGGATCATTCAAGCAATTTCTGTTCACGGTAATGCAGACATGTATTGTTTTTCTTTTCAAATGTGAGCTAATATCACGGCGTGGAACGAGATCCATCGCTATCGCCTCAGAGGATAATTACTGCTAAAGTATTTCAGGCGTAGGTAATGTCCTTCTAGGGCATGCAAACAGGGATCCCAGAATCCCGGATCCGTTTTTACGATATTCTAATACCGGAATTCGAACCAATATCGAAATAAACGTATTGAAAAAAAAATCTAAGAAATTATGAAATTTTCATGATATAGTAAAAAAAAAAAAGGAATGGATAATCAAGTATGTTTATTTCGATCATTGTAGTTGTTATTGTCTGTCGTACATTATTTATCTACGTATAACCACTTTTCCACTTCAATGGTGCTGGTGGTAGGAAGGAGCACGATATGAACTGTTAGAAGGCAAAATATCTGCTTCCACTAAAATGGTCAATTTAGGTAGGTTAGGTTAGTAGCTACAACTTATCGCGACTTTTTAGTTGTCTCTAATAACTTATTGCGTCATCGGAAGAAAAATTCACTTCTAGTTTTGTATAAAAAAAAAACAACAAAAAAGCGGTTTTGAGATATTAATTAGCCTTCTGTGTACTTATTTACCTATAAATCCTATAGTAAATTGTTGATTTCAATAAAACTTACATGCACTTATTTCGTTTTCTTACACCATTTTTGAGAAAAGCATATTTGTCTCAACCGGAAGGGCAATTGCTGGCTTTGTATTAAATTAAACGGAGTCCCAAGGTCGTCCGTTTAAAATTGATACTCAGCCAGCAATTGCCTACTTCCCTTGCTTCGACAATTTTGTACTATTGCTGTTCAATAAATTATTTTGCTGGTCTACAATTTATAAGGCGTTCGCCTTATAAATTGTAGTAGAAGTATAATATGATATAGTAAAGTGTGTAATGGCTAATCATACCACAGGAGCAATATCAAAAATTCTTATACCTGCGTACCTATAGAACGAACTTTCAGAAAGGACATTGGACTTGGCTATGTTTTATCCCGTGGGTTTGCAATACGCGGGGGAAGCCACGCGGGCAGCTAGTTTATTATAAATTAAATCTTGTATGCTTATAATAATTTGACGAAAAGCTTATTTCTGTTGCGAACCAATTATTATAACAGCCAACCATCCTTAACAAACCGTTTGAACAGAGATATAATTTTCTCACTTAACAAATAACCAATAACTATAGACTGTCGCATGTCAAGAAATCTGATATGGTATAAAATCATTTTTTAGCTTAAGAAATGATTTCTTATAAAGGTTAAGCCCCCCTATTAAGCTCTTTAGACTTTAGTTAGTAATTCGCCAGGCCACATAACTATATATATATGCACCTTTCCACGTCACCACATGATTTACACCGCACTTGACTTGTTTTCCATACACACATTTATACCTTTTTTAAACCGACTTAAGGGTTGAATTTTCTAAAATCCTTTCTTATTGCTTGTCTTATCTTGAATATGTAACCTACCTTGCGCCATTTCAAGACTCTTGGTTCGGTAGTTTCAGCTTAGGTTTATTCGCAAACTCGAAAGGACGGCGTGGTATTATCTTCTAATTTTAAGATGCTTGATAAATGAAGATGTCATTATAACTTTGTACCTAATCAAAATCATGGACGGCTTCCAAGTCCACAAACAACAAAACTTTCATATAAACTTTTAACCCCTATTTCACCCCTTTACAGTACGAATATCCAATAATGCTTCAAAGTAACCTTTTTTCATAAGTGACCGATTAGCCAAATCTCAAATTTCATAAATCTGCTTCAAAAATAACGGATTCCCATACAACGTTTCTATCCCAATTTCACCCCCTTAGAGGTTGTATTTCAAAAAAAATCTTTCTTAGTCCTCCATCCCTTGAAGAATATGCGTTCCAAATTTCATGCTTCTATCTTTACCGGTTTATAGGAACGTGAAATAAATCTCTAATGAGCAAACTTGCACTATTAAAAGTCCGGAGCCTATACCAGCACCAGCACATTAATTAAAATCATGAAAATGAAGTAGTACTTACCTACATGTGTTTAAATAATGTGTTGTGAACACCGGTGTCGTCGGTGAGAAAAGTTCATGGGAGCATTGGGGACGGGTATTTGGAGTTTTCTATAAATCAGGCTTGCTCTCCCTGTTTCCCACTGGTGGCTTTGACAAATAGGCGAATCAACGCTAGAGCTGACCCTGACCATAATTCCACCATCAGGAACATTTAAAGTTAACCATATTACCATTGTAATTGTATTGACATATAAAAGAGCACATGAGGGGATGCTCAGTTAGCTGAAAGAATTAACCACAGCTGAAAGAGTTACCGGCCTATAGTTAAAAATTAAGTTGTTCGGTATTCCAGATGCGACCGGTACGCATCTGCGGCCGGCGCGCGGCATTGCGTTCCCACGGCTCATTGGGTACAACAGTTATTTACTGATGTCGTCGATATGTCACAGGTTACAGCGACGGCAATTTATAAAATGCTCACACTGCTCATTTTTATATCCAAACTTGTTGTAGAGGTTAAAGCTCCGATCACTGTTACACAACAACCTGCAGCAGCTATTACTGAGTTTTGAAACAGATGGTCTTATTTAGGGTAGGTAGGAAAATACGTAGGTATACAATATATTTGATTTGCTGCTGCAAAACTACAACGCTGTAAGCAGAGTATAATGCTCCAGTATGATCAAAATTCCAACCATCCGAACTATGCAGACGAAAAATCTCGTGTTATGTGATACAACAACCACTTAAATGATAAACTGAAGTGTTATACTCGTATGTAGTGTTATGTGCGTGATAACGTGATTGAGTTTCCTACTTGTTATTTCCAGTATTCATTATTCTAATGAACGAGGACAACTTATTATGTATTTGCTACATTTTACGGTCGTAAACGTGTAGGTACGTTACTTATTACTTGTAAGGACCGATTTTTTAGTTTCTAGCGCTCGACTCTTTCACCAGAAAACTGTCAAAAATTATGAAATACTATTTTAAAATAGCGATAGAAAATGGAAAAACGTGTGGTATTGGCCACTCGTATTCAATTCTATCGGTAGAAAATAAGTGCCTGCAATTTTGAGACTATAATAAGTATTTAGGTCAAAAATCGGCCCCCAGAAGACGACGTGGTTTAGACACAATATGAGTCATATGACCTATTCGGTTCCGTGAAGAATTTGCTTTCGGTCTGATTGAGACTATTCGATTTTGATAGTTGAAATAGTATAATAAGATGATGTGCCGAGAGACTTAGTGGAATTCTCTAAGGGTTTCTAGTCACGTGCTGGGATACGCATCCTAGCACGGAGAGGGCGACGTCACGCGCCCTTCTTCCGGTGTGAACAGCGTCGTATCGAATGATACTTATGCCGTCGCCAGCGCAGGCTAGGCTCTGCGTAATGTATCAGCATAAGCACCAACCATAGCATTACTTTGTTACATACTTATTATAGGTACTTATTGCCTCTTAACGAGCAGTGTAGCAACTAATTTTTGCGAGTAGGTAGATAGAAATATTGACGATTTCCAATTTCGTTGGTTATTAACCGAGAATCTTCTAGGTTAAGCCTTCAATATCGTTGCCCGCGTATTAGAGAAAGTGGCATTTTACCCCCAATTTTGGGGAAGAAAAGAATGAGTAGACATCTAGACATCATTTTAGCTGTTTTCTCCCACGGGGGTAATTGCCAGGATTGGAACCGATGCCATAATCCCATAATATATTAGTACTTACAGTTAAGATCAACCGACGATTAAAATTCCATTAAGACTGTTCGGAACAAACGTGTGTATCCATGCTAATATGTTTACATATATTTAGATATTTTAGGTTAGAACTTTTGTTAATTTGTCTGTGTCTGTTGTTTTTGTCAATATGGATCTCGTAGTTATCCGAAATAAAGAATAATGTAATATTATAAATGCGAAAGTGTGTCTGTCTCTTTGTCTGTCTGTCTGTCTGTCTGTCTGTCTGTCTGTCTGTCTGTCTGTTACCTCTTCACACTTAAAGCGCCGAAACGATTTAGATTAAATTTGGTTTAGACAGTTTGAGTCCCGGGGAAGAACAAATGATAGTTTTAATCTCGGAAATCATCCCCTAGGGAGGTGGAATAGGGGGTGAAAGCTTGGATGGAGCTACGATATAAACGAGTTTATACGAGGACGGAGTCGCGGGCAGAAGCTAGTTAGAGTGACGACGTATGGCTAAACTTAAGTGGCAGTGGGCGGGGCTCATTGCACGTAGAACCGATGGCCATTGGGGCGGAAAGGTTCCCGAGTGGCGACGACGTACCGGAAGGCGCAGCAGCGTGGGTATGCCCCCCACAAGGTGGACTGATGACCTGGTAAAGGTCGCTGGAGTCCGCTGGATGCGGGTGGCGTAGAACCGCTCATTGCGGCACTCTTTGGGGAAGGCCCATGTCCAGCAGTGGACGTCTTTCGGCTGATATGATGATGATGATGATGATGACTGGTCAGACTGGACAGAGTTTAATTACTCGCATACATGATAGGTATATCGCGAACAAATATGTTAAGATGTGTGTGATTAAGGCTGTGTAAATGCAAATGAATTTGTTATTAAATTTATGTGCATAGGTATTAGGTAGGTATAGGTACATATAATCGTATAATAGCAACATACAAAGCGGGGGCACTAACGAGTACCTACCTACGACTTGTAGGTAAGTTGATGAGTACCATCAAGTTGGATAACATGATGAACACAATACTGTAATTATTATCATATGAATGTAGTTGCCGTTTTATGACCCAACATATGGTTTTGATGATCGGTATGATGTGATAATTATGCGGAAACGTAGGTCGATACTGACAATAAGTAATGTAATTATATTAGATGACAACCTCTGTAGCCTAGTTGGCAGTGACCTGCCTACGAAGCCGGAGGTCACGGGGTCGAATCCCGGAAAGGGCATTTATTTGTTTGACTAGCACGAATATTTGTTCCCGAATCATGGATGTTTTTTATGAATTTAAGTATATATTTATCTGAGTATCATTGGTGGCGCGTGAAAATTTGCGATGGGCAACCCGGAACAAAAAAGTTATGAAAGAGTTTAGAGTTAACCATAGGCTTGTTTATAAAGAAATTTTAGGCAAGACGGTGGGAATCGGCTTGTATGGACTCCGTCACTGATAAGTATGTATGTCATCGACTAGTACCCATAGTACAAGCTTTGCTTAGTTTGGGACTAAGGTCGATTTGTGTAAGATTGTCCGAAAAAATTAATTTATTAGATGTAATAGTTACTGGCAAATATCGCTGATAAATAGGACAAGTAATAAAACGAGTAAAGAACTATCCCACTAAAAACATTACATGTACAATGATTGTCAAGACTCCCTAACTCATATAGCTTTCAGCGTCAAAAAATCAGATCGCAAGTAGCGCCAGACTTCCTATTCAACACGGCTTATATAACTCTACCAGCCACGCTCTACAAAGTCTACATCTTGGCTAAAAAGTATAGTTTTGTTGGACACATTCCGGTCGCCGCATAGACTCTCGCGCGTGCATACGGAATGAATTTATGATGATCAGGGAGCGTACATTTCATGCCGGTTTCGTCATAATGACGTATTCATATAAACACACAGGATGTTTCAAAAAACGTTGATGTTGCTTTCTTTTGGTGGCAAACTTTGTTGACAGCAGGAACAATAAATTTGTTTATTATCTATAACTAAACATGGATTTTTTGGCACAATAATTTTATAGCCTCCATGGCGACTTTGGCCACTAGCAAAGCATTAAGTTTCCTGATGTTATTAAATTTAACTGAAATGTTGTTTCCGCACGTCTCCTATTTGTGACAAAGAGTAGACTTTGATGTGACAATGTCAGATAATGTTCTTTCAATGTCCGTCTCAATTGTCAATATATTAGATCTACTTAAACGGAAGAGGTTGATTGGATAACAGTGATTAATCACATTTTCCATTATTAGGTACGGATAAATAAACGTTCGTTATGCCGTTGCTCTTTTCAAACTTTTTCCTGTCATAGGCATGAAATGTACTCTCCCTGATGATGATATTAATAAGCGAGGGGTCTATACTTTTTAGCCAAGATATAGCATTTGTAGAGTGTTACTGGTAGAGTTAAGCCGTGTGGAGTAGGAAGCCTGGCGCTACTTGCGATCTGATATATTTTTGACGCTGAAAGCTATATGAGCTAGGGAGTCTTGGCAATCACTTTACATGTAATATTTTTAGTGGGATCTCATTACATTTTGTAAGGTTCTTAAGAAGTGTATGAGAAAACCCATATAAACTTCCATCCCCTAATTTAAAGAGTGGGGGGTGATTTACTAAAAATCCTGAAATATGTATTTTATTACTTATGTATAACAAGGAGTCCCTATATCAATTTTCAGATCTCTAGCATCTAAATTTCATCCCCTAGTTTAAGAGGTTAAGGGGTAAAAGTTTAAATTTTTTGGATTTTTCTGTTGTTTGTGTACTAATACTAGCTTACATACCAAATTTCAGGGAGTAGGTACCCTTTGATGATAAACGTGAGTGAGTGAGTCAGTGACGAAATTGGCGTTTTTTGGATATCAATAAAATCTAAAGTATAAGAGCTATTCAATTGAAACTTTATATGTTTGATAAGTCCACTATTGACATCGTATCCCGAAAATTTAGTTTATCTGATATAATCCACATGAGGGTTCAAAAAAACGATGAAGCGCTTCGAGAAAAGGAAGATAGTGCCTGCCCTTGCGCTTCGCTTGGCTCGTCTTGGCGGAAGCACTACCGTGCCCCCAGGTTTTTCCATGATGAAAATTAGTAAATACTTAACGCATATTTTCTCGGTTTTGCTTCCTGTAGTGACCAACACGACCAATTACCAATCACTAGCAATTTTAGGAATATTGGACATAAAACCTGTGAATGTCGATATTTTCAATGGGCTTCGATTGCGATGGAATATAAATACTATTCGAGTGTATAATCGATCAGGCAGCTTTATCGATACTATTATCAAAACGGGCAGGCAAAACTATTAACGAACAGTCTTCACCTGCCTATCTATTCACAAAACGCTTGGAACTCTGCTACTGCTCGCCCCTAGTATATGTTGACTGCTAGATTGTACAGGTAAGAGTACTCGGCTCGGAGGTCAGTCTTACACTTGTTCGCTTGTTACATAGTAGTTGTGAATGCAGCACTGTTGTCCATCGGCAGCGGGAGGACAACCTATGGCTTCATGCGAGCGAAAACTCTATTTTACATGCTTCATACGAAACGGTGGTCGTAGCTGACTTCAACGCCAATTCAATATTCAAACCACGCTTCAAGTACGAGCGTCGTTGTTAGGCTTTTTAATGTGCATAATACGTGTTAAATATGCAATTCCACTAAATCGTCGAGCTTTTTGTACATGGGTAGGTTTACATATATTATGGAAACTCTTCGTACCTGCGATAAAGTTGTACGTCAATGCATTTAGTCTAAAAGTGAATTATAAAAATATCTCTCTTCAATCAGCATTTTATTACAAACGTACGTCATAACATAAAGGTCGAATATAAAGTAAATAAATATAAATATTAAAACTACAAGATTCAACTTCCAACGTCCACGCCGCGCCCGGCCGGTTATCGTTGTAAATAAATGACAGGAGGATTTAAGATTGACTTCTTACTTGACAAAGAAATCGGTGGACATACCTACATATAAACAAATATATAATACATACCTACAGTAGAACATAGAACCTCCTTCTATTTTGAAGTCGGTTAAAAATAACCTTTATCAAACTTGCTCGGAAAGCGTCGCATTTTGTTTGAAAAACGAACACGCGAAGTGCCTAATTTTCATCCACTCAAATTTAAAAAGTTAAAGTCATCCCTGCCTAGTAGTATAACTAGGCTCTGTCAGCTGTAGAACTCGCAAGTCTGTGTTATCACTTTTTGAAAGATTTCCGAAAACTGATTTAACCAAAAATCGAAGTAAAGACTGTACACGATAAAATCCGGGCACACGCCTGATCTAGTATATTTTCCTACAAACTGCTTATTAAGAAACAGCACTTTTTTTAAATAATCCATAGATGTGACACTATAAAATAAAGTACTATCATATTAAAATATTTAAGCATGTGTGAGGTTTTCCGTTATACATTCCAACATACTTATTATTTTTTGTCCACCAAATTCTCACTGTCTTTGGTAGGTTTCGGCTTCTAAATTTGAATGGACCGAAAACTTACCGTGCGAATGCTATGCCGTTCTTCTAAAAACTATTTTACAATGTATATGACTACTAATACTAACATAATTTTAACTCATAATAGTATTTTGACATTATGTATACATATTCAATCTTAAAGTAATGTGCAGACAGAGAGCACATTATTCACTACTTGCATATATACATACACGGTGCTGCCGGAGTGATCGCCCAAAATACCCCGAGCATACGATCTTTCCAAATGGTATTTTTGTCCACCTCCATCGACAGGTACGCTTTTAATACCGATCGTCACTCAAAGCTTTCTTGTTTTTTTATGCTTTCATCTTTCGAAACATTACGTCACTATGTAGGTAATGCAGGTATACTTAGAAGAGTATTGAATTCGGCGTAAAGATAGGAATGAGTCTGAACTTAGTCCCTAACTCCCTTTTTTTAATCCTCCTAGATAGCTTTCTGTTCGTCAATTTCATTCGCGGCATCTTTCGTCAAACCGGTAATGTACTTATTTTTTAAACAAATGTACATTGAGCTGCGTGTATGATTTTTGATTTATGCGTGTCTTGTACTCGTACGTATGGTGGAATTGGTGGAGTATATCCGCTATCGTCGGTCACCGCGGGCTTTTCTTTGTATCCACATCAATACTAAACACTTCCAAAAGTTATGGCAACACGTCTCGGACAAAGTAGGTAACAATGACAAAAAGTATTTAGTAGTAGAGCGTGCTCACAATTGTATTTGATCCGATGTTTGCGGCAGAGCCGAGTGTAAAATCGACAAAGAAAGTGCTCGCCGCTCCAGCCATGTTGGCTACACGTCCCGGATTATCCGGATAATGCCCTAAGAGCCGCCTGATACGTCTGAAGCCGCTCCAACAGCACACACAGGAAAATATAATATCCACTTAGCGACGACGTTTCGCACGGCACTCGACTACTTGCTAAATGCCATTTCGACCTGTAGCTTTAGTCCGAGTTTACAGTGACTCGAGTATACTTTCTTCGCTAGCGAGTGCGTAAAATATTTGTATGAAAACTCTATACACCGCCCCTGGCGGTCACTCACAGAACTAAAAATCTAATCGGTACCCCGAGTCCCATATAAGTATACTTTTCTCGCAACAGTTAACTCGATTGTTCGTATAGTTTAATAGATTTTTCAATATTCAGCCTTAAATTACAAGCATTTATCGTTTCAATTTAAATGCTAGCGTTTGTCGGTTATGACATTACAGAATACGCGCATGGCCAACGTCGAAAAATTCCCCAACGCCAAAGTTTAAAGACTTTAAAGGAATCTATACCTTAAGCTTAACGACATTAAGTATAATTTTAACAGTGTGCGATGATCCTCATCTAAGTCTGTCGACCCAATATGGCGGAACGTGTGCCAATTATTTGCATTTTTAAATACAAAATACGCAACAATCCGAATTTTGCGGATATAAGTTGTCGATTCAAAACCCTTATTTTTATAAGTTCTTTAATTTGAGATAGGTATCGATCGGATCTACGGCAAATCTTGACGAAATAATACGTTATCACGCACCATTTTGGAAGTGAAATAGTAAACTACAGATACTACGGTATTTTTCGATTCGAAATGTAAAATTTGTGACTCACGCTACCGTTTGGTAATACGATTCGAAAGTTTAGATTACGCATCGAAAACTAGACGCTAGCGAGTAACGTTTTGTAGTTGTTTTCGTAGTATATCGGCACCATGAGTACGGCGCATTTGACAGCTCGAACTTGCGAGAATCGAAATCTAGTCGAAGCGCGTTAGCTCGATATCGAGAGAAGTTTACTATTGTAAGTATTCTATAGGCTCTCATGGTAAGCGTACTGACTCGCTGCAGTCATTTGTAAGTTAAGTTTTCGCCGTTGTGATTATATACCTGCAATATACAATAATCAGACAAACATCTATTGTATTCATATTTTATTGTTATCTGTTATTGCACGTATATTTCCTGAAAAAAGTATTAGCATTAAAATTTGGTATTTTGATGCTGGCAGCAAAACGACAGACGAAGGAGATTTGAAATGCCGACGGACTTGCATGTTCCTGATTATTAAAACAATGAAGCATGTTGCATATTTTTATTTCTGATGTCAATCAACATTGCTTTTAGCCAACGCATTCGCGAAATATTTTTTAATTTACTAAATTCGATATTAAATACTTTTCATCTATTAAACAGATGGGTGAAGGTCTTGCCTACATTCGTGCTTACATGAATGCAAATCAATGCAAACTTAGATTAGAAAACTTTAAAAGTCGTAAATGAGTGTCATATTGTTTGAACTTGAACTGCGTTTAAATCACGATACTTGTACATATTTAGTTTTATTTAAAAAATATAATTATATTTTAGAATCCTTGTGATGTTATAGTACATGGGTAGCGCTATATGTATATAGTAAGCCTCAACTTCTGGTAAGCTGGGACATTTTTAGATTTCCTGCGGTGTATGAGGTTGCGCGTGCAAAACAATCGGTGTGAACGGGTGCAGCCGAGCGGTCGCCGAAGCCCCGCGCCGCGCCGCCGTGCCCCGTCGGCGCCGCACGTCCAACTACTTTTGTTTTGTTGCGTTATTCATCCGCCCCTAAATGTCATTAGTCTTTGTCGCCAGTGATGGAAGAATAGTTGGCTATTATAAGCATTTTGGAAGTAAACTAGTCAAGGTATAATTAGGTATCTCGTTAGGGTTTATTTCGTTAATAGTTGGTAGGTGTAGGTACTCGTACTTAATATAATAATAGTGGAGGTCAAATCGTGTAATACGCTTATTCCGTGTTTGTCAGGCAGACCAGACCACCAGGGAATGGTAGAATCAGGCATTCCTTGATCTCAAAGACGAGAATTGTCTTCCGAGCCACATTTGTCAAAAATATCATGAAACAAGCTTCTGCCCGCGACTTCGTCCGCGTGGAACTCTTTTATATATTGTACTGTACCTCCTTACAAACTTGCGCTCCCATTTCTCCTCCTTAAGGGATAATTTCCGGGATAAAAGCCTATGTTCATTCCAGGGTCTCAAATTATCTCCATAGGTACCAAACATTTATAATTTTATATAGTAATGTACTTAGTATGGATTTTATATCAATTAGTACAGTCAGCATCATAAACATGTATACATTCTATGACCTTATTACCTAGACATAAGGTTGAAAAGTGTATACATGTTTATGATGCTGACTGTACACGTCCTAATAACTGAACGAATCGTTTGTTCCGGACGATCTAACTTTTTAATCGGATACTTCTTTAATTAGGTATAACAAAACAGCAGGTTTTTTGAATAAATAATTTCGTTAGTACAAATGACAGATTATCACGGAACAAAAACCTAAGGAGTCAGTACCTACTTATTAGATTTCTTTATGGAGTAGTACAGTTACATACGTTATTTGTGGTTTTCAATTTAAGATTCCCGAGAAAGCCTTAGCGATGTGCAAAGTAGGCCGCAGTTATAGGCTTATAGCACGAGATAGGAGACATCAATGATGAAGAGTGGTGACGACTTCGTCGTGTGTTTATTTTTCAAGTTTATATAAATCTTGTAAAGATAAATTGATACTCAGATTGTAAGTCATTATTATAAGTCGCAAAGGGACTAATTAGATACGTCAAATATACCACGCTAAAAAGATCTACATACCTAGTTATTATTCCCTTTTCACTAGTCGTGCGTAGAATTTTTAAGGAGTTTGACAGCTGCACTGATAATACGTAATGCCTACCGGACAATGTTTTGTGTATATTTATAAAAAAATGAAAGTGTTAATTGTTTAGGTATTGCCTGCTTGTAAAAATAAATAATCATGATTTATTTGTGGTTTTCGTCTTCCTGTTTATATAAATACAATACAATATTATACAATATTATAGATTTTGACATGTAAAATACTTCCAAACAGCAAAAATCCGAAACATGCTTCGTCAATCATTTACAAATGACTGTATTGTTTATACAATATTATTAAAATAATTTTATAATGCGACTCCATTCATTCGCTATTTATTAGTTTTGACGTGAGCAATCAAGTCACGTCATGATAAAATCTCAATAAACTAAAAAGTTTTTAATCTGTTTGATGCTAATTCGCTAATATGGTCCTTACAGATAAAAAAAACTAAGTTCTCTATTATATGAAACATATATCTCAATGCATGTTATTAGTAAACGCGATTGGCATCAACTGAAATATAGCTAGAGTTGTCATTTTGGGGCACATTTCTTGAAATTTTTGTTCGACATTGTGCGTCTATTTAATTTATTCTACGTCAATGGCTAACTAACACATTTATTATGTATTTAGCTATTACGTATTTAATAATAGACATTCATATTCGCCTAGTACCTGCAATACGACCACATCTCAAATATATTTTGCTTTTGAGATGTGTCAGATGTGACCGTATTGCAGTGTGCAATAGGGCCACATCTCAATTGTGATTTAATTTTGAGATGTGGCCGTATACCACGCACTAGGCGTATATTCAATAATTGAAATGACTAAGTATAAGTAGGTACCACGAAATTCCTAAAGCAATTTTGGCAAATTAATTCGTCTATTAAACACCTTCATATTTTGTAAAATAAAACTTCATACATGCAAAACATACTACGTCAATATAATTGGTAATTCGATGTCAAGATTTAATGTCCCCCATTTTTGGACGCTTTAATTCGATTATTTGACACCCTGTGTTTAAGGTTCCGTTAGTCAACAAGAAACCCTTATAGTTTCACCATGCCAGTGACCCTTTACTACTAGAAAGCTGTAATTCGGCATGGGTATATAAATCGATCACGGCGACAAAATGGTGGAATAAAATATTGAAATTTTTTTTTTTTAACGTACCTCCCCTACACGTAAAGTTGGGATGTAATCTCCTTGAACTCATCGTTGGGTAGCTTGTTCAAAAATATTATCGGTTTCTTCAAACCATTTTTCAATTCAGTCATCCGTTTGCGTAATATTGGACTTTAAAGCCCAAATTTTTATTCAAGTCAAGTGTCCTCCACCCTGCCGGTTAAATGGCTACTACTGGAAATGTGATAAAATTCGTACACAGTAGTATAATTATAATGAATTTAAAAGAAAATCTATCATGGCTAAATAGGCTAGTTACCGAGTAATAGTCGACCAACTTAAAAGTGTACTTGGAAATGCCAACTTTCATACAAATTCGGCCGACGCAATCGCACCAACTTGGCGCGCGCATGTCGATGTCGATACAAATCACTAACTACGGAACCCTACACTGCGAGTGGCCTGACACGCACTTGGCCGGTTTTTTAAGAATTGTGGTTGTAGGTGCCAAGTTTTGGATCAGTGAGGAGCACTGGGACGTTTACTTATTTCCCGTTTGCTTAATAGGGGGTCGGGATATAGGGGAGGTAGATTGCAACTTTATAAGTACCTAATGCATAATGCAAATGTGAAACAGAGATAATTCAGTGGCCCGTTATAATTGATAAAACCGAGACTAGTGATTGTTTAAATATTTTATTTACTTTTGATGTACACGACACGACTACACGTAGACATGCACTAGTACGAGATTAGGGTGTTAAATAGGTCACCAATTTATTTTACGAATAAGCCTAAAAAATCATTAAAAATATTTTTTATCACATCTACGCATCCCACTTTGCTTTCTAATAATCTATAGTAATAAATAAGTATTTTACTGAAAAATTATCTCATTGGGACGTGACGTAGAATTATATTGAAGTTGACCACAAAAACCCTATCCATAGTCGGCCCCACGTTTTAATGAAATCCTTGTCACCTTATCGTCTCCTGGTTGCATCCTAATGGAGAATCTCATTAGCCTCATGTTCAAGCCACGTACCATATACAATTATTAAATAGACTTTACAAAAAAAAATAAGTTGAACAAGTCCTTACGTGCATAGGTATAGTTAAGATGATATTATTATAAGCTGTCCGTTTAGCACTTGAAAGCTTATCTTGTGAACAATGGCACTGTTTCCTATTGTATAAGCCGACCGCAAATCCTCCGACCAGATAAAAATTAAGCAAGTAACAATAAAACTCATACAAATATAGCTACCATCTACTCTAAGTCACAAGATTGAAATTGCAATAGCATGACAAAAGGACATTGAAAGCCGCAGTCAGGTAATCACGGACGTTGTAGTGCGTCCACAAAAATTGTTATTGCCAGAAAGTGTCCGGCTTTATAAAATAAAATAAATAAAATAAAATGTATTTATTTCAGACCAATATTTGCCCATATTTTGTTAGTAAGTAAAACTTAAAATTAAACTTATATCTAAGATTAACTTAAATAACTATCTTAGGTGCTAAACTTAAATGCAGAGAGGACCAGTACCTTATCAGGCCACTGTCCCATCTGTCAGCCACGACGGTCAGGAGACTGTGGCGGATGTCGCGAACTCTGCGGAGCGTCGCGGCGCAGCGCTTGCGCAGTGTCGCGTGGAACCCGTCCACGTGCGCGTCCGCGAACATGCCCGACGCACTGCAGTACCAAGGCAGCCGCAACAGTACCCTGAACGCGTCATTATACTGTACGCGCATGGCGTTGATAGCCCGTTGCGTGTACCTAGTCCACAAGCTGCAGGTGTACAGTGATGTACAGAACGCTGTAAATAATGTTATTTTCACTTGGGCTGTACACCGGCTGAACCTGCGAGCTATCATATTGGCCCTGACGGCCAAGGCCCTCCGCTCCCTCTCAATATCAGTGTCATCACGAGAATCGTCGGTTACCAAGTGCCCAAGGTATTTAAATGAGTAGACCCTTTTCAGCTGCTTGCCATTCAGACGAATGGGTGGGATGTGGGATGTATGATGGGCACTTGTTTCCCGCTTTGAAAATCATGTACTCGCTCTTGTTTACATTATATTTAAGGTTGTGCGTTAGGGCATATGACTCACACCTTTCAATAAGCAGTCGCAGACCACCAATGTGTGTTTGATGATCAGATTAAGTAGTTTTATTATACTTATTCTTGTTTTTGTGTAGCTATTAATAGATTATTTTATGTAAGTTACGTTATTGGGTCGTTCTTCTTTTCGACCGACAATAGCCTGTCCCTCGTCTTATTACGGCATCTCATTTGAGTAATGATGTTTACGGTTTTATAATGTTCGAATGAACGTCCATATTATTTTATTAATTAGTGATGTTTAATATTTCACTTTCTCTAACTAGCATTTTTTTATATGTTTTTTTTTTCGTAGAATGCCGTGACAGAGTGGTAAACCAAAATGTTGTCCCCACTGAAAGAGTCCACTTTGTCACATGTTTTTTTTTAGAAACCAACCGTAAATAAATATTTATATTGGCCAGAAAGGAAACTTTAATTAGTTCTAATGAAGAAACCTATGCATTTTTTTTTAAATCGCACTTCAAAACCACAATTTTCGATAGTTCAAAAACCAATAAAACAGAAAAACCTGGGTTCATTGTCGGTAAAAAAGAAGAACGACCCTATTAGTTTTACGGTTTTAATTTAATTGGGATATAATTGTTTTATATTTTACGAAAATATATTGCTCACTCTTTAATTATTTTACCGTAGTAATATTCCTATTTCACCCCTTTAGGCGGCAAAGTTTAAAAAATATATTTCTGGATGAATCTACATATTATAAAAGAAACCTGCTGTCCTGCTTTCATATTTCTAGCCACAGTTTATCATTAAAAATCATACATTACTTATGTGAACTTTCAACCCCCATCTTAATCCCTTCAAGGGATGAATTAGAAAAAAATGCATTTGTATCGTAGGCTTCTACACGACCATAACTTATTATTGTTAAATACTACCAGTAGTTTATACAACGCAACACTAGAGGTTTGTAATGGTTAGTTACAATAACATTTGTGTCGTAGGCTTCTACACGACCTTAACTTATTGTTATTAAATACTACCCAGTAGTTTATACAACGCCCCTTATGATTTTTTGTTACGCAGATAATGAATGTTCCCCTAACGTGCTGTTCATTAATTTACAGCTTTATACGGGCTTGGCTTGGCATTTGCGATTGTCTTCGAACAAATTTATGTGTAGGTAAACTAACGACTAGTGTAGTGAAAAAATAAACTATATGGCGGTGGCACCCGTCTGCCATAAATATTACAAAGGCGTAGTCACGGAATGAAGGTGAAGTTTGCTCGCCTGCGCCTGCAAGATCGGCGACGAGATAATTATGTCACTATTCGGAAATACTCATTTGTTTTTTATACATTTCTTACTAATGTTATCCTTATCAAACATCTGTGTTGTCCCTCTTGTTTATCTTGATTCGTAGATATATCTCTAATGACAGTCATAATATATATAGGGTTGTCAACTATTTTTGGCGAAAATCAATCAATAAAACTCCAATTTACAGGACACTGACGTGCTAAGTTTAATGCTCAAAAACAGACTAACACAAGTTATATCTACCCGCGGTATGCAAATATAACAACTATATACTGTTGAAAAAATCATTAATTCATATATTAGCAGCTCAATATAGGGATATTAACATATTTATCCAGCGCTACGCCGAGCTCTCCAGAAAATGTGAAAGAACTTTAACTGACATTTTGCCATGAAGTAGGTAATTTAGTCAAAAAATGCTCGACCACATTATGCTGGTTATAAAGAGAGTAGTTAATTAGTTAGTTTTACTTGGCATTTTCCGCAAATCGACATCCAACGTGCCTATTTTGCGTGAAAGGATTAGACCGGTTTCCTCACGATGTTTTCCTTCACCGAAAAGCTTAAGGGTAAATATTTCGTTCGTAAGTTCCGAAAAACTCATTGGTACGAGCCGGGATTCGAACCCACGACCGCCGCTTGACATTATAAAGAGATTAGTAATCCGCGTGTCGAATGTGTTCAGGGCCTGTGTGATGTGCGTGAAAGTGTTAAGTGAGCAGCATCGACAGTTCCGCGCCGCTCGCCCCGAGGGCGCTCCGGTGGCTCTCTGCCAACTCGCGCCAAGCTAGTCGTCTCTCACACCCTACTGGGTGTGGAGGTTGCTATTCCAGGGAGTTGGCCCCTTGGTGGCGGATTTCTTCACAACCCGTGATGACAGGCAGGTCTTCGGGGGCCATATAGAGGCTGCAGCTGATTCCAGTCCCGGCTTGGTAGTCCGTTGGCCTATCTGCGGCTTTGGGGTCACGTTGGCCGGTCTTGGCTTGGGACGGAGTCTCGTTAGGGTGAGTATGTGAGTCCACCAGAAGTTGCGAGGCGGTGAGTGAGGAAAAATCCACCAATAGCGTGGCGGACCGCGCTCGCGCATCGCTTCCCATTGGTCCATTAAGTATTTCCTCGCTCACCGCCTCGCAACCCCTGGTTGATTTGATACTCACCCTATATGTCTCACGTCACAATAATAAAGTCTTAAATAAATCTATATCTTGTTTACACTATACAGAGTGTTTTTTTTAAATGGGACAGTATGGGGAAATCCGAATCTAAAGGAGATAGAGGAAAAGTGTCCAAGGAGACATTAGGTGTTTTTTTATGTAAACAAATTTGGCTCATTAAAATTTTTGGTCAAGCGTGAGTTGTTCTTAAAAAATGATAAAGTTGGTCATTTTTTTTTTGACGCGGGTCGACTCTGTTTCATGTAAGGATTATTTCATTGTATGGAAAGAAAAAAATCTGAACAGCAGAAGTTGGTCAAATTTAATGAAAACTAATCTTCATACAATTGCAGTATTCGCCTTTTAATATTGCTACAAGTGCCTAGGCGTGTAAAAAAATATTTAAAATTATTCCATTTTTAAATTTCGATAATCCATAAGAGCTCCAGATGATTCAAGAGAAGAACATTTTTTTAAATCTTCGTAAACATCATGGCACGCGATAGTCTTGAAATTATAAAAAAAAGAATTCAAATTTGGAACGAGTGGCCCCCACGATCGCCCGACTTAACGCCATTAGATTTTTTCTTATGGGGTTACCTTAAGGGTCGAATTTATGAATCCCGATACAACTCCGTACAAGAATTAAAAGATGCTGTTTACAACACTTTAAACACAATTCACCATAAGTCTCTGTTAAATGCAACTAGAAGTGTCTTGAAGCGTGCTCGTACCTGCATAAGACAAGACGGCGGCCACATCGAACATTTACTCAAGTAATAAACCAACTGTATGAAGATTAGTTTTCATTAAATTTGACCAACTTCTGCTGTTCAGATTTTTTTCTTTCCATACAATGAAATAATCCTTACATGAAACAGAGTCGGCCCGCGTCAAAAAAAAAAATTGACCAACTTTATCATTTTTTAAGAACAACTCACGCTTGACCAAAAATTTTAATGAGCCAAATTTGTTTACATAAAAAAACACCTAATGTCTCCTTGGACACTTTTCCTCTATCTCCTTTAGATTCGGATTTCCCCATACTGTCCCATTTAAAAAAAACACTCTGTATATAGTTCTATATCAAAATAGAACATGCTTTTATCGCAATGTTGCTCCCGAACCGCCGTTCGTAAGTTTTAAGATTGTGTTTGCTTGCAATGTTGTATAGATGGGTTAGGCTCGTAAAACACACTTTCCCGAAATGTGCACTTTCTGCAAAGGTGCACTTTCCGCAAAACGTACACTCCCAAAATATACACTTTCCCAATTTGGAAACTTTCCCGAAATGTGCATTTTTTCAAACAGTGCACTTTTCCAAAACGCACGCTTTTCCAAAATGTACACTTTCCCATTTAGGGCACTTTCTCAAAAGATACACATTTATTATTTAAAGATACACATTTAGTCGTTAAAGCGGGATCTTCGGCGCTGCAGATTTGTCGTATGTGTGTGTGAGTGTGACGTAGGCGAGGCACTCACACATATGCTAGGCGTTTCCACCCCTACCCTTAAAGTGTACTTTCCGGGAAAATATACCTTAGCTGCGAAAGTGCTCATTCTGGGAAAGTGCACCTATTGACAAAGTGTACATATCGGGAAGTGCACTTTTAGAGACAGTGTACTTTAGGGAAAAATTATCATTCTAAAAAAATGCACTTTTACAGAAAGTGCACATTTCGGGAAAATGTGTTTTACGAGCCTAACCCGTATAGATTAATAAGCGATAGGTACCAGAAATTGCCTATATGCTGGCGCACTGTTGGCATAAAATATCATGGTGGTATTTTTGTTATGGTCGGAACCAATTGATTGTAATAAACTCCCTAGGCTTTATATAAATACGTAGGTAATTGCGTTCGTTAATGCGTCTTTTTGAACCATTTGCTCAGGCAAAACCGAAGCGATGTGCTGTTCCTTGGAATATTTACATTTTGTTCGGATAATATGCCCAGCTCGGGATTATTTTCCAAAATTTTCCATCCAAGTCGGGAACTATCGTCGGGAATGTTCATCATCTCTACAAAAGAGACTAGCCAGACGGACCACTTCCGCAAATCTCATCTCTTGTATGTGGATATTGTGGCTCACATGTTCTCTTTAACTTTCACGATTGACAGGGTAGTGAGAAAAGTACTGTTATTTTTAGGGTTCCGTACGAAAAGGGTAAAAACGAGACCTTATTACTAAGACTTCGCTGTCCGTCCGTCTGTCTGTCTGTCTGTCTGTCACCAGGCTGTATCTCACGAACCGTGATAGTTAGACAGTTGAAATTTTCACAGATATGTATTTCTGTTGCCGCTATAACAACAAATAATAAAAAATAAATATTTAAGGGGGCTCCCATACAACAAACGTGATTTTTTGCTCGTTTTTATAGATGGTACGGAACCCTTCGTGCGCGAGTCCGACTCGCACTTGGCTGGTTTTTTGTTATTCTCGGTGTTACTCGGAACAATAAGCATTACGTGTGGAAACGGTGGCTACGTGCCAGATAAACGACGACGGAGTGTGTTAGAGAGTTCAAGTTCAACCTGACTGCCTACGAGTTACATAATACTTATCTGTTACGTAATATTATTGATAATATTAATTTGAAGAGGAACAATGTTAATAAGAAGTACTTTAAATCCCTTCCGGTTCTAGGCTTGTAAAATGTCTTATGTAATATATTTATTTAACAAACAAAAATTATACAAGTACAGCATTGAAGCATGTGTTATTAAATTAAAATTAGAAATGTACAATTAGAGAAACGTATCAAAACTTTGCCCTTTATGCAGGGTATGCCCATCACATAGGCAGCATTCCCGCGCTGAATAGCGATCGCTATTCTTTGAGCGAGAAAGCTGCCTGCGCAAGGTTCACCCGTTGCGTCTTTCAACCGCTTACTGATCTCCTTGTTGAGCCTACGCGCGCTTTTTCCCCAAGAGGGCTGGGCACCGAGACAGCTATACTTCCCGACGTTGGATCGCTCTCGGGCATCCGCCGCTGCCCCAGCTTGTTTGGACGGGGCTGGCAACTAGGACGCTGCCAACGTATTAGCGCAAGTAGCGTCCCACACCAGTGCAGTCAACCAAATCCGATCCGGACGCTTACTATCATCCCGTACAATCCGTGGCTCTAGAGCCACGGGGACGCAGGCGCTGGTAAGTGCCCTTCTCAAGATGTCGTTGAGTGCAGCGTGACGGGCCAAGCGGCCGGCGCCCGAGGATCAGGCGAGGCCATGGTGACCGAAACGATCTACCGGAGATGCAATTATGGTCCACGCACACATCAACTCTAACGCCGAGAGCAACTGCAATTCGGAGTGTGCCCGGATCAATAAAATTACCTAAGTTAGGTTAGGGGCAGTCGTAAAGCCATTGCCCCATCTCTGGCTTAGATGCTGCCAACAGCCTGGCTCAGTCTCGGCCGCACGAAAAGTCGATCAAAGACTTGGTAGAGATGGTAGCGGCGGAAGCTAACGCGTCCCATGTCCTTTGTAATGTTTGGGCTTGATGGCAAAGTTGAGCTTGGTCCAGCTAGCCGGCGTGCCTAGCTTCAACTGAGCACGCGATCTCGCATTTTGCAGTCGTTGAGACTTTAAGGATTTTACCTGCGGGATATTGCGTGATGGGAGTTGATGATAAGAAAGGCGGCAAAGCCACGCTCAAGATTTTTCGTAACTATTCCCAAACCGCCATATCTTATGGGTAGACATGCCTGAGTCCAAGCCTGTTCGCTTTATGAATTATCGTTTGAATCATTACTCATAGAGTACATCTGAATGTCTGTCAAATTGGACCAGCTTGACAGGACTGGTAAGATATAGTAAGACCAATAGTTTGTTTAAAAATATCATTGGTTTCTATTCTAATAACCATTTTCCAATTCAGTGATCCGTTTGCGTGATATAGCGCTTTAAAGACCTAATTTTTGTTAGAGTCAAGTTACTCCAGGCAAAATACGGTTTCGAAAAACATTAATTTATAATAGCGTTTTTTTTTTGTTTATTTCATTCTAAAACGTTATTCTAAGATGCTTTATTCAAGAATCCAACAAACTTTCCACCCGGAAGTAATTATATAGATTTAAATTAAACATTTAGTTTCTTTTTTATTTTATTTATCTTGAATATATTAAAGCAAATTTAAATGAACCTAAATAAAGATTAAAATAAATATGAACATGTATCCGGACTTTTTAGGAGCTAATTAAATAATATTTTTTTGATGTCTAATTTTTTGTTGGATTTTGCCTCTAGAACTATTTAATTGATAATATATCCGTTACATTAAAAAAATTAGCTATTATAAATTATTTCCAAATTTGTCATTTTTTCCATACAAGTCAGTTCATTGCCTGGACTAAGTATCCCTCTCCCTGCCGTCTAAATGGCTAATACTGGGAATTTGAAAAAAATCGTGGCAGTAGTCATCATCATTCATCGTCATTGGACTTATACAATATACATCTATGAAAAGATGATTTAAACTTGGAACTATACTACGACTGGACTTGGAAATGCTAAGTTTTATACAAATTCGGCCGACGCAACCGCACCATATACTTGGCGCGTGCGTGTCGATGGAACAAAGACAGTCAGACAACTACGGAACACTACAGTGCGCGTGGCCCGACACGCACTTGACCGGATTTTGAGTTAGTGGCATTAATGTCACCTTATATAATATCATATCACTATAGTGACTCTGTGAGCTGTAAAACTTGCGAGTCTGTCCATGTGTCAAATAAAATATATCCTTTTTAAATTTCATTAACTGAATGGACAAAAAATCCCACATAGGTAATTATCGAACCTGCTCACAAAATTTCCCGAGAATCGATTGAAAAATGCGTGATGTAGAGGAGAACAGCCGGACATTCGAAAGTATTCTTGTTCAAGCTGAAACGGAGGACTTCGTTCGATTCGCTCGCTCGTCCAAAAACGTGTAGTAAATAGGTCGTCGTGATCATTCAACTCTTTTAGGAATACCATAAGACCATAATACTTATAAGTTCTCGCCTGTGACGTCTTATTGAGTCGCTATTTGGACAATTCGAACTGTTTCTTGTTCAATAAAATTTGCATCCGGCAAAGCTATAAATGTTTCTTGCTGACCTATTAAACCAAATTTTACCTTGTAATAATACCTAAATAGAACTTCGTAGGTATATGCGTTGTTTTCATTATGACACTGTTGTTGTTGAGGGGTCTGATAGGTAGTATGTAAGGCAAGCATTTCTTACTTCCGCCGAGAAATGTGTCCTTCAAAACTTCAAGTTTAGCAACTACGAGTACAGTCGAGTTCTCCAATATCTATACAGACAACCTTTCATAAATATCTATACATGTGTCTTATGTCAGTAATAATAAAGCCTGTGTACAGATATTTTTGAAAGGTTGTCTGTATAGATATTGAAGAACTCGACTGTACAACACAACTGCCTGACATTATTTATGAGTGGATTAAATGCTCATTTTATAATTCGTCTGGCAAACCTATATTTTAGTTAAACTTTTCTTTAATTTAGAGATTTTATATTGCTGGATTCGTCGGTCTTATTAACTCAAAAGAAAAACGGCCGTTTTGACTTTGGACGCATAGATTGACGAATCCAGCAACATAAAGACTAGTTTGATGTATTCACAAGATACTTAAATACAAAATACAGTGTGTAGTGGCCTCCTTTTTAAAATATCTATCGTTAAATTTAAATAATCACAATTATTTACCAATTGCGCTAGTGTGCACTATAAGGCCCTCTTAAGAATACACGTATGTGTAAAAATAGACTAAACCTATCTTTACTACCGAAGGCTTGTTAAGTTTTATAAATAAAGGAGAATCAGGCTCTATAATGATATAGCGAAAGTAAGTTAGCTAGAGCTAGGAAACCTAGCTGGTAGTGGTTATGTATCTACATGTATTAAATTATTAATGAACGGTAATTGCCTCTGCGTCGTTGCACCGGCTTGTTGTATATACACCACAACCTATACCCCAACAATGTACCTGTGTCTACACTAATTACTTGTTGTTTGTTGCTATAGATGCACATACAATCTTGTGTCAACTTATCAATTGTCATGCGTGTCTGAGTGTCCTGCCCTATTGCTGAACTAGTTATAAGAAGAGATAACGATTATCTGTTTACATTGTTGACTTGGGAAGTGATTGTGTAACATTTCATTTTATTTTTACTAGGGACTGAAAACGACACACTGTTTCTTTCTACTTACATCTACTTAGTGTGGGTCCACACGCAACGATCGTCGTTGAAGTCGTTGTAGTATTAACAAGACTCCACAAAAGTAAAATAAATAGTGTACAACATACCGTGGGAGGTCTCGTTACGACATGATTGCGTCAAGATCCAGCTAAATCGACTGTGTGTAGGCAATGGACGCGGACAAAGCTACCTAGCGACTTGTCAGCATGCATAAAGTATTATATGCAAATTAAAAGTGCTTAGTATGAAGGAAACTTGAACGTAGCTCATAAAACGTTCCGTACTAAACGGATTACAAGCGTAGCGGCGGTGCGGACTGGGCAGCGAGCTCCCATGTGCAGCCGCGCTGGCCTATCTGCCTCTTCACGCTCCGCTTCACCTCTTGTTTCAATGAACGCTACCGTTGCGTCCCAATTACTCTAAGCTATCACTTTACGACTAAGTTGACAGCTTCCTAAGGTGCGGTCCTTGGGGATAAAGTGTTCAACGTACTAACACGTTCATTAGCTTGTTTATGACAGGTAGTTTCAGGAGCATACTCCGCAATATCTCACGTGGCTGGGATATGTTTGGCGTTTATTTAAAAACAGATTTGTTCACGGCATTGATTTGCTGTTACTACGTATAGACTGGCCAACTAGAATATTTTTCTTGTCATCTTCCATCAGGACGCCGTCTTGGAATTGAGTACTATTTTGTAGGGTATGTCTGCTTCATACTACATAAGTGAATGGTTCATTGTATTATTGTGCATTGTGCACAGGTGCGGCTTGCACGCGGACTTCACGGAGCTGACGGCGTGCGTCGGCAGTGAACTCGACCGCCACGAGGGCTCAGCGGTGCACAGGAGATACTTCTACATCACATTACTGCGAGAGCCAGTCTCCAGGTATCAATCTGTTCAACTCCTATCTAGGATTTTGGATTAGATTGAAATATTATAACTAGATTGTGCATCAGTCCATGGTACCAACTTCGCCGAAAAGTACCTATTTATTTTTCTAGGAAGTATAGAAACTGAAAAGGGAGGAATTGTTTACAGTTCAAAATAAGCGACGCATAAAAGTTTAGAAGCCAACGACATTTGACGTAACCATCCGTCTTCACTGTTCGTTAAAAGACATTATCAATACGGAACAAAGCCCTGTTAAAGCTTTATTGCTAACTACCTTTCCAGGTTGATGAACGACTGATGTCTTGGTTTATTAGTATCAGTCGTAAAAGACCCGGCGATTCTGCTATTGTTAACACGTAAATCACTCAATAATTCAATATTCAGTGCCTCAAAACCCAAACCAAAAATCTGTATCCCGTGTATATAAATAATTCATAACTATTTGATAAACAGTCAAATTCGCTAATTACCATTACGATAGCAACTATATCGGTAATAATCATAATTAATCCTCCAAATAATAATTCCTGTGCTTTATTATAATAATCTTAATTGGAATCCAAATTAAAACTGTACAAATTAAAAATATATAGTTGTAACAGTGTGACGCGAACGTCATAGCGATTACCCTATGTACTTATAGTGTTTATTTAATATATATTGAACAATAAATTAAATAATGGTAAATATAAGATGAATTACAGATAATTGCACATGTATATAGTAATTATGGTGTGTTTACGGGAAATAGGAAATAATCACTGTTCAAAGTCAAACCCTAAGAATATTATAAATACGAAAGTCAGTGCTGATGCACGTTCCTCATCGCCAAAACTCCTCAACGAATTTTGACGAAACCTACCAGTAATGTAGCTTAGACTTTAGAATAGGACGTACGCTACAATTTATACTCCTACGAAGTCGCGGGCAGCAGCTAATTATGTCATAAACTAGTACAATATTATTCGTTGTTATTTAATATTATGCAATTTTATTCACCACGCTCTCAATGACATCGTTCGGAGGGCCTCAATATCCGCTAACATCCCGTGTGTGCTGGAACCACCCGGCCTATGTCGCGGCGATGGCAAAAGGCCGGACGGGCTAACTTTGGTTCCGTGGCAGAAGGGCAAGTGCTGACTGGGACGCTACGTGCGTCAGCACTTTTGCCGCTTCGCACCTCGGCCGAACGGTGCGGACAGCTGGTGCCGCGGCAGAATTTGCTGCGGTTAGAAAAAGGGACAAATATTCGGCCCTAGAGGGCAATTATATTATTTTGTTCCTCTAGCCTTTGAGACTACGGGATGCTGGGGGTCGGAGGCGATGTCCTTCATCAGAGAAGTGGGGAGAAGAATAAGGGAAATGGGGTCCGAGGCTCGCGCGGCTTGCTTCCTGGCGCAAAGGTTGTCCATCGCGATCCAACGTGGTAACGCTGCAAGTGTGATGGGCACCTTTGCGCCCGGAGCAACTCGCGGGGGCCTTTTTAACTAAGCTTAGGTTGTATAAGTATTTCATTGTTAATTTTTAATTGTGTTGTTTGTTTTTAATTTTAATAAATTGTAATTGTATTATTAATGACTGAATCAAATAAAGACGAATACATATAGGTATGTAGGTAGGATAAAAAAAACTGGTTACGATAATTCTTACGCGAGACTTATTTTATAGGTACCGATAAAATGGTGGATTTTGTTCTTAAGGTCACTTGGTAATAATGTAAGTATGTTTATCGTTGTCTAGTACCCATATTACAAGCTTTGCTTAGTTTGGGACTAAGTCGATTTGTGTAAAGATTGTCCGCAAATATTTATATTCCAACGCTCCCATATGTCTCTAAGTCTGTTGTGATCGCTACGCATAGCTCAGCAGAAGTAAATATGTTTGAATGAATTATATTTGCCGTCAGATACCTATCGGAGTACCGTCACGTGAAGCGCGGCGCGACGTGGAAGGGCTCCCGGCATTGGTGCCAGGGCCGCACGGCCACGGGTAAGGACGCCGAAAACCCACCCACCTCAAGTTCGACCCACTTGTTTTCCATTAACTAAAGAAAAGTTTCCCTGAAGAACCCCACATAATCGCGTGGTCTGTATTAAAATTACAATTTGTTGCCATAATAGAAAATTGGATAATAATTACCGCTTCATCCCTCTAAAGGTTTATACACCGTGTTTTTTTTGCATTCCGATCCTTTCGAGGACGCATTCCTGAGATAAAGTGAAGTAAACTTCTCTAAGACACTAGTATCCTATCCTAATTCGTACTATTTCGGAGATATTCAAGAAATCATTTTCGTTAATTAACTCTCTCGGTATAGTGCGAGTGTGAAGGCTTGAACCCGGGCGGGGATCGCTATCTCAATAAGCAAGACTATAACCACTGCACCAAATCGTCGTCTATCTGTCATGTCCGCGTATCTGTTTTCTTGACGTGCGTGTCAATCGAATATTGTCATACTTGACACTAACTTTTAGTGCTTGTATACGTTGACAGTTTTTTTTTATCTTTATTTCTTTAACGAGGGTTTTACAAATGCCACCCTCATTGCTCTCTTATTCTAATTATCTACTTCCTAAATTTAATATAAGCTTAACTAAATTGTACACTGATTCCGCCTCTTCGGAGGTCGGAGCAGCTAATATACTGTTTATCCTACCGAGACCATAGTTATCTAAAATCATTAGTAGACGCCGCTGTGCGTCACCCCGGTTACACTCCACGTTGTAATGTGGTATACATCTTCCACAACCCCACATATGGTGCAATTGGGAGAGTCAACTTTCCGCATCATGTACGCATAACTATTTAATGGAATGTGGCCGGAGCGACATTGACAGTTGAAAATATAATTAACTATGTTGTAAAAAAAAATATGTTGTATGAAAAAAACAAAAAAAAACTTGGAAAAGTAAGTACGCTACGTCCATTCCATGAGTGTACACGGCTGAGTTATCGGAAATGAAGGAATACACTCTGTATAATCCGTTTATCAGCACGCCCAAATAGCTCCGGTACCCTTCGCGATTATTATTGAGGCGACCAAAGTCAAGACACGTGACGTTGATCGATATTCCCTGCTTAAAACTGTGCGTTAAGACGTTGATGTTATACTTATATTGTTTTTTCAATTTGATTAAATATTATTTTGAATTCAATACTTCTTTGTATGCAAACAACACGGAACAACTTTTTTAAACGAAAGTTTATTCGATTTCTGGTAAAATGGTGAGCATCTAAGCGGCTTAATGAAAATAATGAGAGATGCATTTGGAATCTCATACGAAAGGTGGTTTAAAACAATAATATTACCGACGTATGTAGGAAGTGTGTGTAAGTGTCCTTTTTTTTCTACAAATGAAGGAAATGTGAAGAAAACAAACTTCTAATGAAAGCCAATATCCCTAAAATACACGAGTAACTGTGGTTAAAAACTCTACCAATCCAGAAAGTCATTGCACATAGCTGACATAGCTTCGGGGACTGTATACCGACCTCTGCTCGGGTGATAATACGGAGAAAACGAATTTTCCCAGACATGAGACCTAGCTAGATTGATTTCTCACTCCCGGAAACCCGTATATCCCAAATTTCATCGAAATCGTTAGAGCCGTTTCCGAGAACGTGATTGCAAAAATATACATACAAATATTGCTCGTTTAATAGTATAGGATAAATACCTGTAGTGTTGCACCGGCACCTGACAAACGTATGGATGTACATTAAATGTAAATGAATAGGTCGTGATTCGTGAAACGTTGGAGATGGTAAATGTAGTGTTGTCGTTAGCCACGGAGGTGCCGGCGTGCTACAGCGGGGAGACGTGGCGTGCAGTAACGCTGGACGAGTTCGCGTCGTGCCCGTGGAACCTGGCCAACAACCGGCAGACGCGCATGCTGGCCGACCTGGCGCTGGTGGGCTGCTACAACGGCACGCTGCGCCACCGCTCGCCCGACTCCGACCGCTTGCTGCTCGCCTCCGCCAAGAGGAACCTCGCCGCCATGGCCTACTTCGGTCTCACTGAGTTCCAGAAGGTACCTTTTTATATGTATTTATTTACTAGCCGGATTGACTATTTCTTTCATGTAACCCGCCCCTAATTCACTTATTAGGGGCGGGTTGCACCAACTTACGATTACAGATCGACGATCATCAACGTTAAATATGGCGCCGGCAGCTGGCATTCCATGTCAAACTTCCCATATATTCAGATTTTGAAGAACACCGCTTACGATTATGGATGGTTTAGTGCAACTCACCCTTAGACGACTTAATTTATTGCGATTTTGGTTGACTTATGTAGGTACCAGGTATATGATATTCGACAATATTTCACTAAAATGTGTTTAGATATTAATTTAAAATAACATAAACCTTAAAATTAGGTAGATTGTGTAGGTACAGTGTTCTCTCATACGAAATATTGCTTTATATTTATATCAATTTAATTACTATGTTAAAATTGTAAAAAAGTACATGTTGAAGTTATTATAACGCGAATTACCTATTCAAGGTAATTGGAATCGAGCGGTTATTGGCGTTCAGCGTAGGCGACAGATGTAGGGCAGCCGCCGCCGGCCCTGAAGCCTCCGTGAAATACCTCTTAATATTAAACTTGAAGTATTGTATGTAGTTCCTCAATCAAACCACATAATACTTATTGTGGGTACGTATTAGGGTGGGAGAGGAACTGCAGAAGCGGAATCACTTTCAGATCGTAAAATATGACGGAAATATCGGCACCGATAAGATGCTTTATTGCTGGCGCTTTATGAATATGGGTCGTATAGGGAACGAGCGCGACGTGCGGCTAAGCATCGACAATTACCTATTCCACTTATTCTCGAGCAGTGACCCCGGACGAAGGTAGGCATGGGCATTATGTGCGCTTGGATTGTTGGCGTAGGTATCTGCGGCGCTATTTGTTACTGCCGTCCCGGCCTCCGCTAGCTCCAACGCACGGATTCTTTATTGTTCACATGAATATGCATGCGTTGCACAAGCACATTCATAAACTTCGAGTTTACACTTTGTTGTAGGCAAACCGTGTAGTAAAAGGAATACTAAACCGCTACTTTGCATTGTCTTTTGTATTATACGAGTATTTGCTGAAGATCACCGGTTAACAAAACTAAAGGAACAAAAATCGTAGGTACCTCTTAAGCGAAAGAATCCAAGAGCCCGATTCACCCTTTTATTTGAAGAAGACGCACAAAGCCCATCTCGCTCCACCCAGGGCTAGGGCCAGCGCTGGTCATGGTCGTAACTCTAGTAAAGCGTGTCGTGTTGTGTGTCGGGCAGATCTCGCAGTACGTGTTCGAGGAGACGTTCAATCTGCGGTTCGCGGTGCCGTTCACGCAGCACAACGCCACGGTGTCGGGCGCTACGCTGGCGGCGCTGGCGCCGGCGCAGGTGCACCACATCAAGCAACTCAACTCGCTCGACCTGGAGCTTTACGACTTCGCCAAGGACCTCATGTTTAAGAGGTACCTGTGTATTCATTACTCACATCTTAAATTACGTATCATACAACGTCATCTTACTACGCCACTATACTATAGCCGAGAGATGAACGCGCGCGACTTTCATTCCGGAGGTCGTGGGTTCGAACCTCCGGTTCATGTCTCGTCGTTTTCTCAAAAACCCTGTGCATGAAATATAATTTGACATTTAACAGTGGCTTTTCGGTGAAGGAGAAGATCGCGAGGAAACCTGTCTAGTTTTTCCCTCTGAGTTGACAGATCAGATGGCAATCACTTTTATAAAACTAGTGCCTATGCCAAATCTTGAGATTTGGAGCCAAAGCGGACCAATGCAATACCGGGAAAAACACTAGGAGGAAGATGATGACAATTTATCGATACTATCCATACTTCCATACTAATATTATAAATGCGAATGTGTATGTCTGTCTGTTACCTCTTCACGCCTAAACCGCTGGACCGATTTAGATGAAAGTTTGTATGAAGCTACGATATAAACGAGTTCAACGCGGATGGAGTGGCGGGCAGAAGCTAGTCTAACTGTATATATATATATATCAATAATGCATAATGACTGAATAGGTTCGAGGCCCTGAAGAAACGCGATGCCGACTTCGAGTACCGCTGGCGGCACCTGGGCGAGGTGGCTCCGCGCAGCGGCGTCACGGAGTTCGACTGGGACAGCAACCTCGAGGACGCCACCACCGAGAAGATTCGCGGCCGGCGGTAAGCGGCGCGCCCCTAGTGCCACCACTAGTCAACCCCTTCACTACACACTATACCTACCTAGCCACCGAAACAACGGTCATATTTATATGAATACATTCATAGTTACACCACTAAATATTATATCTAAATGTCAAAATAGGGCTGTACAAAGATTACATCTATATGTGAGCAAAACTAGTGTTTTGCAAAAGTTTCCTTTTTAGATTATTCTTAAAATTCATGTCTTTAAGCTACTTTAGCTATTATTTTAATGATAAGTTTCGTAGACGTGAGTATCTACACATTGTGCTATAATTCCATCCCTTGTAATTATAATGTCTAAATATAAATTATATTTTATCCCGTTATTATATGAAAAGAGTGTTAATGTTGAAACAGGGTAGGTAATGCATCAAGGATGAGCCCAACGAAGTAGCCTTTAATAGAATTATCTGGAGAAGTGACGAGGGACATGACTTATAACCTGACGATAGAATATGTTCTTAGAATCAAGTTACGAAGTATACATATTTGGTTACATGTATCTGATATTTACTAGCACCACTTTAATTCGTTATATTTATATATTCTACATTATATTGGTTTGAATACTCTTATTATGATACAAATAGTCTCATTTATATTAGCCAAAGATCAAAAAGTACTGGAAGTAAGTTATTCTCAAGATATTTGTAACGGTTTTATGTAAGTATGATAATAAGATTCAGATATTGAGATGTAGATAAAATGTGTGGCTAAGTATCGCAACTCTCGCAGTTTTTTTTATGAATGAAATGCATTTGGCCTGATTGATTGATTGGCCGGCCTGTGCTATGGATGACAATACTCGCCCATATTTATATTGCCCTTTCAACATCAGGCAAAATCAAAACCACTTAGTGTACGGCCCGAGTGATCGCTCCGCTTGAGCGTGCAACAGGGCGGGGCGTGCGGCGGCGGCGTCCATGTAAAGCATATGCAAACGTCGCCGCCGCTTGGCTGCACACTCCGCTTCGGGCTTCAGACTTTACACTTAAGCCTGCATCATACTGGCGCGGCCTGCGGTGGCGGTCTATAGTAAATTTGATAGCTAATGACGAGTTTACTATTGACCGCCGCGGACATGCCGCGCCAGTCTGTGAGAGGCCTTATGCGCAACGTTAGAAATGAAGTTGTGCTCTTCCAATGATCTACCCGACTGGGATTTACATTCAATATTAAATGAATGCGCTTAATAAAAAAATTGGACTTGCCTTCAAGAAACAGTTAGTATGCGAAGTGAATATCTTTTTAACATGGCGATAAGAGATCCAGTAGCTGGCCTTAATGACGCATTTAAACGTCCTCCCTGTTAATTATTTTATTTCATTCAGCATCCAACTAGTTACAGAAGTAATGTCTCAGCCACGCCACTAGGTTGTCTTGAGTAGTTTAATGACAGCTTTGTACAAGCAAAGTTGTTCTATGTGTTGTTATTATTGGAATATTTTGGCCGACCGTTTTAGTTTCGTCCAAGTAGTTACATGTCTTTATCAATTAAGTTAAAGTGTTAATGTAAGTAGGTTATACTATTAAATCACATAAGCGATCTCTCTAACCACGTACACACTTAAGGCAGCGGTATAGAGTAATGTTTTCATGTGGATTGGTGAACAAATTACTATTTTAACACAGCACAGTATTAGGTACATGATTGTGCAAAGCAATAGTTTAAAAACAAGCCGTCACTTTCACTGATGGCATGTGCCGCGTCTTTTCTAATCACAAATAGCATTCAGCGTTCATACATGCGTAATAATTATTCTGTTAAGTAAAGTAAAGTAAACCACTGCTAGTCTACAACTAGGTTGGTGTTTGGTGTAAGGTGCATTATAAAGCCTGCCAATTCGGTGTGGCAGTTTATAGGGTTCCGTAGACAAAATGGGAAAAAAAAACCCTCTTAGTTTTGTCTTGTCGGTCTGTCTGTCTCGGCATTTTACTCAACAACTATAAGTTACATATAAATTAAATTTGGAACATTATGCTACCTAGTTGTGCAGTAAAGTATTTATAGTGGCCATACTCCCTGTAACTGAAAGTAAAAAAAAACTCGTTAGCATGAGGCACATCAATTGATAGGTATTTAAAAATTAATGTACCTAAGGTGTCTCAGCACATTTTTTGTTGAAGTGAATTCATAGATATATCCGCGAGTAGCGCAACTTGGCACAAAAAAAGTGCCGTGAGTTTCCTATGAAGATGTGATCTTTTGTTATGTTATGGAACCCTTCATTTTGCGGGGTCCTCCACGGTCTTAGCCGGTTTTTATCATTTACTACACACACACACACACACACAGACCATAAACCCGCTAAAATGCGTATTTATTACGTAATAATGAAGTTAAGGCGATTTATTAGAAAAAAGTTGTCAAAAAAATTGTGATAGTGGATCAAAAAGTGATGAAGAAATATTTATCTGTTTCAATTTTTCACTTATAATTTAAAGCATCCATTCATTATCATACATATTGCAGGAATGTTAGTGGTAGCAAGTATCAATTAGACTTGAGATTATTTGAGGTGGCAGCATCAAAGTAGTCCATTTATTTATTTATTTAGTCGTATGGCAAACAGGATGAAACAGTAACTAATATACATAATCAATTATAAATTAATATTGAGGCGAATCAGCCGCAGCAGTAGTCCATTCAAAAAGCAACTCTACAGTCTAAGGTAGAAGATTCCAATTCCAAAGTCCGTTTTATAAAAAGTCAGTCACATTAAATAACCTCAACTAGGTATACATGCAGTTTCTGTACCATTTTATAGGGTTTATACTATGTGTGTAGACAAAGTAATGTATGCCACTGTACATAAGTAGGCCTTAAAACACTTGTGTGATCTTATATATTATGAAATTTATGAAACTCGCCTGCGGTTCGTGTAATAAAACCACACCTTGTATTTAAAGGACACGAAATCGCACGCGTTATTGCGTAAAAGTTGCGTAAACTACTTATAGACACTGTCATTATTAATGTTATTACTAGGCACCTATCATCTATTAATGCCCCAGCAGGCAGCAGCCTGGAGTTCAATATCAATATAAGCAAACTAAATAACATCATTTTCATTACTGTTAGACAGAAAAGCACCACTCTTCAATATTAACATTTATATCTTGGAAAAAGATCTGTAGCTTGGGTAGATAATTGTCACAGCGCGGGAACCGTACTAAGTAACATTAGAGAAGCGGAATAGACTATATAGACCGGGAGATATTGACACAGTTTTTCCGGTCATTTGTACAGTCGAGTTCTCCAATATCTATACAGACAACCTTTCGAAAATATCTGTACACAGGCTTTATTATTACTGACATAAGACACATGTATAGATATTTTTGAAAGGTTGTCTCTATAGATATTGGAGAACTCGACTGTACCAAGTATGGCGACCCTTCAGTGGTCTAATTACGTAATGACGAAAAGGAAAATGATGGTCATAGCGCTGGCACCGCCGACCCAATGGCGTGGGCGTTAATCTAAAGCAAAAAAAATACTCCTTTGCGGCGGTATGGTGGCGATTTGGAACCGTCGGAAAAGTATGGCATGGTGATTTTCGTGAATGGCTACGCGACGATGATTAGCTGTACAAAAATTAGCCTGGTACAAATGGTTGAATTGGTTTTTTTGTAATTAATGTGTTCTCGTCGGTATGGCGGGCTGTAAGTCACACCGGAGAAGCATTACGCTAACGCCTACTTCTTTTTTCATTGACTGACGGAAAATATAAGAATTTATGTGTAACAAATCGTTTGACTTTTGTAATTTATCCGACACGTTCGATAAACACCCACGCGATTAGGCCGCCGTTACCAGCGCTATGACCATCATTTTCCTTTTCGTCATTACGTAATTAGACCCCTGAAGGGTCGCCATACTTGGTACAAATGACCGGAAAAATTGTGTCACTATCTCCCGGTCTAATACTTAGGGTCTCTGCTGGCTTGTTATATTTTAATGCATTTTATATATAAAACTGTTTAAATTGTTCCGGTAAATGTATACAGCCAATCAGTACCATAAGTACCTCTAGGCTCGTGCAAAATTAATTCCGGAGTGAACTTTATACGTAATTAATTATGTTTATATTTCACATTAGGTATATAAGGGTTTCTAGGTGTTTCAGCAAACCTCGAAGAGTAGTAGGTTATTGCTGCCGCCCGCATCAGCGTCTAGCCGATCACGAGCATGCTAGTTAGGGAAAAGACTGCTACATATTACATTATTATTTCATGAACTGTGTGGAACATCAGATTAGTAGATATACGAGTTCAGAAAATGTAGTTGACATAGACCTAATGCATTTTTATCTCTAAGATATCGAATGTATTTCTTAACCAAAACGCATCGGCGCATTTCTTAACTATAATATCAATTTTATTTAAAAGAGTACATGACGAAATTTTCCTGTTTTACAAGGAACATCCCGATACTTTCAATCTTAATTGATAACAATAGACAATGATGTAATATAAAAAAGAGGTAGATAGGTTTTCGCGCTCGAATAATGTCACACTAAAATTTAGTCAATAGGCACAACTCGCCTCAGTTTCGAGGCGTCAATGGAAAAGTTAGCTGTCAGATTTGGTGGCCATTTTTAAACACGGAATTTCGTATAGACAAAATATGTACCTTTTTATATTACATAATTGACAATAGAAGTGCACAATAGGAGTCAACTATTAGGCATTAAGTTGTCAATCATTGGGACGTTCACGACTACATACTACGACTTTATTACCTAATGCGTACTTAAGTTAAGTATATTAGCTGGGTCTGGAACACTGCCGTTTTTAATTTAAAGCGTTCTATTATTGCCAACGCACCGATATGTATTGCTTTGTAAGTATTTATTTGAATGTAAATATTATGTACCATGGTGCTGGATTCTGTACAATCCAACATCGTTTCCCGAAACAGATGATATCAACATCCCAACCGCATTTTTACCGCAGCGCGCGGCGGACTGGTCGACCCTTGACAATAAACTCCATTTGCTTCTTCACTTAGTTGATACCTGGACATGTATCTGGGTAGAATCTGTTGATTCCTTAAAATACATCTTTTATACTTTACTCGGGCGTGTTTAAAATGCCTTGCTTGTACATACCTGTGTGTAGTAGTCATCGTTTTTGTCTGATTGAAGCTGTTCGCTTACATATGTCAATAGTATTGGCATTGGACGTAGTAGATGTAGGGAAGAGTAATTTTTATTATAATATGTATATATTTTTCCCAGTGTAATAAATAAGCCCTGCCCTACAAGTGATAAAATCTTTCTGCATCCAATATTTTTAAAAAAATGCTCACGTAACCTTCCTTTGATGTTTTGTTCTCTGCTTTCACGAAATAAAGTAGGTATATAATACTCTCGGCTACCGTTTCCTTTGATAAGATTACGCAATAGTCAAACACATGTGCCTTTATTTTCTTTAAAATAAAGTACCTACCGATAATATTTTTGCATGCCATTGTGACCACGCTGGTTTGATTTGTGGGACACGGAGTTCTCGTCTTTCCTATTATCCAACCACGATGAGTTTGGGATTGGAATAACTGTCAGTTCATATAATCTATGACGTATTTAAATGGCAAAAGTGTTACCTCCAATTCCATTGTAATCTGCTCGCGGTTTGATAACAACGGACACGCACCCACACAGCGGCAGTTACTAGAGCACGCACTCACGCAGCCGCGCGCATAGATAAGTTAAACTATCTGTACCTATATATAGTGAAAATGCCCTTTCATCCAATATTTGTAGGCTGTCATCCCAATGCAATTTTATGACATCATATGTCATCATTGACGTTTACAGTACAAACTGGGAAATTAAAAAAATCCAATTATAGTGTGACCTAGTTAAAGTATGGCACCAGCGTATGAGATGAAATACACATTAAAGGTACCGGCCACACCCACACAGTGCTCAAAAAACGGTGACGGTACGGATACGGCCTATCCGTAACCGTTTTTTAAGCGGCGGTGTGGTCGAACCTTAAATATTATTTACGAATATTTGTTCCCGAGTCATGGATGTTCTATATATTTAAGTATTTATTTATCTATATATACAGGCTGTTTTTTTATGTGTATGCGATTTTTTTCCAGGCATTAGGCATTATTTATAGATTTCATATATGAAAAAAAAACAAAGTATTTTTTTATTTAATTTTATTTTTCAAAGATAATACTGACTGTAGTGTGGTCACCGAGTCGAATGTAAACAATATTGTATAAGGATTAACATACTTCAATTTGGATACTCATAAAAAATCCACCCTGTATATGTATGTTTATCGTCGCCTAATACCCATAGTACTGGCTTTGCTTAATTTGGGATAAGGTTTATTATTTTATGATAAAAATAATCGTTTTGCTGTACCACAAATAACCGGACTACTAAGTTTATAAATCCGAAGGAAAAGGTAGCCAAGAACGTAATTGTTAACGAATGGATGCAATTGCCATATATCAAAGTTAGCCATTTATAGAAGCACGTATTGTTATTCTTAATGAGTATCTTATTAGGTGTTACGAGTAACTTATTGAATGTGCGTATCAAATAGCTAAGCACGTAACTACTATTACCGATTGTGTGGTCTTGTACCAAATTTTAGTATTTAGTTAATTAAGTTGCAGACTGAACCAAATCATAATTATGACGTCATATTGTGTAAATGATGAACATTGAGTAATAAATAAAGACAAAAATATCTTTGTTTGTTTTTACTTCCATTTCCATAAATAACCCATTCCTTAAGTCATGCGTAAGTATTGAAGAGTTTCTAAAATAATCTAAAGGGACTATTTACCATAAGACATGACATTTGTAACACAAATAGTGTTACAAGGAAGATAGGTAGATACGTACCTACAAAACTACAGCATACTTGCACAAAGAACCGTTGTCGAAAGGACGGTACCTACGCGTCTACTAACATGCAGTATCCTTGTGGATTAGCATTTATGTGATTGGGGGCATCCGTTGCAGCGCAGAGGGACTCCCGCCCGCTAGTCGATCCGGTGCCGGCGGCGGCGCACCGCCTAACCAAATACAAGGAGCTAGATTGTATTATATTTGTATTTGATTATGCTTAGTCCTGAAACAATACCTGGGTAAAAGTGAATAGTTTACTGTAAATGGGTACCAAACTACCTATATCCCTTGTTAGTACAGCAAAATATGAAGACATAATATTCGCTTATAACGAGTAGAAGTTATAATGGTCCCATGCGTTATTTAATACTTAGGTAAGTAGGTACTTGCATTGTGTGAAACAGAAATTATAAAATTACTAGCTTTTGCCCGCGACTTCGTCCGCGTAGAATTCGTTTCACTACAGAAATTGTTGTTATTTTACCCCCTCTAGAGATTATTTTCTTTTCCACGTTATTTATAATTAAAACTAACAAAAATACTTTTCTTACCTAGTATATTGTCAGACAATAAAGCACCTAAGCGAAAAGCTTACAAAAATACTAAAACTAAAAAAATATGTTGGCCGCTTCGCCGCTGCTACTTATTCCAATATACTTCTATAAACTATATTGTATGATTTATTTCGTTCTGCTAAAACAAGTAGATTTTTAGATTTAGACACACGTGAGCAAGCTACATACAACTGCCCGTGGGAAAAACATGGCGTGCCTAAATGTAATCCCGCTACTTTTAAGGTTTGACCCTGCGATTTGTTAATTGTCATTGAAAACGCTACTTTTAAAGGGAACTGTAGTTGTTTAAAGTTAAATGGCAAGTTATTAGGTATAATTGGAATACGGGGTAATGAGTATATCTTCTCCTTTCGCTTCATCAGTTAAGATTGTGCCCTTTACTATGTATTATCCCAATTCAGTGACCCGTAATCTTGTTCCATTGCACAATTTTGGTGCATCTAAGTTGCGCATTAACATTACGGGTACGCCTACTTTTAATTCGAGTTTGTGGGAAGGTACCCCGGATAGCTCCAGAGAGTATAAGAACTCAACCGGGTAACTGGTGCTGTCGTCGGATGTCATTACTGTATCTATTTTTTTCAAGATTTTTTTATTTCACAACAATCACCCAAGTTAAGCAACGTCGAGTGAGGTCAATATTTGGATGGGTGACCGTTTCTTTTTTCATACTAATTCTCAAACGCCTTTTGACCCCCTTAGGGAATGAATTTTCAAAAACGCAGAAATTAGTTTTCTAATATTTTGATATAAAATCAATCTACGAAGTTTCAAGTTTCTATTTAAAAAAAAATAGTCCCATACAATCTTTGGTTCCTTATTCCAGCCTCTGAAGTAATTATATCTAAAAAAACAGCCCGCTATGTTCTACTCTGAGGTTTAAACAACAATATTGGAAAGTTTCAATAAAATCGGTTCGCATATTTTTGTTTAATCTGTCCTCAAAGCCTTAGCTTTTGTAGCGAAGAATCCTTGTCGCCACTGGATACCAAAAGATGGCGCTGGTGATGTGTTTTTAAATCGGTCATTCTCGAACTATGTCTACGGAGACCTAAACTCCATCAAATTTTTTTTATACGTTCTTTAAGTTTAAAAAAAAAGTAATTTTAAATCGAATACAGTCATTCTTTAAGAAAAATAACCTAATTTATAAAAAATCAACTGGGGTTTAAATTTTTTGCAACAGATATGGACAGATATACATAAAAAGACAGTGTCTATCGGACTTTTTATAGATTTGTCCAAAGCGTTTGACTGTGTTTCTCACAAAATCTTGTTAAGGCAGCTCGAACATGTTGGGATTCGGGGGCCTGCTTTAAAATTAATCCAGACTTACCTTGCAAACATAACTCAATCTATTATTAGGCACTTATGACAGAACGACAAAAACAATTACTAGATTACAGTCAAATTATGAACACATCCTGCAAGGGGTACCACAAGGAGGTGTCCTGGGGCCATTATTATTTTTGATATATGTAAATGAGTTTCCTTTAATAATTAATCACTTATGTGTTATGTTCGCAGACGATGCTACCGTATTTATATCTGATGACAAGTTAAACAGCTCTGTTTTAGTAATGAATTACATAATACACTAAGAACAATTGTCATCTTTAAATTAAAGGGTAAATTTAGATAAAACGAAAATTGTACAATTTGTAAATTATAAACAGGTACCACAAATCTTAAATATTATTATCGATAACAAAATAATTGAACAAGTTCAAAATACAAACTTTTTGGGGGTCACTCTAGATAGAAATCTAAACTGGAAATTAAATATTGACAAATTGAACAAAAAATTGCCAAAAGTTGTTATGCAGTATCTATATTAACCAACATAACATCAAAAGAGGTTGCTAAACAGGCATACTATGGCAATGTTTATCCTCTACTGACATATGATATTATATTCTGGGGTAACTCCGTAAATGTGCAGTCCACTTTTATTCTTTAAAAAAAATGTTTGCGGATTATATTTAATGTCAGAAACGGAGAGACCCTTAGACCTGTGTTTAAACACCACAAAATATTAACCCTGACGTGTACATATATACTAGAAATTTGTGTATTTGTAAAAGAACAAAGATATTTTTATTAAAAAAAGTAACTTTAAGGTAAATTTAAGATCTCAATATAGGTATGACTTATGTACAGTCCGTCCTTCTAGCTATATACTTAAAAAGAGCACATACGTCACTGGGATTAAAATCTACAATAATTTACCAGAAGGCCTTAAGTCGTCAGAAGGGGCACAATTTAAAAGGAATCTGAAGGACTGGCTGTTATGCAAATGTTTCTATGACTTAAATGAATATTTCGTGTAATTATGAATGCCTATTGTTATATATCGGTTTTTAATGAAATCAAATTTTATCCTATCATTATTTTGTACGTCCGAAATGGGCAAGCTGTTGATACAAATTATTTTATAGAATATGCTAGAATATGCCTGGAAATGTGTGACGCTCTGCATCGCAGTATTGAAGATTTTAACGTTAGTTGTATAAATACAATTTCCGTCGATGTTATTTTATTACGTATCTTTGACCACATGGATTTCCATATACCTAGACACTGTTTCACATTTATAATATTAGTGTGATGTGATATATTTCAAGTTTGACTCAAAGTCGAAACGTCCAAAAATGTTGTATATACTTATGTAGAAAATAGCGTCAGAAAATAACACAGAACCAAATATTGTTTATTGTTTGTACTAATGAAGTCTGAGTGCAACGACACAACGGCATTAATTGATGAATGGACAGAAATTAATTCAGAAACCTGCACCGTGGGTTCATCAATAAATTAACGTAGTCTATACTCAGCCGGGCGAATACAATATCAGCCCTACGATCGACAGACACGGATTCACTTTTGTCATATATCCTACAGCTAAGAGTACGAATGTGACACTTACATATTAATTGCCTTTAAGTAGTATAAGATTGCTAGACTCCTAGTAGCGAATGGTAAACACTATGCATCCACGCCTACTTATTCCGCCAAATTACCGTTTACCTGGTCTGACTTTACTATATACTAGTAAATGAGGTAGGGGAAGTCCGGAAGAGATGAGACGCCTGAAATTTCAGGTGTTAGTCGCAGCGATTTGATTTTGCACCCATATGTGTCAAATCTAATTAGGTATTATTCTATATCAGTAGGTAGATTGTTGATTAAATATATATATATATTTTTTAATTTTATTTCCAAAACAAAAATAATAATGTTCCATTCCTAATACGGGAGAGATGACCAATAATGCACTGGGGAGACTTGACCATAGATCTCTCTAGTCGAAACACGTTAAATAAACTAGTGGGTCTGTGAGCTATTTTTAACTCGCACGCCTGTTTTTTATTTTATTTTATGTATTGCATTATAAAAAGTGGCTCGACAAAAAAAACTATATAAGTAATTAACGAACCTGCTACACTACTTACAATTTCGCAAGAATCGGTTGAGAAATGCGGCCTGGTCGAGGAGAATAGCGGGACAGAGTGACATCGTGACAGGCACCGGACATACGAACGATTTTCGGTCCAAGCTGAAGCATAGAACTTCGTTAAGCGAACAAACTTCACACCGGTTGCTTTCCGTTCCACCAACGACGATTTGCCCGAGTAGCCCACCGCGCCGTCATCGTCAGGCCGCTCATGCTATCGTCTTGGCCTCGACCGCCGGTCGGCAAGAGACATTTCTTAGTCTGCCAACCTGTCTCGGAGCGAGGCCTCCATTCAAGGATGTATTTACTCTGTTTCCCGTAAGTACGTGTCGGGCCTATTTTATTAGGCCCATATAGAAGTAGCAAAGTTATACGTCAACCGATGTCTACCTACTGCCATTGCAATGGGTCCGCCGCCCCGGAGGTATGAATAGATAATATTCCGACACAAGTAGGTATCTATACTGAGGAAGCTGCTACGAGTACAATACCTTGCAGTAGAAACAATTTCTTACCTATTTATTTACCTATTCAATAAGATCGGGGATCGCATAGGTATCTGTATAAATTTTTATGCCATTATTGCTCAGAAATGTGGCGAAAGGTGATTTTGGTACCCAGCTAGCAAGCATGCAGCATGCGAGGTGTCAAATACATGAAAACACAGCATAGCACATCTCTGGTGGACACTCACCCTAATGGAGTTTCAAAAATACCGGCCAAGTGCGTGGCGGGCCACGCACAGTGTAGGGTTCCGTAGTTGCCTGTCTTTTTTATTAAAAGCTTTTATTTAACTTGCAATGTACCTATGTATGTATGTATGTTTGTTCGGGTGGAATCTTGCAGGATGAATTTGACCAACTTCCCAGAGTCCAATCAAGTTGAACTTTTGTACAATTATGTAAGTCCGATGACAATGCAATACTTATGGTACCATAAACCTGGTCTGATGATGGAGACGGAAGGTGGCGGATAAACCCGTCGTGTTTGGGTTCGTTACAATCCTCTCAATGAGCAGTTGATGAGTGTGCAAAAAAAGTACAGTCGGCAAAAAATCCAACATGGCGGAAGACCCAAGATACACCCAAGATAGCGGGCTAGTTATTTTTAATGCACTCCTACAATATGGGTATCAAATGAAAGGGCTTGCAGATAATAACTTGAAAAATAAAGTGACGTCACTCTAAATCCAATATGACGGACAATATACTGATAAACCTGTGCAGCAATGACTAAAAAGTAAAAAATAAATTAAAAGTATAAAAACTTTAAAAAAAATAAGCTATTATTTAAATGCGCTAAAAAGAATAAAATAAACTTTTCCTTAAAAACTTTTACTATCAACTTATAACGTCATAACACATTTTATATGATATAAAAGCTTGTCGCAAGATTTAGGTACTCGTATATACTCAGCTATTATTCTTTTATTATTTTTTTATCTTATTCTTTTTAGCGCATTTAAATAAAAGCTTGTTTTTAAAAAAGTTTTTTTTACTCTTAATTTTTTCATTGACACGCACGCGCCTATTATGTAGGTATATGGTGCGGTTGCGTCGGCCGAATTTGTAAGAAAGTTGGCATTTCCAAGTACACTTTTAAGTTGATCGACTATTACTCTTTTAGTTAGTTTAGGTAGCATTTTTGGTAGTAGTAGGTACTTGTTTTTCGGGACTTTTTGCCGTCCCCTACGCTGCGCTGACGAACGTCGCAGTACTTTTAATATTTTATTTTACATTGAAAGTAATCAAATTTATAATTACTGTTAATATTTTTAGAATTTGCATTAGATGGGCTTTCGGATAGTATTTTTTTATAAACCAAGTTTAGTACAAAAATAAGAAAATATGAGGGTTTGTTTGCATTTCGTTACTACTAAACTACATAAATACATCATCTGTGAAAATTTCAACTGTCTAACTATCACAGTTCATGACATACACCCTGGTGACAGACAGACAGCGAAGTCTTAGTAATAGGGTCCCGTACCCTTTGGGTACGGAACCCTAAAAATAATGTCTTGTCGACCAAGACAGACCGAACGTTTTATAATTGAGATCGGCGGTCTTGAAATGTGTCGATGAATAGGTATTTATTATAAACCATAGAATTTTTACATTCAACAAACAACTCAAAGCCAATACACACTGTCCCGGATGACGTAACTATGAACATTATTGCCTTATGCGGTTTACAGCGACAGGGTCAAATAGCGACTTGCGGACTATACCACTGCCCAACTTATTTCACGGGGCGGGAGGGCGGGACACTTGTTTTGAACTAAAATTAGGCATCACGCAAACATCACTGAATTAAAAATCAGTTTTTAGAAACCCGTAATAATTTTGAACATGCTATCCGTCGACCCCACACCAAGGGTTTAATAATACAAAAAGAATACATTCGCACTTAAGGTGCCCACAAAAAAAATTACAAAATTTTATTTTACCATTTCGTCGGCGTGATTGATTTATATGCCATGCTAAATTACAGCTTTCTAGTAAGTAGTAGTAAGAGTCACTGAGCTAAGCCGCAAAGGGACAGACGGACGGACAGACGGACATGGCGAAACTATAAGGGTTCCTTGTTGACTACGCCGGAACCCTAAAAACTGAATCATCCTCACCTTCAGTACGGCCCTCGAACTCACATTAATTAATAGAGCATTAATTAAATAAGGAGATCAAAGAAAACCTTCAGGAATTGTGCTCTATGAGGTACTACATTTATATTTTTTATAGGTGACATTCGATCTGTACCTAACAGCCCCTTTTGTAACGAGACAAGTTACTTACGCGGTTACGTTTAAACAAGCTGAGATTAGACCAGTTTATTCTGCTATAATAGGTACCTACAAGTTTAATATAGATAACAGTCACATACAAGATTTCATGATAGACATGACACTCATAACATAATACCTATCTACAGAGTATAGGTATTACTTCATTTCCGATAACTCAGGCAAAAAGGCGTGCACACACAGAATCGACGTAGCGTAATACTTAATTATTCAAATGTAAAAAAAAAACAAAGTAATTAATTATATTACCAACTGTTAATCTACAAGGACCTTAAGAGTTAACAAAAGTTAGTGTCAAGTAAGTAACAAGTAAGACAATAATCGAATGTAAAAAAAACCACATGCACACATACACGGCCATGACAAATAGACGACGATTTGGTGCAGTGGTTGCAGTCTTGCTTATTGAGTTAGCTATCCCGGGTTCAAGCCTTTACACTATGGTACTGAGAGAGTTACCTAATTAACGAAAATGATTTCTTGAATATCTTCGAAATAGTACCAATTAGGATATTAGTGTGTTAGAGAAGTTTACTTCGCTTTATCTCAGGAATGCGTCCTCGAAAAGATCAGAATAAAAAAAATACAAGGTGTATATACTTATACGTACGTATACTGTGCAATCTTAAGCTCTCCAAATCCATTGTTTCAAGTTAATTAAAGGGGCACTGAACATGAAAGGGTTGTATTTGTATATCTGCCAGAATGAAACAACGTTGTTTTCCAAGAGACACTTAAGCGACTGAAGTTGTACGAAGGGGAGAACTGAAACCTCCACATCCCATCTAAAATGCTTTAAGAACAGGTTGCGTTTAGACATCACCCCTTTGTATTTCGGTTCAATTTGTTGTTATGGCTATTGTACTTCTTATCCTGGGTGAAACTTTTCGCCTATCGAGCAAGTTATATTTTGCAAGTCCTGCCGGAGTCCTTTGTTTTTGTTGTGCTTGTTCGGGACTTGGAGATTTAACATCAGCCCTAAGATTAAGGACGTCAGATGCGGGTTTACTTATCTACTTATAAATAACAGTATGGGGACAAGCCCCTCTACGTACCTACTTACTGTAAGGTTGCTGGGTATCGTACAAAGTCCTCGTAAGAGCAATTTAATGCTTTAACACTAATTACTTAATTAGATACTGAATAATGTTTTGTCGAAATTACAACAAAATGCTAGGGTAGGTACCTAGGAGATAAGTAAGAAATACAATATTATACAACATGAAAACTCGAACAAAAATGTTTAGTAGGTACTGTAGCGTAAATAAACTAGGGTTCACCACTTAAATTGTTTATTACTCGTAACATAGTTAAGAATAAAAATAAAAATCAAATTAGGAGGCGGATGATGGCGTAAACACGGATGTATTATAAAAATACCGAACAATTTGAAATACAAAGCTTAATAAACATTTACAGTACACATGGTGTTACTTTTCCGCACGAGTGCGGAAATGAGCACTTTCCGTGCATATAATATGTTGAAACTTTAAAGAGCCATATGTACTGTAAAACGTTGTACGATACACGTGCGAATAGGTAATTCGCAACTCGTGCCGATTTAAAACACTCCCTTCGGTCGTGTTTTAATTTATCGCCACTCGTTGCGAATTTCCTGTTTTCTGCACTTGTATCGTAAATAACTATATTATACCAAGTGAAATCAAAAGATTTTACAAAAAACCCAACTGCTTTTTTGCAAATATCATATCCTATGTCACTCCCACGATTAACAGGAATCCAACGACACCTCATATGTCGCAATCCGTCAAACGGTTTAGGCTGCAGGGCGTGCCAAGGAATAAGACATACATACATAGATACATACTTTTCTTAGGCAGTCGGGTAAAAACGAGAATAATTTTAAATTAAACTCCGGATGAGGACACAATTAACACAAGGATAATTTTGAATTTCTCCAAATTAATATCTATAACTTAAATCTAAAAAGATGTAAGACCATTAAAGTGGTTGCGGGGCAAGGATGGGTTACAATCGAGAACCGTGAACGTAATAGGAAAATAAAGTAGGTATCCGCTCAACGGCGCGTCCATAAAAATAGCCAGTGTGCGGTGAAAGGATTAAATTAGCACGCCGTAATAACCACAGGCTCGATATCACGTGCTCGTAACAAGGGGTGATGGAGAGGGTGACGCCGCGGGTAAAAAAGTTGAGGTGACGATGGGGGTGAGTGGTGAAGTTGATGTCGCGGGTTGAAAAAGGTTAGGCCCAACTGATGGTTAAAACACGATGTGGACAAATTGCACTTTTTTGAATTAGGGAATAACTTTCGGATGACGTGAATGCCGGAATAAGGATCCGTAATAAACTAAATTACCTTTCTTCACGTACACTGGCCTAAGGAAAAGAAAAGGGCCGGGGAGCACTAACTCGACTAGCTACCATTAATTATGAAACGTTTGCACGCCGCGCGTCTGGTTCGGATTACCACGTCACGTTCCGACGTGGACGTTGGAGGCCGCGCAATTGCGCGTGATAAAGCAATAGGGGTCGCCCGACGCCCGATGTGGCGCCGTGGAGCTTGTCCTCGCCGAGCCCCGGCAACGGACACTCCTGAGGGCCTACCGCGAAACGAAATTCGTTTTCGTTCGTTTATATCCCTCTTTGTCGCTCGAACTAGCAAGTGCAACAGAGACGGAGATACACGAACGAAAACGAATTTCGTTTCGCGGTAGGCCCTCTGGTTGGTCACCGACGGTGCGCGCCCGTCTGGCGGTACGAATGGCCCGGTGGTTTTGCAACGGCGGCGTTGTAGTCAGACTGTAGTAGTAGTAACTTCGGCGCAGTTATCCCTCGGGGTAACGGAAAACCGCAGATGTTAGAGGCGGTTCTCTACACTAGTACACGGTACACTGGGGCGGCACTGGAAGGCTGATGCCACCACTGGTCACAAAAATAGGAAAAACGAGAGGACAATATAAACTTATACGAGGCGTGTCTGAAAAGTTCGCGGCCTAAGTTAGAAAAAAATTAAAAATTAAAAAAAAACTGCTGATTTTTCTCCCGGTTCTTTGGCAGTATAAATATTACCGCCATTAAAAAAAAGTTAATCGTTTTTCGTTCTGTGCGCGGATAAATTTAACAATGTCTGTCGAATGCGGAAATTTTGATAAATTTGAACACCTCGCACTTATTAAATATTTTGTAAAAAAAGGAAAATCGCCTTAAGAGATTTTTGATGATATGACGCATGCTCTCCATCATTTAAGCCCTTCGTACACTATGATAAAAAATGGGCTCGTTTATTTCAACAAGAACGAGAGACCTGTGAAGATGACCCCCGCCATGGGCGGCCTATCACGGTGGTCACTGACGAAAAAGTAGAAAATGTGGAAAAATGTGTTCTGGCTTACAGAAGAATTAAAATCTGGCAAATAGCGGAGGAACTACAAATTAATAAAAAAAGGGTAGGGTAGGATACATTTGACATGAACGTTTACACATGAAAAAAAATACTGCGCACTGGGTACCAAAAATGCTGACACCGCTTGACAAGGAACGGCGACGTAAAAGTTGCAAAGAATTTATGGATCTAGCTGAAGGGAATCAGGGTTGTTATTCGCTACGCGCAAATGCGGCTCACCCCGCCGGTCACCCGTTACGAAACTAGACCTCTACCTACGCTTAGTTACTACGCATCGCGGCGTCAAGAAATATTTGTGGGTGAGCGTTGAGGTGACCTTAAAACAAGTTACAGAATAGGGAGGCTGGACGAAATTTGCAACCGTATCGTAACCGTAGATGAAACGTGGGTTCGCCAATATGATCCAGAATCAAAACAAGAGTCTATGCAATGGATAAAAGGGGCGAGAGCGCACCAAAGAAATTTAAAGTGGAAAAGTCAGCTTCGAAGCATATGGCGACCGTGTTTTGGGACAGTGAAGGAGTTTTATTAGTTGATTATTTGCCAAAAGGGACCACAATGAACGGTCAATATTATGCAAATTTATTGATTCAAGCACGTGACTTGTGCTTATCACTCTATGGGGACTATATTGAAAAATAAAAACATTTACTTTAATACTCTCTTTCATTTTTTTTCTAAGGCCGCGAACTTTTCAGCCGCCCCTCGTAGCTCCTTATACTCCAATGACATGAAAAAAAAATTGTTTTGACTGATACGTTTTCTCGTTAAGTTCGTGAATTCCAATCCAGAATGAATTGAGCTGGGTTTGTTAAAAGGTTGGACCAAGTGGACCAAGCCGTCCGTGTTCGTTAAATCTGAATGTATGGAAAGTTTGACCTGAGGGCCTACCGCGAAAAGAAATTCGTTTTCGTTCGTGTATCTCCGTCTCTGTCGCTCGAATCAGCAAGTGCGACAGAGACAGAGATACGCGACCGACAACGAACTTCGTTTCGCGGTAGGCCCTCTGTTTCTACGGAATGACACCGGCGCCATATTTAACGTTGATCCACAGTTGATCGGTCTGCAATCGTAAGTGATGCAACCCGCCCTTAATCAGACTAATATTGATTTAAATAAAACAGTAGCATAGAACTTACTGAGTCAAATAGGGTTGGTTCCGATCACGTCTGCCGAATGTATAATTAATATATATGTGTGTAGGTACATGAACAAAAACAAAGTCACAGGGGTGAATACGAGTATTAGGCAAGATTTTGAACTTTGAATGAGATTTTAACGGAATATTTCCATAAGTGCTAATATGGCCTATTGTGTTTGAGGGGTAATATGGAAAATAGTTCGAGAGGTAATATGGCTTTTAGACCAGAGTCACATACACCCTACATTTGCGGGGTAATTAACTATCCACAATTAAGACTAATAAATTCCACGGCGATAATATTGTTTAATTTAGCGGCATGATTATATTTATGTTTTTAGGGTTCCGTAGCCAAAATGGCAAAAACGGAACCCTTATAGTTTCGTCATGTCCGTCTGTCCGTCTGTTCATCTGTCCGTCTGTCCGTCTGTCCGTCTATCCGTCTGTCCGTCTGTCCGTCTGTCCGTATGTCACAGGCATTTTACTCGAAAACTATAAGGTGTATTTGAATAAAATTTTGAGGATAGGTGTATTTTGTTAGCCGCTACAAAGTTTTGTAATTAAAATTACTAAAAAAAATTTTTTAGGGGTGTACTCCATACATAAAACTAAAAGTCAAATTTTTTTTTTCATCGTGAGCCCACGTGTGGCACATGAATCGATAGGCCTTTCAAAATAAATATAAGGTTTCTCGGGATTTTTTTTGATTAAGTGAATACAGTCAGAGATAATCGCCCCGAAAGTCACTAAAATTCTGTCCCCCCCCTCTAATTTTTGAACGGTGTATTTTAAAAATATGAAAAAATTCATGGACACAGCGCTTATTAAGTTCATTCACCGAAAATTGTTTTGAACAAGATCGGATGAAAGGTTTCCGAGATATTGCTGAAAAACTGCCTTCCTCAAAGAAAAGGATGTAAGCGCCGTAAGATTTCTATGACTATACGACCTTTTTAATAGGCACGGAACCCTTCGTTTTGCGTGGTCCGACACGCACTTGGCCGGTTTTTTTTAATTTATTAGGAGCATCGGCATCGGGGCCATCAGTTCAAACCAAAATACAATTTACAAGCGTAAATAATAGTGCCTTAAACTAAACAAGAACAACAAAAAAATAAAAAAATCATCATTTACGAAATACTAGTAGAGTTAACAATTAAGCATTTAGAGGAAGAAATATCAAATTAAACTATTTACAGATCACCTATAGTATGAGCAACAAAATAATAAATTACAGGATATAATTGTGGATACTTTAAATTTTAAAAGATCCATGCACACGGCGACAAATAATAACCTTTGCAACTTAAATTATAGTGTAAAAATATATGTATGGTCAAGATCACATACATTATAATTACAATATTTACATGCAGCAGATTCACTAAGTTTTAATCTAATAATTTACTTTAAAAACAAAGTTTTAACAAACTTCAAATTAGTACTCCACCAAGCCAAATGAACATTTCCTTTCCACTTTACCAGACTGCTTTCCGAGATTAAATACGTTGATTATTACAGATGAAAACCATATGAAAACCATATCACTTTATGTCGGCCGATAATATTTGAGGAGTTCCGTCGATTTGACACTTGACATTTAGGATTTCATTAGTTGCTATTTCAACGGAATCATATCATTATCAGTACCTAACGTACTTTTACAGTTTTAAGTACGAGTTCCGTAAGTCATCTGTGGTCTTCATGATCAGTTACACTTACACTTCACCAAATTTGTGATTTCCGGGAGTAAATACACTAGTTATAGGTTCTCTCTCCTTCTATATTTAAGGAGTTCCCTCAATTCCTCATGATTCCCATCATCCAACTGAAATTTTGATAACAATAGGACCAACCTGAAAGCATATACTTTCAAATAAAAAAAGAATTGTACGAATAAAGTGGGACTGGGCTGGACATGTCTGTCGGGTGCACGTGGAGCGATGGGCCAAATAGCCACCGAATGGACCCCACAAGATGACTTCCGAGGTAGAGGCAGACCGAAAAGGAGATGGCGGGGCGACCTTGATACGTTTTGTACAGATTGGCGAACACTGGCACAGGACCGAGACGAGTGGCGGAAAAAAGGGGAGGCCTTTGTCTAGCAGTGGGACACAATATAGGCTAATAAAATATATATGTAGGTAGATATATTTTCCCTAGGGGCTATATGTACTACTTTAGCCCCGCTTGACACTTTTCGAGCATGAGATGTTAAAGATAAATAGAGAACGGTTGGAGTGAGTGAGCACGTAGTCCAGGCAATTAACTGACAACTTGTATGGAAAAAATGTCAAATTTAGAAATAATTTATAGAGCATTTTTTTTTTTACGGATATATTATCAATGAAATAGTTACCTTGCGGCAAAATCAAACAAAAAATGAGACATCCAAAAAAAAAATAGCTCCTGAAAAGTCGGAATAAATAAATGTTTTATTCTTTATTTTGGTTCATTTACATTTGCTTTAAAATATTAAATATAAATCTAACAAAAAAAGACGAGGCATGCATAAAACTACTTCTGGATGGAAAGTTTGTTGGATTCTTGAATAAAGCATCTTAGAATAACGTTTTAAAATAAAATAAACAAAGAAAACGCTATTATAAATTAATGTTTTTCGAAACTGTATTTTGCCTGGAGGGAGTAATGGCTGCGGGGCGGCGGCGGCGGCGGGCCGCGGGCCGTGCGGCTGCTATGGCCGCTCGGTACAACGCTCATGTTTTACGCACTGCTGCCGGTAAACAATGCTCTTTTGTTCCCCATTATTTCCGAACGCATCCTAGGATTAATTACGCTATAACAACGGCGAGCTATCGTAGGTTGTTAATAGAAATTCCGTTTACATGCTGAAAAATAATGACTAGGTAGAGTACTATGCACACACACATAGATAAATAAATTACATTTGGAGACCATCTGGTTGATTGGGTGATCTTCTTGTACGTAGGGTTTTGTATGCCGGTTATACGACCAGCTTCAGTTATATAGCCACCTCCTGAAGGAACCCGCGGGATAGAGCGTGCGTCACTGGCTGACACCGTTCGATAGAACGAGACGACGCTCTTATCTTGTCACTTGTCGCGTGATAAGGCCAACCATGCTACGGCTCCTGGAGCCGTACCACCATGCTACGGGGCCAGATAACGTCCACCTTTTACGACCAGTCATTATCGCAACATCTATGGCGGTATTTCTAGTCACTATCGGTACGGCAGGCGAGCCGTTGTAGCTTGTAGCTCCACTTCTGAAGTTCTGGCATATTGTACCTGCAGTGTTCCGCAACTACCTTTTTGGGGTTACCAAAATAAAAAACCGGACCCTTAGGATGAATATCCACCAGAGGTCTGCGAAACTGTATTTTCATATATTTGACAACTCACAGTCAAGTATACGATGAGTCAATCTATTTGACACCTCACTGTCAAGCGTGCGATCTGTCAATCTATTTGACATCTCACTGTCAAGCGTGCGATGTGTCAATCTATTTGACATCTCACTGTCAAGCGTACGATGAGTCAATCTATTTGACATCTTACTGTAATGTATGCGAGGTTTCAATCTATTTGACATCTCACTGTCTAGCATGCAAAGTGTCAATCTATTTCATATCTCACTGTCTAGCTGAATGGTGTCAATATATTTGTCATTAGTTACACTGTCAAGCATGCGAGGTGTCAATCTAATTGACATCGCACTGTCTAGCATGCGAGGTGTGAATCTATTTGACATATCACTGTCAAGCAAGACATCTTGACTTAATTTTGTCATTTCTGTATTAAACTTATATGTATTGGTAAATTGGTATTCATACCTAACTGCAAAGTCTTTGACTATCAGCCACAAAAATAATAAGGTGAATTAGAACATACCTACTTTTCGTACCGAAAGTGGTCAGGATTCCGCCTACCTATTTTCCGGTCATTTAGACGTTTTTAAGATGTAAATGCTGTAGGTTTTTTTGCATTTATAGAGGGTATAAATAATGTGCTGTACGGGCACGGACTTTAATTGTTGAGCCATTTAGAGCTCACTTTATACTGGACGCTTTATATAAGGTTGCCAACTTTTATTGGGGGTGATATAGTATTTTCCAGAAAAAACCGACAAAAATTTAGTACACTGTAAAAAAATATAGTACTCGGCTGGGCAATGTTGCTATATCATCATCATATCAGCCGAAAGACGTCCACTGCTGGACATAGGTCTCCCCCAAATAGTGCCAAAGTGACCGGTCCTGCGCCACCCGCATCCAGCGGACTCCCGCGACCAGGTCATCAGTCCACCCGGCCTACCCACGCCGCGCCTAACGGTGCTATTTAGTAAAATTTAATTGAAATCTGGGCAATTTGAAGTACCTAGTTCGTAAGGACCCCAAAAATATAGTATTTTTGCGTACTATATATTTCTTCAACAGTATATAGTACAGAGTCAAAATATAGTACAATACTATATAATATAGTACGGTTGGCAACCCTAGCTTCATAGCTTAACTACAAAAAAAAACAAAATTAGTTGACACCTAAGTGGCTCAACAATTAAAGTCCTTGACCGTACAGTCAAGTGTAAAAATATGCGTGACTACAACTTACTCATAAATATGTCCCATAGCTCTTATGTCTGCAGAAATATACCTATGCCTACCTACTTTCTGCTCGCCGCACGTTTAAGGAGAGAGAAGACCATGAACCTACGTCAGTAGGTTCATGGTGGTCTTCTTTCCCTCTCGCTGAGCATAAGCGTGAGCGAGATGGAACTGCGTGTTCGGATATCATGATTTTTAGGGTTCCGTACCTCGAAAAGAAAAAACGGAACTCTTATAGAATCACTTTGTTGTCCGTCCCTCCGACCGTCTGTCAAGACCCTTTTTCTCAGGAACGCCTGGAGGTATCAAGCTAAAATTGATATCAAATACTCAGGTCTACTGTCCCTTGGAGCTGTGAAAAAATCAAACTTCAAGCCAACGCAATCAAAAAATACCTACCCTTTAGTCCGTTTTCGCAATTGCGGTTTCACAATTGGCTGCGAAAGAAGAATTATTTTTCGCTGTTTCGTAATTAATTGTCAAACAAGAATTTATTTTCTGTTTTCGCAATCAAGTTTCGTAATTAACTACGAAATAAGATTTTTTTTCCGTTTACGCAATTGCGGTTTCACAATTGACTGCGAAAGAAGAATTATTTTTCGCTGTTTCGTAATTAATTGTCAAACAAGAATTTATTTTCTGTTTTCGCAATCAAGTTTCGTAATTAACTAAGAAATAAGATTTTTTTTCTGTTTCCGTAGTAAATTGGTTACGAAATACAAAATTTCACTGTAAATAGTTATCAAACAAGCATTTTGTTGCTGTTTTAGTAATCGAATTTCGTACTTAACTTCAAAAACTGAACGAAAAAAATAACAATAAAGGCGTTTGCCCATCACAACGTATCATACAATGACCGTGCTAGGAACGTAATCGGCAAAAAAGTACTATTTGTATTGAAACGTATAAGACCTTACCCATCAGACCGTTCCGTCACCGGTCCGTCATTTTCATGTATTTGACACATACGTTGTACATTTATTTATTTACCAATGAGTTCCAATAGTGCGACTAATTCTTGTTTAGTAATTAATTGTGGAAAAAAGAAAATGGAGATTTTTTTAGTAATTAACTACGAAAGGAGAAAAAATATTCGATTGCGAAAACAGCCAAAAAATTCTTGTTTGAAAGTTAATTACGAAACAGTGAAAAATAATTATTCTTTCGCAGCCAATTGTGAAACCGCAATTGCGAAAACGGACTAAAGGAACTATCCTTTTTACAGTGAAATATTCATCTTTCGTAGCCAATTTACTACGAAAACAGAAAAAAAAATCTTATTTCTTAGTTAATTACGAAACTTCATTGCGAAAACAGAAAATAAATTCTTGTTTGATAATTAATCACGAAACAGCGAAAAATAATTCTTCTTTCGCAGCCGATTGTGAAACCGCAATTGCGTAAACGGAAAAAAAACTTATTTCGTAGTTAATTACGAAACTTGATCGCGAAAACAGAAAATAAATTCTTGTTTGATAATTAATTACGAAACAGCGAAAAATAATTCTTCTTTCGCAGCCAATTGTGAAACCGCAATTGCGAAAACGGACTAAAGGATACCTACAGCCGTTTATGCCGCAAATTTCCGCAAATTTTCGAAACTCGCAAGGGAGTCAAAACCTACGGGTACTTCCCGTGAACTCAGAATCTTAAAATTTGGTACGAAGCATAGTCTTATATAGCACAGATAAAGGAAAAATTGCGAAAACCGTAAATTTTTAGTTACATCATATAATAAAAATATTTTTACCCCTTTCCTCATGAACGCGTAGAGGTATTTTTTACTTATATACCTACAGGTTTGTACGGAACCCTCGGTGCACGAGTCCGACTCGCACTTGGCCGGTTTTTTATTTTATTTTAAGTTTTTGTGCGTTTAAATAAATAAAAAAGTAATAGCTAAGTTCCCTCAAACATGATATTGCCGATTTTTAGAACCAATTTTAATATGTTTAGATTTTGTGCATAATTTGTTAAGAATGTTTTAAGTGTAGGTATTGTAGACCTATGTTCGTGATTTTTTCTATCGAGCGAAAGTCAAATACTCAGGATTCGAATAGCTATAGTTCCTCGAGAAAGGCCTAAAGATTGCTAATTAAATTTAGGCCGTATTATGATCCAAACAAGCGCTACGACTTAAAATCCGTTTTCTGAACCTAACGTCGCCTTAAGGCAACAACAGACAGGTCATTTGGGTAACCCGGCACTGATTCAATTGCCTGATCGCTCAGAGACAACGATTCACTTCCTCCACTAAAATGTAAGGTGAATAGTTCGCCAATACACCCAATTCTATCTAGACTGCATGCATAGTGACGAGTAGGTAGTGATTATTTTGAGCCAGTTACAAGAAAATAGGGTCATTGCGCCGGTTACTCGACTAGCTTCAGTAAAGACCACCTGAAGGGCAAGTTTTTTTTTTCAATTAATGGTAACTACATTTCTATAGACCCTAAACAGACAGTTATTGATTTATTTCAGTACCTAGTTAGATATTAGGAATTTACTCAAAGAACGAAAACATTATCCCCTCAATTCTCCATCTTATCTACATACGAGTAGGTATGTGGTCGCAAACCGGCACATTAAATTAAGGGGTCGCTAACCGGCGAAATGAACCTATAAAGTTTTTACCTACCCATAAATTATACTGTCTGTCTGTCTGTTTCGCGGACAGCGGGACAGCGGGACATCCGAACATACGAAAGAATTTTGGCCCAAGCTGAATCGGAGAACTTCGTTCGCTTCGCTTACTCGATCAATTATTGCGTACCTATTTATAAAATGTTTTAGCAAATAAATATGTTGATTTCCTGATACCTACTTATCACTTGACGGGTGTCCTATTTGAAATTCCACGGTTTGGCCTTTGCACGGAAAGTAAAATTCGAGCACCACCTCGGTCGTAGCAACAATGGTCAATCTGCACGGCTATCACAAGACGGCGCGCGAGCTCTCTCGATTTTTCTCGCACTATACCACTCTTGCTAATTTTCTAATAACAGAGAGACGGATAGTGCGAGAAAAGTCGAGAGAGCTCGCGCGCCGTCTTGTGATAGCCGTGCTGAAGTAAAACTACTTCATTGCAGTAGGTAGACCTCTTCTCTGAACGTTTAGGGCCGGACTTTTCTACCGTTGTCGCATTTTGGAAAAGTAGTGTTCGGTCAAATACGAATTGATGATTTAGCACTAGCAGTGGTGATAAACCGCCAGTCAATTTGACATTTTGACATTGCCACTGTTGTATAAACGAGAGGAATGTATAATCCACTGGATCTATAGGCTGTACAAAATACATAAATGACATGAATCTTATCTATTGGTATTTTCCGTAAACAGACTCGCTGATTGTGAAATACTCAAAACTTTAATGCATTCCTTAATGTATTACAGGAGTAAGACTTACATACTATAAACACATTAGGGACCCTGTAGGGCATAGCCAGTTTTGATGGAACATGCTTTAATTAAAATATATAATTACAGTTTTCTACCTAATATATTTTACAGTACACATGGTGTTACTTTTCCGCACGAGTCGAGTGCGGAATTGAGCACTTTCCGTGCATATGTTGAAACTTTAAAGAGCCATATGTACTGTAAAACGTTGTACAATACGCGTGCGAATAGGTAATTCGCAACTCGTGTCGATTTAAAACACTCCCCTCGGTCGTGTTTTAATTTATTCGTTGCGAGTTTCCTATTTTCTGCACTGTATCGTGAATAACTATTCCAACACATTTGCTCGTAACGTGCCGCTTATTACGTCGCTTTTAGGAATCGGATTATGAAATCCTGGATATTAAACACGCGTGTTTTATATAACATTACGACACTCGTGTTTTATGGTTATATCCCGATTAAGACACGTTGGCACCTTGCAGCAATCCGTTGCGGTGCATTCCTAAATTAGGTAACCGGGTTGTACAGATTTTTTTAATTCTAGGCAGATTGATTCATACTCGACTAAACAAATTAAATCCCTTTTGAGAATTAATTAATTATTTCTTCTTGGATATGATATAAAAACGTTTCATTTAGTAAAACTATTTACTTTTGATAGAATTTTGCTTAAATTTATCTTGAATATACGAAAATATCTATTTTATTTTATATTGGCTGTTTAGAGATTTCATTTAAATCTTGCTTTATTACGAGTAGCTACGCGCGCACCACGCGAACTTCACGAAAAAAAATTGTTGGCTACCATTATAGGTAATTTCACAAATAATTGTAAATATTGTTAATGTGTGTTTGGTTATTATCAAAAATATTGACTCGTAGTGAATATAAAAGTGACAAAAAGAATTGACGACACTGGAAATTCTTGGCGATGTATATGAGAGTAAAAACCTGTTGCCATCATAACCAAGAAAATAACTTAAGAGCTTATACAATTTTCATCTTATGAAAAGCATTTTGCCCTCGCAAATTTGTTGAAAAGCATCGTATGAAACGCATGAGCTTTGATAATTATATCTTTGGCTCACGTGACAATTTCGCCTAGAATGTGTAATGATCAACATAGCTCACTTGTATCATAATGTACCCTTCCAGGTACAAGCCTACTATTTAACATAACGTATATCACTTAAGGGTACCTAATTAATACATTCCCAACATGTTTCTAGAGTTTTCTGTTAGATACTTAATCATTAACAGGTACAGTCAAGGGCACCAATATGTATACATCACAAAGTCTCAAAAATATGTATACAGACCTTTTTTGCGCAACAATAAGGTTGCAGTATACATATTTATGGAACTTTGAGTGAATACATATTGGTGCCCTTGACTGTGCATACCTAGGAGAATAAAAAACCCCCTATCTACATCTTTTTAAATATTAATCTCGCATTAAAAATTCCGGAAGCGAGTTTTCTAGGAAGTGGCCATCACTGTCGGTGGTTAAGTACTCGTCAAATTTATATTCGACGGGTTGGCTCGAATGCTTCCTACATTAAGAAAGCTTAAGAGGTGAAATAAAATTTTACCGCCGCTGTAAAAAGTACCAGCGAGCTGCTTCTAGTTTAAAACGCTGGATATAGCAGGATGCACTTTGAATTACTTACCAAGCCAGCCGGGCCTGGTAGTGCACTATCGCCGGCGAAACATCGGAAAATTGCTATTTCAGTTGTTAATTTTAACATAAAAAATTACCCAACTTAGAAGAACTTAAGAACTTAATAAGAAGTCGAGTAGATTTTTGAAATTCGTCGTTAGATCGAAACCTTTACCGATTTTGTTAAAATCTATTTCCTGCAATAATATAATATATAAAAGAAACAAAAGTTATATTATAGATAATTTATTAAAACAATATATTAAATTATTATAGAAAGGGTAAAATATTACATCCCCAGTAGGCACGGTACCTACTTATAGTAATTCCACGATTTTGGTAGCTGCCATTTCTATTGGCCACGAGTCTCAACAGCTTCACAAACAAGTAGATATCAACAAAGTGAACAAGAGGTAGAATAGTAGATTATATGACAAGGGGCTAAAATAAGCCATAATACCATGAGATGTATATTTTCCCGAGCGAAGCGAGGGAAAATATTTCGAGGGGTAATATGGCTTTTAGACCCGAGTTATACACTCTACTTTTCACTTCGACTGCGAGAAAATAGTAAAACAAAGAATCCACAATCAGTAACAAATTTCACGGCGAAGAGATTGTTCAATTTAGCGGCATGTTTTTTTTTACTAAACTGCTATGACACAGATACAAAATATTGACTCCATAAATAAACGCATCTACAGGCGCATCCAAGCGGCCGCGCGGCGGACAGCGTAGGGGCACAAGTTGGTTGATAGCAAAGAGAAATGTTTTTTGAAAGAGTTGTGATTGAAGGATTTAAATGATTTGGAATTAGGGACTAAAAACACCTGATGTTTGATTGGTCGATTTTAATATGTAGCTGTATTCTGGTTGGTTGATAGCAAAGAGAAATGTTTTTTGAAAGAGTTGTGATTGGTGGATTTAAATGATTTGGAATTAGGGACTAAAAAACACCTAATGTTTGATTGGGCGATTTTAATATGTATGTAGCTGTATTCTGGTTGGTTGATAGCAAAGAGAAATGTTTTTTGAAAGAGTTGTGATTGGTGGATTTAATGTGGTGAAGTGTTTTGATTGGTCAAATTAAATGTGTATAAATCATAAATATGTATACATATTTTCCCTAGGGGCTACATGTACTACTTTAGCCCCGCTTATTAAGCCTAATATGACACACTTTTCGAGCATGAGAAGTGAAAAGAGTATTTAATGACATTTGGCACTAATAACAAAATTGTTCGGTGTTCATCATGGTGAGCGTTCAACCGAAGAAACTAATTACAATCAATCGTAGCGGTGTGCCCCGAGTATCAATGAACTATTTGTTTGGTATCCGAGTAATTTGAGCGAGCTGCAGCAGAATGACAGCCATATCTATTATTAAGAACTATTAAGCATAGAGGAAGCTGTTGTAGCTCGAACCATTTTTCATTAATTACTTATGGGAAACAATGGTGGCTAAACGATTGGCAAATTACATCTATGATAAATCACACAAAATCCTGGCAAAAAATAAAAAATTACCCCCGTCCGCTAAGTCTTTTATGAAAAGTATCTCATCTCTTTCAGCTAGGAATATTGCCGTAGGTATGTGTGTAGCCATCAAACAGCGGCGCTGGGTGTGGATACAGGAACGGGGCTATATCTAGGTGAAAGTCATGCTGAACAAACATCGTTGATTGAGGAGTTCCAAAAGTAAGGCAGGTGAAAGCGCCATTTTTTTGAGATACACCCATAATTAGTTGCCTACCCTGTGATCTAAACCAACTCTTTAACTTTTACTTTTTGGTTTTTAAATTTTCATTTAGTTTTTGTTCTTTGTGTAAAAGTGTAAACAAGTAGTCGTAAGTCTTTTCTTGCAAATAAAGTTATTTTATTTATTTATTTATTTGATATTGAAAGCTCCTCAATAAAATATGCGCAATTGTGTTGATTTAAAAAATAAGCATCATTACGTCGGCCAAAAGTTTCTTTTTTTAAGAAGCAATATTGAAATAATTTAAACACATTGTAACTATATGCAGATAGAACAGCTCCCCTATTCTGTAACTTGTTTTAAGGTCACCTTAACGCTCACCCACAAATATATCTTGACGCCGCAATGCGTAGTAACTAAGCGTAGGTAGAGGTCTAGTTTCGTAACGCGTGACCGGTGGGGTGAGCCGCATTTGCGCGTAGCGAATAACAGCCCAGGACAGGATATAACTTAACTAGCTTGTGCCCGCGGCTTCGCCCGCGTAATAAAAGTAATTTTAACCGTTTACCTACAAAAAGTTGCGTCTCAGTTTGACCTGTATGTTCCAATTGAATTGCAATTTGGCACAAATACTTTCAAGAATTTTCATGTTCACAATGTTAAATTTCAAAATCGATGCCATTTTCGTAATTAACATCCCAAAAAACCATAAAAACGACACCCATATTTAGACATTTCAACCCCATCGCACTCCAACAGGGGAGATGGTATTTCACGTCCGCCACGTTGGATTTTAAAATCGTTGTTGTTTTCGTAATCAGCGACCAGCGACCCGATAAACCATAGAAACAATGCTCATGTTGATTTTCAGACATTGTCACCACATTTCCCCCTTTTAGGAGTTGAAATCTCAAAAAACCTGAAACACGTGTTCACTCATTTATCGCTAGGAATACTCCTGTGAAGTTTCGAATGAAATAGTCTTACTTATTTTGTTTCCTCATACAAACGTTGGACCCCATTTCATCCGCTTAGAGTGTGAATTTTTAAAAATCATTTCTTAGTGCACCCGCACTTATAAGGAACCCATGTGCCAAATTTGGAATCTCTAGATCCAACGGGTTGGGCTGTGCGGTGATATGTCAGTCAGTCAGTTTCTTCTTTTATATAATTATCGACTCTACCTACATATTTACTCTACATATTGACTCTACATATCGACTCTACATATCAACTCTACATATCGACTCTACATACCGACTCTACATACCAACTCTACATATCGACTCTACATATCGACTCTAGATACCAATTCTACATACCGACTCTACATATTGACTACATATCGACTCTAGATACTGACTCTACATATCGACTCTACATATCAACTCTACATATCGACTCTACATATCAACTCTACATATCGACTCTACATATCGACTCTAGATCTGACTCTACATATCGACTCTACATATCAACTCTACATATCGACTACATATCAACTCTACATATCGACTCTACATACCGACTCTACATACCAACTCTACATACCGACTCTACATATTGACTCTACATATCGACTCTACATATCGACTACATATCGACTCTACGTACTGACACTACATAGTTAGGGGCTGGGGGAAAATTAACAAAAAAAAGGCAGGTATTTTTCGTTGGTAACAGAGTCTGTGTACCGATTTTTAGCTTCCTACCTTGAAAACTGCGAAAAGTCCCATATAAAATTTCACCCCCTCTTTTAAGGGGTTGGGTACAGATTGCCAAAAAAAAATGATGCACCTTTTTTTTGTTAGTCACAAATATTCCGCATACCAATTTTTAGCTTTCTACCTTGAAAATTGCGGAATGCTTCATACAAACTTCCACCCCCCATTTTAGGGAAGTGGAGGGTTAGAATGAGACAAAAAGTAGCCTTTGTCACCCTCCATTCCTTAAACTATCCCCACTTAAAAAATCACGTCAATTCGTCGCCCCGTTTTGCCGTGAGAGACGGACAAACAAACAAACAAACAAACACATACACTTTCCCATTTATAATATTAGTATGGATATATTATAAATGGGAAAGTGTATATATGTGTATATATTATAATATACACATGCTTGCGTACAAAAAATAAAGATTGACTTATCGGATTCCTTACAATTTGGACACATGTATGTAACACGGTTTTGATATCCAAAATATCCAAACTCTTCCAAATTACTAGGACTATAAATACATTCACATGGAATGTATTGGTAAACATAATAGTGAAGTAACAGTAAACCAAGGGATGTATTTAATTTCTAGCTAGTGACTTAGTGTAGGTAATCGGAAGTTTGGTAAATATGTACATCATTAGTATCATTACATTCAACACAGTACTATTCATTTTGAAAGCAATAATCATTAACGTAGTAGTTGGATTTAATTAAAGATTTGGGTTTGACCTATATCAAAGTAAAATTAATTAGGTGCACAGTCCCTCATTCTCATTAGGTACATTACATGTAGGCACATGGATTAAAATGATCGCGGATGCGGAGCATATTTAATATAGGTATTTTAAGAATAGCGCAAAAAACCTTTTTAAACTTTATTTAAGTTCTTGAGGTCTGGGTATTAAAAAAAAAACTACAACCACGATGAACAAAGATATACGTAGGTAAACGTCCCTGTATTCGACAATGATTAACACGTTCACGTGAGGTACCTCAATTATAATTAGATTTACAATGCACTTGCTCTGAAAGTGCGCCTTTATATGGTTCAACATAAACACGGGAACTCGTCTATAGGCGCGGGGCCGTGAGGGATTGGATTTTGGGCCAATATTCCCACACACGTGCGAGAATGAGATTTCATGACAGTTATAATTTCACCTTTTATTTATATACTAGCTTCTGCCCGCGACTTCGTACGAGTATAAATTATGGATTAAGTACATGATATTCTTATGATTAACCACACTTTACCCGAGTATTGATAATAGATAATATTTCTGAACATCAAGCACGCGGGAGTTTTATACATTAAAAAAACCGGCCAAGTGCGTGTCGGACCACGCAAAACGAAGGGTTCCGTGCCTATTAAAAAGGTCGTATCGTCATAGAAATTTTACGGCACTTACGTCCTTTTCTTTGAGGAAGGCAGTTTTTCAGCAATATCTCGAAAACCTCTGAACCGATCTTATTCAAAACAATTTTCGGTGAATGAAATTAATAAGCCCTATGTCCATGAAATTTTCCATATTTTTAAAATACACCGTTCAAAAATTAGAGGGGGGGGGACAGAATTTTAGTGACTTTCGGGGCGATTATCTCCGACCCTATTCACTTAATCAAAAAAAAATGCTAAAAAACCTTATATTTATTTTGAAAAGCCTATCGATTGATGTGCCACACGGGGGGTCACAATGAAAACAAAAATTTTGACTTTTAGTTTTATGTATGGAGTGCACCCCTAAAAATTTTTTTTTTGTCATTTTAATTACAAAACTTTGTAGCGGCTAACAAAATACACCTATCCTCAAAATTTTATTCAAATACACCTTATAGTTTTCGAGTAAAATGCCTGTGACATACGGACAGACGGACAGACGGACAGACGGACAGACGGACAGACGGACAGACGGACATGACGAAACTATAAGGGTTCCGTTTTTGCCATTTTGGCTACGGAACCCTAAAAATTGGTACCTATTCAATCCTCCGCGGAATGCCGTTGTGTCCAAATTTTATACCCACATCTCGTGACGTTGGTGAACTATGCTAACTCGACATAAGTATTAAACTCAACCTATCATACAACTTTAGATGACTTCTGAATTCATATAGCAAATATATATGAAGACGGCGACTGAGTTTCCAACATAATGAGGTCTCTAATGTCTAACAGCTACTATCGATATCGGTTGAGATATCAACCATTTTTGGTAAGTACCATTTTTTATCCCGTGTTTTTTCACGTTTTATCTATATTTTTTATAAAGTTTGAATGGAGTTCTTTTAACTTTCCAGTCAAGAGTATGCTTATCAATTATCAAGTCTTTAGCTCATGGATTTAAGGAGTTTCCATACAAAGTTTAACCCCATTTTTTACCTTCTTTGAACCATGTACCTAAATACATTTTTAGGGTTCCGTACCTCAAAAGGAAAAAAACGGAACCCTTATAGGATCACTCGTGCGTCTGTCTGTCCGTCGGTCACAGCCGATTTGGGTCAAGACCGATTCAATTGAAATTTGGTGAACATAATGTAAATTGGTGACCCAAAGATGGACGCGTAAAGTAAATGAATGAATTCTAAACAAGGGGGCCACTTTTGGAGGGTAAACTGGAAAATTGAAAAAAAAAAGTATCAAATAAAGGGGGTCGTTGTAAGCATTTCAGATATATATTTTTTATAATTTTAGCAAGAACAGATTTGAAGTATTCAGGAAAAAAACGAAAATTGACCATCCCCCCCCCCTATCTCCGAAACTACTAGGCTTAAAATTCTGAAAAAATATCGAAAATAGTTGCTTGCTTGATTACAGGAAAAACTATAAGAAGTTTGAGTTTTCAAATTAAGGGAAAATTTCTCAATATTTTACGGAACCCTCACCACGCGAGTCGAACTCGCACTTATCCGGTTTTTTGTGATACTCTGAGTAAGCTTCCTCTGTTCCTTTTACTATTAATTATACTGTACAGTCGAGTTCTCCAATATCTATACAGACTACCTTTCAAAAATATCTACACATGTGTCTTATGTCACTAATAATAAAGCCTGTGTACAGATATTTTTGAAAGGAATGAAAGGTTGTCTGTATAGATATTGGAGAACTCGACTGTACCACGGTGGAACAGGTTTCGGCATCATCGTTATTTAATGTTGTGTTTGACTTAAATGAGTACAAAGTAAAAAAAAATATTACAAAATAGACAAATTTAAAGACACTTAACAATAAGTGAAGAATGCGGGTGAGTGAAAAAAACGTAGCTGCAATGATTTTATAATACTAACAACAAACATCTAACCAACACATAACCTTACGAGGCACTTACTCAATTATAAAAAGTTAACAAAGCTGTTTAGTCCTCCTATCGCATTTTTTAATTCAACCTAAGTAGGTTCAATATACGCGTAGTGGGTACTAGGCGTATAATTTGCGAATGGCTTGCTAGAGCTGCTGATGAGCCAACAATGCAGGGATACAATCCCTCATAAAGAAGGGCGGACGACGACAATGCGACAGCGCCGCCGATGCGTCCGGGATGCACCGGTGCGTTGGTACGCGCCGCACGACCCGCTCATTTGCACCTCATTTCATTTGCATTTTTGCCTCGTGGGAGCGCAGGGACGTGGCCAAATGGCTATGCTACTTCCCGTGACATCGCCCGCGTTGAGAATTTGCTTTGGAATATAGTACGTCTTTGTGGACTTTATTTATTTCTGTTCTTTTAAAGAACTTTTAGCTGGTGCGGTTGAATCGATATCCATCATCTATAAAGTCTGTATGACTCATGTACAGTTAAAGCTTGTGCTTTTTATGTTTCCCGAGTTGCTTTAAAAATAGCCTAAGAGTGGTTGCCATTTTATCACTTACCGATGTGGATAAGACATCCTTCACTCTCGCACTCGCTTATTTGTCAGAACGTGAAGGATGTCTTATCGACAGCGATAAGTGATAAAGTGTCAGCCATGCTACCTACGCCCACTGGCGTTTATGGTAGACATAAAAGTTATCATGCTAGCTAGGATGCAGGCTCCTGGCCTCCGTGGCGCTGTGTACCGTACGTATACTTATATCGCCGATAAGTACCTTAGTAGATTAGTCGAAATAATTGTAGGTATCATGAAGTCATTAACCTTATTTGTCTCAAGGAGCTTAAAGTCCGTGACGCAGTCGCTCCCCGATCCCAGAACAGAATACCTATACATTTATGATATGCAGTAACGCAGTAAGTATTGGTACGTGCCATCCTAATAATTTAATATAATAGAATATGACAAAATGCTGCAAACGACACAGGCTCTAATCTAATTATTTATTACTTACTTTATGTACGGTCGACGCCAAAAATACGTTTACACTATTCGCCTTATTGCAATGGAATAAGGTGCAAAAGTGTAAACGTATTTTTGGCGTCGACTGTACCTACATGAAGCCCTGCCCTGCTAGCATAACTTGACTCTCGACTCTACTCGCGCGCGAGATAGACTGTCCGTCACTTTCGGATTAATGCTGTCAAAAAGTGACAGATAGTATATCACGCGCGCGAGTAGAGTAAAGAGTCAAGTTACTCTACTCGCGCGCGTGATAGACTATCTGGCACTTTTTGACAGCATAATCAGAAAGTGACGGACAGTCTATCTCGCGCGCGAGTAGAGTCGAGAGTCAAGTTATGCTAGCAGGGCAGGATTGTGACAAGTGCAAATTACAATTATTTGCTGTGTGACGCCGCGCGCCGTCGCGTCGTGCACTAAATGAGATTATTTTCACTCGCTAGCTTCCACCCATGACACTCCACTAACTGCTTTACTTCTGCCACTGAACAGTAGATAACAGTGAGCTTCAGGCGAGGACATGCCGGTTAATAAGCACCTTAATTGAATACAATATGTAAAACGTGGAACAAAAATCAGAACATGTACCCAGCAAATAGCTACTTTCCATTTTTACTCGCTAGCGTTTAGTTTTCGATGCGTAATTTAACTTCATGAAATACAGCGTTTAGATACAGTCTAGTTCTCCAATATCTATACAGACAACCTTTCAAAAATATCTATACATGTGTCTTATGTCAGTAATAATAAAGCCTGTCTACAGATATTTTGGAAAGGTTGTCTGTATAGATATTGGAGAACTCGACTGTACATAGTTGTTAATCAATTAGCTTTTAATTGAAACATCAGAAACATATTGGTATCTTTTAATTTAGGTACCCTTGGACGATAGAAAATACGTACTTTTTTGGGTTCCGTACCTCAAAAGGAAAAAATGGAACACTTATTATAGGATCACTTTGTTGTCCGTCTACTGTCTGTCTGCCAAGACCCTTTATCTCGGGAACGCGTGAGGTATCGAGTTGAAATTAAAACCATATATACTCAAGTCTCAGTCCCTTGAAGTTGTGAAAAAAATCAAACTTCTAAGTCAACGTAAAAAAAAGATACCTACGGCCATTTATGCCGCAAAAAAAACGTATATTTCGACACTTTCAAGGGAATCAAAATTTATAGGGTACTTTGCGTTGACCTAGAACAATGACATTTGGCATGTAATATCGTCTTATACTACAAGTACAGGGAAAAATCTAAAAACTATACTTTTTTAATTTTGTAAGGAAGGGCAGGTCACCGAGGGCGGTTGGCGAGTCCGATTTGCACTTGTCCGGTTTTTTGAATCTTCTAATATTACTAATAAATTATCATGATAATCTGATTGTTCACGATTCCATATGTAGTGTAGGTGACACATTAATGTTATAAATAAATGAGGAAAGCACCCAAATATGACACCAAGAAGCTCTCAAGAAACCGGCGACAAAATATTTTTAGCATTTATGTAATAACAATAAGTACAGAACGGCGACATTTGCGTTATTGATCCCTGCCGGCGCGGCGATGCACGTACTCACCACCCTCACCGGGAAGGGAATCCCGTATAGTACTCGCACGGTATGCCCGGCTCGGCGCCAGGCGCGCCATGCCGGCGGCCCGCTGACTCAACACCACTAACACTGTTACTGGCGCGGATAAGGGCTCCGATATATATATAGCAGATTTTAATAGCTTACGGAGATCTGGGAAATCTGAGTTACACCCAAACAAATTTTCCGAAAAAGACATTGCTCAACTGAACGTTTTTACGTGCGTGACTTCAGTGAACGATATTTTTTTCTGATTGTATTTGTATTTATTTATTCACCAAAGTATAATTTGTAATTACAGCTTACGCCAAAGCATTACAAACTTAATAAAAATAAAGATATATATATATACATTTTGTTTCTAACTATAGTTATTTATTCAATATAAGGACTCGAAGATCCTTTTACATTCCGCTACCAGTAGCGGCCATCGGGTAGCGAACACATCGACGTGCTTCGCTGCGCCGAGCACAGAGTTGAGCAGTGCCAGGGCGGCGGGGAGCGGCGCGTTGCGCAGGAGCTCGCTGCGCGCGGGCGGCGTCGCCAGCAGCGGCGCTGATTTGAGATATGCGACCTCAATATTTAAGAACAGGCTAGCGTATAAAAATATCGTTGGTAACGGCCTTCATATGAACCTTGTATTTTATGAGATATTCCAATTTTTACATGCTTACACCGAAATCAACAAAGTCACTTGTGTCGTAATTTATAAAATGGCACAACCGAAAAACGCTCCAACAAAATTGAAATAAAACAAGCAATTTGAGCTACAAAAACACTTACTATTTACACCTCTATGACTCTTTATTTAGTTTTCCATTTTATTTTTGGTCTCTGTATCATAATTTATTAACTTCAAATGTTTCAATTCATAACTGATGAGTTGAAATCATCTGATATTGACTACATGAAATAAAAACAATCATTGTACATAAATATTGATAGCGGTGGTTATTTTATTGACTTCAGTGGTCACGATATAAGCAACTTACAGAAAATAATTAGATATTAATAGTAAAGAAAAGACTTATTATAAAATTGACAACTCGAAATTATTCGTCGAATCTGAATAATGTTAATAGGTATGTGAAAATCCCCGACATGAAAAATTGTCCAGCCTGCAAAATGCTAAAATTTAATTACGTCCTAAAACTAAAATTGACATACTTGAAAAAAATACGTCCATATGGAATTACGTACACTCCAGAAATATGACCAATCGGAAATACGTCGTATATGAATTTTGTGTACTTATAATAGTCGATTTTAATATTAAAATTTGTCACTAACTTAAATTAGGCAACATTCACATCCCCCTCGAGGGTGCCCGCCTTGTCGGGGGGGGGGGGCTTAGTAACCGTGGACTGCCGCACGGCGAAGCTAAGGCACCCAGGGCCGGCCTGCGTGGGGCCTGCTGGCTGGCCCGAGGAGAGCGCTCCTAGCGGGCTTGTGCACTGCCCGCTTATTAGGATGATTTTGAACTAGAAAAAAGTTGGTTATAAAAAATTATAAACTTAATACATTTTTACCTAATTCACTTTTGATATCCATATATATGGTCCAATTTGCAAAATGGTCATTTCGTGTCGACCATTTTCCATTTGTGCCGAATGATTGTAGGTACTTAAATCTTCTCCACTGATGTCCTGAAATAGCAGCGACGACTGTTAGGGTACGAGTATTGTATGTTGCTACATTTATACAACGTGTTTTGTGCTCAACGCCACGCAAAATGTTAGCTGACACGAGGCAAAACTTCAACAAAAGCGGAACCAGCCAGCCCTATCTAAAACTAAAGAGGAAAACAATCACTTTCCATCACGGTACTTTCCGAACTTTACGTGGCGCTTTGAAAACAGTTGTTTCAACTTGCACTGATAGACAAAACAATTGTCAGCCCCAGAGCAGGCTATGTAGATATGTTTTCACTAGAAGATAGCAGTCCATAATACGGAAAGGTGTTTGACCAATTCCGTTGTCTGCAATGTGTTTTTGAACTTTTCGTAGATAAGTAGGACCTACAATGTTATGAAGAATTTTCACGTGACATAAAACATTATGACATAAATAGCTCTATAGATAGACTCTATAGTACAGTCGCCCACACTCCTAACTGACCATTTGTGAACCTTATGTCACTGATATAAGGTTCACGAATGGTCACTTAGGAGTGTGGGCGACTGTACCTAACTAAGGTAAGGAGAAGGAGGTAGGCGGAAGGCAAACTTATTGAGAACCTATTTAAAAGCGAAATGAACGGGATCCTTTGGCAGAATCATTCATATGGACTCTCGTGGCCTGTAAGTGTCTTGTGCAGTTAACACACGGAAGCCATTGAATACGATTAAGAGTGACTACAAAGTGGGTCGTTATTGCGGTCGAGCCCGCAGTTGGTCGTTCGTCGGCACTAGAGCTGTTTAGCCGTCGATAGCCGTAACTAAGCGTTTGTTTACAACTCTACCCACCGGCTCATAAACCCGATGCGATGCGGAAGCGTTCTGAAACTCCACACACTCGGCGAAAACTTACACGGCTATCAACATCCTCGTAACAGGTGGACGAAAATACAAGTAAGTAATTAACCGACTTCAAATCAGTACCCAAATTGCTTAAAGTTTGCCTGTATAGCCAGTACATTTGAAGAGTTCCCTCAATTTCTCCAGGATCCCATCATCATCCTGACCTGATGACCATGGGACCACCTGGGAAGGATTACGCTTTCAAACAAAATTAAGAATTTTCCAAATCAGTCCATCGGTCTTCGAGGAGAACCTCCTTTTTGAAGTCGATTAAAAATAAATCTTTTATACAGGATTTCGATCTTTCATGGTAAACATCTGATTACTTAGTTCAGTCGCCATCAGACATATCGGAGCGGCGAAAGTGCTCACAAATATCTGTACACGTTTCTATTGTCGAGTCATTAGAGACGTGGTCAGATATTTGTGAGCACTTTGGCCGCTCTGATATGTCTGATGGCGACTGTACGTAACAACATTATGTGCGCGCACCATGTTGGCGTGCCCGAGCGCTGCACTGCGCTGATCCGGAAATCAGGCATTACTTACTCTGTGACACATATCGTTATTAAGTATTAAAACTCTATCGGATCACAATTGCTTTCCCGTGAGAAGTTATCGCCGACTTATGTTGGCTAGACAAGGAATCAAGTACCTAGTCTTACTTAACCTATTAATGTCACCCACTCGAATTACCCAATAGCCAATCGCTGGGTATAGCAAAACTGATGTATGTTAGGTACGTAACATTTTGAAAACCCCAAATCTGACGTAGATTTTAGAACTGAACAATAGATAAGTACGTTTGATAACTCCCTAGAAAAAGCTTCGGTAGGGACCTATCCTTATAATTGAACGTGCGAGCGAAGCGAACGCAGTTCTCCGTTTCAGCTTGGGCAAAAATGCTTTCGTATGTCTGTCTGGATGTCCGGATGTCCGGCTGTTCTCCTCTACAGGTCACCTTTCTCAATAGATTCTCGTGAAATGTTTTGAACAGGTTCGATAATTATAGACACCTATATACGGATTTTTGTGTCGATTATTTTTTTATATAAAATACAGACTCGAGGGTTTAGGCGCATACAGTCCCGCTCGCAAAATGTCTCTTTGCCCCTTTCGCAAAACGTCCCTTTCATGAATGTCCATTTCTCAAAATGGCCCTTTTGCAAAATGTCCCGTTTGCAAACCGTACCATTCGCAAAGTGTGCTGTTTCTCGCTTAATATAATATATTAAATGAAAAAGCTAGATCTTTTTGTGCTTTTAGTCTTGGTTTACTTCTAATAATATATTTTCTGTGGTGCTTTTAGGATGCGTGTACGATACCCATTTCTCTTTTTAATCCATGAGAAGAGGCCTAGTTTTGTAGACGGGATGTTTTGCGAGTGGGACCGTATGCGCCTAAACCCTCTCGAGGTCTACAGCTCACAGAACTACTAGTTTTAAATAATTACATAGGTACATACATGACCTAAGTAACCACATATAACGTACTGTCCACAGAAAAAATAATGAATTACGAGTATCGCAATAATATTGTCATAAAAATATTGTAATGTTTATATTATACATTATATTGTAAAGTATGTCAGTGTATATAATCGCTGCCAAACCTATCTACTTGAATCAATAAATAAATTAGAAAGAAGGCAGGGGCTATATACCTATTGAAACAGATATCATGTATATATATGAAAGAAAAAATCTGGGCTCAAGATAATTTCGCTTAATAATTTAAGGCCTTCCTAATTAAATTCTTGGTTCAAGAATATTTACCTGAAATCAAGTAGCTACGTAACCTATTTTTTTATGTTTACTGCTTTATCATATATATATATTACCTAGTAAGTATTAGGTATGATTTTATTTGAAAAACGATTTTATTAGCTTAATACGGCGCGACCGAGGCCACGAACCCATCATACACCCATCACATTGGAAAGGTTAACTACCGACAGCGTTATTAGAAACCCAAACACAGCTGAAATTTAATATGGCTATAATTCGCGTACCCAAACCGTAGGCACCGTAGCATCGAAATGCACAACGGAAAGCTAACTGGATTAATTGTATGTTATCGCCGGCGGCGGACGGATCCCGGCAAACAGGACGTCGATATATTGGCTGTTGGTTCCTGATATATGCTTTAATAGTGGGGCTGCGGGCTGCGGCCACCGCCGCCGCCCGCCCGGCCGCATATCTGTGCACGGCTTCGCCTGCCCTTCCAGCGACGCAACTTATCTAATTAAGCACGTACATCCAAAGTACAAATAGTTTTATTTTATTACAAAGCCCGTGTAATACAAGGAACGCATAAAACGGGTGAATTGTTCCGGGGCTTCCCCCCCCCCCCCCCCCCCCCCCCCCTCGCTCTCTTCATTATACTACTAGCTGCCTCGCGGCTTCGTCCGCGGATTACAAAGAACACAGGCAAATCTGCGGGATAAAATATAGAAAATGACCATGCAGAAAGTTCATTCTATACACGGGTGAAAGAATTTTTGAAATCGGACCATGGGATCCGGGGGCGGGGACCCCTACACACCTACAGAAAACAAAGGTATACAATCTCACAGACTTTTCCTCTTTATAGTATTACCTAGTAGTAAATATATGTTCATTCGGAAAAGGATTATTTTAATTTTCGTTAATTCCAGAACGATGTGCATGCGGCTCAGACAGAAACTTAACAAATGCGACTCTTGTGAGGCTTTGTGCCATCCGACACGCTTCAGCCTGTGTCCTAATAAACATAGAAAAGGTTGTACGTACTGTTTTGCGATTACCTACTTACCTACGTCCTTTTCGGTTTTTCTTCTAGACATTTAAAACGTCCACTTACTATCTTTCCACAACGTCTATCTATGACGAACATATACATAATAAAAAGACCTATCAGACCGATGCCGAAGTTTTATATTGAAAATAAGTAAAGTTTTAAACAAGTTATCCCAACACCAATCGAAATTATTAAATTTGTAGCGTTTACCTGTCTATTCATGGTTTGCGGTCGTCGGCGCACAATTCTTCTTCAAATAGATAATACGTGCGCGTGCTCTCTCCTGCTCTCATGCCGTTTCTCTTGTCGTTGGGAGCTTCAATAAACATTATTCCGAGCTTCCATTGATTCCTGTATATAACGCAAAAGTTTTCAAAACCTAATTTCGCTTTCACTCACACCTCACACTCACTGATTAGAGCGAGGTGGTTTATCTCCTCTCTCCCAGTTATTGCACTGTATTTAGCCAGGTCTAAACGTCGCCAAAACCGCATAATATATAATTACTTAGATAATCATTGACATTAATAACAAAGAATATACTGATTAATAATCATTCATTATTTAATCTTATCGTGAGTACCTACGTAGTGGACAGGATAAATCAAACTTCTTAGCTGAGTAGTTAACTAATGAGTTTGCAAACCATACTCTATCAAAAAAAACTTAACATGGAATATATCGAACACTTCACACATACAATAATAAAGTTATTTTAAAATATACTTTTTAGTACAGTAATTATATCCAAACAACCGACCCTACCCGTGAATAATTAGTTCTTGGATTTTTTTTTCGTAGGTCCCTCGGGGGGTCACTGGGAGTGTATATTCAAAAAGTAGACTGAATCAGGCTGGTGCGTATATTCGAAAAATGTTTTTCTCCAAAAAAACGGTTTTTCTTGAATAACTCGGCCATTTTTGATTTTACAGTAAAACCGTGAGGACAAAAATTGTAGGAAATTTTATTCTCTACAAGTTTGGTCCTAACAATTTTTCTTCTAGGATCGATATTTTGGAAATTAAAAATTAAAAATTCTCTACAACTTTGTTTCTCTTCATTCATGCCGTAAAGCGTGGAACATAGGAGATAATGATAATATTTTGAATTTGTCGCGTTTTTCAGGTTTAATTTCCAAAATATCGATTTTGGGGGAAAAAAGGTAGGAAGCAAAATTGTTCAGAATTTTATTTTCTACAACTTTGTTTCTCTTCATTTATGCCGTAAAACGTGGAACATAGGAGATAATGATAATATTTTGAATTGGTCGCGTTTTTCAGGTTTATTTTCCAAAATATCGATCCTAGAAGAAAAATTGTAAGAACCAAACTTGTAGAGAATCAAATTTCCTACAGTTTTTGTATTCACGGTTTTACTGTAAAATCAAAAATGGCCGAGTTATTCAAGCTAAACCGTTTTTTTTGGAAAAAAAAACCATTTTTCGAATATACGCACCAGCCTGATTCAGTCTACTTTTTGAATTTACACTCCCAGAGACCCCCCCGAAGGACCACAAAAAAAAATTCCAAGAACTAATTATTCACGGGTCAAAATCTATAATGACTGTACTATTTAAGAAGGCGACAAGTAATTATTTTTATGCTTTTGTGGTTTTGTGATTTCTGTTTTGGCTTTTTAAATAAAATTACGTACCTATATTTAGTCGTGTAGTCGTGTTCGCGACAGATACCTACCTCAGCACGGCTATCACAAGACGGCGCGTGAGCTCTCTCGATTTTTCTCACACTATACCTCTCTATCTAAGTTTTCTATTAAGAGAGAGACGGATAGTGCGAGAAAAATCGAGAGAGCTCGCGCGCCGTCTTGTGATAGCCGTGCAGTAGACGAGTCCCCAGGGGCCGATCGTAAGTTAATTGCAGCGGCGCCAGGGCAGGGGCCGGCGCGTTTTTGCCACAAGGCGCGGCTGTGTGATCAGCGCTGTCACGTTGACGCTGAGAGCTAACGATGTCCCCGAGGGATGCTATCCTATCAGAGGGGACACGACCGCCGCTCCACTTACTTATTTCGATAACTACTTATAACTATAACTGCTTGATCTTAGCAGAAAAAAATCGGACTAGTGTGAGTCTGACTCGCGCACCGCGGTTTCCGTACAAACTTGTAGCTATGTAATAGATATAACATTTCTCTAACATAGTATTTTTAGAAATCCGTACCTCAAAAGGAAAACGGGAACCATTATAGGATCACTTCGTTGTCTGTATGTCCGCCTGTCAAGACCCTTTTTCTATAGGAACGAGGGAAGTTGAAGGTATATCAAGTTATAATAAGCCTTCGACGTAATTAGTCACAAATTGATTTATTTTGAATAAAATACTTAAGTACATTGTTATGGAGTCAGAGATGTAGGTACCACCTATCTCACCGATTGTTCAAACCATTTTTGTCAGACCGTAAGCAGGTGGTGAAACTGTCTGCAAATGGTGGCAATGCAACTTGTCTTAATGCTTGGTCGTGTAGTTTTAGCCATTCCACAAGGGTCGGCGTCAGGTCGCACCTTAGTATAAGTATATACGAGTACCTACAGAGGCGACGTGAGTGTCGCTACAATGAGGGACGGCAACAAAGTAGATCATTCCCATGCGGTGGCCATGTAACTAGAAATTAAACCATCGCTTCCATATGTTTGTACATGAAATATGATTCTAGTAACACAACATGTAGGTAATTGATAGTCCTTATGCAAGCGGCCTACCTGTGTTTCTTATCAGCGCGGTTATCACAAGACGGCCCGCGAGCTTGTCGCGGCGATATAGACTATTCTAACTAGAAAGACACGGACAGTCTACCTCTCCGGTACTTGACTGTTAGTGTCAAATTTACTATTGACCGCTACCGCAGGCCGCGCTAGCGCCGCAAGTTTTGTTAAGATCGGTTTACTTCGCAATAGTTCACTCGCAAATCTCGCATGGTTCGCTCATGTGGGATAACTAGACAGATGCCTGTCGAGTTCTAGGTACAGTCGAGTTCATAAATATATGTACGTTCCCAAAGGTTCAATAATATCTGAGCAACCTTATGCCGTTGAAAATAAAGTCGTGTTCACATATTTTTGATCATTTTGTCCGTGCAGATATTTTAGAACTCGACTGTAATACTGCAGAAACGTGCCCTATGTACAATGGCTGGAGTTAACAGAAAAACCCACAATGTTATACTACCTCCATACTAAAATGTTTCGTAGTTCAGCTCGAAACAACTGCATTACAGGTGCAATTTCAAGTGAAAAGAGGAGATATTGTTTAAAGCATTTTTTAAAGATGTAGATAGAGTCTATGAGTTATGTTTTGGTAAAATGACATTAAAATGACAAAAATACTAGACAATTCGGGACATTTAGGTGTAGTAAGGTAATGTAAAACCCTGTTACCCTTGTTACCTACTAAACCATAATAAACGAAACCGAAAAATTACAGATTATTAAATACAGCGATAATATTCAAAATTAGCTCTGTGTTAGTGTTTGTATGGCAAGTAAATATAGTTGTTTCATTGTTTTAAGTGTGTTTTCTTCAAAATGTGTTGTTATTTAACTAGAATACGCAAAACCACCACTTACTCGATTACGAAATATAAAATCCGGCCAAGTGCGAGACGGACTCGAGCACGAAAGGTTCCGTACCATTATCTATAAAAACGAGCAAAAAAATCACATTTTTTGTATGGGAAGCCCCTTAAATATTTATTTATATATATTTATTTACATATAAATTGTGTAACTATTGAATACAATATTTTTTTTGTTTGAGTCAACAGAAATAATTAAACAGACTTGGCATCTTATGAAAAATATCTAAGCCCTGCTGAACCGAAGTGCAAGTCAGAGGTGCGCCGGCTCATTGGTGTCTTTTGTATTGGAATCAACGCGACGTCCTATTGGTCAAATTCATTATAGTTCAGTAAAGGCGCCACGTGTTTGGTCGAATTTATTTTAGTTGTCTAAAGCGTTGTCTTATAATTATTATAGTTGAGTTGGGAGCTCCAAAGAAAAAAAGTATGTGGTTTTAGTTTAGTGTATACGATGTCTTAATTTAAACATTAAAGTCGACGAGTATAAAAAGTAATATTTAGTACTAGGTACTCATATTTGGGAAGACTGCTGAACGGAGAGCTACGCTTCTTTGTGCCGAATGAGCCGAATGAACAATCCAACCATAAAAAAAACTCACATCTTGTCCATCTTGATATGACCGAAACTGGGAGGTTGTAAACTAATGCATAAAACATTAATTTGTTCCTTGCTTGTTCATTGAACAAAAAGACTTTTGACGACATACAACATCGAAGTAACACAAACATTTTGGAATTAACGACTTTAAATCTTAATTACGATTTTAACAGAGAACCCCTAAGTCTAAAAATAGGCGCGTTAAGTGCCATCTAAAGTTATTGCTGACAGGGGTGATGGCAGTTGGTACGTGATTACGGCGATGCGAGAAATAGGGAGTATATCTAATGTTGATTACCTAGGAATCCTAGGATATACAGTTATACACATTAGCCTCAAACCCTATTTTGTATTTCCTGGTACAGTTGAGCACTAGTTTATTACCAGCGTAGATGACTCGGCCCACACTTATTGCGGCTGTAGGGTCGCAGTTCTTCCTAACACTCCTCCTCGCTTCGCTCGTCGTACCTACACCGACCTGCCTTAGAGTAGAATAGATAGGTAGCGGGGGGCAGGGAATATAATGCTCAGCTAACATATTAAATGGGTCAGCTTAGGTTAGGTTACACATCTGCGGCACAACACACTAGGACTTTCGAAGGTACCCCAGTACCTAGTACCTACACAGTTCAGTACATCTAACGACCCACCGCGAAGCACAACCCAGGCTCAACTTCATGCCTTTTCATGAGAAAGAATCGTTTAAGAACTTTATAAAAAGACTGACAGTATACCTTATGCGAACTTATGCTGAACAATGTAACTAACCCAAAAACCAGAATCTACATAATGCTGCTGTCTACATTACCCCCTGATTTACACGAGAGAATCTACGACCTGTGCTCGCCAGACGACCCACTCAACAAGACATTCGAAGAACTTTCTGATATTTTAGGCAATTTTATCGATCCGAAACCTAGCATATGGACCTCTCAACATATTTTCATATCAAGCCTACAACAACCCTATGAATCAGTCACAGTCTACGCGTCAGAACGAAAAAACTGCCAATGAACTGCGAGTTCCAGTGCCCACACTGCAAGAAACCAACTCTTGACCCATTTCAATCACTACAATTCATACGAATTACGAGGACTTAAAGATGGAGAAATTCGCACAAAAGTCTTACAAGAAAACGACTCAACGTCTTTTTCAAAACTAGTTCACACCGCGACATCCATGGAAATCGCAAAAAACGAGAATTCAACCATGTCTACATCCATTCTTGTAATGAAATTGGTCGCGCTGATTGCATACGCTATCTGGGTGTCGATATTGATAAGCACTTCTCCTTTAAGCAACATTCGACCTCTCTCTCAACGTGTAAGAAAACTCACTTATGAAAGGCGTCTACGCCGTAACTCCGCCGACAAAAGTGTGCAACGCCAAGGTTATGTTGCCTTATGTCAGTCCATATTGGGGTACTGTATTTCGGTTTGGGACGGAACATGTGCCTCTACAATGCTGGTACTAGAAAGAGCTCAAAGGGCGGTACTCAAGGTAATGACCAAGAAGCCCTACCAATATCCAACGAACCAACTTTTTACCGAAACTCATACGCTCTCGGCCCGTCAATTATTCATTTTTAGTGTTACCCCATTTATGCACCGAAATACGTCGAACTTTCCCAAGTAGGTAACGCAGCGCTCTAACGCAAAAGGATTTTCCGTGTACCACACGCGTTGTCGAAAACGGCCTCTACACAGGCCGCTTTCCAATATTCCTACACCCTTTTATTTATAATAGAATATCGAAGATACTCAATATTCAAATTTTGTCTCACAAAGATATTCAGAACATCCGTCGAAAATGGCTGATCTCTCTTTCTTATATAGTATTACTCATGAACATACACAAACACTCACTCATACACAGACTTACACTCACACACACACAGAACATCCCTCTATACAGTTTTTAAATTATCGTATTTCACATGTTTCCCTAATGTTAACTTATTGTATTTTACTAATGTATCTCTTAACTTTATCTCTCAGTACCAGGTCTGTATTTTCGCGCATCATGTTTGGGTTAAATTCTCCTGAAAACACCTTAACAATTCTCACGACACAGGCTCGCCCTAGAGTGAGGAATATTGCTTAACTCTATTTTTTTTAATACTCTTAGGCTAAGCTCTTTGTAATTCTTCCTGTTTGTAACTCACTAGGTAAATAAATAAATTTGGTGTTTGTATTTTGTATTTGAATTGATGATGGTAAAACAATAATTGAAACTTGGTTCTCATCATTTAAGAAATACAAACTGATACCTGAGCTGAGCCCGACGTATATAATTCCCATTTAACTATATAGTTTTACTTTAAACTATAAAAATAACCCGTCATAAAACTCTGGAAATACATAGTAGTAGTAGTGTAGCAATTCCGGAACTGTAATATCGGGAAAATTGCCCAAATACCGGAATTCCGGAATTCATGCCCTAGCTTACAGTTTATCCGGAATTCTCAATAATAAAAGTAAATAAATAAACGAGAACTATTTCAACCTCTTCGAACGAGGGAGCGAAGTGTACGAAGTTCTATGCTTCAGTTAATTGGGCCGAAAATCGTTCGTATGGCCGATGTCTGTCACGATGTCCGGTGTCCGTCTGTCCGTTTGTTCTCCCCTACAAGTCGTATTTCAAGTCACTTATACGAAATAAAAAGACAGTCTCGCGAGTTTTACAGCTTACAGATCCACTAGTAAATACAAATACACAACAACTATGTTGTTTGGACACATTTTGACCGGCAGGCAGGGTCCTCATTATGAAGTTAGATAGTTTGATAGTTTTGTGTTCGACGGCGCCATATTCGCTCAGCTCGTTTGAGCCGGCAATCTTTCATTGTGCGGGCGGATGGGTGACCGTAACGAATGCGGCGGACACGCGGAAAATTGGAAAAGCGCCGGCGATCAGCTGCAGCCGTCGGCCCGCGCGCCCGCGCATTACACTGCCCGCTGGAGCGGCTAAATCCTTGCTAACCGATACAGAATAATATCCATTATTACCAAGCAAAGATGGCGTGACATTACTACATTACTCGTACACTAACAAGGGCCTATTATTATTTCAAGATCGCGGTGCTATTTAACTACCGTAACGATTTAAGTGGGTAAAAAAATATAACCTATGTCCACCTGGAAAACCCATTCTTTACAGGGTGTCCCACGACTTTGCCACATGGAGGGAAAGTATACCTTAAATACTGTTGATAGGATTTTTTACTGAAAGAAGACTTCATTTTTATTTTAAATACAATAAGAACAGACAGGCTTTCTATGAATTCAAACTGTCCAATGACAGGGCCCCGTGCTACCGCGCCTCACTTAAATGCTTATGATTGAGCCTTTCGATCGGTACTAGGTAATATACCGCATATTCGGCGCAAATCTAATTACATGTGTTGTGTGTAGAAGATTTACATAAATCCTACCTCTTCCATAATCCGTGGCATCAGACTTATTAAACACTGTTGCTTCGTAAAAAGCAAAACTACTGACTTTCTGTGATACATTATAATAAATTAATAACGTCGACGCTCCTCGAATAGGAAATGAATGTACCTAAAGCTTGCTAATTGATAAGCATCGATGGCTAAGCGGCTTATACCGTTTCTATTACATCAAGCGAACATGTTCCTCTAATGATGTATAGTCACCAAAAACGAACGCGAAGCATTTGTGTCAACTACCTATCTGGGATGTTAGGTAGTAGGCCGCTGAGTAGGTATGCACTATTAAGTACCTAACTAATTACCTACACGCCACTTACAAACTTTGCTCGTCGCTTGACTGCTTTTCAAAAGCAAAACACTTGAAAGAGCATTGATAAAATGTGTGTGCTGCAATATTAACGGCTCTATGATTCTGAATATAAGTATACCTAATACCTAGATATTTCAAAAGTTCTTCGACTCAGCGTGTTGGCATCGCCTACCTTTTTCCTTTTGTGTCCAGATGCCTCGGCTTTGAATAAGTTCTGAAGCCGTAAGATATATTATATACTAGCTTTTGCCCGCGACTTCGTCCGCGCGGAACTCGTTAATATCGTAACTCCTACAAACTTACAAACAGACAGACAGTTTTACTTTCGCATTTATAATATTAGTATGGATTGTTTGAAACGAAAAGGGCTTCCTTATGGCTGAGTTACATGATTTTATAGATAAGCTTTTTCCAAAATTTATGGGTGGGGCAAGACGGAACCCTCGGTGCGCGAATCAGACTCGCACTTGACCGGTTTTTTACAAACATAGACTCCGCCGCCAACTTGGTGTTTCTGTGGCCTGGCCTCGGCGGTCAATAGTAAACTTTTCATTAGCTGTCAAATTTACTATTGACCGCCGCCGCAGGCCGCGCCAGTGTGTTGCAGGCATTAAGCCTCTCACAGACTGGCGCGGCCTGGCCGCGGCGGTCAATAGTAAACTTGTTATTAGCTGTCAAATTTACTATACTATTGACCGCCACCGTAGGCTGCTCCAGTGTGGCATACTACAAACGGACGCAATTTGTCACACCAACTTGCAATAGTTGGAAAGAGACAGCCATTCACTCTTAACCAGTCTAATTATAGCAAATTGCTAGGCCTTTGAACGTGAGCACTTGGCTGTTTGTAGTAATTTGTCTTAGTCAAACATATGGTTAAAAGGTAAAAAAGTTCCTTCACTCCTGTATATAAATAACTCATCCTTGTATAGGAATATTCAAAGCCTTATATAATTTTTAGTCTTTAAATAATATCAAACTTTAATATAATATACATTATACTACTCTTTCCTGGTCTTTCGCTTATCTTCTACATTTTCGATCTAACCGTAATTTTAATCCCGTTCCTCATACTTTGGCTGAACGCGCAGAGCGCCATGCTATTAAAAAAAAACAAATTCGTGTTACTCATATTGTTCAAATTTGTTGATACATTTATTGAAATTACGCCTGAATACGAAATTTGCGCATATAAGTTCTCATATTAGAATATATTTATTTTTTATGCTTGTTCTTTTGGTACCTATACGTTTCGTGAATATCTATCGTAGTCCGGTTATAAATTATTAATAGTTAAAATACAAAGCAATTCTGCGATTTTGACGTTACTGACAGCTTACAGATGTGGCGGCGATATATATATTAGAAAAAGAAATGAAAAATTTAAAGAGTTCAAATATTCCGGAAAATTAATTAACTGTCGAAGTCGCGTAAAAACTATTCTAAGCGGAAGCCAGAATAATAATGTACCTTTAAAAAATGTTTCATGTTTTTCCGTTCATGGGAAACTGAGATCATACGTGACAGAACAATGTATAAAATGATACTGGCTGATTCTTTTTTTAATTTAGAGATTTATTATAAGTGGAGATTAAGTACAGCAAGATCATAATAGTAAGTTTCAATAAGTATGCTATGCAAATTACCCGTACCTAATGTTATTCATTTAGACAACATTATGTTGGGTTACGTAGCCAAAAATGGCAAAAACGGAACCCTTATAGTTTCATCATGACCGTCTGTCCGACTGTCACAGGCATTTTACTCGAAAACTGTAAGGTGTATTTGCATAAAATTTTGGGGATAGGAGTATTTTGTAAGCCGCTACACAGTTCTGTAATTAAATTACTAAAAAAGCATTTTTTTAGGGGTAGACTATATAACTGCAAGTCAAAAAAATTGTGATTGTAAGTGCGCATGTGGCATCAATCGATAGGCCTTTCAAAATCAATATAAGGTTTATCAGCATTTTTTTTTGATTAAGTGAATAGAGTCGGAGATAATCGTCGTATATCGATATGTGCGTAGATAAAATAAGTTTGCAGAAAAGTCTATACTCTATTCCCCATAACAGTACGGCACAACCGTGCCGTGCTGTTATGTCGCCAAAACGATACGCTTAGCAGCCATACGCTTCTAAACCTATAAATTAGGTACTACCAACTTAACAAACCACTGAATGTTTTTACTTTTTAGAATTTTTTGAACTAAAGGCATTGCTGCTAACTTAGGAAAAACCTTTATTCTTAATATGGCAGTACTGGCAAGTTGACATCAATTAAAAACAAAGTTAACCATTTGTCTCATTTTCATGTTTCCCGAATTCCCGTTTATTTTATAAATTGTTGTTTGAGTTTGCGGCCGTTGTGTTTGCTACAAAATAGTTGGTGTTTCTCAAAAGTAATAAAAATGGATACAATGAAAATATTGCTTCTACACCAGAAGAAATACACCGGCAGCCCACAAGCAGTGACCAAAAATTTGTTGCCTACTAAATCTCGGCACCTATACGACAGAGTTTAAGAAAAAAATATTCTTTGTTTAATTTTGCATTTTATTCCATAGTAGCTAGTCGTAGAAAAAGTATTGTATGCAACGTTGTATAACTAAGTCAAAAAACGCTCGTGGCGTCTTTCTTTACAATGTTCGCCTTCGGCTCACATTGTAACCCACGCCACTCGCCTTTTTTGACCTCTCTTATACAACTGTTGCATAAAATACTATAATAGCAACTGAATTGAATCCAACATAAAATACGCAGCATTAACAGTGACGCGTTTTACACGTCGCGATTTTAGGCATTCGATGAAGCTGCGTCAACCTCGCTAATAACATGGTGTGTCATTTTAACACCAACTTATTTGACGCTGCTTCATCGTACCTATGAGTTAAAATAGCGACGCGTAAGTCGCATCACTACGTAAACACGTTAGTGTTAAGGGTGTGTAAACTAAAACTACTATCATTACTCATTTAGAAAAACGGGTAGGTATACCTACCTAAAATATGCAGATCTCGCTCCATCTGCTGACTGGGAGATGATCTTTTCTTTCGGGCACACGTTTCTTCGGAAGACCGACGAACATGGACGCCAGTGGGAATCATCCAAGTCTCGGAGCCATTCATAAAAGAAGCTGGGCGTTAGTGAATGGATCATGTTATTGCATGGATCATGTGAATGAATCAAAAACTACTTTAATGCTGACAGTACATAATAATCATTTATTTTTTTAATAATATTTTCTTAATAAATTAATTAACTTACTTAAAGTAGTGCATACAATTATTTGCTTTCCGATATGACATTCTGTTGGCATGCAAGAACTCACTGAAGCGAAAAAAATACAATATCAGAAATGGTACCTACATAGTTGGTGATAATTTCCTGTCTGTTACTTTAAATCCATATAGAAAACTCAGGAATTGCACGAGGATGCGATTGGACGGCTCTAACTATGGTTAAGATTATTTAATGTGGATTATTTAAGATTATTTAGCGTGGGTAGGCCCCCACAAGGTGGACTGATGACCTGGTAAAGCCCGCGGGAGTCCGCTGGATGCGGGTGGCGCAGGACCGGTCATTTTGGCACTCTTTAGGGGAGGCCTATGCTATGTCCAGCAGTGGACGTCTTTCGGCTGATATGATGATGATGATCATTGGAATTTTAATCTTCTACCTTGGACGTTAGAGTTGCTTTTTGAATATTTTTATTACTTTGATGCAATTTGGCCAACTCAAATAATCTCAAGTAGGTATTACACTCTACAGTATAGGCACCCAAACCACACCGACGAGTTAAATAATGATGCTAACTCTTTCGCACTCGAATGAACTTACATCTTTCATGGGCCCAGGCGTCAGTTTGGTCTGTGAACACTACACTACATAGTACATATAGTTACGTAATAACATTTCGCGGCCCTATCTATTCTAGGTACACTGTAATTTAAGACTAATACAACGTATTCAAAGCATACCCATTTATGGCAGCAAATGTTGCAAGTTGTTCTTTTATTTACCATGATTTTAACAGTTTAATGGTGGTGGCAACTAATATAATATACTTAAACATGATTGAATCTTAAGAACTACGAAAAATAAGTCATAGAGTTGATGTCAAATTATAAAATCTTGGTAAATAACTGGGTATTCAGATTTATCATCAGATTACTAACACTATGAAAGTGCGGCGGAAGGCTGCTTGATACGTGTAGTGGAGTTAAGTAAGTAGGCCTAATAGTAAATTGCATTTGGCCGTAGCCAAGAAGCGATTCCATTACATATTAGTTATATTCATTAAAATCTAGTCAAACTTGTTACATTTTTACAAAGGAAACCATCAGGTATACCCTACAGATAGCCAGTCGTATCAATCCTCGCACCATCAAATTCCAATATACAGGGTTTTCAGAACATGAACCGTCAAAAATTTTTTGGCGTGCTGGTAGGGCCATTTCCTACCTTTCCACCCTTGGACCCTTGGTCCTAAGAGTTACGGTCAAGGAGGTACGATTTTTTATAAATTATACCTAAATTACCCAAAATCTGACCTTTGAAGCCCCATAACTTTTTTGTGTATGCTTTTACACGCATAACTTGCTTAATTGTCTTACGTGTACGTAGTGTGTTTAAAAAAATATTTTTTTTTGTACCACAAAAGGAACACAATGCCCTTCTTAACCCCTCGTATGCGAATGTCAAATTTGTGCAGTCAAATTATGACTTTGATATGTAAAACAATGGGTTCAAATGCTTTGCACGGATCCGTGTCTAAGCATACTAGGGGTTAAGTACGACTTTCTTCACCCTTCTGACTAAAACTTTAATTGGAGTATTTATTTAAGTATGTATTGCTGTGTATTTAGAAACTTCATAAACTAAAGAACATTTTAAAATAAAATAAAGCCCATCATAGCAGTAAAAAAAAAATTTAATTTTGAAGTGTAGATATTTTTTTACATTCGTTTTGTTTGTTAACAAAAAGCCCCACGTTTCATTTTGTGGAACTATTTGTGACAAAAAAATGTATTTTTTAAACACACACTACGTACACGTAAGACAATTAGGCAAGTTATGCATGTAAAAACATACACAAAAAAAGTTACGGGTCTTCGAAGGTCAGATGTAGGGTAATTTAGATAAAAATAATAAAAAAGTACCTCCTTGACCGTAACTCTTAGGACCTAGGGTCCAAACGTGGAAAGGTAGGAAATGACCCTAAAAGCACGCCAAAAAAATTTGACGGTTCATGTGCCGAACACCCTGTATATATGGCCATACCGTATTTCAACTATTTTACATACAGATAACGTACACAATATTAATGTACTTGATTATAATGAAATACCTACATTGAATTTCCAATACAATTTCTACATACATTCATACAAAAATAGATTCCCTATTAATAAGTATAGTTTGAAGCAACCATCAGTTAGGTACCTATATTTGCTATAGAACGTGCTAGATAATTTGGTTCATGGGTTAACATTTGAAGCTTACAGACGAGTAGAGTATATTTGTAAGGCTCGCAGCGCCCGGCTGCGCCAGTGCGCCTACAACAGAAACGACCAAACATGAATAGGGACACTTTCTGAGTATAACAAAATCTTGGAATAAGATCTACTCTCGTTTGTTTGAATTGACACTGAATGATATGCAACTTGTTCAGTTGAAAGTACTGGATCGAACAAAATATAAACAACCTTAATTTTCCGAGGTGTTTTTAGCTGCGGCTTCACTCTTCCTCCTCTAAAGTGACGAGTGAGTTAATAAGACGGATTATACCAACCTATTTATTTTTGTCACGGCCACGATATCTATTTCATTTCTGCAATAATAAATTTTCAAAAATTGATTTTTTTAATGTTATGAATATATCTAGATATTTTTCTAGCAGGAACAACATTTGTTTAGTGCTTGCCACAATAAAAATATCGACAATCCTGTTATCGATAAGTACATACTACTTCAACGACAATACGTACATACAACCACAGACATATATTGGCTATCTACCTAGACGCCGCGTGCACCTACACTATAACCATATACAGAGACACAGATTTTTTTTGGGACCAAAAATGGGTTTGGGAAAAACTACATGTTGTGACATTCTGCGTCGATTTTAAAGACAATTTCGGTGTGTGTGTGTGTTATAAAGTAAAGTAGGTGATAATTAATTCAGTGACACGAAGAAAGAAAGTTACGAAAGTATTGCAAATTGTTTTCTGAAGTATGTAAAATATAAATAAATTGATAGTTTTGTTATTATTATCAATTTTTTAACGCACCCTATTACCCTATATATATTTGTATTTATTTACCTCTATGACGTTGAAGTGGTACTTATCGATAACAGGACTGTCGATGTTTTTATTTTGTCAATCACTTACAATAAGTCGTTCGTGCTAGAAAAAGTATAGTTATGAATGTAAACTTTTTATTACGGATTTTAAGGTCCTGCATCCACAGCATGCTTAGTTATTTATTATTATCTTTAAGTGATACCTAGCAGAGATCAGAACGCAGTACAAGCTATACATCGCTGTGTCAAGTCTTACAACACGTCGCCACAATTTCTAAGAAGCTACATATTAAACATTTATTTATATATTATTTATCGTAATAGCTAGGGCTAAATGAAAAACCAGTACAAACTATTGATATGGAAAAATTAATATTCTATTCATTTAGCGGTTGCTCGTTCTGCTATACTCAAGTACGTAAGTAGTGTATACGTAGCATTTGCACGTGCGATTGGTCACTTTCACTTGTCGCACTAACCTCATCTGACTGGGTTTAGTTTGTGCCGTAAAAGGTTTATGTAGTTTATAAACGGATCCCAATACATATTTAATACTAGCAGTAACATTATCTAAATATAGTCGTAACAGGCTAGATACTGATTCTTTAGGCTTCCTAATTCTCATGCATGACCATCCTCTTTCACATCGATCACAGCCACTGGCTTATCCTATGTAAATGTAGGTACCTATACGAAATAAATAGGGGCCTAGGTTCATTTCTCATCAGAGCAATGATACTCGTGATACATTTCCATGATCTACTGTCCTTTGGCACAAATGGCAAATCGTGAACAAGAAATTACCATTTTGAATTTGGACCAAGTTTACTCGTAGTCAAAATGTAATTGTTGCTAAATTAAATTTTAATAACCTTTTTTTCAGATTTAATAAATTTTCCTTTGACTACGAGCAGAGAAGAATAGGCACGGTTTACTCAGAGAGCGTGTTGGAAAACAGTGACTCCAAAAGTGCTACAAGTCTATTTAAATAAATGCACACACCCACGCAGACCCACGCGGAATCAAATTAAGCAGATTTGGCCCATTACGCCCATCGAAACCGAAACTAAACCACAGTCACCGCTCGACTCTACGTTCGAAAGTCGTACCGTTGACGACATTGTTTGTAGGGCCGTCGAGAATACCGTTGGCTTGTCGACGCGAGCGTTGGGCCGTCCACGATACTGATGGGCCGTCAGCCCTGCCAACTGGCCATTTAAATCGCAGTACAGAAGTCAACGTCGCTCATCAACCGTCAACGCTTTAGCGACAGTAACATCGTTTTCATCACACTTGCTCGTAAAGGGCTTCATAACGCGCAGACATACAGAGCTACAATGACTTAAATTACGCCCACGGCCGTAATGGTTTTTTTCATAACTTGTATCTGTCACTCTTGCGTCAGTTATAAAGCAAAGAGGTTTTAACTCAAACACGATGTTTGAAAACGTGTTTAAAAATAAATTTAAACGTTAAAACACTATTAAAATGTGATTAACAGAATGATTTAAAGATTTAAAATTAAAATGTAGCAATTTAGTGTCCAAATAAAATTATTTTTAACTGTGATTTTAAATCGTGCCTGTATGCCGAAGGGTCTTTGCCTCTAGCGCTTCACGTCAAATTTAACAAAATGGTCGATGATATTTAGTATTTTCTAATGTGATTAGTATTCATTTTGTATCAAATGCAATTATTTCCTGGCGAATGTGATGAAAAACATTGTATGCGATGTCGTACGGTAAGAATGTTACAAATTCGAGTCATCATCATCAAAGCCCTCCGCCTTCGGCGTCGGGCTTTTAATACTCTTCGTTCGTAAATTCTTACCGTACTTGTGACACAATATACTATTACGTCATATCTGGCCATAAAGTAGCAATTACCCCAGTAGAAATCCCATCCTTGACCAGGGAGAGACGTAAAATATTATACTCACCACGGGCAGTAATAAAATAAAGAAAACCTCAGATCGCATATTTTTCGTCCGTGCCTTCGGCTCTAATACCTGAGACATTATATGTTTTACCGCCCTATGTAAGTAATTTAATTTTGCTATTAGTAATGGACAATTGGACATCGCATAGTAGACAGTCGTCAGCATACTGAAACGCGGACAAATTAATGATTTTCTTAGTAGATACAGAGAAGGAGATTTTTTTTTTAACCCAAGCAAACACTAGGCCCACTAATCATTGACAAATCGTCTGAAATAGACGTTAAGACTTATGATAGCCTATCTAGTGTTGCAGCAATGAAAAGTATCGCTATTAATAGTATGATTATTATTATTTTAATCAAAAGTGATAATGCTGCGTGTAAGATTGTCACAATACCCGTCAGGGATTGTAATCGAGTAGCCTTTTCCATCACGAGGAACCGAATCACATGCGAAGTCTCTAACAGAAACTAAAGGAATTAATAATAATAATAAAGTGTGGTCTATGGCTTGTTTTTGTGCTTTGAATCACTTATTCCATAGATTATCAATCGGGAGAAAGTGATAACAAATTAGTTATGATATTGTTTAAATCGAGCCCCGCTTAGTGTTTAAAAAAACAGTAGGTAATGTAAATTCACTATTTTGGAATGCCTATAAACTTCCTTTATACAATTTGTTATGTATTAAAATACTCCACCTAGCTATGGTCTAAGCTTGGTCTGCTGATTAGGTTTATATGTAGTAATTTCTTAGCAGTACTCAATGTTAGTTCAATATTGGTCGCCGTGGCTCAGCACACGGACATACGCTTGAGTAGAGCGAGCGCGCGTCGCGCGGCGCCCAGCTCCGTGCACATTGTCGCCTTCAGCCGCGCGTCTTCTGTTAGAGCAGGGATTGTTCCACCATGATTTTCTCGTAGCCCGTCGGAGGCGGGTACAGGAAGTTATCCAGTATTATGTCCAATATTGCACCGTCATCAACTGCGAACGTCAAATATAACCATGTAAAATACCAGTGGCTCTGTGAAATGTCGAACTCACAAGCCAGCCTTTTCACCAAATTTAATTTCTTTTAAATTTAGAAAAACTGAATCGTCAAACTATATAATTATTGAACTTGCTCACAAAATTTTACGAGAATCGGTTGGAAAATGCGACCTGTCGAGGAGAACAGCCGGACAGCAGGACATCGGACATACGAAAGAATTTGGGCCCTTCGTTCGTTTCGCTCGCTCGATCGTAGCGTGTAAAAAGGACAAAGAAGTGTTATAAAAAAATATTCATTACTTTTAATCCAATATAATCATGAATTTAACTCTATTACAATTCTATTCTAATCGGTAGCACCTCCTGCCAGTTATGGTCCTCACGCCAGTTATGGCATACGTGACGAAAGGCAGAAAAATTACAGTTCAAGTTAATTTGCTTACTAAAAACTCTGACCATCTAACTCACCATATAGAGCGGGATAAATGGTCCCCCTGATATTCCTAACGGGTATCTCCATATTCTTGCCATTCACGAAGAAATTGAGCTCGACATGGTCGTAGGCGAGTCCGATGGTGTCGCCCTCGACCGGCATGACCGCGAACGGGTCGGCGTCGGGCCGCGCGGGCGGCGGCGGCGCGTCCGCGGCCGCCAGCAGGTCAGCCGTGGGCGACTCCCGCGGCGCCGGCGCCAGGTGGTACAGCTCCTCGTTCCCGTGCCGCAGCGTGCCGTCGCTGTTCAGACACCACGACTCTTTGTCCACTCCACCTGTCATACAACAACTGTCAGTCGTGCCGTCACGTCAAACTTTCATTAGTACCAAGGTAGTAACAGTATTCTCCCTAATGGGTCAGTTCTGCTAAATAAAAATAACTTGCTTTTTAGAAACCTAGATAATGATTCCTCACTTATTCTTAGTCAATTTTGCGGCCAGGGCAAATAAACAGTAGGTATTCCGCGCTGTATGGCGTCATAGGAAACTTTCGCTTGACATGTGGCTAGGCAGTTCTATGGCAAATTTGCTACAGTTATGGTAAATATTAAAAAGAGGTGCGCGCGTCACTTTCGCTTCTGCAAACAAAGAACCTTCGCGTGGCAGCCAAAAATGAAATCTTCAAGAGACATTCCTATTACAAAGCAATCAGAATTTGCTTTTAACAGTCTTAACCATGTTATTAAACCAACACAGCAGGATATATTACTTTAACTATTGACCAACATATAAAAACCTGTGATTGTGGCCCTCTACTGTTAAAATTAGCATTCAATCAAATGCCTCCAATGAAATCTGTGTCATAACATTATTGACACAATTATTTTGGCAGCACAACCAGCGCATGACTATCCACTCTGACTCATGTCATGATGAACCAATAACAAGCCTCATATGGTCACGGTGTTACAATGTTTATATAACCAAGGTGATACTAGTAAAACTTAAAGACACTCATTATTATATCATATAAATAATTTTTCTTTAACAAACTATTAACACAAGTAAAAGATAAAAGAAAAACAATCAATATGCAAAGCAGAGACATTTTTCATAAAATTTAAGAGTTCGCTACAGCAGTTTAGAAACCAAACTATTAATGTATTTTGTTTAATAAATGGTTGTCACTTTATGTTAATCAAGTACTTGATTCTGATATAATAAAGTTCACGGAACTTAATATAATAAAAATTACCAAATCCCTCCATACCTTGCCAATTCCTGCTAGTCAACATATACACAGTATTTCTTTACGCTTTAGTCTATCAATGATACTATCACCAGTTCCATGTTTTTAGAAAACAAAACTAAATAAAAATTTTGTGGAATTTTATGATAAGAAATTCTGGGTCGCATTACCAAAAACTAGCTCAGAAGCAAGAAACAAGAATTGCAAAATATGTGAATAAGATTTGTTATCAAAGGTAAATACCTACATCCAATGCCTGCATTTACATGATACAATACATTGCTTGAATCTATGTATATTGAATTGAATTTACATATTTTTATTGATACCTATGCATTAAATAAAATTCTATATATGAGAAGTCACTAAGACATCTCTGCTCATAAGGCTCATGTAACTTTTAATAACAAATTAAAAATGTTATTTTGAGAATACATTATATACTTTTAATAATTACCATGTACTTTATTGAGATCAGTTTCCCTCGTGGCAAGGCCAACGGCCCACACCCCACCTTGCTGTAGCTTCACCTCAAAGTATGCTTTGTTCTGCACTAGGGGTGCGTTGCCCAGCGCACAGCCCGACCCACACACACGCTGCCCTCCTTTCACCACTACCACCTCATGTCCTGTAATTATACACCACACTTAAGTGACCTATGTAAAATTGTAATTTAACAAGCCTAAACGTATGTAATGTTTAAACTGAGGTTAATAGAAAAATATATCCTAAATAAGATATGTTGGTGAAGCTGTTATTGAATTCCACTAAATGTTAGAACCGATCCAATCAGATGGTCCATAAATATTGAGGATTGTGATCCATGGTGAAATGAGGTTGGCAGTTGGGGCCAATGCAGATGTTGTCGTTCTTCTCCTTGTGCTAGAACACTTTCATTTGGCAAAATAATGAAGGTCCAAAGCCTCCCTAACATTGAATACCTAGTCCTAAAAATATTGTCAGAAAAACAAACCCAAAAAGCAATTCTAAGACTATCCAGGTGATGATTACTAACTTAAATAGAAACCTTTTTTAGAATTTCATTCAACCAATTTTAGAGTTCATGTTAAACTACTGAAACTTCTAAAACAACTCTTTTTAAAAGCTTACGGAAATATACTTTGGCAACAATAGTATTTTTATTCCAGTACGAATTTGATACGAGATCGTAGACATTCAGTAATGAAGGAAAATGTACAATACCCATGTGTAAAGTATCCAGCTGAACGGGGTTCTCCTTGATGCGTATGGGGACGGACGGAGTCAAATTAAACCCGTTGAGACACCCCTTGAGGCAACAAAACATTTTGGATTCGATTATTGAACTCTCTTTCTGATAATGGATTCGTTTTATTATACGAATATAGATGTTTAACAATATTGCTAAACAATCATCGTTTGACAACCCACACAAGATCGATGACAGCTGAAATTCACGATTGTCCATGACGTTCACAACTTCACAAAGTAATGACGTTGTATGAAGCGTTCAGATACCAACTTATTTTATAATCAACTTACAACTTGTACTCAACTTGTACTCATTCACTAATGCAGACCCTAGGCTGCTCTGAGGTTAACTATTGTTCTTTACCATAATTTTAGTATTCCGGACTAAAAAGGTAAAAACGGAACCCATGGTGCGACTCCGTCCGTCTGTCCGTCTGTCTGGCTGTCACTGTCACAAAGTTAAATATCTCAGGGACTACTAATGCTATCAATTTCAAATAGTTGTAAACAAAACTAATCCACGTGTATGGAAAATGAAATATTCAAATAAATATTTTTAATCTCAATAAAAAAGGTGGATAAGAGAGGGGTCAAAAATTCAAAGTGTAGTTAGTAGGCCGAGTGGGGTATCATATGAAAGGGCTTGAATTGCACATTCTAAAACAATTTTTCTTTTTTTTCTCCCATGATAAAATTTTGATTTCTAAATTTAAATGTTCAAAAAAATACCATTCCCCCCTTATCTCCGAAGTTAACCAAGCGATTTTTTTTTAATTGTATACAGGGTGTCCCAAGAAGTAGTGATATACTGAAGCTGGGAGGTAGAGGACCTAGAGGGCTATCTGAATCACCCCCATGTATGTTCCGCGATTTTTCGTATTTTCGGAGTTATGACTTTTTTTAAAATTTTCACCTATCGCCGAGTACGATGAGATTTTTATAAGATAAGATAAGATAAGATTCATTTATTGTCAATAACTGTGTACAAATAGATCACATCTTAAAAATGAAGTCCAACAGGTTGCCCATTTCGGGCGTACAGTCAGCATCATAAACATGTATACATTCTATGACCTTATTACCTAGACATAAGGTTGAAAAGTGTATACATGTTTATGATGCTGACTGTACAATAGTAAATTATCACATTACAACATTCTTAGTCAATCTAAACATCTAAAATATTCATTTAAATTATAAAAAGATTTCATTAATAGCCATTCCTTGAGCTTTTTTTTAAATTTGATTCCATCTTGCGACTTAATATTATCTGGTAAATGATTAAAAGTTTTAATTCCATTGACATATGAGCTCTTGCGAAGTATAAAGCTAGAAGGTCTAACCGTACATACATCATATTTATACTGTGAACGGATATTATTTTTAGAGTCACTTTTTTTTATAAAAATGTCATTTCGCTCTTTAACAAATAAACAAATTTGTAGTATATAGATACATGTCAGAGTTAGTATTCCATTTTCTTTGAAAACGTCTCTTAAGGATTCCATATTTCTAAGCTTAAATATAATTCGCATACATTTTTTTTGAAAAAGAAAAGTAGATTCAATATTAACCGAATTACCCCAAAAAATTATGCCATACGTAAGGAGGGGATAAACATTAGCATAGTACGCCTGCTTTACGACGTCGATTGAAGTTAATTTGGTTAATATAGAGAGTGCGTAGCAAGACTTGGCTAGTTTTTTTATTAATGGTGACGTGAATTATTGCGGTAGATGCTTGATTTTTTTTGTGTGCTAAAATTGCGATTTCCGAGGATAAATATACGAGTTATAATAGATAATACCGAAATCACTACACGCTTGCCTATAACATTTGAGGGTTGCCCTCGATTTTCCTGGGATCCCATCATCAGATTCTGACTTGTGCTTTGTGCTTACCTGAATAACTTGAAATAATATAAACCTATAAACTTTCAAAAATATCCTCCAACTCGCCTAACCATTGAGAAGAATTACACCTTCCATCATGAGCCCACCAACATGAAGTGATGAGTGTTGGATGACTACCAGACGCAAATACTAGAATAGCATTAGAAAATACACGAAACCGTATTACGTTTCTGTAAAGGTACTCGTATGTATATATTTTCGAATAAAAAAACGATTTTTAAAATCGGATCACAATTGGCGGAGAAATCGGCGAACATACATTAAATAGTTATTTGTTCCACAAGAGAGCAAAGTAGATTTTTGCTGCGAGTGTTGATGTTGAGTCCCGAGCAAGCGAAAGATCCTATAGTTGAGAATCTTGAGCGTAGCGAGGGACTCAAAGGCACGAGATGCAAATATCTTTGCTCTCGTGTGATACATACAACTTTTCACCTCAGCGGCGAGAACATATAACGCAAAGGAATAAAGCGCCACATAGAAGCAATTAAATCATTTTTATGTAAAAGAACCGACCAAGTGCGAGTCGGACTCGCGCACCGAGGGTTCCGTACAAACCTGTAGGTATATAAATTATTAAAAATATTTTTATTAAATGATGTAACTAAAGATTTACGGTTTTCGCAATTTTTCCTTTATCTGTGCTTATATAAGACGTTGCTTCTTACCAAATTTCAAGATTCTGAATTCACGGGAAGTAGGTACCCCGTAGGGATTAATTTAATTCCCTTGCGAGTTTCTAAAATTTGCGGAAATTTGCGGCATAAACGGCTGTATCTTTTGATTGCGTTGGCTTAGAAGTTTGATTTTTTCACAGCTCTAAGGGACAGTAGACGACGGAGGGACGAATTCCTGAGAAAAAGAGTCTTGACAGACGGACGAACGAACGGACGGACGGACAACAAAGTGATCCACAAGGGTTCCGTTTTTTCCTTTCGAGGTACGGAACCCTAAAAACAAACAACAAATATATATGAAATAACAAACATTAACTACAATTGTAGTTAATGTTTGTTATTTCATATATATTAATATATATATGAACATATATATTTAAGAGTAATTACTCTTTCCCATAACATTAACTTTACATGACATTAAGAAAGAGCTAAGTCCGTTTCCGTTTGTTTATGCATTTCCTGATACTTGTCCAATGTCCAAGATGAACTTACTTAGAAAACACAGTTCAGCCTCTTTGACAGTATCTCTCAACTCTTGAGGAGTTAAAACATCGGCTTCGTCACTTGATTCATGATACTTAGTACAGTTTTCAGTTGTTGTTTAAGTTACGTTTTATCTCCAAGAAAACGTAATAAAGTTCAATCGCGCTAACTCTTTAAAGAATATAAAGTGCGTTCTGAAACTGTATATACATTTATATTCGTTCACCATATAAAAAAAAACTAAAGACCCACGAGCCCACGCGGACACTTTACTATTTCCGTGTGTCTTACAAGCGAACCTGAGGGCCGCAGGCCGAGCTCCGCGTAGGGCCGAAGGCCCGAAGCGTCCCATCAGAGCGCGCTCTCTACGCGAGCCCGAGGGCCGAAGGCCCGAAGGGCTAGCCCACGCGGACACTTTACTATTTCCGTGTGTCTTACAAGCGAACCTGAGGGCCGCAGGCCGAGCTCCGCGTAGGGCCGAAGGCCCGAAGCGTCCCATCAGAGCGCGCTCTCTACGCGAGCCCGAGGGCCGAAGGCCCGAAAGGTGGGCCCACGCGGAAACTTTATTATTCCCGAGTGCCTTACAAGCGAACCTGAGGGCCGAAGGCCCGAAGGTGAGCGGCGACGCCCGCGAGGCCGCAGGCTGAGCTCCGCGTAGGGCCGAAGGCCCGAAGCGTCCCATGAGAGCGTGCTCTCTACGCGAGCCCGAGGGCCGAAGGCCCGAAGGGCGTGCCCACGCGGACACTTTACTATACCCGAGTGTCTTACATGCGAGGCCGAAGGCCGAGCTCCGCGTAGGGCCGAAGGCCCGAAGCGTCCCTTCAGAGCGCGGTCTCAGAAACCCTATCCCCGAGTGTCATACAAGCGAACCTGAGGGCCAAAGGTTCGCGGCAAGGCATGCGAGGCCGAAGGCCGAGCTCCGCGTAGGGCCGAAGGCCCGAAGCGTCCCTTCAGAGCCCGCTCTCTACGCGAGCCCGAGGGCCGAAAGCCCGAAGGGCGAGCCCACGCGGACACACACCCCCCGCACTGTTTCACAAGCAAGACGACAGAGTGCGAGTATAAAAAAGCGGCCAAGCGCGTGTCGGGCCACGCGCAGGGTAGGGTTCCGTAGTTGCCCGTCTGTCACAGAATGCGGACATAAAAGGGGCTTTGGGATTTTTATTATAGCTTACCCTCGTAAATAATCGTAAATATTAGATACTACATAAACTAATCGAACCGCAGATCGCAAACTTTTAGCAGCAACAGGTAATTTACGTAAAATAATAACGAAAATCTCCGAACAGCATCAAGCCGCACATCACAACTAGCCGCGTGCGCAAGAAGGCGTGCCGTAAGTCCGCCTAAATTTTAGCATTGCCACGGGTGGGGGGGCATGTCGCAGGGCAGGTCTTTTGCGCGCTCGCCGCGGGCAAGAAGCACCGTGCCGTGAAAAAGCAACTCTACCGTCCACGGTAAAAGGTTCAAATTCCAATGACAATGTATATGCACCTGAAATTAAGTGCGTTTCTTACCAGTTAACTAGTGTCTACTACTCGTTAACTAGTTATGTCTACTTAACTGTGATAGTTTTCCTTTTAAATTCATTATATGTACTACTGCCACGAATTTTTTCACGTCCCCAGTAGTAGCCATAGCCGGCAGGGGAGGGGGACACATGACTCGAACAAAAATTAGGGCTTTCAATCCCATTATCTCGCAAACGGGAATAATAACTAAGTTGAAAAATAGTTTGTGTAAACCCATAATAATTTTAAACAAGCTATCCAACGATACCCCACACTATAGGTTTAACGAGAAAAAAATACATCACCAATTTACAGGTGGGAATAAAATCCCGAATTTTTTTTTTCGGGATTTTATTCTATTGTTTTGTCGGTGTGATTGGTTTATATACCTGTATATATAAAAGAAGAAACTGACTGACTGACATATCAACGCACAGCCCAAACCGCTGGTTCTAGAGATTCCAAAATGTGCAGTAAGAAAGGATTTTTCAAAATTCACCCCCGAATGGGGTGAAATGTGGTCCAAAGTTAAATTATGAACATGAAAATTCTTGAAAGTAGTTGTGCCAAATTGCAATTCAATCCGAACATACGGGTCAAACTGAGAACCTCCTTTTTTGTAGACGGTTAAAAATTACGCTTAGTACGAGGTGGAAGTCGCGGGAAAAAGCTAGTATTAAGTAAAGATAAAGATGTGTAAAGAAGAAGAATACGCACTAGACTGTCATATTCCAGTCGTCAAGTTTTTTTCCACCGTAACACTATCCTTGGATATTTAGTCATGTGAGCTCATGTGACACAAACCACTTATACCTTCCTCATCAGAACTTACAGCATAGCCAATTCTTCAATCAATATTTTTCTATTTGGAAATATAATTATAGGTAAATTTTGGTTGGCTGGATGTACCTACCTACGCACATATTGACTCGGTCTTCACGTTTAAATATTCATATTGGTTTTGCGGTCGATTTCCATATTTGCCTTCTTAATTAATTGGATTATGCAAAAGACTATAAAATGTCGGTATACTTATTGTTTTATTTGGCACCAAATAGAGCCAAACCGGAGTCTCAAGTTCTCCTTTGCCAAGGGAAACGGGCTGACTCTATAGTCAAGTGCAAAAATATGTAGGTACATATCGATTTATTTAATCCTCCCGTAAATATGTAACGAAACCCGAAACCTTAATCCGCTGACATAAGAGCGATTTTTACAGTTTACTATACACTATTTGATTAGGGTCGATTGCAAAAAAAAATCGGGGTGGGCCATGTAATAGGAGCTAAAAATTAAACGGTAGATTATAAGCTTGGGAGCAATTAATTCCAAGTGGTTTTAATTGAAAAAAAAATCTTCAAAATAATTTTACGTGTAAGAACTCTTTTACTCTTCTGAAGTGATATAAGTAACTTTTTATTTTAAACACAATAAAAAAACAAAAATGCATAAACTTACTACATGATATTACCTCAAAATCTGCATTGACTACTGTGCTATAATCCTTTGGTGCCAAAATACATTACTTGGAGGAAACTTTAGATCAAAATTTCTCCGAATTCAACAAAAAACAATAAAATTGGACACAAGGGGTTAAATACTGCAGATGCTCTGGTAGCGTCCTTTTAAATATTTGCTCCTGTTACACGGCCCGCCCCGTATAGGTAGTTAGCCTAACCTAATCTAATCTACGCTTTAACTTTTTTCCATTGTGTAACGACCATTACCCATACAATTTATATGGGTAATTGTCATTACACAATGGAAAAAGTTAAAGCATAGATTAGATTATGGCCCTTAACTATGTACAATTTTTTTTCAATCCACCCATTACCTAAATGATCCTGAGGCCCTAGCACGCTAGGTTTTATCTTAACGTTTTACGGCGAAAATGTACTGAGACGTCACGTAAAACATAACGATAAAACGTATCGTGCTAGCTGGGCTGAGGCCCTAGCACGATAGGTTTTATCGTCTCGTTTTACGGCGAAAAATGTTTACGGTCTATAAAGTCTACCAAGGCATGTCTGGAACCGGAATGCGGATGCGATTGTTTAATTCGACTCAGCCACTTGTTCCTGGCCGATTCGGTTTCATACATTGGATGGCGTGGTGAATTAAGTATAATAAATTGTCACAAACTATCACGGACGCGATTATAAACTCCATAACAATCATTTTTTCGAACCAAAGCTACTAGATATATACATGTAGAATCATGTCGGTCAAGTGCGAGTAGGATTCGCATAGCTACGTTTCTGTACCACAAACGTAAAAAACCGGCCAAGTACGTGTCGGACCACGCAAAACGAAGGGTTCCGTGCCTATTAAAAAGGTCGTATCGTCACAGAAAGCTTACGGCACTTACGTCCTTTTCTTTAAGAAAGGCAGTTTTAAAGCAATATTTCGAAAATCTTCGGTGAAAGAATTTAATAAGCATTATGTCCAAGATTTTTTTCATATTTTTAAAATACACCATTCAAAAATTAGAGGCAGGGGGACAGAATTGTAGTGACTTTCGGGGCGATTATCTCCGACTCTATTCAGTTAATCAAAAAAAAATGTTGCGAAACCTTATATTTATTTTGAAAGCCCTATCAATTGATGTGCCATGCGTGGGTATACAATGAAAAAAAAACCGAACAAGTGCGAGTTCAACTCGCGTGGTGAGGGTTCCGTATATATTCCGTATTTCTGGTGCTAAGGAAGGTTATTCCTATCACCAAAAAAATAATCAAGCACTTCCGTAATTTTAAATGCAATTTGACACCTGAAGTTTTATTTTAATTATATTTATTCTATGTTATGATTATCTGAATGTTTGTTACCCTTTGTAGTTTAATTGATGTGTATTTTAATTTAACTTGATTTTATTTTTATGTGAATTGTGGACCCATGTTGTCTGGAAATAAATGAATTTATTATTATTATTGTATGTTATTCCCGCTGACAATGGTGTCCCTTTGGGACCTTTGGGAGGCTTACATGGAGCTATATCTACGAAGTACCAACTGAACCAACACATAGAGGCCCTTTTGACAATTGAATGAAAAGCAGGGAGTACACGGAGCGGATGCTGTCCCTGCCCGTGTCATGGGACGCAACAGAGACAGCACCCGCTGGGGTGTATAGTTCTATTGCTGGTTGATGGAATCTAAATTAAACGGGTTATTGGGTGAAAATTATAGAATAGTGGCAGGGCTATTGGATGAAACATCGGACGCCTGTCTAATAAAACTGTATCACTTTTTATCTCTGGCAGACGGTGACTCGCCCACTGCTAGATGGGCCCCTAAAAAATGGCCTAAGGGCAACACCGGTCAGAATGCTGAAGGGCTAGAGAGGTAGCACTGAACTTTAAACATACAGCCAACTCGCCGCTCAGGTACGTAGGGTCGCGACTCCCTAACAGCCCGCCACAAGCCGCCTTACGTTGACTGATTGCACCAGAAATCTGGTGGGCGATGGGGCCGTCACATCCCTACGCCAATTTATTATTATTATTATATTCCAGTTTACGGGATGTGTGAAATTCTCCAGTAGTTCAGCACACGGTTCTAGTCTAGTGGTGCGCCTTAGCCTTGACAGCTCGGCCACGACTTCGACCGGCGGCGGCAGCGTCAGCGGTGTGCCATGCCAGCGGTTACCTACATGGGATGGGAGTGACAGATCAGAGCGCATCCGAAGATCGCCCATCTAGCGACCCTGTGGTGAAATACTAGTCAATTTCACGCATTCTACATTCTGAGTAGGTACTGTGCGGTGCGCCATACCTACGTGAGAGTGAGAGGCTGCGCTGCGATCTCTCGCTCCCACGCATGGCTGCCGCCGCCGCTCGAAGTCCTGAAAACCAAGGTTATCATTGGATGTCAGCCTGGATATAGTGAATTACAAAACAAACAATCTAACTACACTAAAAATATATTAGCTTTTAAGCCAAAGAAAAGACTTACTTCAAAAAGAAGTTGAAAATCAGGGACCCGCCCGGTATCCCCTTCGAGGGTTTTTGAAAGGGTTTTTGCTCCTTAAAACCCATTCTTTTAGCTATTAAAGCGCTTTAAATACAGGTAATTCCATCAACGAATATCAGATACCTTCTCAAGCGCTTAAAATAACCTTTCGAAAGGGTTTGAAGGGTTTTCGATTTCAACACTCATGGAA